>CM067167.1:193521858-193566858 GCA_034093135.1 Erigeron breviscapus | reverse complement strand
CCAACCCAAGACACATCTTTCTTCTTTCACACTACCACATCAGTTTTTCTCTATCCTAAATCACCTCTTCCTCACTCACTACCAACCTTACATCTTCCTCACCTCTTCCTTATTCTTCCACAATTTTTATTTATTTACATTTCATATTTATCTTAAAAAAACATAAACTTAGTCTGATTAAAAAAAACATTACATTAATAAAATTAAACACATTACAACTAAAGTTCAAACAAACTAGATAACTAAAACATTACAATTAAATTCAAACTAGATAAAATTAATACATTACAACTAAAATTAAAACTACATTATTAAAATTACATAAAACTACTCGTCGTCGCCCTCATCCTCCTCGGCATCGGCATAGAACTTGCTCCCAAACCGTTCTTGCAAGTATTTTCGATACGCCATGTGAGCCTTCAAATCTTTCCTCGACAAACCCGTTGGAACCGGTTTTGCCAAAAACTACATGGCATCCCTAACCTCGGCCCGTTCCAAAGCTTCCTTTTGCATTCGAACATACGCAGTACTACTTTGGGTCGCTTCCGAACCCGATGATCGGTTAGATGTTGCATCGGACAAACTAGACAACCTACGGCTTACGTTCCGACGTGATGGTCACCTAATCGGGTCGTCACCAAATAACCCTTCAAAAGAAGGACTCGTTTCATTTGGATTCGGGGTCGCACCACGTGGCATATCATCGGCAGTGAAATCTACCGCCGCAGCCGGTTGTCTACTCATCGAGGCGTTGTCGTTCCAAAAGTTGGCCACGTTTTGAAGATGCTCATAGCACTTCTGGTAATGCCAATGTTTTTCCCCTGTTTGTTTCTTGTACAATTGTACGGCCGCTTCGGCCACCTGTCGGTCATCCGCCCCGCTTTGTCGGTCGTGACCGCTAACCCTCTTCAACGCCGCGCCAAAATCCTTAACACCCTTTTTAATCTTGTTCCATTTTCCATTTATTTGGCTTTTGGTACGGTGGGCGTATTTCGTATCCTTGTTGAACATCTCCACCACTTTATTCCAAAACATGGCATCCATTTGATTCCCCACGATCGGGTTCTACGAATAATGCACCCAACATTGTGCTAACAACACCGTATCGTCATCCTCCCAATTCCTTTTCTCTTGCGGTTTTCTGGCCCGCCTTCTCCCCCCGCACGACCCACCGTTTCAACTTCTTCTCTTCATCATCAGCTGATGCGACGCTACCCGCCTCGAGTGCATTTTCCGAATTCTTTTGTTGTTGTTGTTGTACTTGAAATTCGAACGCCATTTGAGCTTGATCTAACGCCATTCGTTGAGTTTCGTTCAAATTGTGACCCATAATTGGATTGTAGTTCATGGTGTTATAAAATGGTTGTGAAAATGGGTTAACCATATAACTTGCCGGAGGACCCATAGGGGGCGGGTTGGAGGAGCCCGACGGGTGGCTTGTTTGACTTATTTGGTTGATGACATTGCCGGTTGCGGGTAGTCGAGAATTTGTTGCCACATATCGTTGGAGGCTTGATCTTGGTTTAGGTTGTCGTTGTTTCGAGACATGATTTTAGGTGAAGTGTTAGGACCAGTTTTGCTGAAACTGACCAGTCTCCAGTTGCATCTGGAGACCAGAAGATTTGTCCAGAAATATTAGAAGTCCAGTTGCAATGTACAGTTATGCAACTGATGACTTCCACCAGTTGACATCTGACCAAGACACCCGAAGACATTCCAACTGAAGTCGAAGACATCAAGTGGAAGAAAGAGAATGACAATGGCAGCGAAGCCCAGTTGTCGTTCTACTTCAGATGGAAACTGGAGCTGAACAGTTTAAAGTACTTACAACACTTTACACTGTTTACAAGGAAGGCCTTTTTACTTTATGTATCTTTATCCGGGTAATTTCCTTATCCGTGCATAAAGTAAACAAGTACATAAAGCAGGTTGATAAAGTAAGAACTCTGTCTTACTTTATCCAGCATTTAAGGAAAAGTCAAATTGCCTCCTTAAATGCTATCAACCATATTTGTACGACAAAGTTGGAATCCCAATGCCAACTTTGTCTATAAATAGAGGCCTTTGCACAACCAAGAAAACACTTTGCAAACCTGCAATATTCTTGGTGAACTTGTGCAATATTCTCTCAATCTTAAAAGGAACACTTCACAACTCTAAGTGCTTTCGATTGTGTAGAGAATTTCCAAGTATTAGATCGATTGTATTTCATAGGTTGTTAGGATATTTACTCTTTTGTATTATCTTGGTTCCGCAACAACCTTGTAATTTATTTGACATTAATAAATAAATTACACTTGAAAAATACATATCATCTCACCAATTTACTTTACAAGTATTTATGTTATTGCATTGTCTTTACTTATAATTGTTTGTCACCTTTATAAGTTAACTATCCAGACTCTGGTATACTGTTCACTGCAACTGGTCGTCTCCAGATACAGTGAACGTATTGCAAAGTATCTCACCATTGACATAGAGGTGTCTTCAGGTAGTACCATCTATTGAGTTGGGACCTACAAGTGGTATCAGCGCAGAAGGCTAACATACTTGCCTACATCTGCTTAGATGTCTACTACTGAAGGTGAGAATGGTTCTGGTCAAAATGTTGATAATATTAACTTTAATCAACCTGGTAATCCACCACCTGTTCAAAATGTAAATACCAATCCTCCTCCTCCTCCTAATGCCCCTAACCATATCCTTGTACATTATTCTAACACTCATGTTCCAAAGTTTGATGGAAACAGTGAGAGCTTCGGTACATGGAAGGCCAGAATGCTCTTACATTTTGGTGGGATAGAGAGGTATATGTTGAAAATCCTTAAGGATGGACCATATATACCCATGTCTCTTGGGGTAAGTCCTCTTCTTGATCCTACTGGAAGAAGAGGTTCCAGAGAAAAGCTCGAAGACCATTGGTCTGATGAGGATCGCAGATTGGTGGACTTGGACACCAAACTGAAAAACATGATCCTCGGAGCTGTCCCTGAAGATTTAATTCCAACACTTGTGTTGTTCCCCAGTGCCAAGGAAATGTGGGATGAATTAATTGTTCAGTTTGAAGGAGGAGATGACACCATTGTCACTCGTAAGGTTGCCCTGAACAAGAAGTATGAATCCTTCTTTGCTCTACCCAACGAAAGTTTAACTGGTACTTACACCAGATTTACTAGCCTCATCAATCAGTTGAGAGGCTTGGGTGTTGAGAAGGATAAGGATATTCTTCTTGAGAAGTTTTGTGATATTCTTCCTTCCAAATGGGAAAACATGGTTCTTGTCTTAAGACAAGGTAAGACTCTGCACAACCACACTCTTGCATCGCTCTATGGAGCCTTCAGATTCACTGAAGATAATAATGTTGCGAGACTTGTGGCTGAGCAGGATGCCATGAACTATGCCCAGAGTTCCAAGGTTTCCAGTATTACTGAGCGACCTTGTGCTGCCTTAATATCTGCTGAGAGTGTCCAGTCACACTCAATGAAGGAGATGTTAAACAGTTTCTTGAACTCTGGCCTGACCACTGAAATCAGTGATGGTTGTGATGAAACTGACGATGATGATCTGGTATCCATGATTGCTAAAACCTTTAATAGGTTTAAGCATAAATCTAAAAGATTTAATGGCCCAAACAATGCTTCCAGCTCCAGCTCTCTGGATAAAACCAATCTTACCTGCTATAAGTGTGGTAAGAAAGGTCACTTTATGAAGGAATGCAGATCTAGTCAGTTGAACAACCAAACTGGTGCCCCTGTCCCAAATTTCAATCAGCCTGATGATAGCTATAAAGCTAAATACAAAAAGCTTAAGGCCCAGATTGCCCTTATGTCCATGCAGAAAGAGAAAGACCAGTGCATGATTGCACAAACTGAGGGAAAATGGGAATACTCTGATGACTCATCTGATGATGATGAAGAGATAAGGGACATGTGCTTCATGGCCTTGGAAGATCAACAGCAACACGTGGCAAAAGAGGATGTCATCACTGGAAGATGGGTGGATATCATACTGAAAAAGATATGTGATTATGATAATCAAGTTGATCCAGAACTGAAACTGGACCTTGCTGAATCACTAAATGGTGATTTAGTGTTTGTGGAAACGGTTAGAGCAGACAGTGAAAGATACCTTGAAACTATCTTAACTGAACTGACCAATGTGAAACCACAATTAAATGATTTGCAAAGTGTCCAGTTGGCTCTCAAGGAGTCAGTATTATATAATGAGGCTTTAATACTTGAAAATCAAGATTTAAAATCTAAACTTGAAAAAGAACAGATGATTATCAAGTCATGGGTGAAGGAATCTGGAAAGAACTATGATGCTTTTTCCAGAACTATTGATGCTCAGAAAAATGCATGGAAATCTGGAGATCTTGAAATGGCAGCTCTCATACCAGATCTTCATGCATTGCCTCCAGCTCTTAGGGTTGAGACCCCATATGACCAACCTAAGACTGTCAAAACTGAACTGAATGAGACCACCCCTCTGAGGATAAATCTGGAGCTAAACAGGCTAAAGCTCCAGTTAAAAAGGCTGCTGGTGACAAGCCTTTACCTCAAAAGTCTAAAGAGCCCAAGACTCAAAAGACCAAAACACCAGCTGAACCTAGGTCCAAGGTTCAGCAGCCTGATGAAAAAAATATTTTGTTAAAACTGGAAAGTCAACTCCAACTTTTGTCTAGGCAGGTTCAGAGTTGCACTGCCAGAATCAAAAATTTGGAAGGATCCTCATCTTCCCCAGTCATTAAACAAAATATAAAACCCCCTTCAAAAGTAAAACAAAATGTTCCATCTGGAACAAAATCTGAAAAGAAAAAGGGGAGCAAATATCAAATACCAATTGTTTTTACTCCTGCACCTGGAGCTGATGAAAAAGCTCCAGATGCAGCCTCCAGTTCCAACCCACCAGAGTCAACTGAGACTTTCAGGGAGAAGTCCAATGAACCCATCAAGAAAAGATGGGTTCACAAAAATAACTAATGATTTATGTGGGTGTGCAGGGCGATCGTAAAAAGAACACATGGTATCTGGACAGCGTTGCTGGCCGACAATGACCGGATGTAAGCCCCTGCTGGAAGAGTTCACTGTCCAAGATGGACCGACAGTGACATTTGGTAATGATCAAAATGGAAAAACTGAAGGATATGGTGTACTCAATAATGGACAAGTCCAGTTCAAAAGAGTTGCATTTGTGAATGGTTTGAAATACAACCTGATCAGCGTAAGCCAACTTTGTGATGATGGATACAGAGTTTTGTTCGATATTGCTCAAGGCACCATATTTAACAAGGATTGGAAGGTGGTGATGGTTGCTCCAAGAAAAGGAAATGTGTACATCATGGATATGGAACCTGCTCCAAAAGAGCAATGCTTCTATACCAAGGCTGATGAAGACACCAACTGGTTGTGGCATAAAAGATGATCCCATCTTAATTTCAAAAATATTAACAAGTTGTCTCGCAAACAACTGGTAGATGGGATACCTCAGATTTCTTTTAATAAAGAAAAGTCATGTCCAGGGTGTGAGATGGGCAAGCAGAAAAGGGCCAGTTTCAAAACTAGGCAAAACTTTAGCATCACTGAACCTCTTCACATGCTTCATATGGATCTCTTTGGTCCAGTGAATGTTCAAACTAGAGCTGGAAAGAAATACACTCTAGTTGTGGTTGATGAATTCTCCAGATTCTGCTGGGTAATGTTCATCAGATCCAAGAACGATGCACCTGCTGAGATCATCTCTCTCATCAAACGAATTGAGCTCAAATATACTCGAAAAGTGTGTCAGTTGTGAAGTGATAATGGTACTGATTTTCAAAACAAGGTACTTGAAACATTCTGCAACGACACTGGCATCTCTCAAAACTTCTCATCAGCACACTCTCTAGAGCAAAATGGAGTTGTGGAAAGAAAGAATCGCACGCTGATTGAAGCCGCCAGAAGCATGCTATCTGAATCAGGTCTTCCCACTAGTTTCTGGGCTGAAGCAGTTGCAACTGCTTGTCACACCCAAAACCGGTCTGTCTACATCAAGAGACATAAGAAGACTACCTATGAAGTACTCCGGAATCGAAAACCAAATATTGGATATTTTCATGTATTTGGTTGTCCAGTTTTTATTTTAAATGATTCCAGTCAGCTTGGTAAGTTTGATGCAAAAGCTGATGAATGTGTGTTTCTAGGCTATTCAGATATTCGAAAGGCCTTTAGAGTTTATAATTATAGACTCCAAAAGGTTCATGAGACGATTCATGTCACATTTTACGAATCAAATGATGCAATTAACAAGAGACCAAGCCTTGATATCTCTCCAGTCGTTCCAATAAACTTTGGTGAAACTGACCCAGTTCATCAGTCAGTTGTTTCACCAAAAGATGTTTCCAGTAACACTCAACTGGAACCAGTTAAGAAGGAGAGCACCACCAGTGACACCTCATTTTATCCCTCCATCGGTTTCAACTTACCACAGAAACTGATGATTAGATCAGATGTTCGTGCCACTACAATATCAGCACCAGTTCAAACTCCAACTTCACCAGTTCTTCAGGAAATGCCCTTTCATGAAGAATTTCATGATGCAAATCGTGACCTCATTAACTCTGATGATGACATTGAAGTAGTTTGGGCTGATCCTCCTTCAGAAGCTGCTGCAACTGAAGAAGATCACCAGGTGACTTGCACTGATATTGTAGTTCACCAGCCTAGTCAATACACTAAATGGACTCGAGCACATCCAATCGAACAAATTGTTGGAGATCCAAGTAGTGGGGTTCAGACTAGAAGAGCCACCAGTGAGCAATGCTTAAACGTCACCTTCTTATCACTATTGAACCAAAGAAGATTGACGAGGCTATGGCAGACCCAAGCTGGGTGGAAGCTATGCAAGAAGAGCTCATCCAGTTTGAAAGGAACAATGTTTGGGAGCTTGTTCCTTTCCACCAGGGTTAAAGAAAGAACCCATTGGTACAAGATGGGTCTACCGAAACAAGATGGATGAAGATGGCAATGTTGTAAGAAACAAGGCTAGATTAGTTGCCCAGGGTTATTGTCAGGCAGAGGGCATTGACTTTGATGAGACTTTTGCTCCAGTTGCAAGACTTGAAGCCATCAGAATTTTTTTGGCTTATGCAGCTCATCTGCAGTTTAAAGTCTTCCAGATGGATGTCAAAAGTGCGTTCCTTAATGGAACATTGGAAGAAGAAGTGTATGTTAAGCAGACTCCAGGCTTCATCAATGAGAAACATCCTCACTGGGTATATAGACTGAACAAAGCTTTGTATGGTCTAATGTAACATCCCAAACTTTTCTTTACTAGTTGACTAATGTCGTTAAGTCAACACGATGTGTGTCGTTAAGTCTATTATAGATTTAATACTTATACGTAGTTAATGTGTGATATGTGTGAGGCTTGAAAGCCTAAATGTTAATGTAGTATAAATGTGTGTAATATGAAGATTAATGTCTATGTAGTGACATTTAATGAAGGATTAATGATGTATATGGTCAATAAAGTAGTTTGTGACCAATAATGAAGGATTTGGAAGCTTAGGGACTAGTTTTGACATAGAGGCAAAGTCAAAAACGGGTTTAGGGATTGAGAGGGTGTCATTAGATCATAATTTGCAGCCATTACATTCTCTAAACAAGCCCTAGCCCCCCATATAGTTCCTCCATCAAATTGCAAGCCGAAAAGCTTCCTTACGTGTGATTCGAGTGTGATTTGTCAAGGGTTTTGCATCCTATTTGATATCTAGAGGTAGAGCAGGTATGATTTCATTGATATTTGGTCCTTTTGATTATATGAGTCATTAGGATTAATTATAGGTTTGTGGTGAAATCGTTTAATGAAGATTAATGGTGGTTTTGATGGATTAAAGTTATGTAGGATGTAATTGATGGTTGTAATGCTTTGTAATGATTTCAATATGAAGGATTTTGATGTACAAAGGTCTGAAAATTGATTTGGAATGGTTTGGATCTGGTTTGGGATGAAATCGATCAAAGTGGTGCAGGATCGCAACGAGTTGCGGCGCAACTGGTTTCCAGTGAGATAAGTTGCGGCGCAATAAAAGGCATTGCGGCGCAACAGGAGGTCTGAGCTGCGGCGCAACTCCTCGGTTTCAGAAAATGTTATATTTTGAACAGTAACGTCGTTTGACACGTAGATTAGACCTGAAACTAAAGTGAGTCTTTAAAAGTGTGTGGGGTCTAGTTTATGACCTTAGTAACGTGAGTATGTAGTTGTCTAATGCTTGTTTACTAATTATAGGTAGACGAGCATAGTTACTTGCATAGTAACGAGTTGTTGATTGTTGTGGACTACGCCGAGGTAAGATACACTACTTTGACACGCTGGGGGATTCAACGAAAAGCTGGTTTCAAATCATAAATACTTCCATTTGGTATCTTTATATTGCATGTGGGCATATGGGGTTACACGGGAGGTATTATGGTTATGTAGTTGACCATGAGACCTGAAATGCAGTCCCTATGTAGTGAAATGAAGTATTGCTTAATGTAGTGTATTATTATGCAGTTTATGTAGTATTATGAAGTATCTCATTATGCATGAAATGTAGAAATAAGTTGATGTGTGATATATGCATGCTTACATGGCTTGTACACCTAGCTCACTAGACTTAGTAGGTTGCCATGTCACTTGCACGTTTAAGGGCCCAAAACGTAAAAATAGTAAACGTAGTAATTGTTTAGGTAATGCAGTCACCTAAACTAAATAATGTAGGGTCGAGCTCGTTAAACTTTGATGTGGGAAAGTGTTAAGCTTAACCCGTACATGCCCTAGCCCGGCTAAGTGCGTTGACGTGTGGTTGCTTGGGTGGCTCCTTGCAACGGGGTTATGCAGGACGAGTAATTAACGGGAGGATAACCCACCTCTGGATTTGGATTACTCTGGGATTGGCTTGCCATTCCTTAACGACGTACGATGATTGGCCTTTTGGTTGATCATCTAGTCGGGTGTGATGCAGGGCACACCTATATGCAGATAACGAAGATATGTGTGATAATGTGGGAACTAATGCAGCATAGGCACATTTAGGATGATTATCCTAATTGATATGAAGTTGATATGCAGATATGTGTGTTGTGAGTTGTGCCTAATGAGTTTGTCTAATAATGAAGAAATGTCTTAATTGGACAAATGCTTTTAAATTAAGTGTGATCTTACTTAGCTATTCTTATAGCTAACACTTGTTTCTTTAATGTGGTTGTTCCCTCAGGTTTAGCTTGATGGACTAGTGACGCAGGACATGGAGCTTGGGTAGATGCAATGAAGGAGCCTTAGCTACCCATAGACGATTCTTTCTTAGACATTTAGTTACATTTCGTACTTAATGTCGAATTTATGTAGTGTCGTGTGAATGGTTGTTTTATGTTGGGCAACCGTTGGGTTTTCATTTGAACTATTGTTTGATATGGCATGTAACACCAACAAAACGCAGAAACCGTAATGTTTTTATCGGTTTTGACTTTTAAAGTCTTTTCTTCCGCAATTTGACACCGTTAGGTGAAAGTTTTTGAAAACCCATATTTTTAAACGTCGGGTGTTACATCTAAGACAAGCCCCAAGAGCCTGGTATGACACTTTAACTAAACATCTTCTCAAAAATGGCTTTCAAAGAGGTGCAATAGATAATACCTTATTTATTTTAAAAGAAAAAAGTAATATCTTATTGGTACAAATATATGTTGATGATATTATATTTGGTTCAACTGATGAAGCAATGTGTAAAAAGTTTTCTAAAATCATGTCATCTGAGTATGAAATGAGTTTAATGGGTGAATTAACATTTTTCTTGGGTCTTCAGATTAAACAAACTGAAAATGGAATTTTCATAAATCAAGAAAAATATGTCAGAGATTTGTTAAGAAAATACAAATATGATTCAATCCCATCGAAAAACACACCTATTGCAACACCACTAAATTTGGACTCTGACCCAACTGGCAAACCAGTGAACACCACTGAATATCGTGGAATGGTTGGTTCACTAATGTATCTGACTGCCAGTCGACCAGATATAATGTTTGCTAACATGTCTATGTGCCAGATTTCAGGCTAACCCAAAAGAATCACATTTGCATGCTGTTAAGCGCATCTTCAGATACCTGAAAGGGTGTCCTAACCTTGGTCTTTGGTATCCCAAAGGCTCAGGGTTAGATCTAATGGGTTATTCAGATTCAGATCATGCAGGTTGTAAGATAGATAGAAAATCAACAACTGGTGGTTGTCATTTCCTTGGAGGAAAAACTGGTAAGTTGGACCAGCAAGAAGCAGACGTCAGTCTCTATGTCCACTGCTGAGGCAGAGTACATTTCTGCGGCCAGTTGCTGTGCCCAGATTCTCTGGATCAAGAACCAGTTACTAGATTATGGTCAGAAGTATACGAGGACCCCAATCTTTTGTGACAACACCAGTGCAATTGCTATATCTCACAACCCGGTGATGCACTCCAAGACAAAGCATATTGACATCAGGTATCATTTCATTCGTGATCATGTTATGAAAGGAGACATTGAAATTCATTTCATCCCCACTGACAAACAGCTCGCTGATGTTTTTACAAAACCTCTTGATGAGAAAACCTTTAAACACCTTATCAGCGAGTTGGGAATGTTAAATCCTTAAAACTGGATATTTCTGTTATTAACGCATCAGTGACACTGATAGTGTTGTCCAGTTGAGGGGGTCCAGATAATCCTTGCCCGCCAGGCTATCGAACGCCATTGTGATACTATCCTGGCACTAATTGATTTCTGGATCATCATTCTAGGGGGAAAGACTCAAAATATTTTTCTAACAAAAATTCTTTTGTTTGAAAAATTGCAGCTGGAGAACTCTCCAGTTGGAAACTGGCACTGGACTAATCCTCCAGTGTACATGTTCAGTCTTGTCTTAAAACTGGTAGTCAACTAAATTTTGTAACGTTTGAAATTGCCTGGTCAACTTTTGTGACACGTGATGGTACTCGAGTGTGTTAACCTACTTGCGACCATCACATGACGTCTCAAGGTCATTTTTGTAAAATGTAACACTTTTTATTGGGAATACTAAAAGTTAGTGGGCGAGTGGGGTAGTTAAGCCGTCGTAGCATTTAATGCTGACACGGAGAATTAAATTTTGGCTTAAAATTCAAATTAACCGTTGTAAAATATCTAATTAATTTGATTTTTGCCATTAAAATATTCTTGGTATTTCATTGGGATCACAACTTCTCCCTATAAATACCTCTCATTTACTCCCTAACACATTTACTTCTTTTCTCATTCCTTCATTCAATTCCAATCATCAAATTGCTTCTTTTCTCTCTCTGCTCAATAAATCAAGAACCCTAAATTCCAAATTTCATTTTCATATTATACTAAATGGCTCCTAAATCTTCTCGATCTAGAGATGTAAATCTCTTACCTGTCTCATACAATCCCTCACCAGGTGTCAAACAGGCATCTGGTGCTCCTGGTAACACTCACCTCATCAAATTAAATCCCAATAATCCGATGACGAGTTTACTAGGAACTCAAGGGGCCGATACACTTATTGGGAGAATCCGAAAGTTTTTGAGGGATTCTCCAATCGGTCCCACCTTCTCTGCCAACCCACGAAGATTGTATCATGACTATCTTTGTGAGTTTTGGTACACTACGTCTCTTTCTGCCGACTGTTCTTCCATCTCCTTCACATTGAAAGGGGGAACGGTCCAGTGTACCTTGTCGGCAGCAACTTTGAGAGAAGCCCTCTCTCTCAACTATTGGATTCCTTGGGAGAATCCAACTGTTCTCTCCCCAAACATTAACTTCAGGCAAGTGCTCCTTGAAATGGGACACAAGGAGTGCCTGGAAAATGGCGTCCTTAAAACTAAGGGTGTCATGACGATGAAAGGCCTCACACCATCCTGGAGGTACTTTTTCGTTCATCCGGTGGAGAGTATGGGTGGGAGTTCTTGTGGATTGGACCAGATAAACTCTTCACAAGCAGAAATGGCTTACTGCTTGTGGAATGGTTTAAGAGTGGACTTTGCCGATATTCTGTACAGAAGTCTTGTACAGAAACTGAAGGGCACCAGGGGACTTTGCATCCCCTTCTCCAGGTATTTGTCACTCTGCTTTAAGGGGATTCTGGGCAGTGAGCAATATAGAAATACACAATCAACTTACACTGTCCCAGATCTGCTCAGGAATCTCGACTCCTTAGTATCTGAACCTGAGGAGGTTGAGATTCCTCAAAGAATGTTGCTGGCATTCACTAAAACCGATGCACCAGTCCAAGGTGAGTCGGAAAGACAACAGGGCGGGCCTCAAAACAATGAGGGACCCACCAGTTCGTCTGCTGGAATTGTGACGGTTGCAGAACCCGTGAAACTGTCTAACCCCTCCAGCACCAGCGTGTCAGTCCCTTTAACTTTCTACCCTGGAGGCCTCCCAACAGGTCATCCAGAAGTTCCAAAGGCAACAAGAACACGTCGTCTTAGGAAACAGTCAGCACTTGCCACTGACAGTAGAAACCTAGCCAGCCCTCCAGTTTCCTCCCAACAGGAAACTGGAGAGAGTCAAATGGGACAACCGCAAGCAGCCACCCTCGACATTTCTGTAGGAGAGGGTGGTGAAGAAATTACTGGGCTACCCCAACCCAGAATAGAGTTAGAGTCTGCACAAAGTGTCCACGGCCTATCTTCTGACACTTCTATTGCACGAACTGACGACGTCTCTGGCCAGTCACAGCTGGAGACTGAGGCTCCACACTCTACGGCCGATGATGTTATGACTGTGGATGGAGCAGTTATAACTGAGGTAACCCCAGTGACCTCTATCCCTGGTGACGTTACCCTGGTAACTGAACCTTTAACAGATGCAACCTTCCAGGAAACTGGAGAAGGTCATCTGGAGACTGACCCATCTGGTCAGCCCTCAGTTACATTCATGGATCTGGACATGAATGTTAATGACGAGGAAATCCTTATTGAATCTTCGGATTCTGAAGGAACTACTTCAGACATGGAGATTTTTGGTCCTTCTGTACAAGAACCAATCCCTTCATCTCATGTCTCGCCTCCAGATGCTTCACTTTCAGTTTCACTATCTCAAGAAAATGAGCCCACTGATAATTCATTCCCCACCTATAGCTATGTGTCTGGAAACAGACGTATGGCACCACCACCACCTGGGCAGTTCTCACTTCTTCGAGAAATGCCACCACCACCGCCGCCGTTGGACACACCTGAGCATTCTCAGCATGTCCAACAATTTGAATTTCCTGTCCTTCCTTCTTTCACCACTTCTGATACTATTTCTTCACCTGCTGCGATGTCAACTGGGGAGGTTTCTCTAAATTTGCCTCCTCCAGTTGCTGCTGCTGGCCCAGTGACACGTTCTCCTCCGTCACTGGACACTCAACTTGCCTCCTTCCAAGCCGACATCCAAAACCTTATTCAAAGGGTAGAGGATGTTCAGAAGGCAATTGATAAAAATACCAAGTCCCTCTCCAGGTACAACAAGGACACGAGCACCAATTCTAAGGTTGTTGATCTGGGGATAAACAAGTTCGCTGAAAATGAGGATTTGGTGTTCAAGAAGCTCAATAAGCTGGTCGAAGGCTGTAACAATCTGGCCATTTCTCTAAAGAGCGCCTTCGACCTCACTCAGACCAAAGTCACCACTTCAATCTCCAACTTACTGGGTAACAATTTTAGACAATCAGAGGTTGATTTGAAGGAGATTGAAAGGCAGGTAAAGGAATTGGTTGAAAAACCTGGCCTAAATGTGACTGAGCTTGGGCAGCAGTTGATGACTTCGGTTGGTCAGAAAATTGAAGATACTTTGGGTGCCAGGGAAACACAATTGATTGAAAGGGTGATATCTGAGATCACCAAGTTGGCCACTCCTCAGGTTGATTTGGTCCCTCTTACTACTGAAATCAACCAGTTGAGGGGCAGCTTAGATAATTTGAGTGCCCAAGTATCCTCTCATACACAGTCTCTCGATAAACTGACAACTGATGTTGACCAGTTGAAGAAAAAGGAAGATGAGGTGAAGGACAAGGTTGTTTCTGGTCTTGATAAAGATTCTAAACTCTTGGAAGACCTAAAGGCTGGTCAGACACACGTTGCTACAAATGTTCTGACCCAGTCTCGAGAAACAAATCATTTATGGCGTTCCTTCAGAATGATGTGCACAATTTTTAAGGAATGCAAGGACTTGCAGTCATGGCAGCCTCTTGACCGGTTGCCATTTCACAATCAAGACTGGGAAGTCATAAGGGCAGGTCTAGATGCTGCCAAGGGGGAAAGAGGTGTAGTCCTTGCATCAACTGAAGGAACACCATCTGAACAAGCTGTTGTTGCTGCTGTCAGTACTGATGCTGATCAGAGAACAACTGGTAGGGCGATTATGGTAGCTGCTGGTACTGATGCCAGTCAGTATGAATCTGAACAGGTTGAAGGTGTGGGTGATAGGAGGAATATTGATAAGGGCAAAGGTATAGCAACTGATGATTCTGCCCAGCTGGCCACTGATTTACCTTTACTAGAAACTGGTAATGCTGACATACTTCCTCCAGTTTCTTCAAGTGAAAGCAAAAGACTGGAGAGACTTGGTAATGAAATTAAAGAAAGGAAAAAGATGAAACAAGCAAACCAAGCTCTTGCCAGAGAAAATCTTGTAAGAATGAAGATGCTCGATATAAGTGATGCACTTCTTTTGGGTATTACAACTAAGGAATATGTCAGAATCAAGAATGATGCAAGGATAGTGGGCATGTTGAAAGAAATGCTTGAAATTGAACTTGACAGACACTATCCTGATGATGAAGCAGAATATGATGCCAGGAATCTTAATATATCAGTGGAGAAGGCTAAGGAGAATCGGGCCAGTGAGATTCTTAAAAGAATTGAAAATGTCAAGAAGGTTGTGAAAAGGGTCTTGAATCCACCAAGAAGGAACCCTCAACCAAGAAGACCACTGCCCAGAGATGCTGACCTAAGAACTTTCATTGAACCAACTGGAGAGGTCTCAAATGATGACATCAAAACTGCTGTGCAGGCTGATGGAGCTGGGAGTATTAAAATCACAAATGAATCTGAAGCAAGAAATTATTACTCCCAGATCATGGCAACCAGAAGGCACTCCAGTACCATAAATGGTGTCTCTGTATATATCAAGCCAGGCACCAAGTTCTTTCACGTTGAAGTCAGTTACACTAAAGGGCCACTAGTTAAAACTGATAATCCTGGTGTGATGCAATTTAGGTTCTCTGAATGGGTTGAGATGGTGAACTTTTTGGAAGCAAAGGCACAAAAGAATAGGTTTGAGAAGGCTGAGGTCAACTTCTTAAAGGGCAAGATTCAACACAAAGAGAATCTGGAGCTAAAGTTGAACATTGATCCTGAAGACTCTCGTCCTATCTCTTCAGTGTCAAAGAGAAGGAGAACTGGCGAAGGGCCATCTGATTAAGTTCTCCTTCCAGTTTATCTACTTGTATTTTTTTTATTTACATTCTTGTAACTCTTGTAAATTTCATATTGTATAAATGAAGTTGCCAGATTATAATAACAAGATAGATAATAGATTAAATCTAACAAACTCAAAAGAAAACACCCAAGGCATTTACTGATCTATAAAAATGCCTTGGAAAACTTAGATAGATTTAGTCAAACAAGTTTTTCCAGTTCATACTTGTACAGATACAAGAACTAGAAAGACTTGGCAATATTTCAGGACAAATAGGGGGAATTTGTTAGGACCAGTATTGCTGAAACTGACCAGTCTCCAGTTGCATCTGGAGACCAGAAGATTTGTCCAGAAATATTAGAAGTCCAGTTGCAATGTACAGTTATGCAACTGATGACTTCCTCCAGTTGACATCTGACCAAGACACCTGAAGACATTCCAACTGAAGTCGAAGACATCAAGTGGAAGAAAGAGAATGACAATGGCAGCGAAGCCCAGTTGTCGTTCTACTTCAGATGGAAACTGGAGCTGAACAGTTTAAAGTATTTACAACACTTTATACTGTTTACGAGGAAGACATTTTTACTTTATGTATCTTTATCCGGGTAATTTCCTTATCCGTGCATAAAGTAAACAAGTACATAAAGCAGGTTGATAAAGTAAGAACTCTGTCTTACTTTATCCAGCATTTAAGGAAAAGTCAAATTGCCTCCTTAAATGCTATCAACCATATTTGTACGACAAAGTTGGAATCCCAATGCCAACTTTGTCTATAAATAGAGGCCTTTGCACAACCAAGAAAACACTTTGCAAACCTGCAATATTCTTGGTGAACTTGTGCAATATTCTTTCAATCTTAAAAGCAACACTTCACAACTCTAAGTGCTTTCGATTGTGTAGAGAATTTCCAAGTATTAGATCGATTGTATTTCATAGGTTGTTAGGATATTTACTCTTTTGTATTATCTTGGTTCCGCAACAACCTTGTAATTTATTTGACATTAATAAATAAATTACACTTGAAAAATACATATCATCTCACCAGTTTACTTTACAAGTATTTATGTTATTGCATTGTCTTTACTTATAATTGTTTGTCACCTTTATAAGTTAACTATCCAGACTCTGGTATACTGGTCACTGCAACTGGTCGTCTCCAGATACAGTGAACGTATTGCAAAGTATCTCACCATTGACATAGAGGTGTCTTCAGATAGTACCATCTATTGAGTTGGGACCTACATGAAGAATGAGAAAGGATTTGAAAGGGTTTTTGTTTAAGTGAAAGGATTGTAGGTCAAGAACAGTTTATGTGTGTGTGTTTTGTTTGAAAGAGTGAAAGAGTAGAGTTTAAATAAAGATGGAAAAGAAGAAAAATAAAAAATAAAAAAAAACTAGTCGTTTGATTCAAAAGTTCAAAAAAAAAGGTTTTTTTTTGTTTTAGTCGGATTCCTTGGACCTACATACGCTCCCCCTCCCGTCCAACCTATTCGATGAATCCATGGCTATGGAGGACTCGACCGTCGATTAGGTCCCTGCCAACCTAGTCCCCATTGACGAGTTGGTCGAAGGGGGGTGTCGACGGTAGGTTGGCACCGACCTTATTCATCCAATCCCTCTCTTTTCACCACACCACTAATGTATCTCTCTCACTCACACTCAACCACAGCTGCCACACAACACCGACAGCGATGGCCATCACCACTTCGTTGGCACCAATACGGTCACCCTCTCCACTCTCTATTTACATTTATCTATATATCTATTTTATATATACATATAAGAATATATAGATCTATTGATCTATATCTATATATCTATATCGCCACCTGTGCACCTCCAGCGCCACCATCATGTTCGACTAGATAAACCTTTCGATGAGCTTCTTCATATCATCTATGGATCCTCTTCCTCTGCCTCTTCCTAACCTTTTATTCCCAAAAGGTATGTTATCATCCCATTGATCACAACTTTTTTTTTAACCAGAACATCACATGACACATGAATTAAGATTGCTTAAAATTTGATGTAGATAGTTTTAATATGTAGACAATCTGTGTAGTATTGTGTTTTGATGATAAAATATGTATGTGATTTATATGGTAGGTTTGTAAGATGATGGCAATGGTAGGAGATTAAAGAACAACGAGCACTAGCGGAGAAAGCAACATTAGCTGTTGAAGTGCAAAAGGTGTTGCGAGAACGACAACAAAATCAAATGGAGGATAAGCTTGCCGTCTTTACCGTAATGATGTTTAAAACTTATCTACCTCCTAGCTAGTATGTAGAATATAGTATTGGAAACGTTATACTATGTTCTGTCTTTTGGCCCTAGCTAGCATCTAGTATTTGAAACGTTAAACATTGCTTTGTTTTTTGTATATGTAATTGTATTTGATGCTTTTGATGGCTTTATGCAATATATCACGTATCTTAAATGTTAAATATCTGTGTGGTTACAATTGTTAATTACAGTATTATAAATTGTTAATATCCAAGAAATATGAGAAAAATAAAATGTATATTTGAGAAATACCTCAAGTTTTCTAGAGATTTCCAAGGACTTCTTTATCAAGGAAGTGGGAAGGATCTTTAACCAAACAATTTTAAAGGATGCGTTATTAAGGATTTTCCAAGGAATTATCTAGTAAGGAAATTCCAATGGACATGTTTCAAGGTGTGGGTCCTTAGAAATTACTTGATAACTGGTCCTTAAGAATGTCTTGGAAATATAAGGGTTCCTTGAAATTTCTTGAAAAATTTATTTGCAAAGGAAACTTATTGCAAGGAGTAAATTTCCTTGAAAAACTATGTAAAAACGTTATTTTAAAGGAGTTTTTAAGGAAAAAGTTCTTTTGTAAATATTATTTTTCTAGTAGTATTATTATTTATTTATTATATTGGAATTATTATTTGTTAAAAAGTGTAATATTGTGATGAAAAATTAAAAAGTGTAAATTATGCTATTAGATATCTATTGGTTAGTATTCTTTTTTATTATATTAGAATTATTATTGGTTAAAAAATGTAAATTTATGATGGAAAAAAAAAGTGTAAATAAAAGTCAAAGATTAAACAAAAGTCAACTTTAAAAAACTGAGAGCTATGATTGATTAATTAGTTATTAGATCAACTGTGTTTTAGTATAATAAAAGATGCTTTACATATAATCGGTATTCAAATTCGAATTCTCTGTACTAAACTGGTACCGAAACTGATTTCGTTTCAAAATGAGAACAGATACCGAAACATATTCCACATCGGTACCGATTTTCGATACCGATCGATTTCGGTTTTATTGCTCATACCTTATACCCTATACCCGTCTATATATTAAATACACCCAAGTCAACTTTAAAATATCAAATTTATTTGTTCTAAACTTAAAAATATCATATGTCAGCAAATCATTATTTTTAATCACCATTACATCTCAAAAACATTTAACTATTGTTTTTTAATTTCCTAATTATGCATTATTGCATCACTAGATTATTATACAATATTGGTTGTTAAATGAAGCTTAAATAACAATTAACGAGAATCGAATATTTACCAAGAAATGGAAGCTTTAACCGAAGATTTACGGATGTTTTAACTAATGAACTATCATCTTATGTATAGAGATACTCTAAAGTTGTTTTCAATTTTACCAATAAAGTTGAAAATATCTTGACATTTGGATTAAAATCAATGGTTAAGATTCAAAAATCATGTTTGAATCTTGATCTTTAATTTAAATTCAATGGTAGTAAAGTTAGGGGGCGTTTGGTTCGTGGAATTCGATGGAATTGGAATCTGAATTCTATCATTTACCATGTTTGGTTGGGAAAAAGGATGGAATTGGAATTGTAAACTTTCCATCAAATTCCTTAAATCATGGAATTCAAGATTCCATTACAAAATGGATGGAAAGTTTAACATTCCAATGGAATGTTTGTAAACCAAAAAGCCCTTAAACAAATAAAAATATATTATTATTTATGTTATTATTATTACTGTTATTATTGTTATAACAATTATTATTATAATTAAAATTATTTTAATTATTATTATTTATCATTTTATCATTATTATATATTATTTATATTATTATTCATATTATATTTTTAAATTCAATTATTATTATTTTTATAATTATTATTATTATTATTTAATATTTACATATTATTATTATTATTATTATTGTTATTTAATATTTACATTATTTTTAATATTGTTTTTTTTATTATATTATAATTATTGTTATTAATTTATTATTATTATTATTATTATTATTATTATTATTATTATTATTATTATCATTATTATTATTATTATTATTATTTATTATTATTATTATTTATTATTATTATTATTTTATTATTATTATTAATTATTATTATTATTGTTATTGTTATTGTTATTATTATTATCATTATTATTATTGTTATGTTATTATTGTTATTATTATTATATTATTATTATGTTATTGTTGTTATTATTATTATCATTATTATTTTATTAATAAAGTAATCTAATATTTAATTACATTTTTATTATTAATATTTATATATTTTTATTATTATTATTAATATTTTTTATTAATAGTACTAATATTTATATTACTATTTTTATATTAATATTTATATATTTTTATTATTTATATTTATTATTTGTATTATTTATATATATTTATGTATTTATTTATCTATAATAAGAGTTCAATAAAGGGTATTATAGTTTAAATTCATAATCTCTTGACTAAATTTCATTGAATTCTGTCAACCAAAAACATGACAAGTTTTAAAATTTTCAAATTCGAATTCCTTTTAGTTCCAATATCTTTGACAGATTCCAATTTTTTAAAAACATTATGTGAACCAAACATATAAACATCTTTCCATATTTTGGTATTAATGGAAAAAAAATTTAGGATGTGATCTATAATATAACTAAAAAAGGGGGTTGGGGGTACAATTGGCACCTCTAATCCCCCTCCTTTAGCCTAATACTTTCTCCTTATTAATCCTCTATTTTTTAATATTTATTTAACAAATTATATACTGTACACTTTTTGTTTCTCTTTTTATTTAACTAAAGTTGGAAAAAAAAAGAGTAAACTGGAATCAATATTTATATGGAGTTAATTTTCATATGTTTCTTCTTTAGCTTTCGTATTGATTAAGTTGTGATATTGGTCATATTGATGGTTGCTCGAATCATACCGTTAGAATTAGTACTTGATCTTCGTACGCAATGCAACTTCTTTATTTTTTAATTATTAATATATGTTTATGTTTTGATAATGAGTATGATTCCGGTATGTATGATAAGCCTTCCCCGAAAGATTAGTTTATTACGCATTACTTTTTCAACTTTTTGCCTTATTTGAATCGTTTTATGTTTTATTTTTAGGTATTTTAGTTTTATTTGGTATCTATTTAATATACTTGAATTCCAACTTTTTAGCTTTGATTAATATATTTTGAGACTACCCGTCCATTGGACGGGTCTGGACACTAGTTTTGTTACATATATTGATGTAACTTTAACTTGTACGAGTATATAAACTTAAACTTTTTTTATTTATTGCCTTAACATAATTACCTTATGGTGATAATGGACATGGATTTTCTCATATTATACAACTTGACTAGTGAATTTAAAGAAGTTTTAAATATTGAATTAATGAGCATAGTACCCGCGCGTTGCAGCGGAATTTTATAACTACCGTTTTGGATGAATACATTGGTTACAGAGTGTGTCAAAAATATAGATTATGAGGTTCTGTCAATTGTTTTAAAACTATATAGAAAGATCAATGTTAATTAAATTAGAATCAATTACATATTGATAACAAAAATAGTAAACTAATATAATAAAGCAAAAAACAAACCAATATAATATTTATACATACACTAAATAGTGTTGTAGTGTGTGGAGGGCATTTTAGAGAATCATAAATATGCTGAAAGGGGCATTTTAGGAACAAAAAATATGCTTAATGTCTTAATTCAATACTCTTTATAAGTGGTTAAAGATAAAGAAGTGAGTAGTTAAGATTCAAATATACTTATGATTTTTATTTAAAGGTTTTGACCATTGATTTTAATTTAAAAATTTTGACCTTTGATTTTAATTTAATAGTCAAGATCTTTTCAAACTTAATTTCTTATGGTAGAAAACAAGTTGAAAACATCTCTCTCCGTTAATAATTTAGTTATTAAAACTTTAAAAACTAGTGGTATAATACGTAGCCATTAAAATCTAGAAGAAAATACGTACGTTACATTACATGAGGAATTAGATGGATGCGTGGCTTGATTAAAATCGTCAGAAGTATGAGATTTTATTAATTTGTGTGTGCCGATAAGGTAATTAAAGAGCAAAAAGAAAAAAATATTATATGAGGATCAATAAGTTATCTATATTATATTAAACTTTTAACTTTCAATTTTAACAATATATACATGATAATGCATTATGTACCATACATCAATGTCCCACAACTTTCATCAACTTTCATTTTCATCTCTCCTCAAATCTCAACCACTCATTTTTTCTATCTTCTCCATAAATCATTTTATTATTATAATTCATTCAAAATCTTTTATCTCAAAAACCATACATCGATAAATTATAAAAGTTATATGGGTGTTCTTAAAATTTCAAACTCTTTCATTAGAGATGTCATTTTCGATATACTTTCGACGAATTTTGAAATCCGAAGGCGGAGCCCGTACGGCTAAGGCATTTGGCTATCACACTCTATGACCTATCATCCCCACCATCTCACCGCCGCAACGCGCAGGTACTTACTCTCGTATCTACTAATTAATTTTACATATTCAAGGTATAGCCATTGATAAATTTGTTATTTTAAGTTAGTGTACTTGTAATTTTTTAAAAATTTAAGTAATGTTGGATTGATAAATTGTAATAATAATGTTATTGTAAAAAAAATTAAAAAAGGTAATAGAGGGAACCCTAGGCCCGGAACCACAATTGGATACTCATCGACTCATCCTGTATGAGCCATATGATGGTGGTACAATACCTCCATCTTAATCCCCACATTATTTGGGCACTTTGAACGATAGAACCCGCATATTTAAACTTCACATGTAGGTCTAGGCTTCATTGATAACGGATACCTTAAATGAATTTTTTTTATGCCAAGCGGGTATTAAACCTGAGACCTCAAGTTCACTAAGTATTTTCTTTACCGCTAGCCTAATTCTTTGTTGTCTGTTATTGTACATTTAGATGGTTATCCATTTTTTATAAAGAATTTGGGGTATCAATTAGAATGATGTTTTTCTTTTCTTTCTATTGCGGTAGTGGTGGATATATGGACGGGAAAAAGTAGTACCAAGATATTAGACCTTGCCAAAAAAACCAAGATCCAAGATTTATAGAGAAGAAAAAGAGGGGATAAAAATTGTAAAAAACCCTCCAATCCATCGGGAAAAATTCCGGCACCCGGAGGTAGGGTTGGTGATTTTTGAATGTAAACATATGTTGTGATATTTAACAATATATATATAACAAGGTCCTAAATTCATTCTTAAACAAATAGGAACCCTTGGATGAATTCCATCTTTGATTTAGAACCATTAGATCAAATTTAATTATTTCATCTTTATTAAATGACAATATTAATACTTATACTTTATATGATTAGTCAAAATATATCCCTCTTGTATATTTAATTTTAGCAACTTTACATAATTAAGATTAAATCCTAATGCATACGTAACATGTTCAATTTTTATGTGATTTATATTTACTTTTTGTAAATAAATTAATAAAGGATACAATCTTTAGTACGAGATAATTCCGATGTGATTTGTAAATATATGGATACATGATATATACTATTTTTTTTGTATTTTAAAAATAGTAACACATAAAATCATATTTTACATTATTATATTATAATATGAAAATTCACATAAGGTTTATTTACATATAGGAAAGGATTCTAAAAATCAAAAATATAACGACTAATAATATAAAATACATTACTCTATTCATCGCAAAATAAATGCTTCATTTCTACGTAGTTTCATTTTTTGTTTATAATTAGTGCTCACTTCTGAGAGTACTAGATTAATGACCCGCGTAAGACGCGGGTAACTATATTTAACTAATCACATATTTAATGACAATTGTAAACCTTAAGAACTACCCTTATTATATTATTACCTGAATAATATTTTGCACTCACTATTAAGAAGTCAACATAACAATAAATATAAATAGAATTAAAATAAAAAATCAACTTTATTAACATTAACATTATAATTTCTTCTCTTACATGTCTATCAAGCACATTACTTCTTTACATTGTCATGTTTCTCTATCATTTTATTAAATACCTTGTGCATCTAAATAAAGGTTTTACATTTATAGCATATATTTGAATTAAAATACATAAAATTCTATGATGAAAATTACTATACAAAAGCATAAAAAATTAGTTATATATACATACTTAATACTTAATGGTTAATTAAGTTTTTAATATTATAGAAATTTGATGTTTCTTGTACAATACCTTGAAATTCATAAGTAGAATAAGTTGGAAGAATTTTATGTTTAAATATTAGAGTTTTCCAACAATATCATAATATAATTAATTCTATAATTTAATTTATTTATTAAGGGGTTAAATAAAAACTATTGATATTGAAGGACTAAAGTTGGTCTTGACTAAAAGATTAGTCAAAGATGACATCATCTTTTTTGATCAATTACTTAAATTTAATAAGGAACTTCATCCAATGATTTATATTTTTTCATTTTTGAATTTAAGGTGCTCTTTTAGTATTATTGTTAGATATGTGTCAAATTATTTATATTATTGTTTTTTTGTTTTTTAAAACTATAATATTCTTAGAAATTTTTACTCACATATATAAAAAACAAAGAAAGTCAGCACTACTGACAGATGCACATAGAGTTTTTCCCACAAGTCATATGTTCAACACTGGGAGTAACGTGTTTGTGGAGTCATTTTTTGGAGATGCCATTGTGCGGTAGCACAAACCGGTCAAGACAATGTAGTCTATCCTTAGTGAAATCACAATTAGCTGACGTGCAATTCGCAACATGTCTTTTCAAAAGATGCATTTAAAAAGTCTATGCAAAAAGTAATGGTAATATTGTCATCCAATGAACATGTATATGATGATTATATATTTTTTTAGTTGTGTGTTATTTTTATATGAACATGACTTTAAGACATGTAACATCCGTGAGTTTTGACCGTTTGACTTTATGTGCAAATTGACTAACAATTTAAGTTAATGAAATATTTGGGTCGTTTTGTGATTAAATGACAATGTGGTATGTTCGTCGGGTCGATAATATGTTTTAATCGGTGTTTAAATGCCTAACTTTTTGTATTTTGGCCTGGGAAGAGAAACGGGTCGACCCGTGGGTGATCCACGACCCACCAGCCCCCTTGACCCATTTTCCTCCCCTTATCTCTCCCTTTCACCGCACAATCTCTATCTCATTTTCTCTCAAGTAAAAGAATAAGCAAGGAAACCATTTCATTTCTTCACCTCATCTACATCAACTTGGTGATTTGGAACTGATATAGCATTAGGATCATCGTCGTTTGTACCTCCTCATCGTCTATTCGAAGAATCAAAAGTCCAAGTTCTAGCATTTTTACCCATTTTGACCTAATTCGGGTTCTAGCTCGGAAAAGGAGTTTTGGTAAGTCTAATTCATCCCATTTACTTCTATTCATGTTTGTTTATGCATTTCTAGTCGTCTTGTACATTTATAAGTCCTAAATCGGCTTAAATCTAGTTTTGGGTCAAATTAGGGTTTCATTAGGGTTGGGTTGATTTGGTGAATTTGATGATGTTTTGGATGGAAATATGGGTTTGGGCAAGTGTATTTAGGTGTTAGAAGGTCAAATGTATCACCAAAATGAGTCCTTTAACCTTGCAATTCGATTTAGGGTCTTGAGTTCTTGAAATGGGGTTTTGGTTCTTGATTTTCTGCATAAATGGTTGCTGATCGTATTGCTGCCCAGTAAAGGGAGTAACCTACGCCCCTTAGGGCCGTAGGTTACGCCAGTTGAAAATTCCTTGGGCGTACCTTACGCCCATTATGGGCGTACCTTACGGTGCTCTCCATTTTCATTACGCCAAATTGCTTCTGTTTACGTTCCCTTTTCACTAAACTTTGCAAGGGCGTAACCTACGCCCCTTAGGGCCGTAAGTTACGCCAGTTGTAATTTTCTGATTTTCTGGTTTGACCTAATTCGACTTCCAGAACCCTAGTAACGCATCTGGCTTCGATCTAACTCACTCCTTAACTTATGTAACATTGAATAAGAGTCTTAGAAGTCATTTAACGTCGAAAAACACTTTGGAAACCTAATTAGAGTTTTGCCGAATATTTAATAACTACGTATATGTGTTATGTGTGTTGATATGAATGTATATGATTGATATTTAGGTGTTGGACATGAAATGATCATTGATCGACTGTAACTCGACTTTATATCAAACTTAACTTCTTTGCCGATCAGGTGAGTTTCGTATCTCTCTACTCGCTTGAGATTCGGGCTGAAAAGTGTAAAACTGGCGTGTTTACTTACATTGTTGATTGATTTATTGATTGTTGTGATTGTTGGTTTGATGTGATGGTTCATTTCGTTCGGTTGACTTGGTTTATGTTTTGGTTAAGTATTTTATTAATATTAGGATAGACGTACATACATGGAAGTCGGTTACGCCTTCAATGGGTTTTAGATGTGGTGGGAAGGCTGCGGGTGACCCTATATATAAGCATCTGGGACTCGAAGAAAGTAGAATCCTCTTAAGTGTATGTACGTATAGAATTCGTGGTACATTGATTGTTGGCTCTTGTTTGTCGAATGTTGATTATTGGTTCATGTTCATAGTACATTGATTGTTGGCTCTTGTTTGTCGAATGTTGATTATTGGTTCATGTTCATAGTACATTGATTGTTGGCTCTTGTTTGTCGAATGTTGATTATTGGTTCATGTTCATAGTACATTGATTGTTGGCTCTTGTTTGTCGAATGTTGATTATTGGTTCATGTTCATAGTACATTGATTGTTGGCTCTTGTTTGTCGAATGTTGATTATTGGTTCATGTTCATAGTACATTGATTGTTGGCTCTTGTTTGTCGAATGTTGATTATTGGTTCATGTTCATAGTACATTGATTGTTGGCTCTTGTTTGTCGAATGTTGATTATTGGTTCATGTTCATAGTACATTGATTGTTGGCTCTTGTTTGTCGAATGTTGATTATTGGTTCATGTTCATAGTACATTGATTGTTGGCTCTTGTTTGTCGAATGTTGATTATTGGTTCATGTTCATAGTACATTGATTGTTGGCTCTTGTTTGTCGAATGTTGATTATTGGTTCATGTTCATAGTACATTGATTGTTGGCTCTTGTTTGTCGAATGTTGATTATTGGTTCATGTTCATAGTACATTGATTGTTGGCTCTTGTTTGTCGAATGTTGATTATTGGTTCATGTTCATAGTACATTGATTGTTGGCTCTTGTTTGTCGAATGTTGATTATTGGTTCATGTTCATAGTACATTGATTGTTGGCTCTTGTTTGTCGAATGTTGATTATTGGTTCATGTTCATAGTACATTGATTGTTGGCTCTTGTTTGTCGAATGTTGATTATTGGTTCATGTTCATAGTACATTGATTGTTGGCTCTTGTTTGTCGAATGTTGATTATTGGTTCATGTTCATAGTACATTGATTGTTGGCTCTTGTTTGTCGAATGTTGATTATTGGTTCATGTTCATAGTACATTGATTGTTGGCTCTTGTTTGTCGAATGTTGATTATTGGTTCATGTTCATAGTACATTGATTGTTGGCTCTTGTTTGTCGAATGTTGATTATTGGTTCATGTTCATAGTACATTGATTGTTGGCTCTTGTTTGTCGAATGTTGATTATTGGTTCATGTTCATAGTACATTGATTGTTGGCTCTTGTTTGTCGAATGTTGATTATTGGTTCATGTTCATAGTACATTGATTGTTGGCTCTTGTTTGTCGAATGTTGATTATTGGTTCATGTTCATAGTACATTGATTGTTGGCTCTTGTTTGTCGAATGTTGATTATTGGTTCATGTTCATAGTACATTGATTGTTGGCTCTTGTTTGTCGAATGTTGATTATTGGTTCATGTTCATAGTACATTGATTGTTGGCTCTTGTTTGTCGAATGTTGATTATTGGTTCATGTTCATAGTACATTGATTGTTGGCTCTTGTTTGTCGAATGTTGATTATTGGTTCATGTTCATAGTACATTGATTGTTGGCTCTTGTTTGTCGAATGTTGATTATTGGTTCATGTTCATAGTACATTGATTGTTGGCTCTTGTTTGTCGAATGTTGATTATTGGTTCATGTTCATAGTACATTGATTGTTGGCTCTTGTTTGTCGAATGTTGATTATTGGTTCATGTTCATAGTACATTGATTGTTGGCTCTTGTTTGTCGAATGTTGATTATTGGTTCATGTTCATAGTACATTGATTGTTGGCTCTTGTTTGTCGAATGTTGATTATTGGTTCATGTTCATAGTACATTGATTGTTGGCTCTTGTTTGTCGAATGTTGATTATTGGTTCATGTTCATAGTACATTGATTGTTGGCTCTTGTTTGTCGAATGTTGATTATTGGTTCATGTTCATAGTACATTGATTGTTGGCTCTTGTTTGTCGAATGTTGATTATTGGTTCATGTTCATAGTACATTGATTGTTGGCTCTTGTTTGTCGAATGTTGATTATTGGTTCATGTTCATAGTACATTGATTGTTGGCTCTTGTTTGTCGAATGTTGATTATTGGTTCATGTTCATAGTACATTGATTGTTGGCTCTTGTTTGTCGAATGTTGATTATTGGTTCATGTTCATAGTACATTGATTGTTGGCTCTTGTTTGTCGAATGTTGATTATTGGTTCATGTTCATAGTACATTGATTGTTGGCTCTTGTTTGTCGAATGTTGATTATTGGTTCATGTTCATAGTACATTGATTGTTGGCTCTTGTTTGTCGAATGTTGATTATTGGTTCATGTTCATAGTACATTGATTGTTGGCTCTTGTTTGTCGAATGTTGATTATTGGTTCATGTTCATAGTACATTGATTGTTGGCTCTTGTTTGTCGAATGTTGATTATTGGTTCATGTTCATAGTACATTGATTGTTGGCTCTTGTTTGTCGAATGTTGATTATTGGTTCATGTTCATAGTACATTGATTGTTGGCTCTTGTTTGTCGAATGTTGATTATTGGTTCATGTTCATAGTACATTGATTGTTGGCTCTTGTTTGTCGAATGTTGATTATTGGTTCATGTTCATAGTACATTGATTGTTGGCTCTTGTTTGTCGAATGTTGATTATTGGTTCATGTTCATAGTACATTGATTGTTGGCTCTTGTTTGTCGAATGTTGATTATTGGTTCATGTTCATAGTACATTGATTGTTGGCTCTTGTTTGTCGAATGTTGATTATTGGTTCATGTTCATAGTACATTGATTGTTGGCTCTTGTTTGTCGAATGTTGATTATTGGTTCATGTTCATAGTACATTGATTGTTGGCTCTTGTTTGTCGAATGTTGATTATTGGTTCATGTTGTGTGCATTGATTGAAATTGATTGTCATTGATATGGATTATTGTTACTGATTGATGTTTGTTGGGTGCTTTAGAGCAAAATGAAGTTATGTTATTAAGTTAGTATAATATTGTGGCAACCCTAAAAGAACCCGATCAACTCTTTTATGGTCACCCAATATTATAACAAGTTAATAACATCATGGATTGCGCATGCATGGCTTAGAGTATAATAAGGAACCGATATGCTTAATGAAGTTGATTAGGTGGAGGGTTAGCCATTGGTACACCCTGTATACATACCCGGTCAATAACTAGAGAGCATATCGAATTCGGATTATACTTTAAACCACTCGTGTTAGTTGACTTGTTTTAGTTGCTTGTAATGAGATGTGTTGAATACGAGTATTTGGTTTTGACGATGGTTAATTGTTGTGAACTTGGCACGAGAACATGATAGATAACGATTACTTGAGAACTTTGACATGCTGTCCTTAGTGTAGTGATATGAAACAAGTATGATATGCTGGCATGATAGCACGATATATGACAAGTATTTGACAACACTTATGTGTTGGCCTTAGTGTAAAGACATTAAACATGTGTAGTGTGTTGGCATGAAAGTACTAACTACTAGTGCGGCTAACATGAGAGCGATTGTGAAGTTAACCCCCGGGTCATAAACTCTAGAACTATTACTATGATTGGATTTGGTAGTGGAATAACATGTTGACTAGTATGATTTAGTAACATATATGTTATGCATGTGTGATGTGTATGTATGTATGCCCTGTAGTGGTCACGTCGATGCTGTAAATGTTTTCGTAGTTGTCCGACTTAAACGTGTTGATAAACGGTTAGAATACAATGTGATAAATATGTTGATATGCACCCTACGGGAGTGTCAAGGGTGTAAGCATCCTAACTCTTATGTATTATAAACGGTTGATATTCCAACCCAAATGATGTTAAACGTAATCGGTGAACAAAAAGGATATGTTGCTTAATAGTATGCGAAATTGAACATGTATGAGACATTGTTAAACTTGGTTGTAAGCATGATATAACGTAGTTGGTAATACACGTGTAAAAATGTATTAGTAGATGGACGATTGTATGAATGAAGTTAACAAGTTAGTTTATTTGTATGATGTATTGACATGATTACGTGAATTAAGGATAAACGACTGTAGTGAACTTGACATGATAATATGATAAGTAACAATCCCATAGGATTCTAGCACTCTTGCCTTGGCTTAATGTTATGAAATGAGTATGTTATGTCGGTATGAGAGCATTAACTACTTGTGTGACTAATATGTGAGCATTGTGAGGCTAACTTTCGGGTCAACGCGTTACTTACCTTGTAGAAAATGGTGGGACCAAGAAGGAATGCGACTAGCCATAGCGATGAGCCGGATTTAGCAACCGTGATTGCCCAAGCAGTGGTAAACGCCATACCTACTATCGTAGCCCAAGTCACGGCAAGTCTCCAAAGAAGCAATGAAACACGTGAAGCTAGAGTAAATATGGGAAACGAGGAGATGTTAAGTAAAGCCTCATCGAAAAGGAAAGAAGTTGGAGAATCTAGTGAGGCAAGGAAGGCGGGTAGGTTTGACCCCAACGGTCATAGTAAAGGTAGGGTCAGAGCGACGGTGAAGCCGGCAAGGAAAACTTATTTGGGACCTTACCCCTTATGTGGCAGGTGTAATCTTCACCACTTTCCCACTAACCAGTGTGGGATTTGCTTTAATTGTAATCGACGCGGGCACGTAGCTAGGAATTGTAGAGCACCGAAAGCGGCACCATTGAATGTAACACCTCTTCAAATCATTTATCCCCAAGCCAACCACCCTCGGAGCCAACAGGGTGTTTGTTTTGTGTGTGGTAGCCCCGACCACTATAGAAATGCTTGTTCAAGATGGATCGGACCACAAGCCCAAGTAGCGACTTCTCATAATCAACTTTAAGTTGCCATTCCTACCCAAGACCACGACGAACCAAGCCGTCAGGTGCAACCTCGAGGACGAACCTTGGCGGGAGATGCTAATGAAGCCCGCAACGACCCGGAAGCGACGATAGGTACTTTCCTTTCTCTTCGACCACTACAACTCAATGTTATTCGATTCTAGGACCGGTTATAGTCTTACTTTCTCTTACTAGACTTCCTTCATTAACGAACACCCGTAGGCTTAGATCTGGATCTCGATCCTTTAAATGGTTTGTTGTGTGATACGGTACGGGCGAAGCCCTTAGCCGTACGGGCTCCGCCCGTGTAGGACAAGTGGAAACCACTAAAAGGTCCATTCTGCACATGTGTAGGACAAGTGTAAACGACTAAAAGGTTCATCATACACATGTGTAGGATATCAAAGAATAATAACTTACACATGTAAGATGAACGTGATGGAAAAAAACAAGAAATTTAAAAAGTCGTCAAAAGTATATCGAATCACATCTCTAATGAAAGAGGACGAAATTCTAAGACTACCCATGCTTTTCTTTTCGTCTAACGATTTACGGTTTGTGAGATAAAGTTTTTTAGTGAATTAGATAGAATTCTATTAATTTAATAAAGTAAGAGAGAGAAAAAAAAAGAGGGAGCTGACGAAAATACCCCTCTAGTGTTGAGAGGGGTTTTTTATTTTTAATCTTATCCATCTAGTTTTTTTGATCCTGAAGATGAGTCTTGAGTTCTTTTTTTTAGAGGTTCTCAAATAACGCCATATGTTGTTAAAGCCCAGCTCATTGTTTTAAATTTTACTATTTATTCTATCTATATATCTATATATAATATATATAGGACTAGTTCTATATATATTTATATTTATTGTTTTTCGCAAGTCGGCAAGTCGTGAAACTATATATGCTTTTTCTCGTAACTTAGATTAAATAACTTCTTTGTGGTTACTTTCAATTTTAGTGTCAATCTTAGTTTTAATCAGATTAATAATTAATTAAAGTTGTGGTTGCAGATAGTCCTAATCGATATAAGGTTATCTCTAATACTACGAATGTCCAAGGTTATCTTTAATTTTTTTTTTGAACGGCAAATTTGGGCTCAGCGGCATGTCTCTTCATATACCCAACTCCAATTCCATAGGAAACCCATTATGGGAAAACCCCTGTCTCCATTCCTGTGAGCATTTTGCTCACACCAGGATTTGAACCCAAGACCTCTCAGTGTCAGGTTCCACCATATACCAATCCATCTATTGATGCTACGAATGTCCTTTGATATTCTTTAGCGGATACATCATATCTTACAAATCGTTACATTTCTTAAAGTTATCTTTTAATCCTACAAACATTCTTATATATCTTTATTTTATAAACAAACAAAAAATAAATATTATGAATATTTTAAGAATATCTAAGAATATGTCCTTAACTAAAGATATATAGATTTCAAGTTAAAATATAAACAAAATATACTAAATAGCATGGCTCGAAAGAGGCGTTGTCATTTTGTCAATTGGTATAGAGTTCGAAACTCCCTCCCGCAGTTCATTTTTTTTACATACAGTTGACTAAGATACGATATACGTATTATAAATCTTAATATATATCAACAATAAGTGGTAGCTCAAGTGACAAGGGTTTACCTTTCCAACCCTTGGACCCTGCTTCGAATCTTTGCATGCATTCATTTAAATATTAATTCTAAAATTGAATCGGACCGCTATGGAAATCCCACCGAGACCACTAGTTCACGGTCCGACCGGTTCAACCGGCCGGTCCGGTTTTCATAACACTAAGCCAAACATTGTATATCTAATCAGATTTGGTATTCTCGGCGAAGCCTTGTAACTCCGATTGAAACGACTCGATCCGAAAATAAGACAATTTTTTTATATTTTTTTTTTGCTTGATCAAATTAATTTAAGCTAACTTTTGGATAACAAAAGTCTTGCTTTATCTTTGAAAGACATTAACATTGGAAAGTAGACTCTAACACGTTTCCGTGGATAACTTGAACGTTAAAAACGGAGTTACGGTTTAAAAGTTATGGTCGTTTGAAAATTCGGGTTTTGTGCTGAACTGGAAAAAGTTGCGGTGAACCCCTTCAAAGTTGCGGCGAACCTAAGAGGTCAGAAGAATGGACAAGACCAAAGTTGCGCCGAACCTATAAATAGTTGCGGTGCAACTTTTACCTGACAGCAAAAATCATCATTTTGACACTTTTCTTGATTTGCAAAATTCCCAAACTCAAACACAACTTCAAACCACAACATTTCTGGATTCAAACAAGTTTTTAACATCATTACAAACATAATTCAAAGATCCATCTTACCATACATTCATTTACGCACACAAACGGGTCGTTTACCCAAGATAACAATTAAACAAGACAACTATTCTTATTTTTGAAATCATAAGACCCAACCATGACCATAATTTCAGAAATTTACCAAGAAGCAAGATTACCAAAATATCAAGAGTGTCAAAAGCCATAAAGAGGTGGGATAACTAGGTCTCTACAGAATTACATTTATCCAAGAATGGCAATACCTTCAATCTTCCAAAAGTAACCTCTTAAGACTTCAAGCTTCAATCCACAATCTTAGTTCCTTCTTCCGGAACCGCCTATAAAAAGGGTAAACATCTAAAACGTAAGCGAATGCTTAGTGAATATACTTGCATACATTTATATACACAAAGGAGGGCAACACACAAAAGACTATTACATGTAGACTATGTCACCGTTGTGCCATAGCTACATACTCACCTTTGCACTTTAACGCTATACATGGATCCATATAAGCAAATCAACACAATCAATATCACATACTTGGGATTCTTAGGCCTCATTCACAAGAGGTTCTTAGGCCTCATACACAAGGGATTCTTAGGCCCCATAAATCACATAATAAGAGGTTCTTAGGCCTCATTCACAAGGGATTCTTAGGCCCCATAAATCACAATGCCCCACATGGGCTTTAACGCCAAATCGATTTCCATACATGAAATCCATCATCATATGGAAATCGACCCAACGTATACATAAAGGTATGCAAATATACTCACCTCCTTCGCGACTCGAACAACAACTCGATATAATGGCAATGCACAAATACAAGCTTTCAACCTATAATCACATCATAATATGCATAAGCTAATATTCACAACCTTGACTAACCTAACTTAGTCATTCTTAACATTTCACTAGCCTTCCTAACCCAAAATCATCATACATTATTATTGAGTTGCTTTTCATCCAAAACTTGCTTATTAAAAACAATCCATCATCATCATCATCACTTTTATCATCAATAGTTTAACTAGTAATAATCACCCATTTCTCAAAATCAATGATTTTCATGCCAACTTGTTTATTCTTAGATAAATACAATAAGCAACTCAATAATAAACTTAAATGAATAAGAATTTTGGAGAAAACTATACAAAACTCATTTTCTAGCAAAATCCCCAAATTTGATGTCTCAAGACCCCTAATTCAAAGAAAAGAGATCAAAATTAGGTTAGGGAAATCAATACCTCAAGAATGGAACGTAAAAGATTAGGGTTTTCAAATCACAATCTCCTCGCCCTTTTCTTCCTCCTATAATTCGGCCACCACCACCACCACCTCTCAAACCCCATCCTTTCAAATTTCCAATATTATTGGAGATGATTATTGATGATATACCCTATACGGAGCTTTAGCTCCGTGCCCGAAGCAGACACAAAGATACCTTCGTACAGGTAAAATTACTTAACCCAGAACGGAGCTCAACCTCCGTTCTACATAAACGTTCTGGAGCTCCCTAAGCAACGAATATCCAGCTCCGAGAGAAAACATACCAAGAAGATCGGATATAGATCCTTTCCATGATTATCCGAATAAAATAATATACTTAAATCCAAATACCTCGGACATGATCTAGAAAAGAGATTATCACAAATCTCCTCAAGAAGGAAATAAGATATTCTCAAAAGAGGAAGAGATTTACCCTAATTCTCTTACCCTCCTCTCCAAGTTTTCTACCCTCTATATAAATAGAGGAGGAAGCCATACGGCATAGGATCACATACAATTCTCTCTAAATACATAACTCACATTCGATCTACGATTTCATATACAAAACCTTAAACTATCCCATAAACTCTAAGTCGCACGAAACGACTTAGGATCAACAAACAATAGGCGTAAAGCGGTATTCGACCCTCTGACCGGAAGGGAATCGCCAACAAAACACCTCCAAACCCACTCACACCTCCGGTTGAGTCATAGTGCGATTATTTGATCAAACAAATTGGCGCCATCCGTGGGACACCCAACACGAATTCTAATTTCGAACTCACCCACGATCAGAATAATTGTAACACCCGACGTTTAAAAATATGGGTTTTCAAAAAATCTTTCACCTAACGGTGTAAAATTGCGGAAGCAAAGACTGTAAAAGTCAATACCGATGAAAACATTTCGGTTTCTGCATTTATTGGTGTTACATGCCATACCATGAAATAGTTTAAAATGAAAACCCAACGGTTGCCCAACATTAAACAACCGTTCACACAATACTACATAAATTCGACATCAAATGAAATGTAAACAAAAGTCTCCATAATAAGCAACTATGGGTAGCTAAGGAATCTGCATGCTTTCTACCCACGCTCACACGTCCTGCATCTACTAGCCCATCAAGCTAAACCTGAGGGAGCAACCACATTAAAGAAACAAGTGTTAGCTATAAGAATAGCTAAGTAAGATCACACATAATTTAAAAGCATTTGTCCAATTAAAACATTTCTTCATTATTAGACAAACTTATTAGGCACAATCACACATCACACGCAACTGCATATCAACTTCATTTCAATTAGGATAATCATCCTAAATGTGCCTATGCTGCATTAGTTCACACATTGTCACACATATCTTCGTTATCTGCATATAAGTGTGCCCTGCATCACACCCGACTAGATGGTAACCAAAGGCTAATCATCGCACGTCGTTAAGGAATGGCAAGCCAATCCAAGAGTAATCCGTATGTGGAGGTTGGTCAAACCCCTCGTATTACTTGCCCTGCATTATAAAGACCATGTTGCAAGGAGCCACCCAAGCAACAACTACGTCAACGCACTTAGCCGGGCTAGGGCAAGTACGGGTTAAGCTTAACACTTTCCCTGCATTAGTTTTACGAGCTCGGTTTCACACATATATAGTTTAGCTCCCTGCATTCCTAAACCGTCACACACATATAGTCTAGGTAACACACATTCCTAGACATTCACACACTTTATCTTCATTACGTTTGGGCCCTTAAACGTGCACGTGACATGTCAACTTAGCAAGTCTAGTGTACTAGATGAGCAAGCCATTAATACATGCACACAACCACATAAACTACGTCATACTGCATTTCAAGATTCTACATGCTACTTTATAAAGAAACACTACATTATACTTCATTACTACATTTCCTGCATAATGAGATACTTCGTAATACTACATAAACTGCATAACAATACACTACATTAAGCAATACTTCATTTCACTACATTAGGGACTGCATTTCAGGTCTCATGGTCAACTACATAACCCATAATACCTCCCGTGTAACCCCATATGCCCACATGCAATATAAAGATACCAAATGGGAAGTTATTATTGAAACCAGCTTTTGTTGGATCCCCCAACGTGTCAAAGTAGTGTATCTTACCTCGAGTAGTCCACAATAATCAACAACTAGTTACAATGCAAGTAACTATGCTCGTCTACCTATAATTAGTGAACAAGCATTAGACAACTACATTCTCACGTTATTAAGGTCATAAACTAGACCCCACACACTTTAAAGACTCACTTTAGTTTCAGGTCTAATCTACGTGTCAAACGACGTTACGGTTCAAAACTAACTTTTCTGAAAACTGACGAGTTGCGCCGCAACCTATAGTTGCGCCACAGCTCAGGCCTCTCGCTGCGCCGCAATGCTTCACATTGCGCCGCAACTAATCCTTCTGGAATTGAGTTGCGCCGCAACTAAGAGTTGCGCCGCAACTCCCCTCTGACCTGCACTTTTACAAAAATCGATTTTCAATCCAACACGACCCCATTCGACTCCAGGTCTCAATTAGAGATTTCCAACATCATAATATATCATATTTAGGCCATTACAAAGCATTACAATTGCTAATTACACCATTTATGACTTTAATTCATCAAAACCACCAATAATCTTCATTAAACGATTTCACCAAAACCCTATAATTAATCCTAATGACTCATATAATCAAAAGGACCAGAAATCAATGAAATCATACCTGATCTACCTCTAGATCACCAATCGAATGCAAAACTCCAAACAAAACACACTCGAATCACACGTAGGAAAGCTTTTCGGCTTGCAATTTGATAGAGGAAAGCTATGGGGCGGCTAGGGCTTGTTTAGGAGGAAGAAAATCTGCAAATGACAACCTAATGACACCCCCTAACTCCCTAAACCCGTTTTTGACTTTGCCCCTATGTCAAAACTAGCCCCTAAGCTTCCAAACCCTTCATTATTGGTCACAAACTACTTTATTGACCATATGCAGCATTAACCTTTCATTGAATGTCACTACATAGACATTAATCCTTCATTATTACACACATTTACACTACATTAACATTTTAGGCTTTCAAGCCTCACACATAACACACATTAACTACGTATATGTTAAATCTACAATAGACTTAACGACACACATAATAGTTGACTTAACGACATTAGTCAACTGTTAAATAAAAAGTTGGGATGTTACAATTACCTCCCCCTTAAGAGGATTCCGTCCCCGGAATCTCTTCGTTAAGGAACAACTCGGGATACTTTTCCTTCATTACTGCTTCAGTTTCCCACGTTAAGCTTTCTCCATGGTTATGCTTCCACTTAATCAACACAAGGTCAATCATTTTTCTGCGTAACTTCTTTTGCTTCCTTCCTAGTATCGTCACTGGTTCATCTACTATTCTCTTCATTGGGTCAATACTCACGTCTTTAATAGGAATCACACTTGACTCCTCTGCTAAACATTTCCTCAAGTAGGATACATGGAAGGTGTTGTGAATTCCATCCAATTCTGGAGGTAATTCCAACTGATATGCCACATCTTTAATGCGCTTCAAAACTTTAAAAGGTCCAATGAAACGTGGACTCAACTTTCCCTTCTTTCCAAATCTAATAACTCCTTTCCATGGTGACACTTTCAGCATCACTAAATCACCAACATTGAACTCAATCGGTCTCCTCTTCTTATCTGCATATGTTTTCTGCCTTTCTCTGGCCACACGTAAGGCCTCTTTAGCTACATTAACCTTTTCAGAGGTAACTTCAATAATTTCGGGACCGGTCAACTGCTTTTCACCGGGCTCCATCCAACAACTTGGAGTCCTACATCTTCTTCCATATAGCATCTCAAATGGTGGCATTCCAATACTTGCATGGTGACTATTGTTGTAAGCAAACTCAATCATCCTCAAGTGATCATCCCATGCTCCACCGTATTCAAGTACACACGTTCTCAACATATCCTCCAAGGTTTGAATGGTTCTCTCACTTTGCCCATCGGTTTGGGGAAATAATCAAAATCTATATATAACGTATAAACTTAATAAAAAAATTATTAAAGTTTTTGTTAATCTACCAATAAACCAAAACAGAATTAATATTCTCTTTAATCGACACGTGAGGCTTTAATTCTACATGTCTTTAATTAGTGGTTACTTGTTTTTCTTACTAATTGAGGTAAGGTAAAAAAAAAAAATGTTTGACCAAACATAAAACTAATTTTGTAAGTGTTCATATTTTAAAATACACCTCAAAATTAAACTTTTCTCAATATCTTAATCATATCTTAATATATACTAAAAGACAACTGACCTAACCTCAATCGACCAATCACAGATCTCAATTTCTCAAATTAATAAATAACACATGTCTAAATAATTTACACTTTTTGGTTTTCATCACCAATTTACACTTTAACCCAATTTAAAAATAATTAATACTTTATTGCATAATGTCTATCTAATAACAAAATATAGTTAAAGTTAGAGAGGTTACAACATTTGGATATCAATAATTTATTTTAATTTATTAATTGTAATCAAAGTATTGTAATAATTAGTAATTATAATCAGACTATAATTAAGATAATCATTGTTGTTATTAGAATTGAAATCAAACTATATTTAGGATACAGATTCTTCTTATATAAACTGAAACCTACAAATAAAATCACAACAGACAAAATTATTGAAAACCCCACGAACTAGCTGCTACTTTTATTATTCTTAACAATCATGGCTAACGAAAATAAAATTACTTTTTTGGAAGACATCAATGAGAACTCGGTCAATTATGTAATCAAAGCTAAGATATTGTTTCTCTGAAATAGTAGAGAAGAGTTTGTATAAAAGAAACTCTGTTACACCATCCAACCTTGATATGATTTATCATTCAGTATTTACATTTAAATGTCTCAATTCCTTTTTAGATATATTTTTACATTTAACGTATAAGTATTTTTTGTTCATACTAATTCTTATATTAATAATTTTGTAAAACCCGTGTATATGACACGGGTCTAAAATCTAGTTAAATACCAAAATTCTATAAAAACTATTTACATGAGAAAATATATGACTGTCCGTATTTAATTGGTATAAATAACAAAGTAAAACAACATAAAAAACAACGCTAAATGTATTAGGGGATAAGAGATTTTTTTTTTCTTTTTGACATGTCTGACTTTAAGTTTTTAAATTTTTATTGAGTTGGATCTCAAGCTTTATTTGCAAATTGTATATTTAATTGGGAATTTAATTGAACCCAAATCTAGAGAGACCTTGAACTTTAATCATGCTTCATGTAATCTTTATATCTTTATGTATAATAAATAACCATTTTGATTACATCATTATTTTACTTAAATATTTTACTTGACAACTCTACATTTTTTAAAGAAGTTATTTTCTTTTTATTAAATAATTTATGACATCATTGTAACATTAAAACTAAATTACTTAATTTATTATATACTTTTTAAATTCTTATCATATAGTTTAATAAATATCTTTATGCATATTCTTAAAGTATATATTTTTCGATATCTTTATGCATATTCTTAAAATATATTTTTTTCAATCAACATGACAAAATTGAATCAATTAATTCACATTTCATTATTTCATGAATATATATAACCATTATCATTTTTTCACTATTCAAAATTTTTATTAAACAACCCGGGTTCTTTAGCTACTTACGTAATTATACATAAGTATATTAAGTTATAAGAACATGCAAATGATCGATGTTTATAGATATATGAAGAATAGATGTACATATAAAATTATTGACAAGAGAAATGCAGCTGTATGGTTGTTATATATCTACTAGCATGAAGTTTTAATAAACAACTAAGTCGTTGTAGTATAGTGGTAAGTATTCCCGCCTGTCACGCGGGTGACCCGGGTTCGATCCCCGGCAACGGCGATTTTATTTTTTTTATAACCGATTTTTCATTTCCAAAAAATGATGTGATGCATTGAAATTTGACGAAAAAGGTATTCTGGTTGCAATACAAACAATTTTGTGTCAATAGTCCACAACTTAAAAAAAGTATAAAAAGATTGGTACATTGATAATAGATAACTTGTGGGGGATAATAAAGGGCTTTTGGATGCACCATATGTTTTACAACTACAACATCACAGCAACCCCCTACTACCCCTTTCTCATCTAAAGCCATTGCAGACTTATCATACAACTTTATATTTCGACATTGAGAGTTAACAGAAAACACCTATAAACGACCCAACTAATCTTTTCTCTTTTCTTCACTACTTTTACTGTATACAAGATGTAAGTTTCCAAGACTTCATTTTGAGGAAAACAGTCAAAAACACCGAGAAAAGCAAGAGAACAGGCCTCTTGGGCTGTTTTCCTGGGGATTTTTCGGCGTTTCAATAGTTTCATCTCTTTTCCCAATTAGTGTGCTTGTACCAGGAGATTCCGGTAAATATGCAGCATTCTGGGAAGTGAAGATCCGAGGTGGGATAGCTGCGGGTTCAGGTGGTGCATTGTTTGATAGATAATGAAGAAGCATTTGTATTATCTGAGTGAAGTTTGGGCGAGCGTTTGGATCCTCCTTCCAACATGATGTCACAATTAGAGCCAAATCCTCAGGGAGTTCATCAGCATTCGGTCTCACGTTCTGTGAAATTTTTTCAAGAAACAATAAGTCCATCAACATGATAGTCTTTTTATTTACTTAAAAATCAACGGCTCGAGATTGTCCCACAGAGATTTCGAATACAGTAAGTCCCAATAAGTCAAAGAAACAACAAATCCATTGTTTAAGCCTTTTAACCTTTGTGTTTTCAAAACCCACAAATGATGGACTATACAAAAAACAATTTATGTTTCTATTTGAGAGACCATCTCACCTATAGTGATTCATTTGTAGTTTCTAAAAGCAAAACAATAATAAAGTCTAGTGCATCAAGTAGAAAATAAAACAAAGTATAATCCCATATTTATGGCTTTAAAGTGTAATGCCTATAACAAAACTAAGCATAAAGTACATTACTTCTTGTTGCAATCATTCCTTTCAAAAAAAAAAGCTTGGTGATATTCTAGCAAAAGGGCCCCTGTCTGAGCACCAAACTTGGCCAAAACAATTGACTTTTTAGTGACATTATTGCCCCATTTGATATGGCCATCATGAAAGCTATTCTAGTCAGTTGAAATGTTTTGTGAACCTAAAATTGAACCTAATTTGATGAAATGCCTTCTTATCTAATGATCAGATATGATGAGTGACTGTTAAGATTTCAAATCTGAGTGGAGTAGCTTATATTCTACTTAATCAATAATAACTAACTAAAACATATTCTAGTTGAGGTAGTTTGGTACTACAATTTGGCTTATCTAGATAAGGATCCACACTGCAAATATAATTTATTGCTAAACAAAACTTTTCTCAAAGAATTATATGGAAAGTAGAGGGGGGGTGTTTTGAGTCAATTTTATGTGAAACAAACATGTGGACCATAATAATTTTTTTAAAAATACAGTTCAAACCAAAAAACTACTGTATTAAAGACGGAAAGTGGTCAAATAGTCTAAATTTTAAAGCAAGTACAAGTAAGTGTTTAAAATCTTCAAAATTGCTTTATTCAGTAAATTATTAAAGAGTAATATAGTTTTTTGTTAAATAAAAATAATAATTTAAGAATAGAACTACGAAGTGTTGGCGAGCCAACTCAAACTGACTCAAACCTGTCTTGACCCGTTACTGAACATGTCCAAAGTGAATATTACCCCCAAAATTTCACATCAATATCCGACCCACCCATTTTGCCACCTGTAGTTGAAGAGGATGAATACCTTGAAAGCAGCTGCATAGGCAGCCTGTAGATTTGACATGCCCTCAAATGGTAATTTATTGTGTATGAGCTCCCACAACACAATTGCAAAGCTGTAGGCGTCTACTTTGTGGTTATAATGCTTCTTTTCTCCTTGCCTCAGAGTTACCATGTTGTAAAGCTAAATAAAAAATCGTTAGTTTTGTTAGTGCTTAAACCAGTTACACTTGCCTAAATAATAGGTCATTGAGTGTTATATATTTTTGTCTAACATGCCAAATAGGTCAAACGAGTTGAAAGTCACGAAAAAAGTCTACAAATCTTGCAACAACCTAACTTATTTTACTGACTTAAAAAAACATGAATCATATTAGGAGATATTCTTAGTTCTTACATACTATTTGTAAGCATATTTCGAACGTTAATTATCTATAGTGCTAGTGGGTCAACCCAAGCCTTACGGCCAGCCAATTTTGCCACATCTACAGGAAAGTAACAAAAGGTGATCAAAAGAATACCTCTGGAGCCATCCAGCGATAGGTTCCGGTTTCTGCAGTCATCATCTCAGTCAACGATTCTTCTCGTGCCAAACCAAAATCAGCAAGTTTAATGGATTTATGATCAGCTGTAAGCAGCAAGTTTTCTGAAAATAAATTTATCCTAGAAGTCATGAGGCATCTATAACAGACCCATCTAATCATCTACATTTATCTAAACACGACTACTAAATTAGGCGAATTTAACACAATAACCAATCGATTGTAAAGGTCTAAACATAACAGATAGTTAATACGCAATAATATGGCCAACAAGATTCTATAATAGAGAACTTCTACATTTTGCATAACATATAACAGCAAAAAAAGTGAAACTTGCCTGGTTTTAAGTCACGGTGAATGATTCCGTGTGAGTGTAAACATTCCATTGCACGAGCGATATCGAGTGCAAAACTTATTACAACACATGCATCCAATCTGTTTGGGCGCATATTCAGCAAGTATTTTTTTAAAGTCCCACCAGTAAGAAGCTCAGTTACTATGACCATCACAGGTTCCTTGCATGCTCCAATGAACTAACAGAAAAATAAAAGATACAACTTTTTTAAAACTTCATAGACATTTGAAATCCAAGATCATATCGTTATACATTAAAATGCCAAAAGGGTACCTTTACTAAATTCTTGTGTTGCACTTTTGACAACATTGCAGTTTCTCGCACAAAACGGCCTTCTATCTTCGCTACCTCCTCTGGCGTTTCACCTTTATTCACAATTTTAATGGCAACTATCTTGTTTTTATATCTAAAAAAAGTACATACAAATAGTTACAAAAATACAACAAAATCAGCTTTAACAACCCAGAATACTCCATTATTAGGCAAACCACTTTGAAAAAACTTCTTAGAAAAAAATGCAGTTTTGCAGGTTAAGATCATTCCAATAAAATGGGATTTCTAAAATGTGATGAAACTTACTTGCCCTCATATACTTTGGCATGTGCACCTTCACCAATCTTTGGACCAACAAATAAATGCTTAGGATCAATCAACCATTTACTTTCCAAATCAAACTCCCCTACACAAAAAGGCCCATTTTCAACAGACCCCATATTTTCAAGATTTCAACCAAAAACACACTCTTAACAACCCAATAAAAAAAATATTAATCATAAAGTATACATTTTTATCAAGACCCACAACTTATATAAACAAACCCAGAAACAAGGTGAGCTTAACAACCATAAAAAAGTAAACTTTAACTTATAATGTCAGAGACCCATAATGTAAGATCTCACACACACACAAATACATAAAAACACATACAATTAAAAGGGTGTATTAAGATTGCCTTTTGTTTAGGAGACAAAAGATAAAACCACCCATGTTCATTAAGACAACAAACTATAATCACATAATTTAAATAGATACATTACAAAAAAGGTTTGAGCAACATGAATAAATGGTGTATTTTTGTACAGAATATAAAAAATGTCAAGTAAAAAGATGGTGGTTGAGTTTATGATGTGGGGATTTAAAGATAGGAAAGTAACTGTGCAAAGTAAGTGTGTGTCGGATAGAATCATGTGTGCATTATTTATAGTGATTTTTAAGAATAGATTTATGATATGAGATGAGATGCACCATTGTTTAAGTTTTTTTCGGAAATGATATATATCTTTTTAAAAATACCTTCTAATAATCCTCATAAGTCACAACAATATAATTATATTATGATAGGTTTACGGAGAAAACCTACAAACTCCCAATGATAAAACCCGTAGAGTGGGTGAGACTCCAAGAATAAAGAGAGAAGAACAGACTAAACTTTCATATTTCATTCATAATCCCTAAAGCAAAGCCAACATTACATATATATAGGAAAATGGAAATAACTACTAGTACGGTTACAAAAAGTGTGATATGCAAAAATATGAAAGCAATTGGAAAAGTTTAGCATAACCCCACTACTCCTATTATTATGCATGAACATGTATGAGGAGTGGTTTTCTAGTACGTGCACATGATCTCGGATCGTATCAATACTCCGCGCCTCAAAAC
>CM067167.1:193481995-193520858 GCA_034093135.1 Erigeron breviscapus | reverse complement strand
AATGTTAATGTACGATAGGTGTCGGGAAGTACTGATAAGCACTATGCTATGTTTGAGTATACTCCAGAATTTCCACCCATGCACTGAATTACATGGGTGAATAGAACTCTCCAGATCCTTGGCAGATTTTGCTTCAAAGGATTACTAGGGATCGCTGGAGGAGTTTTCAGGTTGTAATTATACCCAATGGACGGCAGCCATGCCTTCCATTCATTCTCACTGACTGGATCCACAAATTTAATCTCTTCAGTTTCTTGTGGAAACCGAAGGGTTTGACTGAGAGACGCCGGAGTAATAGTTATCAACTTCTCCCCCTGACGAACAGTACCAGTGATGGACTTGGATTCATCATCATACTCACAAGTCCACCAAAACTCACGGAGAAGATGAACAAAAATCTTCTTTGGATCTGCCATAATACAATGATTGGCAGGAGAGGCATGGATAAAGTCCAACATGGGCTTGTATCCTTTTGAATCTTTTGGCAACTTAGATGTGCCAATATGATTGTTGGATTTCACAACAATTTGAGAAGGAGAGAAATTTACTTTTGAAGATTTTATGATATTCACCGGAGTGAATACGGGAGAATTTAAATAAGTGATAGGTTCTTGTTCCTGAACTTGTGGTTCAGGAACATGGATTTTGAGTGACAGCGGAAGAAGAAGAAGAGATCTCAACATTTTCTTGTTGTTGAGGGATTTGAGATGAAGAAGCCATTGATTTGGTTGAGAAGAAGATGAAAGAAATTTATGAAAGAAGATGAACAGATGGAGAGAAAGATATTTGATTAGAGAGAAAATGAATAGTTTATGGAAGCATGAAAATAGGTGTGTGGAAGTGAGGTTGTATATATATAGGGTATGGTGGTGGGTCACAACCTTACACACTGGAAGACAAAACGGTTTTCTCTCTCTTCGTATATACGTACATATATATTATGTAAAAATAGTTTGTGTGTAACGTATATTAAAAAAAGAAAAGAAATTTTATCCAAAAATACTCAAGTATGCGCCGTATTAACTGTCAATCAACAGTGCATCGACTGTCACGCGCAGACTGATGACGTGATCAAGGAAGAAAACGAGGTGACTAGTCATTTTTGAATTTTGAACATGTGGTTTAAAATTTTGCCACGTCACCCACATAGTTACTTTTTAAAACACTTAGTTTCAGAAAGATATCCTATGTTTTATTAAATAAGAAATTAAGGTTTAGAAAGATATTTAACACAATCAAATGCTTTTTACTTCAGCACCCTTTTGAGAAAAGAATTTTGGATGCTGAGAATCTTCAATTATTAAGAAAGACCTCATGCTGGGATATGCTCAGCATTTCTAATACTTTGTCAGCGACTTCACAACAAACGTTGGTCGCTGACTACAGTTTTTGGCAAACTGTCAGCCATCAACGGATTTAAGAAGTCTTTACCATAGCCGTTTGCTAATGGACTAGATGAAGACTTTTAGCTCTCCATTGCTTTATTTTGCTTTTTCCCAAAGCAACAGGGATCAACGGATTTAAGAAGTCTTTACCATAGCCGTTTGCTAATGGACTAGATGAAGACTTTTAGCTCTCCATTGCTTTATTTTGCTTTTTCCCAAAGCAACAGGGATCAACGGATTTAAGAAGTCTTTACCATAGCCGTTTGCTAATGGACTAGATGAAGACTTTTAGCTCTCCATTGCTTTATTTTGCTTTTTCCCAAAGCAACAGGGATCAACGGATTTAAGTCTTTACCAGAGCCGTTTGCTACTGGACTAGATGAAGATTTTAAGCTCTTCATTGCTTTGAGATCAGCGAGCAAGACAGACTTGAGCTCGCTGAATTAGCTAACATGATAAATCATGTTGCTGATTCTCCATTCAGCATTCCTAACTTGCTGACAAGCAATTTGAATCTAGTTTCATCCAATGGTTTAGTAAAGATGTCAGCGATTTGATCATCAGTTGGAATGAAATAGATTTCAATATCACCTTTCATGACATGGTCACGAATAAAGTGATATCGAATATCAATATGCTTAGTTTTAGAGTGCTGAACAGGGTTGTGTGTAATAGCAATAGCACTTGTATTATCACACATGATTGGAATTTTGGAGTATTCCAAATCATAATCAGCGAGCTGATGTTTCATTCAAAGAATTAGGGCACAACAGCTAGCTGCAGAGACATATTTTGCCTCAGCGGTGGAGATGGAAACTGTGTGTTGCTTTTTACTAGTCCAACTAGTCAGCTTCCCCCCCAACAGTTGACATCCTCCACTGGTGCTTTTGCGATCAAGCATGCACCCAACATAGTCAGAGTCAGAATATCCAACTAGCTCAAAGTTGGAATCTTTTGGGTACCAGAGACCCAGCGTGGGTGTACCCTTAAGATATTTAAAGATACGCTTGACAGCAAGAAGATGAGACTCACGAGGAGAAGCTTGATAGCGAGCACAGAGGCATGTTGCAAACATGATGTCTGGACGACTCGCTGTGAGATACATCAGTGAACCAATCATGCCTCTATAGTGAGTAGGATTCACATACTTACCATCTGGGTCAGCATGGAGATTATTAGGAGGGGACATGGGAGTTCCTTTTGGAGTGACATGGGTGAAGTCAAATTTATGCAGCATATCCCGAATATATTTTTCTTGATTGATAAATATTCCAGTGGAAGCTGCTTAATTTGTAACCCCAAAAAGAAGGTTAACTCACCCATCATACTTATTTCAAAAGTGCTAGACATAAGAGCGCTAAACTTTTGACAGAGTTTTGTGGATAAGGAACCAAAGATGATGTCATCGACATAAATCTGAACATACAGAACATCAGCTTTCTTCTTTTAGATGAAGAGAGTGCTGTCGATGGTTCCTCTACGAAAGCCATGGTCAAGAAGGAAGGTAGACAAAGTGTCGTACCAAGATCTAAGAGCTTGTTTAAGACCATACAAAGCTTTATTAAGCTTGTAAACATAGTGAGGATGCTTTGGATTCTAAGCCAGGAGGCTGCTTAACATAGACTTCTTCATCAAGAGCACCATTTAAGAATGCACTCTTGACGTCCATCTGGTAGACAGTGAAGCCTTTGTAGGCAGCATGAGCAAGAAAGAGACGAATGGCTTCAAGACAAGCGACTGGAGCAAAGGTTTCATCATAATCAATGCCTTCAGCCTGAGTATACCCTTGAGCAACCAGTCTTGCCTTGTTTCTGATGACTACACCAGTTTCATCCATCTTATTCCTATAAACCCATCGAGTACCAATGGGTTCCTTGTAGGGAGGGGGAACAAGAAACCAAACATGATTTCTTTCAAATTATGTTAGTTCTTCTTGCATGGCTTCCACCCAAGAAGGATCAGCCATGGCTACGCCAATATTGGCAGGCACAATTTGAGATAAGAAATTGACATAGAGACAAGTATTACTTGTCGCTGATCGAGTTTGGACACCATTGTGTGGATTACCAATCACATGGTCAAGAGGGTGATCAGCAGTCCATTGGAGTGATGGTGTGTGAATAGAAGAAGAATGATTCACAGCGGATAATGTGGTGGTAGGATCATTAGGAGTGAGAGAATAATTTGAGAGATCAATGGTTAGTACAGGCTCAGAGTTGCTGACAGGAGGGTCACTGAGAACAGTGGGTACCTCTTGATGAGAGTTGTCATCCTCAGCGTCTCCTGAAACAGGATTCGCTGAAGCATCATGAAAGATTTCCTCAGTAACACTGTCAGCAGTAGTTGGTTCAGCTGAGGTAGAAGTGTTAATGGAAGTGGCATTAACAGTTCTAAGAAGGGGCTCAACTGGATCAATTGAATAAATGTGAGCAGCAATGTACTCATCATTTGCTGAAGAGCATGGAATGTTAGCTGTAGGTGAGTCAGCAACATCATTATGAGTCGCTGACTCTTCTGAAGGATCAGCCAGATCGCTGAAGATTACTTCAGCGGATGATTCACTTGGAAGATCACCTAGTGCTGAACAGCTTTCATCAAAAGTAACATGAATTGATTCATCTACTTTTTGAGTGCGAGTATTAAAGACTCTGAAAGCCTTACTAATAGAAGAATATCCCAGAAAGTAGCCGTCATCAGCTTTGGGATCAAACTTTCCCAAATGATCCTTATCATTTAGGATGAAAACTGGACACCCAAAAACATGGAAATATCCAATTTGGGGTTTCTTGCCCTTAAGGATTTCATAGGCAGTCTTGTCATGTCGTTTGACAATAAGACACCTATTTTGAGTATGGCAAGCAAACTGCTTCAGCCCAGAATTTACTAGGAAGGGAAGACTCACTGAGCATAGTTCGAGCAGCCTCAATGAGAGTTCTATTTCTCCTTTCAGCTACTCCATTTTGCTCAGGAGTACGAACAGAAGAGAAGTTTTGTCTAATCCCTTGATCAGCACAAAAGTTCTCAAGAGTGTGGTTTCTGAACTCAGTGCCATGATCGCTTCTGAGTTCTTTAACACGAATGCTGTTAAGGTTTTCCATCTTTTTAATGAAATTGATTATTTCCTCAGCAGCATCACTCTTAGAATGAAGAAATATTGTCCAAGTATATCGTGAATATTCATCCACGATGACTAAGGTGTATCTGCTACCCCTTAGACTTTGGACATTTACTGGACCAAAGAGATCCATGTGAAGAAGATGGAAGCAGCCATTTATTGAATTGGCTTGTTTAGTTTTGAAGGTGGCTCGGTGGCTTTTACCTTTTTCACAAGCACCACAGAGCCTGTCCTTCTCATAAGTGAGAGGAGGAAGGCCTCGAACAAGATTTTTCTTGGCAAGAGAATTGATTGTTTTAAAGTTCACATGCGACATACGCTTGTGCCCTCACTGTCAGTTTTGACAGGAGTGAAATCTACCAAGTAGATATCCCTTTTTCTAGGAGCAATCAAAACTACTTCTTTATTGACATTAATTACTGTGCCTTGATACTTATCAAGGATAACCTTGTAGTCAGCATCACACAGTTGACTGATGCTGATCAGATTGTGTTTTAATCCATTCACATAAGCAACCTTAGTGAACTTGATCAGCCCATTAGAAAGAGAGCCATATCCTTCAGTTTGGCCAGTAGAATTGTCACCAAACACAACTGTGGGACCGTCAGTCGCCACAAAGTTATCCAGCAGGTTCTTGGATCCAGTCATGTGTTTTGAACAACCACTGTCCAAATACCACACTTCTTTTCCTAGCGAGGCCTGCATGGATAACAATAGAAGGATTTAGGTTGAATCGAGGTTTTCTCCACTGACAGTGTCATCAGCTGAGATAGAGAGAGAAGCGGAAGGATCAGTGACTTCATCACTGGGAGAATCATCAACAAGTTGATGAGCAGGGAACATGTCACGAGTAACCTCATATGTGAAGTATTGATCTTCAGAGGTATAAGTGACAGTGTTTCCAGTGTCAAGAACAGTCAGATTGCTGACTTGATTGTTTTCCCCATATTCAATCAGTACACTACCATTACCATTGGTAATGATTTCATAAGACTAGGGAAAGGAGATTCGCTGAGCGGCAATGTGTTCAGCAATGTTGTCCTCAGTAAGAACAACATCTTCACCCAAGTTGGTATTAGACTCAGCTGGAGGAGTTCGCTCAGTGATTGCAGAGGAGGAAGAAGCAGCAGAAGCTGAGGGTAGATTTGGCTGAATGACGACTTCAGGAGGATTCCTAGAGTCTTTGTCATTGCAATCAGCAGCAATGTGTCCTCTTTCACCACAAAGATAACACTTTCTTCCAGCATTCTGACTTTGAATCAGAAACTCCTTGAGTTATGAGGACAAGTCGTTGACACGCTTAGTCAACTCACATATCTCATGATTGGAGGAAGAAGTTGATGCTACTGAAGGGGTCTTTTTCTTCCTAGACTGAGGAGGAAGAGACTTGGGAACAGGGCCAAGAATGGACTTGCCCTTAGATTGAGCATTTGAAGAAGAAGGGCCAGAATGTGTTTGAGCAACTCGCTGACCTCCTTGCTGAGGAGGTCTGACATGCTGAGCAGGTCTGAGTTGCTGAGAACCATGATAAAATTGAGCAACTTGTTGGCCTCCTTGCTGAGGAGGTCTTACCTGCTGAATAGGTTTAAGGTGCTGAGGGACAGAAGTTCCTTTTGGAACATAGATAGGATTAGGTTGCTGATAACGAGCATCAGAAAAAACCTAGCTCATCTATGCATCAAGCGATCATGCATAACAGACTTTCTGCCAGCATGAGAAGTATTAGAAGAAGACGAAGGCTGAGACGCAGGGCGTTCAGCGACTGCTGAGGGAACAGTATCTTCAGCGGGTTGACTAACAGATACAGCTAGCTGAGGAGTGCTGTAGTCATATGGAATAGCAACCTTGGTCCTTCTAAAGGGTTCAACACTAAAACCACCATTGGGTTTAACAGTCAAAAGCTTAGGAGCAAGAGGCTTGAAACCATCACTTGAAGGATTTCCTTCAAATGTTTGGGAAGAAGAATATTGAACACGACCTTCATTGGGCATCATGTCAATAGTAGGACGGTTTGGAAAGACAGTCTTAACAAAGCTAGCTGATGAGCTAGTTTCAGCTTGTGACGAAGAAGTGGAAGTGCTGGGTGAGGGAGACTCATCATTCAGTTCAGAATGATAGTCATTCATGCCTTTAACAAAGTAGTGTTTAAGCATTTCCTCACGAGAAGTAAGAGCATTGGGAGGAATCCTCTCTTCAGCAGTAGGACTCTCGCTGAACATATTGGTGATGACAGCTGCAGTCTCATAATCACCACCGATTATGGCTTTCATTTGAGCAGGAACCTGCAAGCTGAAGATTTGGTCGTGAAGCCTAGAGGCTTTAGACCATGAGGTAACTATCTTTTCAAGGTCAGCGACCTGATTTTTCAGCTTCTCATTTGATACAGAAAGAGTTTGGTTGAGAAGCTTTTGAGACTCAAGCTCAACATGAACATTTCTTAGGTCCTTGAGCTTGTTATCTTTATCACTCAACTCAGCACTAACTGAGTTAAGTTTAGACTGAAGGTCAGCACGAATTGACTCGACATATTGAATGTCACAAGTAAGAGATTCAAGAATTTTAGGTTTGTCCTCTTCAGAGGCAGAGGAAAAAGTGCATACCTTCTTGATTGTGGAATTCACCCACTGACTGGAGCACACTTGGTCCTTTGTCAGTGCCTGATCATCAGCGAGTGCCATGAAGCAGATGGCATCTATGAAGTCCTCGCTGTCAGAAACGTCAGATTCGGCCCAGTCATGCTCTTAAGCAACAAGACCTTTGGCTGAAGCTTTGGCTTCTTCCATATCAGCCATTTTTGCGCGAAGCTCATAGTACTTTTTCTTGTATTCATCAGCAGGCTTGACTGAAGAGGGCCTCCCTGATGAAGAATAGGGCTTCGATGCCTGAAAAGAAGGAATAGAAACTTTGCATTCTTTTTGGTAATGGCCCTTTCGACCACACCTCCAACATTCTTCTTGCGACTTATCCACCACTGGTTTTTGAAATGGAGGTCGACCTACGACTATTCCATTTTTTAGAATATCGTTTACCAGCGATGAGGGCAAAATTCATGAAATCCGAGAACATCTCTTGTCTCTCCTCGAAATCGAGGTCATTGACAAGATCTTGGATGTCAGAGGGGGTGGAATTGCTAATGTCAAGATGGACAGTACTGACTTCAGCAGAGACCAGTGCAAGAGGGTCATGAGAATGAGATGTGCTAGAAAGAGAAGAAGAAGATGAGCCAACATGCCTTAGAGATTCAGCCTCAGCTCTCAGATTTTGAGCAAGGGCTCTCTCTTCAAATTGAAGAGTGTCATAGAGTGACTCTAAGTCATGCTGCTTCAGCTGCTTAGTGGTTCGAAGAATTTGTCTTAGACCTTGCCATTTGATAGGCAAGACGTCAATGAACTTGTGGCATATTTCAAGCGTATCATGCTCTATGCCTACGTTTGTCATATCATTCAAAAGACATTTGAACCGATTATAAATGTCATCCAGACTCTCATTAGGAAGAGAGAAGAATCCTTCATAGGCATGTTTCAGATCTATTTTCTTGGTAGCAAGAACATCTGTCGTACCATCGAATCTGGTACACAGATTATCCCACACCTTTTTAGCAGAAGAAAGTTTGATGACAGATTTCATAATGTCATCTGGAAGGGTGTTGATGATTAGATTTCTTAACCGAGCATCCAGATTGACAAGCCTACGCTCATCATCTGTCCATTGTACTTCTGGTTTAATAATCTCAGTAACAACTTCAGGAGCATCAGTAGTAGCTCCTGGGGTTCTGGAAACCAGAACCGGTACATATGCCCTCTGGTCAGAATAGTCATCAAATAAGGTTCAACTCCTACTATGTGTAGGAGCATTCTCTCTTTCCAAGATCTGAAATCATGAGTTTAGAATCTGGGTGGGATAGAGACATACCCAAAATCCCTGGTATTAACCAAAGTGGGAATATGAGCCATAATAAGAAAAGTACAGAAAAACAGAAAGTTTTTAAGAAGAGAAAGATTTTAGATGCAGAAAAGTAAAAGTAAAGAAAGAAAGATAATCTTGCAAACACTTTTCAGATCAGTTTCAGTGTATCGAAACACCGCTCTGACACCAACTGAAAGTCCCAAGTTTGCAACGATTATGTAATTAAATTAAACTAAGATAATAAGACAAGAATGTAAACACGTTTAATCATATGTATCATTAATTAAACAGTGAATACATGGTCGGTTTACAAAGAAGGAAAAGAGAAAATATATGTTAAGTTTTTGACACACACAAAAACTTAACAATTCTACAATGAGAGAAAAAACACACAAAGTGGTAATTGTAGAACAAACCAACTGAGGTTGCGGCTAGATCAAGTGATGCTTTATATAGGAGAGAAGAGACATCACATTGACAACCCAATAGATGTTGACACATGAAGGTTGTCAACTATCTATTGGTGGATAAATCAGATCTGCAGAGTTCTCTTATCTTCATCTTGTTTGTTTCCCAAAACGGCATGAAAGAGAAATACCTTAGTACCAAAATGGTACAAGGTCACATGGCTCCATCTTGATCTATCAACACGTGTCCTTGGGGACCAGCCTTCTTATCTTCATCTTCCCGCCCATATTTGACTTACAAGACATGGCGGTGAGTCATTGAACTTATCCTTTAACTCGAAGATAATGATCGCTGAGAGCTCACTGAAGAAACCTCTCGCTGAGTCTTTCAGCGAGTACTTGACTCAGCAAGTCTTCAGCGAATCCATGACTCAACAGTGTCAGATTTTACTACGCTATCAAAACCTGTGAAAACTCACATCCAAGCTGCGAACAAAGGAAGAATGGATGTAAATCTAGGGGAACAATTGAAATTTCTCCTAATATTAAATTATCTAATTGTCTCCTTCTTTGTCACATAAACTTTTATTAATTAGTCATGTGACAAAAGAACTCAACTGCTCAGTACTCACGCATCCAACTTTTTGTCTCTTACAGGATATCAGAACGGGACAGATCATTGGGCGTGACACTGAGAAAGGAGGACTGTATTATGTTGATGAAGTAACTCAAATAGGAACCGTGATGTTGGCTCATGGAACAAGTGAAAGAGAAGCATGATTATGGCATAGACGTCTGGGACATCCTTCTGGTAGTTATTTACACATCTTGTTTCCTGATTTTTTTCCTTCCAATAAATCAATTTCTTGTGAAACTTGCATTTTAACTAAGAGCCTAGACAAACCTTTAAACCTAGTAACACTAGAGTTAAAACACCTTTTTCATTAATTCACCAAGATGTTTGGGGACTGGCTCTTGTTATTGGAGGTCAAAATTTCCGGTATTATGTGATATTTGTTGATGATTGCACTCGGATGACTTGGATTTATTTTTTGAAAAATAAAGCCGAAGTATATGATAGGTTCACTGCATTTTATACCATGGTTCAAAACCAATTTCAAGAATCTATTAAAATTGTGAGGTCCGAAAATGGTGGAGAATATATAAACTCACAAATGAACCTATTTTTCCAATCCAAAGGTATAATCCATCAAACCACATGCCCTCATACCCCGGAACAAAACGGTGTTGCTGAACGGAAAAACAGACTTTTATTGGAAATGACTAAAGCTTTAATAATCGAATATTGTGTTCCTAAACTGTTTTGGCCTGAAGCTCTAGCCACTGCCACTTACCTAATTAATCGGCTTCCTACAAAAATCCTGAACATGAAAACCCCATTAGAAACCTTCACTGAATATCATACTCTTCCACAAGCTCTTACTCTTCAACCCAAGATTTTTGGATGTACAATGTTTGTTCATATTCCAAAATCATATCAAAATAAACTTGATCCATGTGCTGAGAAATGTGTTTTTGTGGGATATGGAGTCACTCAAAAGGGGTATAGATGTTATAATTCGAAAACTCAGCACATGTTTACCACAATGAATAGTGACTTTCTTGAAACCAGCTATTTTTACTTCCCACAACACAATGGTCAGGGGGAGGAACAATGTGACACATTGAGTTGGCTTAGTTATAATTCTGAAGTTAGTAAAAATACCACAGTTGATTCTGAAAATACCGTGGTTGACTCTCAAGAACAGTCCTCTCAATCTCAGAATTCCAGTGCCACCAAAAATACTGTCCCAAACCTGATGTCTGAGGTAAGTAATTCTTCACTGAGTAGTTCTCTTGATGTTTCAAACGAAAGTGTACCAGATTCCATGAATGAAAGTGTGCAGGAAAGTGAAGAACAGGTTGAACAGAATGTTGCAGAGGTTGAGCAGAATACTGCAGAAGCTCCAGAAAAGTATGTTCTGCCACCCAGGTCAACTCGAGGAATACCTGCAAAGCGATACTCTCCAGAAAGAGTTTCTAGAAGCTCTAAGTATCCAATGGCGAACCTAGCAGAAGGATATCTGTCTGAAGAAGCAAAGGCATTTACAGCAAGATTGTATTCAGAAGAAATTCCACCCAATGTAGAGCAGGCTTTGAAAGTAAGAAAGTGGAAAGATGCTAGGAATGTGGAAATGGATGCACTGGTAAAAAATAATACATGGGATAAATGTATTTTGCCACAAGGAAAGAAGCCAGTAGGATGCAGATGGATCTATACAGTAAAATATAGACCAGATGGTGAAATTGAAAGATATAAAGCTCGGTTAGTTGCCAAAGGATACACTCAAACATATGGAATTGACTACTCTGAAACATTCTCTCCAGTTCCAAAGCTAGATACAGTGAGAGTCTTATTCTCTATAGCAGCAAATGAAGGTTGGCCTCTTCATCAGTTTGATGTAAAAAATGCATTTTTACATGGAGAACTAAAAGAGGAAGTGTATATGGAAGCTCCACCTGGTTTTTCTCACAATTTCAAAGATGGAGAAGTCTGCAAATTGAAGAAGTCTCTTTATGGATTAAAGCAGTCGCCTAGAGCATGGTTTGGCAGATTCACACTAGCAATGAAAAAATATGGGTATAATCAAAGTAATTCTGATCATACTCTGTTTCTTAATCATAAAGAGAGATCACATAACATGTTTAATAATCTATGTCGATGACATGATTATCACTGGGAATGATGAAAATGAAATCAAGAAGCTAAAAGAAGATTTATGTGCAGAATTTGAAATGAAGGATTTGAGAAATTTAAGATACTTCCTTGGAATTGAAGTGTTGAGATCACAGCAAGGAATTTTTATTTGTTAAAAGAAGTATATACTTGAATTTTTGGTGGAGACATGGATGATTGATGGTAAACCAGCAGATACACCCATGGTTATCAATCAGAAATTGTTTATGAAATTAGATGGTAAGCTTGCTGATAAAAACAGGTATCAACGAATGGTGGGGAAGCTGATTTACCTTGCTCATACTCGTCCAGATATAGCATATGTTGTTGGAGTAGTGAGTCAGTTCATGCACCAACCTCAAGAAGAACACATGGATGCAGTTCTAAGAATTATCAGATACCTCAAAGGAACTACTGGTCATGGGGTCTTGTTCAAAGCAAATGGTCATCTTAAGATTCAGATATATACAGATGTTGATTGGGCTGGAGACAAGGGAAACAGAAGATCAACATCAGGATATTTCCTATGATCGGAGGGAATCTCGTCACATGGAAGAGTAAAAAGCAAAAGGTTGTCTCTTTGTCAAGTGCTGAAGCTGAGTTCCGGGGTATATCTAAAGGCTTAGCAGAAGCATTATGGCTAAAGAAACTGATGATAGAATTGGGATTTGCCCCTAAATAAAGTATCCGGATTATGAGTGACAATGAAGCAGCTATACAAATCTCAGAAAATCCAGTACAACATGACAGAACCAAACATGTGGAGGTTGATAGGCATTTCATCAAAGAGAAGCTCGAAGACGGGATAATTAAGTTACCGTTTGTTAAATCAGAAGATCAACTTGCAGATATTCTTACTAAAGCAGTGGGAACAACTATGTTTCACAAATGTCTGAGCAAGTTGAATGTTGGTGATTCCACTATTCAACTTGAGGGGGAGTGTTAGAATTAGAGAGTTCAGGATGAGACCAAATCGTCATCATTTCCCGGAATAAGAAGATTGTGACTTATCCAGCAAACCAAGAATCAAGACACAATTTTATTTCTATTTTTATCTTCTAAAACTCTTGTATAAATAGAGGCTAGACAGATTGTTCTAATCATTACAAATCAATACAAAAAACGTTCTTTTCATTCTATTCTTGTTAATAGATACATGCTCAATTTTGATCTTAACAAATAGAAATTATAATCTCATTAATCTGGCTATTTATAGTATATAACTAGTTATGTTACTTGGATGTTCCTCGAGAGACATAACGTTTCTTTACAATCCTTATATAGGCGGGTGACACATTTGTTTGTTTCTTATTTAATGTGTGTTTGAAAATTTATTGTCGTGTACCAAGATAAGATATAACAATCATTACATGATCAATTGTATGAATAGTTGAAGAAATAAAAAACGAATGTTAATCATGTAGCAACTATATATGATTAATTGGAAAAAATAAATAAAATGAAAAAAAAAAAAAAAAAAAAAAAAAAAAAAAAAAAAAAAAAAAAAAAAAAAAAAAAAAAAAAAAAAAAAAAAAAAAAAAATAAAAAATGATTACATAATTATGTTGAAGAAATAAAAAACGAATGTTAATCATGTAGCAACTATATATGATTAATTGAAAAAATAAAAATCAAATGAAAATGCGACAAAAGAGGAAGAAAAAGAAGGAAAACACATTAACATTATACTATAATATGTGAAAGTGTGAAACAAAAAAAGAAATGGAAAATACCATACAAATCATCATTGTAGTAAATAAAAAATAAATGAACACGGATACTATATTAACTTTTTTACAATAAATTCTAAAAAGCTAAAAACAATCGAAAGAACGAAAAATTTAGTTTCAAGTATAAGGAAAATAAAAACGTATAATAAATAAACAAACTCACGCCCTTTGGTTAAATTGGGCGATCGATAGACAATACCAATTTATATTTTTGTTAAAATAAAAGTTAAAAATAACAATAAAAATGGCTTGTTATGATAACAATGAATATAATTAGATTTTTATTAACGTGTTTTCTAATGGAACTATTATTACTTTTTTCAAAATTAAATTTGAGTGTAGATATTATTTTGATAGTATCAAATTTCTTGTATAAGTTGTTTGAAATCTATATACATAATAAAACAATAATTATCTTAATCCTAACTCTGTAATAAAGGTTAGCAACATATACTTTATCAAGCTATGAATCATACGAAGTCTTATAGGTATATGATTTCAAATTTTGTATTATTTATTAAATGCGTATTTGATAAGGGTTATTCTAAAGATAATATGTTATTTTTCATGGTTTATATAATCATTATGGTTTTTATTTATATTATATTTCAGTTTATATTATTGTTTTTTTTATAGCTTTATTAATAATTTAGGATGTCATGATTTCTTTTAACAATGTCATCATATTTATAATATGTGTTTTTACACGTAATTTTAAAGATATTTGTAAGGTGATTATGTTTTTTTTATGGGGATGGGTTCAAAATTTACTTGAATAACATGCTTCTTCTTTGTAATTTAATTTTATATTTTGTTATATTCAAAGCTTCTAATAACAATAAAAATGGCTTGTTATGATAACAATGAATATAATTAGATTTTTATTAACGTGTTTTCTAATGGAACTATTATTACTTTTTTCAAAATTAAATTTGAGTGTAGATATTATTTTGATAGTATCAAATTTCTTGTATAAGTTGTTTGAAATCTATATACATAATAAAATTAATAATTATATTAATTCTCGCATCGTGTGGTTAAAAAATCTTTGTTATATATGTAGCCTTAGCTATAGTTAATTTTTATTTTTTTTTATTTTATCACTTACCTTTTGTTTACTTTTTTAGACACTAACTTTTTGTTTTTCCTGTTTTAACCATTTATCTTTACGACTTTTTTATTTTAGCCACAAACTTATAACTTTTCTTACATTTGCCACTTAACTATAATAACTACTTATAAAATCACTCTTTTTCCCTTCATTATCTTGATCCTTCATCTTCTTCTTCATCTTCTCCTGCCTGAATTCTTTTACTTCATCTTCTTCTTTCTGGATTCTTTTACTTCTTGATCTTATCCTTCATCTTTTACATAAATGAAATACAGATACTTTTCTTCCATCTCTACTTTTGCTACTTATTAATAATTGAATGATAGGGAAAAAAAATAACATCAGATCTTTTAAGCATAGGTTGGATAAAATCTTTGCAAACAAAAATAACTCACAAATATCTAAACAAAATTCATTCTAATAATTGTGGTACTAAATTAATAAGGTTGTCTATATACAAAACTATAAGCTAAAAACTACAAAAACCAGATTATGACATAACCTCACACAAGAAACAACCTCTGTTTTAAGCATAGGTTGGATAAAATCTTTGCAAACAAAAATAACTCACAAATATCTAAACAAAATTCATTCTAATAATTGTGGTACTAAATTAATAAGGTTGTCTAATATTTCTAAACAAAATCTAAACAAAAAAAAAAAAAAAAATTCACACAAGAAAATTCATTCTAATAATTGTGGTACTAAATTAATAAGGTTGTCTATATTCAAAACTATAAGTTAAAAACTACAAAAACCAGATTATGACATAACCTCACACAAGAAACAACCTCTTTTTCATCCAAGTGGATCTGGTTTCAAGATTCGAACATTATCGCGATAAGGAAAACCGTAGTAAACATCTATAATAGCCGCCGTAACGAGAGACGGTAACAAACACCGGTAATAAGCGTCGGACCAGGAGAAACAACCACCATTAACCGCCAATTGAAACAATCACGGATGAATTCACTATTCCATCTGCGTCACTATAGACACCAAAAACCATCGATAAAAAAAGTAGGGGGGAAACATTAGCCAACGTCAGCAACAAAAATCTATAACAAAATTTTCAGTTGGCAAAACCAATTTAAACTTTTTTTTTCGGTAAAGGTCGTCACCCCTGGTTATTATATAAATAAATGGAAAATAGGCAACATAGCTGAACGCTAGTTGACTTTACAAAACGTCCATGCACAAATGTGCAAAACAGAACCAAATGACCTTAATAGCAATGCTAGCCAAACAAGGCCTTACAACAGACTCATCACAGAAGAAAAAGGAATCAACAAAATATGAGTAAAGAGATCGGGAGATCCTAAGCTGCAATAAGCCTTTCCAAATGCGCCTTCCTTTTGTACTTGAATGTAAGCATCTTCATTCGCACAGTAGAGAATATAATCTCAGCAAGAACATCAGGGGGCGAGTAGTTTTCATAAATAATCTAGTATTCCTCTCCTGCCATATAAAGTAGACGTTTGCTGCAAGTACAAGCTTATCAATTACATTCTCCATGGTCTTCTTTTTCGCCACAGGTAGCAATCGATCAATAATTTGGTCCCAATTGCTTGCCCGAGAACACAAAACAGCCTTCATATTAACTTTATTCCAAACCTGCATAGAATAACTACATTCAAAGAAAAGATGATTATGAGAATCCGGTTCAGTCCTGCAAAAAGTACACTTCAAATCCATGTTTTGAGCTAGGTCCCAATGCATTTAAACTTCTCAAATAGATATAATGATTGGTGCATTTTGTTTACGATGAGAATGTGGATACCAACATCAAAGAAAAAGGCTTGATGTTGTTAAATAATTTACTCGCAAGAATCATAGATATATTTGATTTAGAAGAATGAGTTTATTAGAGAGAGATAAAGAAAAAGAGACAGTGTGTGCTAAAAAAATATGAAAGAAAAGAGATTTACTACTTTACTTTCAATGGAATTAGCCTTTTTTTTTTTTATTAAAAACCACCGAATGGTTTTTAGAATGGCAATGAGTCAATGACAATTGCCAAATGCCAAGTTTTTAACCAAATGCTTCCATGACTCATATATTGACTTTTATAATTTTCCTTTTAACAATACTAGAGTGCAGGCCGGTACGATGCACGGCTAGGTAAGTGGATGTGTTTCACGTCTTTGATAATGCTTTTTGATCATTAGTTATCGTTTATGAAGTATTTTATCTAACGATTGTATAGTAAAAGTATAGTGGATACCCATAAAGTGTGTTAGAGTATGTGTTGTTAACGTATGGTAGTGAAACTGGTTTATATATTTCGGGGGTGGAAGGTGTGTTAAGGGTGGCTCTAATGGGTTTGTAGAAGGTGGAATCATCAGTAACTGGGTTAACGTTGTATTCAATGTAAGTATTACTTTGTGTAGGATAGCATTCAATTGAGAATCCATAATGCATTCAAGTTGTGTCATGTAGTACATGATAACCACGGAAACCATAATTAATGCCTCACTACGTGGCAACACCAGATAATACATATTGATTTTGATCATACAACGTAACACGCGAACTCATAGATCCAAGACAACCTGTAATACCAAAGTGAGTAGAAACAATATAAGCATGATTACATTGCTTTAGTCCCTACAAAGTTATTAGCTGGTATATATTATTGAAGATGCAACTCGTGTCTAGAATTACTAATCTCATACAAATTATGTCATGTGATGGATAACTTGATGGTTTAGTGCTTCCACTATGTGGTAGCTAGGACGCTTCTGAGTATGCATTCTTGGAAATTAGAGATAATTAAACTTCACTAAAGATCTCTTAGACTAACTTTATCCAGTTTCACCAAAATTGCAACTCCCTCTAGGGACTCAGCCATCAATGTGTAAAAAGAGTGATATTTCGCTGCAAAATCTTAACCCGAGTATGTCACCTTGGCAATGAAATGCTAGGGTTATTATGTGTTGGTGTCGATAAATATTCATTTTTAAGGCTGCTTTGGTTTCTACCTAGATTCCATGTAGTGATGGTACCTTCATCGAGCTCATCGAACCAAGCACGTGCCTCTCCCATGAGAGATGACGGAAATAAGCTAAGCTTCACATCGCCATCGGTGACGTCTCCTCCATATTTGAACATTTTGCACAGACTTGTGAACCTGCTTACGTGCTTGTGGGGGTCGGATTTGGCTCGACCGTCATATTGGCTGTCTTGGATCAACTTAAGGTGGTGGCCTTTGACTGAAAACGAATCTCCTAATGTCAAGCGAAGAATTTGAGCTTATGTGTGTGTTAGTGTGTGTAACAATGGTGGTTCTAGTGTGAGAAAGTAGAGAGAGAGAGAGGTGATGACAGGGAATGTTTGGATTGCATTAATGGGCAAAAGGTTCAAAAGTTTATTATGGAGGGGGTTTATATACATATGACTAATTTACACTAAGCCCCCTTCCATATTAACAAGTTTACATTATAAGTACAAATTAACATAAAGGTACACAAATCAACTACTACATTTATATTTCTAACAATCTCCCCCTTAGTAGTGATTTGAAAAAAATATCCAGTCTTTGTCGTTCTTCAAGCTCTTGTATTCGGTCTGTCTTTGTTTGGATGCCAGAACCAATTTTCTCCTTCGGGTCTGTCATCAGGAACGATCATGTTTGCTTCAAAGTTTCTTGGAGGAATGTTCTGTGGTCCTGGAAGATGACTAGGCTCGTACTTGATCCAGCAACCTCCTCTCTGATGAACAACGTACTTTGACTTCTAAACATTCTTTGCCTCTCTCATCATTCGAATGATGTCTCGGTACTCAAGTCTTTGATTGATCTTGGAGATTACTTTATCAAACACTCCCCTTTTCTTTTCATCTTGCTCATCTTCTTTCAAGCACAACAACACATTCTTACAAAACTCCAAAGTTCCATCAGAATAAGAAGCAAGTTCATCCATGCGAATGAAAATCTTCTTCTTTCGACTATTTAGAAAGACAACACCGAAGGATGGTTCTTCAATAATATGACCAATACTGAGCTGTTTGATATCTCGGGTGTAAAGACTTTGATCTGGATATGGCACATTAATCTTTCTCTTAACAACTTCAAAACCAATTTGAAAGTCTTCCAATGAAGCGTATTGAATGCAGCTTGACATGTATCTTTTAACAGCTTCAAAGGCAATAACATCTTCTTTGTATCTTTGCATTGCATTCAAGAAATGGTTGTAGAGAAAAATAATGTCATCTACTGGCAACAGCTTGAACTGGGCTTCTGTAAATCTGTACATCTTATTGTTATCTCTTTTCACATGGTAACAAGGGACATAGGTAGAAACCCTTTTAACCAAGATTACTCTGACAAGCACCAAAATCTTGTGGTTTCTTTATTCTTCGAGGAGCTTTGGATTGTATTGCTTGGTGAGTTTAAGAAGCTCTTTGTATTCTTCAATTTGCCTAGCTTCCTTAAATTTGAACATTGAATCTAATTCTGGTCTTTTAGATTTAGTAACTTTGGTAGCTCCACAGAATATTGGAAATGCTCCTTCTTCTAAGTATCTTGACTTCTTTGCTGCTTCTTTTGGTTGAACACCGAGAGCAACCATTCTTTCTTTATCCCTCAAAAAGTATCCCCGATTAATGAATCTCAGTTTTTCTTCAGTTAATTCTGTTGGAAAATAATCAGGAAGGACTTCTTCGGATGTGATTGCCTCTCTCAACACTTGTTTATAAGTAGACTTCATGAAATTCTGAGATGCAGCTTCAGGAGTCTTTCTCAATTCATCAAAGCTGTTAAAGTCATTGAAAGTGTAATTCTGTGGAGTTGTACAAGCAGGAATAGATGATTCTCCAACTTCAACTCTGCTTGAAGAACCTGTTTCAAAATAATCAAGATCTGGGAATACTTCAAACATTGGTTCCTCAACAGCTTCTACGTTTACTGGAGTTTCAACTATCTCTGGCTCATCCAAGATTACATTATCCTTTATAGCTTCAATATCTGCTTCGCCCTCAGCATATTCAACAATTTCATCCTCAATAACATAACCTTCTTCTTCATTTTCAACAACACTTTCATTTTCTTCTTCTTCATCATCATCACCAGAATCAACTCCAAAAACTTCATCAATTTTCCTCCTAATTTCTCTTTCAACTTCCACTGGATCATCATCATTAAACATATTATCACCTTCGTATTGATTTTTACCATGAGCTCTATCTCTCATTTCTACATTTTCAACATTTACTTCCACTCTTGCCGATGGATTTTCAGTATTTGTTTGACCCTCTCCTTGGTTCTCCCCCTCGGGGTGATCATTGGAATCAGGATCATCCCGTCTAGAAGAAACCGAGGCCGGTCGGCAAGATTCTAAGGCCAATAATCTTAACTCAAACGCAGCTAACTTAGCATCATATTCTGTCTTCTGAGAAAGAACTTGATCTTGTAAAGCTTTAACTTGTTTTTCATGTGCAAGTTCTCTTTCTCTCAGCTCCAAAGCATACAACACTCCTCTTTCAGTCATAGACAACAAATCTCCTTCAGATCGTAGAATGCCCAGTAAGAGTGTACATGCATCATCTTTAGCTTGTTGAGTTGTTGTTGTTGATGGATTTTCAGTATGTGTTGATGTTCTTTGTGGTTGTGTAGGAGATGGAAAAACCAACCCGGGGGTTGTTGGCACACTTGTGGTGTGACCTAAATTCAGCAAAGCTGATTCAGGATTTCCTGCAGATCCTTGGGGTAAACCCTCACCAGCAGTTTCAGATTCATTGGCTTTGCAACCAGAATCAGTTTGTGTCCTAGACTGTGATAAATCACTGTCCTGGACTTGTTGTTGGGTAACACCTCTAACAACACCGGGGTCACTGAGAATGCCCGTTAATACAGTCTCAGGTTGATCCTGAGGAACAGCAGTGTCACTTTGGCGTTCATACTGTCCCCCAGTCTCTGTTTGAGAACTGTTGCCTGCGGCTAAAGCTGGCGTAATGTTAGCTAAGGCAGGACTTCCAAGCTGTCCTTGAGGGTCACACAAAGTGGGTCCCTCTCTGCTTGTTCCAGCATCAGTACGCAACTGAGCTTGATTATCAGTGTCCCTAGGAGATCTAGACTCTTGTGCACGAAATGAAGGCGAGAGGTGGGGCTGGTCCTCTCTATTTTCAACACTCTCATCCTCCAAATGAGGAGAGTGTGGTGAACGTGGCTGTTCCCCGTGCATTTGTGAGACTAACTCCTGTTGTGAGGAGTCAGAATGGCGAGGAGAGTTTGGTGCAAGCGAGAATGGGGAGTTCTTGACTTCTACCCTAGGGTTGTCATTCCAGCTAGACACATTGGTTTCAACTATCGGAGGGCTAACGTTTTATTTATGCCCTTGTCCTAACCCGGACCTCTCAACCTCTCTAACATTTTCAACTCCTCCCTCAGTCCCGCCTTGTTCCTCCAGCACAACATCATCTCCTGTGCTAACAAATTCAGTATCTAACTCAGATAATACATTATCAACAACACGAGTTGCTTGTTCATCATCAAACGCAGCTGAGACACCAATATTATCATCTAAATCTGCCGAACTTGATTCAGCTCTGTGAGATGAAGATCTAGAAGACTTATGCTTTCTCTTAGACTTCTTCTTTGATGCCTTTGGTGACCTTCGTGCACTCATTTTAATACGTCTTCCTGGTATTGAAGGTGGTTTATTAGGTAGTGCTGAAGCAAGCGGTGTTGGATTAAGTACATGTGATGAATGAGGTGGTGTAAGTGTCGGTGGATTGGGAGAAACAACGGATGGAATCGGTGTAGAAGGTGATGATTGTGAAATTTGTACAGCGAGTGAAGATTGTGTTGAGTGAACGGTTGGTGTAGATTGTGAAGTAGGTGAAGAAATAGGTTCAGGTGTAACAGCTTCTTGCTCAAACATAACTCTTTTTGATTTCCTTCTCCTTGGCTCAGAAGTCCCTTCATCACTAACCCCTCTTTTTCTTTTTGTAAGCCTAGGACCCTCACTTGGCGACCTATTCACAGCTTGGGTAGGAATCTGTCGGCTTTCAGATCCCATTGCCGTGTCTAACCACTCTCTATAAGTCCTAAGGTGGGGACTCTGAGCAGGAGCCAAATTTAATAGAAACGGTGGAATTGGAAAAGGTTTAACAATATCACTTCCGGTTCCTCTCATGTTGGATTTATACATTGCAATAACACACTTGAAACTGTCTTCCAACTTTGGAATTTCTTCTGAATTATCAAGAACATCTTCGATAATCATTGTGAAGAATCTGATAAAGGGAATGTATTTCCTTTCCTGTACATCCTTTCCCTTCACAACTTGGACCATCTTATCCCATATAATCTTTGCAAAGTCACACTGCACATTGTGAGTGACTGCATAGTAAATTGATAGGAAATGCTTTGTCATAGCATCAATTCCTTTCTGTGATGGCATCAGACAAGTGCTCAGAACATTATACATAGTATGCCAGAGAGTTGCTACATTCATTCTTTTAAAATCTCTCATTGTTGCCAACTCTCCGTCATATCCCAAAGAATGAACTCCAGCTAACATTTCTTCCACAGATGGGAGTTCTTCGTATTCTTCAAATTCAGGAAATCCAATCACAGTTCTGAACTCATCCAAAGTGAATTTACAGTTGAATATTTCATCTTCTGACTGTAAGGAGAATTTGAAGTAGTCTACTGTCTTATGCCTTTTACTTCCTTTCACATATTCAATTGATTCCCACAAATCAAATATATACTTTTCGGGAACAATTGCACCTCCAGTCAAAGCATTATTCAAAGGATGATGGCTCAGAATCTCCGTAATGATTGGGAATTTAGATGCAAATGGGATATGGAGTGCTTGATTTGCTTGCATTTTCATTGAAGCACCTTCTTGAAACATTGCCATCTTTTGTATATATAATCTTTTCTGAAAAGCAAATTGACCAAAGTATTGACCAAAAAATACATTTTAATCACAGAAAAATAAAAACACACTAACATTTAATCAACACATTTATTACACAAAGATACTGTTTCTTACATATATTAAAAATGAGACAACAAAGGTAGTACACAAAGGCGTTCGATACCTTGCTTCTCACCCTAATATATATAAGAAACAAAACGACCTATAGAATCACATAAGTATTAAAAGATAAGATAACAAAGGTAGTACACAAAGGCGTTCGATACCTTGCTTCTCACCCTAACACTTATGAAAAACTATATAGACAAACACAATACACACATACATTTTTTAACCATCTAACACAAATAATAATAAAAACTTAGAATAACAATAATGAAAAAGAAGAGAAAGAAAAAAAAATTTAAAACCAATTTGAACTGTTTGCCGAGCTCAAACCTCGGCAAATATCACATTTTTAAAAAAATATTTTGCCCTGAAATTGACAAGGATAAAAAATTAATTTTGGCAAAAAGTTTGATATTTTGTATGGTTTGCCGAGGCCGAGCAAAGACCTCGGCAAACACGAGATTGGAACAGTATAGGCACACAAGTGTCAAGTCATCGAGTATTGGAGTTGATTCTCGTAAATGCCGAGCTCATACCTCGGTAAATGAGCTATTTAGATTAACTCCTTGTAAATGTATGAAATTTCCTTTTAATTGGACAACAACAATGTTGACAATTGATTAAAGGAAAATTTCAATGAAAAACGAAGTTTGCCGAGCTCAAAGCTCTGCAAATGAAAGGTTCAAGTCTTAAAAAAAATTTGACAATCCAATTTGTACTGTTTGCCGAGCTCAGAGCTCTGCAAACAGTTGAATTTAAGACTTGGGAAATTTTTTTCAAAATGAACTGTTTGCCGAGCTCGGAGCTCTGCAAACAGTTGTTTTTAAACATGGAAAATTTTAGAAACATCAATTGTACTGTTTTCCGAGCTTAGAGCTCTGCAAACAGTTAAATTTAGACTTTGGAAAAAATTTTGGATTTCAATTGTACTGTTTGCCGAGCTTAGAGCTCTGCAAACAGTTGTTTTTAGAACTTGGTGAAAAACAAAATCTTTTTGATAAAAACAAGCATTTGCCGAGCTAAAAGCTCTGCAAATGACTATTTTTGATCCAAAAATTTGATAAGGCAAGTTTAAAACTATGTGTTAGCAAAATTCTGAAGATTTGAAGGATCATAAGTACAAACCAAGCATTTGCAGAGCTCAGAGCTCTGCAAATGACACAAAATCTTCAACAACTTATGATTTTACCCATCCCTTCATACACCAAACCCAGAAACATTCTCAAATAAGTAGATTAAAGACATTTAAAACAGATAATCAACAAATATAAATCCTAATCATGCATCTAAAATCATCAAAACTTACATCAAAACATCACAATAAGCATAATGATCATGGTAGTTCATCTAGGCAATTAATCAAACACTTGGCAATCGAGATCAAAGATGAGAATATTACCTCGAAATGGATGTTAAGATCGATGAAAAGAGAAGAGATGAATTTCAAATATGATCACAAATATATACCCTCTTCGATTCTAAAACAGATGATGATGAAATTTGATTGAAGAATAAACAAGTGATCGGTTTTTTTTTGAGAGAAAAACAAAAGAAAATTTTTATTTGAATTTGAAAATGAATTATTTAAACCGCCCATTTTCTATTTAAACCTCGAATCCGGGTCACGGGTATGGGTTTGACCCGCGTCCCAACCCGGATTCCATTTTGATTGTGGGTTAATAATTCTATTGGGCTCATTCCTTTTTGGGCTAACAACAAAAACAACAAAAAAAATCAATATACCATAAAGTCACAACACACAAAAAAAATTAATAGAATAAAAATAAAAATAAAAATAAAAAATACACTAAATAAAAATAAAAATAAATAAAAAATAACAACAAAAAATATTTTTATCATTTTTAACATTTCTAATTTTGTATTTGGTTTTTCAGATTTTAAAACAAACACTCAAAACACAAAAAAATTTAAACAAACAAAATAAACAAACAAATATTCACATGCATTTGCACACTCCCCCTCAAATTAAGCATATATCCAAACAGTAAATTTACAAACTCCCCCTAAAATCATGCATTCTACCCTTGTTCTCCCCCTCAAACATTGCATGTAATAACAAGTAAAACACATCAATGTTTGAATCAGAAAATGAACATAGAATACATGGCATGTAAGCACTTAAGTTTGTAAATCGAGCATTCCCAACTTGGTTTTTAGAAAGTTAAACCTCTGTTCATCCAGAGGTTTGGTGAAAAGATCAGCTAGTTGGTAGTCTGTCAGGACAAAATAGAGTTCGATGTTACCTTTCTCGACATGATCTTTAAGAAAATGGTACCGAACATCTATGTGCTTGGTCTTAATGTGTTGTACCGGGTTGCAAGAAATAGCAATAGCACTCTTAGAGTCACAGTAGATGGGAATTCTATTGAACTAAAATCCATAATCAGTCAACTGAGTCTTCAACCAAAGAACTTGTGAACAACAGCTTGCTACAGCAACATATTCAGCTTCTGCAGTAGATGTCGATACACAGTTTTGTTTCTTCGAAGACCAACTGACTAATCTATCCCCTAGAAACTGTACACTCCCAGAAGTACTCTTTCGGTCAAGCTTACAACCTGCATGGTCAGCATCCGAATATGCAATTAACTGAAACCCAGTATCCCTTGGATACCAGAGACCAAGGTTCACAGTGCCTTTCAGGTATCGAAAAATCCGTTTGACGGCCTGGAAATGAATTTCCTTAGGATTCGCCTGGTACCTGGCACACATGCATGTGGCGAACATAATATCCGGGAGACTTGCAGTTAAATACATGAGTGACCCTATCATACTGCGATATCTCTTTTAATCAAAAGATTTTCCATTTAAATCAGCATTAATCTTTGTGCGAGCTTCCATGGGTGTACCAATTGGTTGACAATTCATCATATCAAACTTTTTCAGCATGTCAAGAATGTACTTAGATTGACAAATAAAAGTACCATTTGACAACTGTTTTACTTGAAGACCAAGGAAAAGTTTAATTCACCCATCATGCTCATTTCAAATTTCTTGATCATTAATGCAGAAAAATTCTTGCAATATTTAGGATTAGTTGATCCGAAAATTATGTCGTCAACATAAATCTGGATTAGAATGATGTCACTCCCTTGTCGTTTGATAAACAAGGTAGTGTCTATCGAACCTTTGCTAAAGCCAGATTTCACAAGATAAGAAGAGAGAGCATCATACCATGCACGAGGGGCTTGTTTCAGACCGTATAAAGCCTTATCTAACCTGTACACATAGTCAGGATGTTTTGAATTCACAAATCCCTCAGGTTGTTCAACGTACACTTCTTCTTTGAGGATTCCATTCAGGAAGGCAGTTTTGACATCCATCTGATAGACTGTGAAATTCTTGTAGGCAACATAGGCAAGAAACATCCGAATAGCCTCAATTCGTGCAACTGGTGCGAATGTCTCATCATAATCAATGCCATCTTGTTGACAATATCCCTTTGCGACCAATCGAGCTTTGTTCCTTACAACAACTCCAACTTCATCCTTTTTGTTTTTGAAGATCCATTTGGTCTTAATTGGCTCCTTATTTTTGTAAGGATTGGGAACCAATTTCCACACCTCAAGACGTTCAAATTGATTCAGTTCTTCCTGCATTGCTTTCACCCAATCTGGACAATTTAGAGCTTCATTCACTGTCTTTGGTTCAACAATACTCAGAAAATTCACAAACAGACATTCATTCGCGGATGCGGATCTTGTCTGAACTCCAGTTGTTGGATTACCAATGACTTGAGAAATTGGATGAGCTCTTGTCCATTTGGTTGTGTGAGGAATTGGATCAAGTGGATCACCAGATTCTTCAGAATCAATAAAACCAGGAGAATGTTGTTCTGTCAATTGCTCAAAAGAAATAGCGATTGGTTCAACAAAGTCGTCGGGATCATAATCTTCAGAATTGGTTGAAGGATTTGTCACTTGAGAGATATTATGAGGTTGAGTATGCAATTCTGAATTATCAGTAGGTGGAGTAGAATCAGATGATGAATTGACATCCGATGTTTGTGATGGTGAAGACTCATTGGGATCTATCTCTGTTGAATTTAAACTTGATGGTTCATTTGTATTGATTTCAGATTCAGGAGCTTGCTTCGGTAGTTGGAAAAATTCTTCAAATAAGATATCCAAATCTTGTGTAGTTGGAGTAGAGAATGATGATTTAACATTTGACGCAGTTGTTGTTTCGGAAGCTTGTGGACTTTGAAGTTCAGGTCTTGAACTGTGTTGTTCAAGAACCATTCCCGAGAGTTCATCAAATTTAACATTCATACTCTCTTCAATCTTCTTGGTTCTTCGGTTATACACACGATAAGCAATTGATTCTCTTGAATAACCGATGAAATATGCCTCATCCCCTTTTGGTTCAAATTTGCCCAAATTATCTCGATCATTGAGAACATAACAAACACATCCGAATATGTGTAAGAAGTTCACATTGGGTTTTCTTTTGTTAATCACCTCATATGGAGTTTTATCAAACCTCTTGTTTATGATTGATCTATTTTGAGTGAAACATGCAGTAGCAACAGCTTCAGCCCATAGATTCAGAGGTAACTTAGAATAAGCAAGCATTGTTCTGGCTGCTTCAACAAGAGTTCGATTTCGACGTTCAACTACTCCATTCTGTTGAGGTGTTCTGGCAGCGGAAAATTGATGAGTAATACCCATGGACTTGAAGAAAGAATCAATTGTTGAATTCTTGAATTCAGTTCCATTGTCTGAGCGAACAATTCTAATAGATGATTTAAGATTTACTTGGGTCTTCTTGATGAAATCAATAATCACCTTCGGAGCATCACTCTTTGCATGAAGAAAGAATACCCAAGTATAACGAGAATAATCATCGACGATCACAAGAATGTATCGCTTGCCATGGATACTTTGAACTTTCATTGGGCCACACAAATCCATATGAATAAGGTGCAAAGGACCTTCTGTACTTAGAAACTTCTTTGGTTTGTGTGTTGCTTTCTTCATCTTTCCAATTGCACAAGCTGGACAAACATGTTCACTTTCATATTTGTAGTCCGGAAGACCTTCAACAAGTTGTTTATCCACGAGAGCATTAATCGTTTGAAAATTAAGATGAGAAAGACGACGATGCCATAACCAAGAATAGGAGCGATATGATCATTTCCGAATCTGACGGTTCCCATAAACTTTTCAACAAAGTTCGAAAGAATAGACTTGTTTCCAGTCATATGACGAGAACATCCCGAGTCAACATACCATACACAAATGAGATATTCCTGCAAGGACAAGTAATATGATTTAGGTACCCACATAGACCGGGTCCTTGCAGGTTAGAGGGAAAAACATGCAAGTACACACAAACAAATAAATGATACAAAATTAGCACACAAACTAACATTTTATTCAAAATAACAAACACATCCGAATATGTGTAAGAAGTTCACATTGGGTTTTCTTTTGTTAATCACCTCATATGGAGTTTTATCAAACCTCTTGTTTATGATTGATCTATTTTGAGTGAAACATGCAGTAGCAACAGCTTCAGCCCATAGATTCAGAGGTAACTTAGAATAAGCAAGCATTGTTCTGGCTGCTTCAACAAGAGTTCGATTTCGACGTTCAACTACTCCATTCTGTTGAGGTGTTCTGGCAGCGGAAAATTGATGAGTAATACCCATGGACTTGAAGAAAGAATCAATTGTTGAATTCTTGAATTCAGTTCCATTGTCTGAGCGAACAATTCTAATAGATGATTTAAGATTTACTTGGGTCTTCTTGATGAAATCAATAATCACCTTCGGAGCATCACTCTTTGCATGAAGAAAGAATACCCAAGTATAACGAGAATAATCATCGACGATCACAAGAATGTATCGCTTGCCATGGATACTTTGAACTTTCATTGGGCCACACAAATCCATATGAATAAGGTGCAAAGGACCTTCTGTACTTAGAAACTTCTTTGGTTTGTGTGTTGCTTTCTTCATCTTTCCAATTGCACAAGCTGGACAAACATGTGCACTTTCATATTTGTAGTCCGGAAGACCTTCAACAAGTTGTTTATCCACGAGAGCATTAATCGTTTGAAAATTAAGATGAGAAAGACGACGATGCCATAACCAAGAATAGGAGCGATATGATCATTTCCGAATCTGACGGTTCCCATAAACTTTTCAACAAAGTTCGAAAGAATAGACTTGTTTCCAGTCATATGACGAGAACATCCCGAGTCAACATACCATACACAAATGAGATATTCCTGCAAGGACAAGTAATATGATTTAGGTACCCACATAGACCGGGTCCTTGCAGGTTAGAGGGAAAAACATGCAAGTACACACAAACAAATAAATGATACAAAATTAGCACACAAACTAACATTTTATTCAAAATAACAAAACAAGCACACAAACGAGTTCAAATGACAAAATACGAATTACAAACATTGAAAAGTAACGGTTTATACACAATTTTTGATACAAGCAGGACTAGTCCTAGATGTATTTGCACTATTTTGAGAATTTGATTTACGGACAATCCACACTTGTTTGACATTGGTAGTATTTCCATCAAGTTTGACTTTTCTAGTAGCATGCAAAAATCTATCTTTTGGGATCCATTTGCTGCTACTATTCAAGCACAAGTTACCTGAAACACGAACATTCTTTGAGTTAGCAAACAATTTGTTATTTCCGTTCTTAACAGGTTTCTTCTTGATGGGTTCTATGGTCTTGTTCACTTTCTTTATGTTATTAGGTGACAACCAGCCATACTGATCTTTGTATTTAGTCATTCCAGAAACAGTATCTCTAACCCTCTGTAACATGCACTTAGGATTCTTCTGAGAGTACCTAGGAAAACTAGAATACCTAACTTGCTGAGGTTGTTTGTTACCTAATGAGAAAGTTTCATTCTTAACAATCTTTGGACCACTGCTTGTTTTGACTTCTTTTTGGGACTGAGGTTCAGATTTAACCTTGTACATCTGTGGTTGCCTAGAAGTCTTTGAATTCTTTTTGGGACTGAGGTTCAGATTTAACCTTGTACATCTGTGGTTGCCTAGAAGTCTTTGAATTCTTAGAAACTTTGGGATTTTGTTTGGTTTTGGTCTCGTTTCTGTCTTAGGTGATTGATTGGACTTTGGTTTTGAAACATTCTTTGGTGATGGTTTGGTCTTTGATTGTTGGGTGGTCTTTGGCCTTTGGAACTTATCGAATGGGGAAGGTTGTGAAGAGTGTGACTTTGGAATCCTCTTTAGAAAAAATTCATGTTTATCCTCTTTTTGAACAAATAGTTTTTCAAATTCAGGTTCAAAATCATGATTTCCTTCCAAATATGTTGACATTTCATCAGTTTCCAACTTCACACTTGCTTCACTTATCTTAATCGGACAAGGACTTCCCTTGAGTGGAATTGATGCTTTGACTTTTTGTTTCAAAGATTGAAGTGCATTTTTCTGAAATTCGAATTCAATTTTCAGTTTGTTAAGTTCCTTTAGCACATTCAACTTTTGTTCCTTTTCTTTTTCAAACTTTTGTTTGTAAGCATCAATTTCATTCAAGTAAGTTTGTATTCCTTCTGAGAAATTGGTAAAGGTCTCAGAAGCAGTTGGGAAACAACAATCATTAGCATTAAAAACATCATCTTGCTCACAATCAGTTTGAACTGAAACATTAACAATGGTCTTGGTCTCTACATTCACATTTGGAACAAGATTTGAATAATTATCATGAAACTCATTTGTTTTTCTTTTCATAAATAAAATCTTCTTATTGATTTTCTCAATTGAATCAGAAAACTTTTGAGCAAAAGCAAGTTTTGTAACATTAAAATCCTTTTTCCACACATCAGAAGCACTTTCATTTTCAGTTTTCACTGAAACATTTACATCTTTACAAACAGAACATCCAGGTAGACCACTAACTTTGAATTCTTTCTTGGGTTGCTCAATAACATAGTGATTTTGAGTTTTCAGACTATCTATAACAGATTGCTTTTCATCAAGAGACTTTTGCAGATCCTCTATTACCTTTTCCAAAACTTTTTGTGGAACATAAGATCTCAAGTTTTCAGCTTTTGGAATTGGAAAAGTTTCTTCCAAAGGTTTTTCTTTAAAACACTCAAGAATTTCAGGAATTATAGCCTCATGATTTTCTTTTTCGTCATTTTCTTTTTCCATTTTATGTGCAGGGTGACTGAAAAAATCATATGACTCATCCATTAACTCATAATTAAAATAGACTTTTGCACCCTTCTTTAGAAAATCATCAGCCTCAAAATCACTATCAGTCGGTCTCACAAACTGGTCAGTCATCCCACATCTCAAATAAGATTCCTTATATAATGATGGGACTTCTTCTTGTGCTTCGAGCAAACGTTTTGGATTGTTATAACCCAGCCCTGAACTGAATATTGATTCTGAATTTCTTGGCCTATTCAAAAAGATTTGTTGATATGAACGATTAATCTTGTACAATTTGTTTTGATAAGTCTTGATTTCAGCTTTAAGCTCATCATTTTCTTTATCAAGTTTTTGTTTAAGAGAATCTTTTATACAACACTCATATTTTAGGTCAGAAATTTTGTCTTCAAATTCCTTCACATCAGGGATAGATTCTTTCAATTTAACATTTAAAGACTCAATGTCCTCAGTCAAAGCATTTGCTCGAAACATCTCATTGGTCTTTTCGACTTGTAATTGTCTGACGGTCTTGCTCAGTTCAAGAACTTTGGTCTCAAGTTCTTGTTTCTCAAGATGCAATTTGGAGTTCGGAGTAAAAGTGACCGCTGCTTTTTCAGATTTCAGATTATCAAAATCCTTTTGAAGTAAATCAAATTTATCTTTAGAATTTTGAAAATCGTTTTCTTTGTGTTCCAAATCTTTTGTTAATTTTGAAATCTTTTTACTCAACTCCTTGCAATCTTTTCTTGCTGTTTCACTCATATCCATATAGTATTTTAACACTGATTTGGGAAATGTTATTACCTGATCATCCTCTGAAGAACTTTCATCATCATCATCTAACTCCTTTGACTTCTTGATCTTCGTCATGAAGCACACATTTGCTGCAAGTTCGTCTGTCTCTTCATCAGAAAGATGTAACCACTTGTCATCCTCTGCGAGAAGAGCAAATCCACTTTCTTCTTGTCTTGCTAGAAAAAGTTTGTACTTATAGTACTCGGAGTTCTTTTGACGAGGTTTAGTGCAGTTGATGGAAAAATGTCCAAGAAGACCACAGTTGTAGCATTTCTTGTCTTCATTCCTCTTATCCATTACCTTCTTCTCAAACTTCTTCTGATTGTCAAATTTCTTCTCACCACCAACATACTCCTTCTTTGTATCAAACTTAGGAGCATTTGCATTCTTTGCATAAGACGAAACTGAGGAAGTCCTAAGCTGATTGTTGGTTGGTTTCTTCTTGAAGAATTTCTTCTTGAAAGCCTTCGTGAAATAAGTGAGTTCCTTGTACATCTCTTTTTGTCTTTCATCCAGATCAGAATCACTCATTTCACTTGAATCAGAATCAGTGTCATACTCAACAAAGCTTTGTCTTGACACTCTTGAAGTCTTCTTCTCAGCTACCAAGGCCAATGGATCGGACTTGACACTTTCTTCTTTCTTCTTTTGGATTCTCAAAACATCATCAATGTTCAATTTCAGCTTTTCATACAAGGTGTGAATGGTGAGTTTCCCAAAGTCTGATTGTTGGTTGAGTTGAGTTCCATACACTTGCCATTCCTTTTCCAGATTTTTGATGAATTTGATGTTCAGTTCCATATTGGTTCTCTTCACATCATTCTTTCTCAGCTCATTGATGACATTGCAGAATCTGATGTATACTTCGTTCAGTGGTTCACCTTTCTGTTGTTTGAATGTTTCATACATATTCAGAACAGTTGACAACCTTATTGTGTTTGACACATCAGATCCTTCCATTTGCTTTTCTTCTTCATCCCATATATCCTTTCCGGTTTCATAGGAGTCCACATTGCAATATATGTCATCAGGAAGTGCTTGGTAAAGATAGGCAATGGACATTTGATCAGCCTCAACTCTATTTTTCTGATCTGTATTCCAACTTTCTTCTGGTAAAGCTTATCTATTCACAGGATTCTTTGGAATTTCCGGACCATCCTTATATGATTTTCTCAGAAGTTTTCCGTTCTTCTGTCTGTCTATCCAGTTCAGAAACCTTTTCTTCCATTGTGGGTAAGATCCTCTGAATAACACAGGAGGTCTCCCTTCTGAACCAAGAGCTAAAGCTTCCCTTGAAGCCATTTCAATTAATTTCCAAAAGACTTAGAAGAAGAAAAAAAATTTGTATTTTCTATTTGTGAAGAATGCCGAGCAAAAATCTCGGTAAATGAACTAAAAATTTTGAACAATTGTTATTTTCTGCCCACTTGAAGATTATTGAATTTTGTTGAATAAACTATTTGCCGAGATAATATCTCTGCAAACAGTGTAAGTAGAAACAACCCTTAACCAAATTCAGCCAACTCAAGTATTTGCCGAGAATAAATCTCTGCAAATAGCACAAATGTGATTGTACTTGGTCGAATAAAATCAAATCAACTATTTGCCGAGAATAAATCTCTGCAAACAGCACAAGTAGCACCAACACTTAACCAACTTTTCTTGAAACAACTATTTGCCGAGAATAAATCTCTGCAAACAGCACAAGTAGCACCACACTTAACCAACTTTTCTTGAAACAACTATTTGCCGAGCAAAAAGCTCTGCAAATAGAACAAGTAGCTCCACCACTTAGCAAAGATTTGTTAAAACACGTATTTGCCGAGATAAAATCTCTGCAAATAGTACAAGTAAGATTAACCCTAGCCAAAAACCTCTTCAAACATGAGTAATCACTACACGACAAAATAGTCGGTTACTAGTCTTCTTCTTCGTTCAGCCAAACACTCGAACGCCGAGGTTTCTGAAAATCATTGATATCTTCTTCATTTTTGCGAATTACAACTTGAAATTTATATCAAAATGCTCAGAAACTCAATGCGCACAAATCCTCAAACAAAATAACTGCTAATTTCAACCAGAAATCAAACCCACACGAACATGCTATTCGCCGAGCTTTTTCAAAATCGAATCAAATGATGAAATTAGACTCTGAAATTGATAACAAAGGATGATTTACTGATAATAAAGTGATCGGTGAACAAACTTTGAAGAAACACACACTAGTTTTGCAGAAATTACTCAAACAGTAATCTTGGCAAATGAGATAACTAGAAAAACTCAAAATTCCAGAATTTAAGCACAATTTAAGCTTCAATTAAGCTTGTGGATCGTTCAGATATGCTGATTGTGCTCTTATACCAAATGATAAGTTTAGAATTTGAGTTTATGTGTGTGTTAGTGTCTGTAACAATGACGGTTTTAGAGAGAAAATGTAGAGAGAGAGAGGTGATGGCAGAGAAAGTTTTGATAGCATTAATGGGTAAAAGGTTCAAAGGTTCAAAAGTTCAAAGGTTACAATTTGCTTAATGGAGGGGGTTTATATACATATGAGCTATTTACACTATGCCCCCTTCCATATTAAAGACATTTACAATAAAGGTACAATTTACATAGAACTATACAAATCAACTACTATTTTTTATATTTCTAACAGGTTTTTTATGAACGATTTATGATGAAAGAGATTGATGATTAGAATTGAATGAAGAAGAAAGTAAATGAAGGAATTTTGAAGATTTTGGAGTAAATGATTTTTCGAGATGAAATGGAATTGAAAGTAAATAAGGGTATTTATAGGGGAGAGAGGAAATGGAATTCAAAACGGTTTATTTCAAATTTATTCAATTTAATTTTGATCGGTTTTGACATCCGCATTAAATGAATCCCATCACACATAAATGTATGACGGTTGACAGCCCACAAAAACTACCCACTAACACTTTTTTTGTCTTCCCAAGGTAACAAAACCATCATTTAGTTTGAAAAATTACATGTCACGTAAGATAAACAGTAACTGTCCATTCAAAAGGTTTGCTTACGTGGCACGCACAAAGACAGTATTAAAATATTATGACTGACATACCATGACTCATTTCAGTGCATCTGGAGGTTGACTAGACACTCCAGTGTCACTGGTGGATTAGGCCAGTGAAGCATGCATTGTTGGTATACTGGAGGACTTCCAGTAATGTACCAGTAATATTTTCCTGAAAATTCTTCTAGTGAGAGAATAAATTCCCTTTGAAATTAAAAACATTTTAAGGACAAAAATATATGGTCTGAGTCTTCCCCCTGGAATGGTGATCCATAAATCTATCAATGCAAAGATAGTATCACAAAGGCGTTCGATAGCTAAGCTGGTATAGATTTATAAATCTGAAAATCAAAGAACCCTGCCAGTGTCACAAAGGCGTTCATAACAAGGTTCCAGATTAAGGGTTCAACATTCCCAACTCACCAACAAGATATTCAAATGTTTTTACACCCAGTGGTTTTGTAAAAATGTCAGCGAGTTGTTTGTCAGTGGGAATAAAATGGAGTTCAATGTTATTTTTCATAATATGATCACGAATAAAATGATACCTGAGATCAATGTGCTTTGTCTTTGAGTGCATGACTGGATTGTTTGAGATAGCAATGGCACTGGTATTATCACAAAAGATTGGGGTCTTTGAATACTTAATACCATAATCAATCAACTGGTTCTTCATCCAGAGTATCTGAGCACAACAACTGGCTGCAGACACGTATTCAGCTTCAACAGTTGACAATGAAACTGAAGTTTGCTTCTTACTGGTCCAGCTGACCAGTTTGCCACCAAGGAAATGACATCCACCAGTAGTGGACTTCTTGTCTATCTTACAACCTGCATGATCTGAATCTGAATAACCCATTAGATCCATGTCTGAGCCTTTGGGATACCAAAGGCCCAAACTGGGGACACTCTTAAGGTATTTCAGTATGCGCTTTACAGCAAGCATATGAGATTCTTTTGGATTAGACTGATATCTGGTACATAAACATGTTGAAAACATTATATCTGGTCTACTGGCAGTTAAATACATCAGTGAACCAACCATGCCTCTATAGACAGTGGTGTTCACTGGTTTCCCATCTGGATCTGAGTCCAGAGACAGTGGTGCAGAAATTGGAGTGGGTTTAGATGGTGAAGAATTCATATCATATTTCTTTAAAAGATCTCTAACATATTTCTCTTGATTAATAAAAATACCATCTCTGGTTTGTTTAATCTGGAGTCCTAGAACATATGTTAATTCACCCACTAAACTCATCTCATATTCAGATGCCATAATTTTTGAAAATTTCTTGCACATGTTGTCATCAGTAGACCCAAAAGTAATATCATCGACATAAATTTGTACCAGCAGAAGATTACCTCTTTCACGAAGAATAAATAAGGTATTGTCGATTGCACCTCTTTTAAAACCATGTTTCAATAAATGTTTAGTCAGAGTATCATACCAGGCTCGTGGGGCTTGTCTGAGACCATAAAGTGCTTTGTCCAGACGATATACCCAGTGTGGATGCTTTTCATCAACGAAACCTGGTGGTTGCTTGACATAAACCTCTTCTTTCAATTTACCATTTAAAAATGCACTTTTTACGTCCATCTGGTAGACCTTTAATTGATGATGAGCAGCGAATGCTAAGAAAATTCTGATCGCTTCAAGTCTAGCCACTGGTGCAAATGATTCATCAAAATCAACATCTGACTGGCAATACCCCTGGGCAACCAATCTGGCCTTGTTTCTGATAACATGGCCATCTTCATCTACCTTGTTCTGAAGACCCATCTAGTTCCAATTGGTTCTTTCTTACCAACTGGAGGAGGAACCAGATACCATACCTTGTTCCTCTCAAACTGGTGAAGCTCTTCTTGCATAGCTATCACCCAGCTTGGATCTTCCATAGCCTCGTCAATCTTCTTCGGTTCTATCAGTGATAAGAAGCTGACGTACATACATTGTTCACTGGAGGCTCTTCTGGTCTGAACCCTTCTACTGGAGTCTCCTATGATCTGATCGATAGGATGAGATTTTGTCCACCTAGAGTATTGACCAGGATTGTTATGAATAACAATATCAGTGCAAGAATTCAGTTGAGTCTCCTCTGGTGTTGCTTCAGGAGGAGGATCTTGCCAGACTATTTGATGTGACCAATTTATACCCATCGCCCACATCGTTATTGGCCTCTTTATTATATGTTTTTAGTCGATTTTGTTGGCATTTGGTGCGTTTATGGGTTTTGTTAGTGGTTTCAGGTTCTAAACAGGTGACGTTTCCATTTGGTGCAAATTCGAGTAATTTTGAGGCAATAAAGTTGATTGGAGAGTTCGATACGTGAAAAGAGTTAGAGATTATGCATGTCTTCATGAGTTGATGTGTGGCCATTTGAGACCAGTATAGTTACACTGCGACGCAGTGGGCATGTTTGCCTTCACTGCGCCGCAGTCATCTTTATGGGAATTGGCATCGAGTCCAGTGTGATTGCACTGCGACGCAGTGGGTGTGATCATGGCCCACTGCGCCGCAGTCAGACAGTAGAAAAGGGGAGTGTTCAACCAGTAAGATATCACTGCGACGCAGTGGGATGTGCATGTGCCCACTGCGCCGCAGTCGGCTGTGACAAAAGAGCAAATGTGGCAGTGTATATGCACTGCGACGCAGTGGGGGCATGTTTGCCCACTGCGCCGCAGTCATCTTTATGGGAATTGGCATCGAGTCCAGTGTGATTGCACTGCGACGCAGTGGGTGTGATCATGGCCCACTGCGCCGCAGTCAGACAGTAGAAAAGGGGAGTGTTCAACCAGTAAGATATCACTGCGACGCAGTGGGAGCATTTCGCCCACTGCGCCGCAGTGAAAGCACGGGACTGAAGGGTTTTTGGCCAGTTTCTGCATCAAATTGAGGGGAGGTATAAATAGAAAAATAACCTATTTTCCAAAGTATCAAATACTCTTTCTAGGAGCTGCACTAAGAGGAAATACTTCAAAGGATCAATTCAAGATTTCATCTTCTCCCGATTCATTGAAGATTCACGTGCACCCATCTAGATCGTATCTACCTTATTGTCTTGCAATTTCTTTTCCTCAAACAATTGGTAAATCATGTTCTTCTTTGATTTTGATTGTAATTTCATTTTAATCATGAGTGGCTAATCTTTCAATTGTCCACCTTGATGAAACTAGACGAATGATGTGATTGCTATATATTTTAATTCAAAGAGTTGATTTCAATTATCGTTGTGTCGTGATCTTGATGATTTAATTCCTTTATTTGTATTAATTGATATTGGTGGCATGTGTGTTCTTCGTTAGTGGTACTAGTCGAATGCATATGTGATTTTCAACGGTTGCTTGTCTATGAGCAATTATCACTAGTTCATGGTATGATAGTGAATGTCATTTTAATATAAGGAATAATTTTGTCAACGTGTTTTGTAACGGTTGGTGGTACCACGTTATTTTCACATAGGCGCAATTGGTAATTTGATAGTCAAGCAAACTAATTGTTGGTAAGGTTGTCTAGGCATTGGTGGTACCGGCTTGGGTAATTAAACTAGCAACTTAGGTGTTTGGGTGATTTGTGAGCGGTTGGTGGTACCACGCGAGCATTTTATCCTTTCACGATTATCTTGTCAACTCTTAATGAATTTGGTCTTAATTGAAAGCAATCATGTTTGAAGTCTAGTGAAGTCAAGGTGGATGATCTTTACCATTATTGTTTGAGTTTACCTTTACTTTATCCGTTTTGTCTTTAAAAGTTCTTGTCGAAGAGAGAATAAAAGCAACACCCTTTTTCCAAACCATTTTACTAAACATTTGATTCAAACCAATCCCCGTGAACGAACCTGGACTTACTTTATAACTATATTGCATACGATCGGGTCCACTGCCCGATAGTGTGTAGTAGTGAGTTTCAAGGTATTTCTAGTTTTAAATTTTAAACTCGATTTAGCACATCAAGTTTTTGGCGCCGCTGCTGGGGATTGTGCGCTGTTTTAGTTGTTAATTTAGTGGTTTGATCCTTCCTCATGCGTGAGGAAGTTATTTGCTTTAATAGTTTAGTTTTTCTTTTCTTCGCTTATCACAGGTGCAGTTGACGTGTTTGGTTAGTTGTGTTTTGCAGGTCTACTTTCTAGTTGATGAACTTGCGGTCTTCAGGTTTACCTCTTAATAGTCCTTTGAGAACACCAACAAGACGTAGGTTTAACTACACAACACCAACACCATTCTCACCTATTGCTAGACCCACTCCTGATTCAGACGAGGAGGGATTCTATTTGGAAGAATTATTCAATCTTGAAGTTAAGTTAGAGGAGAAAATGGGAGACGAAGAAAGGGACCCGAATGATATACGGTATGGCGAGAGGGTTCGTACTATTCCTGCCAACCGTGGTAGCCCTATAAGACCTCCAGCCATTGGTCATGATTTCAATCTTAAGGGTAATCATCTTAAAAGCATTGAGGAGCAACAGTTCGA
>CM067167.1:193370818-193480995 GCA_034093135.1 Erigeron breviscapus | reverse complement strand
CCAGGTACCAAACGTTGTTCCTTTCAAACTGGTGAAGCTCTTCTTGCATAGCTATCACCCAGCTTGGATCTTCCATAGCCTCGTCAATCTTCTTTGGTTCTATCAGTGATAAGAAACTAACATATAAGCATTGATTACTGGAGGCTCTTCTGGTCTGAACTCCTCTACTGGAGTCACCTATGATCTGATCGATAGGATGAGCTTTTGTCCATCTGGAGTACTGACCAGGATTGTTACTGACAACAATATCAGTGCAAGAGTTTAGTTGAGTTTCAGGATGAGGATCCTGGTCCAAACTATTTCAACAGTGAAGCTCTTCTTGCATAGCTATCACCCAGCTTGGATCTTCCATAGCCTCGTCAATCTTTCTTCGGTTCTATCAGTGATAAGAAGCTGACGTACATACATTGTTCACTGGAGGCTCTTCTGGTCTGAACCCTTCTACTGGAGTCTCCTATGATCTGATCGATAGGATGAGATTTTGTCCACCTAGAGTATTGACCAGGATTGTTACAAACAACAATATCAGTGCAAGAGTTCAGTTGAGTCTCCTCTGGTGTTGCTTCAGGAGGAGGATCTTGCCAGACTATTTGACCAATTTATACCCATCGCCCACATCGTTATTGGCCTTTTTATTATATGTTTTTAGTCTATTTTGTTGGCATTTGGTGCGTTTATGGGTTTTGTTAGTGGTTTCAGGTTCTAAACAGGTGACGTTTCCATTTGGTGCAAATTCGAGTAATTTTGAGGCAATAAAGTTGATTGGAGAGTTCGATACGTGAAAAGAGTTAGAGATTATGCATGTCTTCATGAGTTGTTGTGTGGCTTTGGACCAGTACATTTACACTGCGACGCAGTGGGCAAGTTTGCCTTCACTGCGCCGCAGTCATCTATATGGAAAGAGGCATCTAGACCAGAAAGATATCACTGCGACGCAGTGGTGGTGATAATGGCCCACTGCGCCGCAGTCAGACAGTAGAAAAGGGGAGTGTTCAACCAGTAAGATATCACTGCGACGCAGTGGGATGTGCATGTGCCCACTGCGCCGCAGTCGGCTGTGACAAAAGAGCATATGTGGCAGTGTATATGCACTGCGACGCAGTGGGGGCATTACTCGCCCACTGCGCCGCAGTGAAAGCACGGGACTGAAGGGTTTTTGGCCAGTTTCTGCATCAAATTGAGGGGAGGTATAAATAGAAAAATAACCTATTTTCCAAAGTATCAAATACTCTTTCTAGGAGCTGCACTAAGAGGAAATACTTCAAAGGATCAATTCAAGATTTCATCTTCTCCCGATTCATTGAAGATTCACGTGCACCCATCTAGATCGTATCTACCTTATTGTCTTGCAATTTCTTTTCCTCAAACAATTGGTACTTTATGTTCTTCTTGATTCTTATTGTAATTCAATTTGATCATGAGTGGCTAATTCTTCTATTGTCCACCTTGATGAAACTAGACGAATGATGTGATTGCTATATATTTTAATTCAAAGAGTTGATTTCAATTATCGTTATGTCGTGATCTTGATGATTTAATTCCTTTATTTGTATTAATTTGATATTGGTGGCATGTGTGTTCTTCGTTAGTGGTACTAGTTGAATGCATATGTGATTTTCAACGGTTGCTTGTCTATGAGCAATTATCACTAGTTCATGGTATGATAGTGAATGTCATTTTAATAAAAGGAATAATTTTGTCAACGTGTTTATAACGGTTGGTGGTACCACGTTATTTTCACATAGGCACATTGGTAATTTGATAATCAAGTAAACTAATGTTGGTAAGGTTGTCTAGGCATTGGTGGTACCGGCTTGGGTAATTAAACTAGCAACTTAGGTGTTTGGGGTGATTTGTGAGCGGTTGGTGGTACCACGCGAGCATTTTATCCTTTTACGATTATCTTGTCAACTCTTAATGAATTTGGTCTTAATTGAAAGCAATCATGTTTGAAGTCTAGTGAAGTCAAGGTGGATGATCTTTACCATTATTGTTTGAGTTTACCTTTACTTTATCCGTTTTGTCTTTAAAAGTTCTTGTCGAAGAGAGAATCAAAGCAACACCCTTTTTCCAAACCATTTTACTAAACATTGATTCAAACCAATCCCCATGAACGAACCTGGACTTACTTTATAACTATATTGCATACGATCGGGTCCACTGCCCGATAGTGTGTAGTAGTGAGTTTTTAGGTATTTCTAGTTTATAATTTTTAAACTCGATTTAGCACATCAAGTTTTTGGCGCCGCTGCCGGGGATTGTGTGTTTTAGTTGTTAATTTAGTGGTTTGATCCTTCCTCACGCGTGAGGAAGTTATGTGCTTTCATAGTTTAGTTTTTCTTTTCTTATCTTATCACAGGTGCAGTTGACGTGTTTGGTTAGTTGTGTTTTGCAGGTCTACTTCTTAGTTGATGAACTTGCGGTCTTCAGGTTTACCTCTAAATAGTCCTTTGAGAACACCAACAAGACGTAGGTTTAACTTCACACAACACCCACACCATTCTCACCTATTGCTAGACCCACTCCTGATTCAGACGAGGAGGGATTCTATTTGGACGAATTTTTCAATCTTGAAGTTAAGTTAGAGGAGACAATGGGAGACGAAGAAAGGGACCCGAATGATATACGGTATGGCGAGAGGGTTCGCACTATTCCTGCCAACCGTGGTAGCCCTATAAGACCTCCAGCCATTGGTCATGATTTCAATCTTAAGGGTAATCATCTTAAAAGCATTGAGGAGCAACAGTTCGACGGTAAAAGGAAATGGGACCCATATCAACATTTGGAAAGGATTTGAGAAGTTGGCTAGGTTATACCAATACGGGCAGAATCAAATGAATGCCGTAAAACTCGAGACATTTCCAATGTCTATTACCGGCGATGCTCTTGCTTGGTTTAATGATCTCCCGGAAAATTCTATAGCAACTTGGGACCAACTAAAGCAAGCTTTCATTGGTGAGTTCTACTCACTTAGAACTCAAAGGAAATTGGAGAACTTGATTAGGTCTTTTGCTCAAGATGAAGATGAAGATGTAGTGGATGCATGGATCCGATTCAAGGAGATGTTAAGGAATTGTCCGGGCCATAACATGAATAAGGAGCAATATGTTGAGCTCTTCTTTGATGGCCTAGATAAGAAGTCCAAGCGTGAGTTAGGATATGCTTTTGGTGGTGGTTTCAACAAAATCACACCAAATGAAGGTTTTGATATTTTGGAGTCCATGGCAAAGGACAATGCGAATATGGATGATGATAGATTTTTGAAGAATGAGAGAAGGATAAAGAGAGGTACTAACCAAGGTAGAGTTGCAAAGGTTGAGACTAGTCATGATTCAGGGGTGATTGGAGAGATTAGGGCGCTATCGGAGCGCATGGAAAAGGGATTTGCTATGCAAGATAGTCGGTTTGGGGCCATTGAACGGGATGTGAAGGTAGTAGCGGATGGATGTGACCATTGTGGTGAACATGCATTATTCTGATGAGTGTCCCAATCGGGGACCCGAAGATGTGAGTTACATCCAGAATCAACAACAAGGGAGCTACCCGCAATACCGGTTTCCAGAACCGTTCTTCAGGTAATCCTCCTTATAACTCTTCTTTTCCTACTAACAACTCTCGTTTTTCAGGAAATAGATGGCAAAGGGATAACTTTCAAAATCAGCCACAACATCAAACTCAACAAGGACAAGGATCTGGATCTTCTTCTTCTAATGCCGATCCAAATGCCGAGTTGAGGGAGATGATGAAACAATTGGTAAGTAATCAGGCTGAAACTAACACTAGCATTCAGATGATTCGGGATGATACCAAGGCATTGAATGAGAGGTTGGATAGGATAGATGGGAAGGTTGAGATGAATATGAAGAATCAAGGTGTTAACTTTAAGGATCTTGAGAGTAGGATGGCTGCACTTTCTAGGCCTCATGGTACTTTGCCTAGTAATACTCAACAGAATCCTAGGCCTCAGTTTAGCATGGGGCCGAATCAGGGACAAAATGCGGGGCAGAAGTACACTCCACCTCAAGCTCGTAATGAGGAAGCCAAGGCCATTACAACTCGTACAGGTAGATCTTATGACCCTCCTACTATGCCTAATGTTGTTGTTTCAGATGTACAGGATTCAGGAAATGATGATGAGGTTGATGAGGAGATTGAGATGGAAGAGAATCCGACCGAGAAGACTCCGGTCACTCCACCAGAACCGGTTGTGGAACCCGAGGTTAAGGCTTATAAACCAAAAGTTCCATTTCCACAACGGTTCAGGAAGGCTAAACTAAAGGAACAATATAACAAGTTTGTTCAAATGATTTCTAATGTTCATATTAATGTGCCTTTAGTTGATTTGATACAGGGGATGCCTCATTATTCCAAGTTCATTAAGGAACTTGTGACGGATAAAGGAAAGATGGAGGAGGCAAAAGCTACTTTTCTAATGCCGAGTGTTCTGCTATCTTGCAGAACCGCATTCCCCCTAAGCTTGAAGACCCAGGGAGTTTCCTTATTACTTGCTCTATTAGAACCATTATTTGTAAGGCTTTAGCTGATTTAGGTGCTAGCATTAATTTGATGCCTTATTCGGTTTGGAGTAAGTTGGCTTTAGGAATCATTCGCCCGACTCGCATGAGTATTAGACTAGCTGACCATTCATTTCAGTATCCCATGGGGATTGCTGAAAACATTAGAGTCAAAGTGGGTCATATTGTTTTCTTAGTGGACTTTGTTATTCTAGAGATGGAGGAGGATGCCCAGGTACCCCTTATTCTTGGTAGACCTTTCCTAAATACCGCGGATGCTATCATCCGTGTGAAGGATAAGGAAATTTCTTTGGGTGTGGGTACGGATAGAATTGTTTTTAATGTTGAGAAGTCTATTAAGCATTCTTATTCTAATGATGAGTCATGTTTCAGGATTGATGTGATTGATGATGCTTTGGACCGAGAGTTTCAGGAGTTGATGGAGACCGATATGGGAGATGAGGAGATTGCTTATCTAGGAGCTGGAGAAATTTCTGATGATGCTTTGTTTGCTGAGTTTATGGCACTTAGCTTAGAGGAGACACCTCCAGTGGATGAGAGCTTTGAGAGAGTTGTTGCTGATGGAAGCTCAAGGGGACCTAATTCAGTTGATGTACCACCTACAGATTTGGAGCTTAAGCCATTGCCTGCACATTTGGAATATGCTTACTTGGCAGGTGAATCCTCTCTACCAGTGGTTATCTCGTCCTCCTTATCGAGTGACGAGAAAGGACTTCTTTTGACCGTGCTTCGAGCCCATAAGCGGGCTTTTGCTTGGAAGACTACAGACATTCCAGGTATTAGTCCTAACTTTTGTCAGCACAAAATTGATTTTATCGATGATGTTAAGCCCGTTGTCCAGAGACAAAGGAGGCTAAATCCTAATATGAAAGAAGTGGTCAAGAAAGAAGTGATTAAGTTGTTAGATGCAGGGATCATTTTCCCTATTGCTGATAGTCCTTGGGTTAGTCCTGTTCATTGTGTGCCCAAAAAGGGGGGTATGACGGTTATTGAGAATGAGAATAGGGAACTTTTGGCTACTAGGACTATAACGGGTTGGCGGGTGTGTATTGACTACCGTAAGCTAAATGATGCCACCCGAAAGGATCACTTTCCATTGCCTTTCATTGATCAGATGTTGAGAGATTAGCAGGTAATGAGTATTTTGTTTCCTTGATGGGTTTTCCGGGTATTTTCAAATACCCATTGATCCAAAGGATCAAGAAAAGACCACTTTCACGTGCCCTTTGGCACTTTTGCTTATCGGCGAATGCCGTTTGGTCTATGTAATGCCCCGGGCACCTTTCAAAGGTGCATGATTGCTATATTCCAGGACATGCTTGAAACCTCCATGGAGGTTTTCATGGATGATTTCTCGGTTTTTGGGGACTTCGTACTTGCTTGCATAACTTAGATAAGATGTTGGAAAGGTGCGAGAGGGCACAACTTGTGTTGAATTGGGAGAAGTGTCACTTCATGGTGACCGAGGGTATTGTGCTAGGTCACAAGGTGTCTAAGGCCGGGATAGAGGTTGATAGGGCTAAGATTGATGTTATAGCCAAATTACCCCCGCCTTCCAATGTGAAAGGGGTAAGGAGTTTTCTTGGGCATGCCGGTTTTTACCGCCGATTTATTAAGGATTTTTCTAAGATTACTCGTCCTATGACCCACTTGTTGGAGAAGGACGTCCCTTTCGTATTTAATGATGCTTGTTTAAGTGCTTTTCAGGTGCTAAAGGAGAAATTGACCAATTCACCTATCATGGTCGGGCCGGATTGGGAATTGCCCTTTGAATTGATGTGTGATGCTAGTGATTTTGCTGTGGGAGCCGTGCTCGGGCAAAGGGTTGATAAGCATTTCAAGCCCATATACTTTGCTAGCAAAACATTGAACCCCGCCCAGCAAAATTACACCACAACTGAGAAAGAGCTGCTTGCCGTGGTTTTTGCTTTTGATAAATTTAGATCATATCTTGTTTTAAGTAAGACCATAGTTTTTACGGACCATTCAGCCCTAAAGTACTTGTTTTCCAAACAAGATGCTAAACCCAGGCTTATCCGTTGGATCTTATTGTTACAAGAATTTGATATTGAGATCAAGGATAAGAAAGGGGCTGAAAACTTGGCCGCCGACCACTTGAGTCGTTGGAAGATCCTCACCGGGAGGAACTTCGTGATGGGGAGATCAATGATCACTTCCCTGATGAATGTTTAATGTTTATTTCTACTTCTGATGATGCTCCTTGGTTTGCAGATATTGCTAATTATTTGGTTGCAGGTGAGATACCAAATGACTTCACGCATCAACAGAAGAAGAAGCTCATCTCGATGCCAAATACTATTTTTGGGATAGCCCATATTTATTTCGAGTTTGTGCAGATGGGATGGTGAGAAGATGTATAGCTGGAGCTGAAACTAGAGAGATTTTGGATGCTTGTCACTATGGGCCAACTGGAGGTCACTACGGTCCTTCAGTTACAGGTAAAAAGGTGTTTGATGCAGGTTTCTATTGGCCCACCATTTTTAAGGAGGCTCAAACCTTGGTGGAAACTTGTGACATCTGTCAGAGGCAAGGAAACATCACTAAGCGGGATGAGATGCCCCAACGGAGCATTCAGGTATGTGAGGTCTTGATATTTGGGGTATAGACTTCATGGGACCATTCCCACCGTCTAATAAGTTCCTATATTCTTGTTGCCGTTGACTACGTGTCTAAATGGGCCGAAGCCAAGGCTTTGCCCACGAATGATGCTAGGGTAGTAATTGATTTCCTTAAACAATTGTTTTGCCGATTTGGTTGCCCTAGAGCCTTAATTAGTGACCGAGGAACCCACTTTGCAAATCATCAATTAGCTAAGGTCATGAAAAGATATGGTGTTGTGCATTATTTCTCTACTTCCTATCATCCACAAACTAGTGGACAAGTAGAAAACACCAATAGGGCTTTGAAGAGAATTTTGGAGAAAACGGTGGGAGACAACCCTAAGGTATGGTCAAAGAAGTTGGATGACGCCTTGTGGGCATTTAGGACGGCTTACAAGACACCGATTGGCACCACGCCATACCGGTTGCTCTATGGTAAGACTTGTCATTTACCCATTGAGATAGAGCACAAGGCATATTGGGCTTTGAGAAATTTAAACTTGGATATGATGGAAGCCGGTGACCTTAGGATGTTGCAACTTCATGAGCTCGATGAGCTTAGGTTAGGTGCATATGAAAATTCAAGGCTTTACAAGGAGAAGACCAAAGTTTACCATGACAAAAGGATCCGTAGAAAGGAATTTAAAATAGGAGCTAAGGTTTTGTTGTTTCTGTCTAAGTTTAAGATCAAGCAGCCTAAGCTTACTTCTAGGTGTTTTGTAATCAAGCATGTTTATCCGTCGGGATATGTGGAATTGTTCAAGAGGGATGGTGAAGGTTCTTTCATTGTGAATGGTCATAGATTGAAGTTATACTTTGAAGAAGAACAAGTGGATGGGATAATCGAGGAGATCCCCATTTTTGAATATGAGGCTTGAAAGGTAGTCGAGTCTAGCTAACGACTCGTAAATAAATTAAGCGCTTCTCGGGAGGCAACCCGTGTTATTTTTGTTGCATTTTATTTTCATTTTATTAGTTAGTTTGATTTTGTTTTGTCAAGAAATGTGCAGGTGTGATTTTGAGGACAAGCGGTTGGAGGTAAGTGTGTTTTCAAAATTTTTCTAAGGAAAAACTGGGGGGTTGAGACCAGTGAGTATGGACTGCGACGCAGTGGTGGTGAACTTGCCCACTGCGCCGCAGCCCATTTATACTGGACTTGGGAGCAAAATTGGCCCACTGCGACGCAGTGGGGGAGTCTGATGACCACTGCGCCGCAGTGGTCCCTTTGACTGGTCAAACTATATGTATTATTACCAGTCAATTGAGGTCACTTTTCACCACACAAAATTTTATCACCTTATTTTCTCTCATACTTGCAACCGATCTAAAAACAAAAAAACCTCCCCTTTGCTCTCAAATTCTCCGTTTAATTCTCCTATCTTGCATTTTTCTTCCTCTTTGTCTTAGATTATCATCTTTCTTTCATCATCATGGGTAAAGAGGTAAGATTTCTTGATTTTTCTTTTTAATTTCTTTAATTTTTGATTTTTGATTTTTAGGTTTGAATGTTCAAATTAATTAGTGGGTTGTGTTAGATATGGGCTATTGATAACAATGTAGTGTTTAATTTTTCGTTTCTTACACTTGTTCATCCGAATTTGAGATTGCTTAAACTAGGTTTTGAAAATTTTTGGGGATTTTGATGGACAAGTGTGGGGGAGGTTAATGCTAGCCTAGTTGTTGTTACATTGTTAAAATTTAGTAGTTTGTTGGTTTGATTGTACCCCTGTTGCTGAAGGTTATTATGAACACCAAGTACTTGCCCAGCAAACCCTAGCCACTGCGACGCAGTGGTGGTGTATGTGTGCCACTGCGCCGCAGTGGAAACCTTCTGGACTAAACTTGTATTTTGCCTCACTGCGACGCAGTGAGGACCACCCAGGCCCACTGCGCCGCAGTGGCAAGTTTCTGTCCAAAAAGTTGTTTTGAAGATTTGTGTCATGTCAGTTTTGCATTCCGTTGTCTAATGTTTGTTTGATTTAATTTTGTGTTTGCAGTCCGCAGACCAGAGAAGGCAGATGGAGGGTCTCCCCTCGCTCCTCTTGCGCCCCTACCCCACCCACTCTCACCCTTCTTTCCCCCCATTCTCATTTCCCCACTCACCCTTCCACCTCCCCCCACCCCGCCCTCCCTCTCTTACCTTATCTGTGCTCCGCTCCACGCTTTTACCCACCCCCCCATGCGTCCCCTCCTTCTCACCCACCTTGCTAGTTCCCTCCCCTCCCAATACTTCCTGCTTTCCAATCCCGTTACGTCCATAGTCGCCAAATCCAGCATCCGTTAACTTTGATTACCTCCTCTCTCATTGACCCGAGTCAAGCTCCTCCCGTTAGTGTCGGCTCAGTCCCCCCCTCCCCACACCAATACGTCCCCGTCATCTCCTTCATAAATAATCCACCATACCACTCTTTGCGTGCATGGATCACTAGTATTTCGTTAGGCAGTCTTGGCTTTGTACTCAGCAAGCGCTCGGATGCTCTTTCCACCAGCTCGGACTCGGGAACTGTGATAGCCGTCTCTTACATACTGTGCTACCGCGGATATACGCGCTTTATGGGTTGTGATTGCAGACTGGAGCTCAAAGAAGGCAGATGGAAGTTGGACAGGGAAGCGGTTCTGGATCCAAGAGGGCTAGACAAGAGCCGGAAGTACCTGAGTTGAAGTTTGGAGAGAACCAAATGAACGAGTCTCACGCATGGTTGGCGTTCGATGGGGTTAGGCAACCCCATAAGAACAACTTTTTGAACAATCTCTTTGCCCTACATCGACAGGTGGTTTGCCCTCCTAAATATCTTGACCCAATTTTTGCTAGAAATTATGGGATACAGGAGGATATCCGTCGGTGGTTTCGTATTGAGGTTCCAATCGGTGAACGGGTGGTTAGTTGTGATATGTGGCATAACATTTTCCATAATCGGGAACCATGTTTTCGTGAACTCTGTCTTGAGTTTTATTCTACTTTGAAGTTGACCAAGGACCTTAATAAGGTCAACGATATTTTTGAAGAGAGGGTAGTAACTTTTTTCTGCGGGGGACAGCTTCGGAAGTTATCTATTCCGGAATTTGGTTTTTATTGTGGAATGTATACGAGGAACCAGTTGGATAGTCAGGAATTTAGGGCATTGTTGAGAAAGGGGTTGTATGTGAAGCAGGATTTGGGGGATGGAGAGTCGATTACTCAGTATTGGACTCGTATTTCGGGACACGCTTGGCCCTCTAGTGGCTCTGGTAGTGTGTCTAAGATCAGAAGTGTCAGGCTGAGAATGTTGCATAGGATGATTGTAACGTTTCTGGTACAAAGGTCCACCCATTGGGACAAGGCGTACTAGCTAGATTTATGGCTGATTAAGTTGTTTACTGAGGGGGCACCGAGGAGGTTTGCTTTGGCCCCGATGGTTGTTCTGGACAGGATGGTGAATCACTCGGATTCACGGTTGGTGCTTGGGCATTTTATCACCCGTATTTACAAGAGGATGGGGGTGTTTGATACTGATGTTTGCCATGAGGGATTGTCCTTGCCGGTTAGTCAGGAGCATCTGACTGAGAAGGAGTTGATCATCGCCAAGATAGTGAAGAAGCCGAAAAAGAATGAACAGGCTAGGTTGTTGGACGATACGGGAGTTATCGATGCACCGCCTCCTGAGGTGGAGGATTCTGATGATGATGAGATGGAGGACGCCCCTCAGGAGCCTCAGAGGAGGCGGGGCCGTCCTAGTATTGACTTGACTGATTTGGGGTCCCAGCTGCAGCAGATTATGGATGGGCAGCAGGCTAGCCGTCAGGCTTTTGATGACTATCAGCGGCGCATGGACCAGGATATGACTTGGATGGGATCGCAGCAGGCCCACACCAACTATACCCTTGATTATTATCAGCCCATGTGGGATGCTCAGTACCATGGGCAGCCGTTCGTTCCAGATACTCCTATTCCTGATTTTTCACCACCACCTATTCATGTTCCGACATATCGTCAGGGAGGGGGTTCTTTCTTCCCACATGATCTTGGTGGATCTCCTCGTGGTCCTGTGCAGTTCGGTACTTTTGGAGGTAGGTCTTCTGTTGATGCAGGTACTAGTGCAGATTGGAGACCATGGACTAGTGGACCGTCTGGTGGAGATGCTGGTGGTTCTGGGGGATTCGTTGGTGGATCATCTTCTTTTCAACTGGTTTTGTTGCAGGATCTGGATCGGGCTTTGGTGGTGGACCTTCTGGAGGGGATGTTGGCGCCTCTAGTTCTGGTCAGGAGGGGGAGCGAACTTGGGTCACCGATCTTTTTGATACATCCGGACTCCCCTATGGCTATCATGGCCAGTTTCAGTGATGAGGATCATGTGGCGTAATGAGGCTCCTATGTGCTTGGTTATGATTTGGATGATATTTATTTATGTTTGTTTGGTATCCACCCTACGGGTGATGAAACATTTGTACTCTTTTCTTTTGTTTCGTTTCTTTAATTTTCTGCATGAGACTGTAGATTAGTTTAATTTTTGTATGGATATTTGGTTATGCTTGCTATTTGAGGTTGGACAGGTCTATCCGTTTGATGGCAATACCTAGTGGAACCCAAGTGTGGGGGGAGGACCAGTTGGAGTTGTTTGATTGTGTGATCGTGTTAGTAGCTCACTATGATGTCATGTGCATATGCTGGCAGTAAGTTCAGCGCTATATTTTTGATTGGCATCTTTATTGACATTGTTCACACACAGTCCTTATTCCGGTATGTGCCCTGATTCTTCTATGTTGCTTACCCCTATTTACCTTTGTTTGACCGAATATGGACATTGAGGGCATTGTCCATCTTAAGTGTGGGGGGGGGGGGGGCAAATAGGTTTAAGCTACCGGGTACATCACTTTTGTTGTTTTGCCATTGAGATTTCTACCGGTTTTGTTGATGTGTCCCTCTCATGGGCCTTCGGATTTTATCCAAGGGTAGGAGTTTCTATTTGAGCTCTTCACTGTGATGTGCATGTTTGGAATCGGTGTTGTCAATTTGGTGGGATAATAGAGGTTGATGTGGTTTTTGAAACTTGTGATTGAGCTTGTCCTTGTGGTAAATTGCTTTTGTCACTTAATTCATAATCATTTAATGAGCAATTTTACTACAAATTCTTTTCCTTGGCAAAAGTTTAATTGGCGAAATGTGTTCTGAACGGTTATTGGGCTTATCCTTGTGGATTGTTAACATTACTTGCATACTCAAAATTTCCCAAACACCTAAAGTTGTGAGATTCATTGTTCATATATAGATGTGCTAGGTGTTTACGGTTTTGGTTTGATTGCCTTGTAATTTGTCCCTCTCTTAGGCTCTTGGATTTATTCGGGAGTAAGGGTTCCATTTCGAACTCTGCACTAAGATGTGCGAATTTGAGGTTAATTCATTCCATTTCCGGGTTCTTTTTGTTGATTTGAGTGTGCCGGTGGTGTGTTGAGCTAGAACTTGGCCTTGTGATCGTGACGAGACCGCAGTGAGATCACTTTTGTGATAAAAGTACATCGGATGACGAATTGGCATATAGGTTTGACCCATTCTTTTCTTTCTTTCTTTATTTTCACCTCTCCTTTTGTATATTCATACCCTTACTATACTTATACTCACTTACATTTTCATCCTTTTAACTCAGTCTTTTCCATTGTATAAATCCACTCAATTATGTAAACTTCACCTTATTATACCTTACTATACCGATAGTCTAATCTGGGGGGCCGTTGATTGTCATTGGTTTGTTGGACGGTTTGTGAGAGTTTTGGTGGTTGATTGATTGGATTATGCTTTGAATTGGGGAAGACGTAGATTGGTTTACGTATTCGGGAATGTGTTGGATTGTTCAAAAGAAAGTAAGTGTGTTAGACATTGTTCATCATTGTAAGAGGGTGCCTACTAGTAGAGTAAAAGTGATTTCAATTAAAAAAAAAAAAAAAAAAAAAGAACTTGGGCTACTAGTGGGTACTTCTCATTTTTTTTTATGTCTAGAGTTGTGATATATCATTAAGAATGGAGGGTTTGGTTGATTTTATGATTGTTTGAAGTTGATACACCACAATGGTGTCGAGTTTGCTTGGTATTTTTGAGGTGTCTTGGCGGATGTGCAATTTATGGGTTCATGGTTTGTCGGCAATCAATGGTACGGGATTTTGATTAGACTATTATGTTCATATTTCATACACACCTTATACTTTTGATTGTTTCCTTTCATTTCTAACCTACACTCCCTTACTCATTGTAAATATCCATTACACATACCTTAGCCTAACTATTCAACCAACTTATATGCCATATTTTGATGATGTACTTGGTGCTTACGCCATGTCGGTGGAGCTATGATCCTTGTTCAAGCCTATGGTAAGATATGCATCACGACTGCGCTATGAGTGATTCTTGATATATTCAACCCCAAAAGTAAGTTCGTTGGAGTTCTATGATATTGATAAGTTCGTTTGTTTCACTTGTGCATAGTCGTGTTATTGAGGCTTGTGGATTGTTCAGATATTGTCAAACATTTCGAGTTTTCATTTAAGATTAAAATTGCTTCACCCAACTTCTTTGTCATTGACATACTTGGTGTTGCTTCTTTTTGATACTCGTAATTGTTTATTTAGCTTCTTTGCCAAGGATCACTGTTTCTTTAAATGTTGGATTTGCTTGAGGACAAGCAATGCTCAAGTGTGGGGGGATTTGATGTGACCAATTTATACCCATCGCCCACATCGTTATTGGCCTCTTTATTATATGTTTTTAGTCGATTTTGTTGGCATTTGGTGCGTTTATGGGTTTTGTTAGTGGTTTCAGGTTCTAAACAGGTGACGTTTCCATTTGGTGCAAATTCGAGTAATTTTGAGGCAATAAAGTTGATTGGAGAGTTCGATACGTGAAAAGAGTTAGAGATTATGCATGTCTTCATGAGTTGATGTGTGGCCATTTGAGACCAGTATAGTTACACTGCGACGCAGTGGGCATGTTTGCCTTCACTGCGCCGCAGTCATCTTTATGGGAATTGGCATCGAGTCCAGTGTGATTGCACTGCGACGCAGTGGGTGTGATCATGGCCCACTGCGCCGCAGTCAGACAGTAGAAAAGGGGAGTGTTCAACCAGTAAGATATCACTGCGACGCAGTGGGATGTGCATGTGCCCACTGCGCCGCAGTCGGCTGTGACAAAAGAGCAAATGTGGCAGTGTATATGCACTGCGACGCAGTGGGGGCATTACGCACCCACTGCGCCGCAGTGAAAGCACGGGACTGAAGGGTTTTTGGCCAGTTTCTGCATCAAATTGAGGGGAGGTATAAATAGAAAAATAACCTATTTTCCAAAGTATCAAATACTCTTTCTAGGAGCTGCACTAAGAGGAAATACTTCAAAGGATCAATTCAAGATTTCATCTTCTCCCGATTCATTGAAGATTCACGTGCACCCATCTAGATCGTATCTACCTTATTGTCTTGCAATTTCTTTTCCTCAAACAATTGGTAAATCATGTTCTTCTTTGATTTTGATTGTAATTTCATTTTAATCATGAGTGGCTAATCTTTCAATTGTCCACCTTGATGAAACTAGACGAATGATGTGATTGCTATATATTTTAATTCAAAGAGTTGATTTCAATTATCGTTGTGTCGTGATCTTGATGATTTAATTCCTTTATTTGTATTAATTTGATATTGGTGGCATGTGTGTTCTTCGTTAGTGGTACTAGTCGAATGCATATGTGATTTTCAACGGTTGCTTGTCTATGAGCAATTATCACTAGTTCATGGTATGATAGTGAATGTCATTTTAATATAAGGAATAATTTTGTCAACGTGTTTTGTAACGGTTGGTGGTACCACGTTTATTTCACATAGGCGCAATTGGTAATTTGATAGTCAAGCAAACTAATTGTTGGTAAGGTTGTCTAGGCATTGGTGGTACCGGCTTGGGTAATTAAACTAGCAACTTAGGTGTTTGGTGATTTGTGAGCGGTTGGTGGTACCACGCGAGCATTTTATCCTTTCACGATTATCTTGTCAACTCTTAATGAATTTGGTCTTAATTGAAAGCAATCATGTTTGAAGTCTAGTGAAGTCAAGGTGGATGATCTTTACCATTATTGTTTGAGTTTACCTTTACTTTATCCGTTTTGTCTTTAAAAGTTCTTGTCGAAGAGAGAATCAAAGCAACACCCTTTTTCCAAACCATTTTACTAAACATTTGATTCAAACCAATCCCCGTGAACGAACCTGGACTTACTTTATAACTATATTGCATACGATCGGGTCCACTGCCCGATAGTGTGTAGTAGTGAGTTTCAAGGTATTTCTAGTTTTAAATTTTAAACTCGATTTAGCACATCACTATTCCAACATCTTCATCTGAATCAGTTAGATCACGATTTGCATCATGAAATACTTCATTTGAAGGCATTTCTTGGATTACTGGTTCAGTTTCAACTGAAACTGATACTGGAGGAGTAGTACGAACATCTGATCCAATAACAAGTTCAGAGGGTAGTTTGAAACTTATTGAAGGATAGAAAGGGGTACTACTGGGGGTTTTCTTTTTTTGAACTGGTTCCAAGTCAGAATGACTGGAAACTTCTTCAGGTGAATCTTTATTCTAATTGATAGGATCAGATTCACAAAAGATAATTGGATTTACTGGGGGAGAAGCAAGGGCTGGCCTTTTATTGATTGCATTATTCGATTCATCAAAGGTAACGTGTATTGACTCTTGAACCTTCTCCAGTCTCTTGTTGTAGACTCTGGAGGCTTTGCGAATGGCTGAATATCCTAAGAAATATCCTTCATCAGCCTTGGCATCAAATGTGCCTAGCTGTCTGGAGTCGTTCAGGATGCAAACTGGACATCAAAAAACATGAAAATAACCAATATTTGGTTTTTGATTTCTTAATATTTCATAGGATGTCTTCTTGTGTCTCTTCACATATACTGGTCGATTCTGGGTGTGGCAAGCAGTTGCAATTGCCTCAGCCCAGAAACTGGTAGGAAGACCAGATTCAGCGAGCATACTTCTGGCAGCTTCTATCAGCGTTCTGTTTTTCCTTTCTACCACTCCATTCTGCTCTGGAGTGCGTGTTGAAGAGAAGTTCTGAGAGATGCCAGTGTCAGTTCTGAGTTCAATCTACTTGATAAGAGTGACGATTTCAGCAGCAGCTTCGCTTTTAGACCTTAGAAAGATTACCCAACAAAATCTGGAGTATTCGTCAACAATCACCAGGGTAAATCTTTTGCCAGCACGAGTCTGAATATTCACTGGACCAAAGAGATCCATATGAAGCATATGAAGTGGTTCAGATATGCTGAAATTCTGCTTGGTCTTGAAACTGGCACGTTTCTGCTTTCCCAACTCACATCCTGGACATGGCATTTCCTTTTTGAAGGAAACTGAAGGTATCCCATCTGCCAGTTGTTTTCTAGACAACTTATTAATATTTTTGAAATTTAAATGGGATAACCTTTTATGCCATCACCAATTTGTGTCTTCATCAGCTTGAGTATAGAAACACTGCTCTGAAGGAGAGCTTTCCATATCTATTACATACACATTCCCTCTTCTGGGAGCAATCAACACCACCTTCCAGTCCTTATTGAATACGATGCCCTGAGCAATATTGAACAGTACTTGATATCCATCATCACACAGTTGGCTAACAGCCTAACATTGATCAGGTTATATTTCAAACCATTTAAATAAGCCACCCGTCTGAATTTGACTTGTCCATTATTCAGAACACCATACCCCTCAGTTTTTCCACAACCATCATTTCCAAAAGTAATGGAGGGTCCATCAGAAATTATGAACTCCTCCAGCAGGGTCTTACATCCGGTCATTGTCCTGCCAGCAGCACTATTAAGATACCAAATATATTTCTTTCGATCGCCCTGCACATCCACCAGATATATTAGTTAGATTTTGGAACCCATCGACTGATGGGTTCACTGGATCCTCCCTTATGGATCCCTGGGGGTATCTGGTTGAGTTCACTTTCTTCAACAGTAGTTTTAGTTGAAAAAACTACTGGAGTTGACAGTTTTGAAACCTTTTTCTTTTTTCTCAACAGGAGCAACACTTTTCTCTTTCTTTAAAAAAGGTTTAGAATTTTGTTTAGGGCCAGATGAAGTCCCTCAAAGTTGTTTAATCTTGCATTACAGCTTTGAACTTGACGAGCCAGTAGTTGAAACTGGCTCTCCAACCTTAACAAAATTGTTTCTTCAGATGACACCTAAGCCTTTCCAGTTGTCTGGACTTTAGGCTTAAGAAGGGAACTGGTCTTTTTCTTTTGAACCTGGGGTTCTTTTGAAGAAGACTGAGGCAAAGGTTTCTTTTGATTGACCTTTTTAACTAAAGCAGTCATCTGGGATGCTCCAGTTTTAACCTCTGGGAGTTGAGCTGGGATAATACAAGCTTTTGGGGTAGAGGGTTCATCATAAATAGTACTTGGTTTGACCTCTTCTGGTAACCGGTCAATTACTGGTATTAATGCTGCAACATGAGTGTTTCCATCCAGATATGCACGTTTTTGGGATGGAAATTGGTTTATTCCAGCATCATATGGCTTTCTGGTTTCAAGCCATGATTTAATGACCTGTTTTTCTTTTTGCAAAATTATTTCCAGGTCATGTTTTTCCTGTACCAGTTATTCAGTTACCAATACTTGTGCTTTAAAAGCCAGCTCAATGTCCTGGAGCTCTTTTAATTTTGATTGTAAAATTGAAAGTTAAGAAAAATATGTTTCAAAACCTTTTGACATGTCAGATCTGACAGTTTCAACAAAAATTAAATCAGCATTAAGAGCTTCAGCAATGTCCAATTTTAGTTCTTGGTCAGTCTCAAGATCATATTCACTAACCTTTTTAATCACAATGTCCACCCATCTTCCAGATGTGTCATCTTCTTTCACCAGATGCTCTTGGTCTGCCAGAGCCATAAAACAACAAAGCTTTGTCTTGACACTCTTGAAGTCTTCTTCTCAGCTACTAAGGCCAATGGATCGAACTGGACAGTTTCTTCTTTCTTCTTTTGGATTCTCAAAACATCATCAATGTTTAGTTTCAGCTTTTCATACAAGGTGTGAATAGTAAGTTTCCCAAAGTCTGATTGTTGGTTGAGTTGGGTTCCATACACTTGCCATTCCTCTTCCAGATTTTTGATAAATTTGATGTTCAGTTCCATATTGGTTCTCTTCACATCATTCTTTCTAAGCTCATTGATGACATTGCAGAATCTGATATATACTTCGTCCAATGGTTCACCCTTCTGTTGCTTGAAAGTTTCATACATGTTCAGAACAGTCGACAATCTTATGGTGTTTGACACATCAGATCCTTCCATCTGCTTCTCCACTTCATCCCATATGTCTTTTCCTGTTTCATAGGAGTCCACATTGCAGTAAATGTCATCAGGAAGTGCTTGGTAAAGATAGGCAATTGCACTTTGATCAGCCTCAACTCTATTTCTCTGATCTGTATTCCAACTCTCTTAAGGTAAAGCTTCTCCATTAACTGGGTTCTTTGGAATTTCAGGACCATCTTTGTATGATTTCCTCAAAAGTTTTCTGTTCTTCTGTCTGTCTATCCAGTTCAGAAACCGTTTCTTCCATTAAGGATAAGAACCTCTAAACAAGACAGGTGGTCTTCCTTCAGAACCAAGTGCTAAAGCTTCCCTTGAAGCCATTTCAAGCAATTAAAAGACTTAGAAAATAATTGAGATTTTTCTATTTCAACTAGATGCAGAGCTTAGACCTCTGCAAATAGAACAAGTAGGAATTTTAAAAATTTTGATTTTCTTCCCACGTGAAGAATATTGATGAAAAATGGTTTTAAATTGATTTTCTTGAAAAATTTTGATTTTCTTCCCACGTGAAGAATATTGATGAAAAATGGTTTTAAATTGATTTTCTTGAAAAATTTTGATTTGAGAATTTCAAAAACAACTAAGTGCCGAGCTTAATCCTCTGCAAATGGTGTAAGTGACCAAGTCGCAACCCAAGTACTCTGATCAACAATCAATTTCAACTGAATGTCGAGCTTAAATCTCTGCAAATAGCACAACTAAGAAAGTCACTTGGTCGAAGAATCCAATTCAACTATTTGCCGAGCAAATATCTCTGCAAATAGCACAAATAGAACTTGTACTTAGCCGCATCAACCAAAAAACACTTGTTTGCCGAGCTTAAACCTCTGCAACCAATACAAGTGGCACCAGTCTCAAATCAAAAATTCTCGAAACAACTATTTGCCGAGCAAAAAGCTCTGCAAATAGAACAAGTAGCCTCAATCCTTAACCAAAAATTCTTGAATCACCTATTTGCCGAGCAAAAAGCTCTGCAAATAGAACAAGTAGCACCAACACTTAGCAAAAATTTCTTGAAACACTATTTGCCGAGCAAAAATCTCTGCAAATAGACCAAGTAGCACCAACACTTAGCAAAAATTTCTTGAAACACCTATTTGCCGAGCAGTGAGCTCTGCAAATAGAACAAGTAAGATCAAACCAAGCCAACGACCTCTGCAATTCCGAGTAATCACTACACGACAAAATAGTCGGTTACTGGTTATCTTCTTCATTCAGCCAATCCTTCAAATGCAGAGCAGACTGTAAATCTTCGATTTCTCCTTCATTTTTGCGAAATAAAGCTCGTATTTTATATCAAAATGATCAGAAAACCAATGCGCACAAATCCTTGAACAAATTAGACGCTAATTTCAACTAGAATTCAAACCCACTCGAACATGCGATTTGTAGAGCTCGAGCAAAAACAACTCAAAAGATGAAATTAACTTCTGAAATCGATAACGAAGGATGATATACTGATTATAAATCGATCGGTGAACAAAATTCAAACAAAAACACACTTAATTTGCAGAAATCACTCAAACAGTGATCTCGGCAAATGAACCTTTCAGAAAATAAGCCAAATTCTGAAATTAAGCACAAATTAAGCTGTTTTAAGCTTGTGGATCGTTCAGCAACTCTGATTGTGCTCTGATACCAAATGTCAAGTGAAGAATTTGAGCTTATGTGTGTGTTAGTGTGTGTAACAATGGTGGTTCTAGTGTGAGAAAGTAGAGAGAGAGAGAGAGAGGTGATGACAGGGAATGTTTGGATTGCATTAATGGGCAAAAGGTTCAAAAGTTTATTATGGAGGGGGTTTATATACATATGACTAATTTACACTAAGCCCCCTTCCATATTAACAAGTTTACATTATAAGTACAAATTAACATAAAGGTACACAAATCAACTACTACATTTATATTTCTAACACCTAAGTTGGGAGGAACAATAGCCGATCCCGGTGTAGGTGCTACGGCTCTCGTCCTTTCCATCATCGGTCGGTCAAAGGCGTCCATTTCGGATCTAGGTGAGTTAGGTTTGGTTGGTGGTTTAGGTGGGTTTGATGAGGCTGCTTCTAACTGTTGTATCTTAAACCTATCGGGTGATGATGCCCTACTGTTCTTGTTTCTCGAGTAAGTCCTCAGCTTGATTACCTAAGTAAAACTGCAAAACTCCAAGAAAAACGTCAAACGCACCAATATAAAAATGAAATGAAAAACTAAGCTACACTACTTAAAATGAAAATACTACTAAACCCTAATTTTAACCTAAACCTAATTTGACTACTAAACCCAAAAATGACTTAAACCTAAGCATTGAAAAGTAACTACTTCGTGCCGAAACACAAAGTAGGATCGAACCACATTACTAAACTAAGAATGTGTCGCGTCCCCGGCATCGGCGCCAAAACGCTTGATGGTCAGTTTCGTTTAGTGTTTAAATTTATAAAAGTTGTACAAGTAATTATCTCAAAACACACACACACACACCTTAACGGACAGGGGACCCGATTAGATGTAGTATAGTTAAGTGATAAGTACAGGATCGTTCGCAGGGACGCGTTGCTTTACCTAATCTAGTAATACGTATAATTCTAGCGGTTGTGGGGTTGTCACGATTTCCTATTAAACTAATTAAAATAACTGAAAAGTAAATAGAAGCCGCAACAGTAATTAAATTAAAATAACAGTAATTAAATTAAAATACTTATTTGACATCTCAGATCTCATGGTACGACCAGATATTATTCTACCTACTTGCTAGACTGTTGGAAACTTCATCACGACTCAGATTCTCGTTAGATTCACTTTGCCTAAGTAACTAGTGTTGTCCCTAGACTCACACTACTCTATAAACAAATTCTCGTTATATTCATTGTTTAAGCATTAATGACCTAAAGTTCGTGTTACTAATTCATCTTTAAGTTACCCGGCTCTTAAGCCATGACCAAATAATAATTCTCTCCGGTGACCACAGTGCACGTTTCCATGTCACTGCATCCTTTCGTTTAGCCTCCCAAGTGCGGGTCTCCATCTCGATGTATCCATCTATCGAGTCCGAGTCATAGTCGTTTTCTAGATTTCTAGTAACGTTGTAGATCTGACCCGTTTCCCTTAGACGATGCATGATTGTATTTAGCACATCGGAATTAGCTTGCACGTATGCATCGTTTATTTTGTGCTCTGCTGATGTCGATGCTCTATTAGTATCTCCAGGGACCCGTGATGTTCCTTGGTTGGGCGGGGTGGTATTTGACCTGTTCTGTCCCTGGCCCTGACCTTGGAGTGGTGTAAATAAGAAGTAGTTCCGACCCTCGGATGGGGTGATTATCGGCCTATTAGCATCTTGACTCTGAGAGGTCGCTGTGGGTCTATCCGGGACCTGACCCTGGGGTGTGGGTCTGTCTAGACCTTGGCCTTGTGGCGCGGGCCTATCCTGGCTTTGGCCATGCGACTTGGTCACGGATCTGTCTAGACCTTGACCCGTTGATGCGGATCTATCTGGGCCTTGACCCTGCGACGTAATCACGGATCTCTCTAGACCTTGACCATGCGACATAATCACGGATCTCTCTAGACCTTGACCCAGTGGTGTGGATCTATCCAGACCTTCTTGTGTACTTGACCTTCCGCCTGCATCCGCGGCGTAATCACCTGTAATAACAGGTGAATTGGAGCTTGACACCGGCGTGTTAAAGGAAAATTGTTCCCGAAAATTCAGTCCTCTGGGGGGTGTTCGAGACCCTCCCAAATTGGGTGTTCTTTGTGAGTAATTGATGTCTCTGTCGGTCATGATAGCTGATTATTCTGACCCTGGGTGGGTTTGAAAGGGTTGTGTTATTTATTTTTTGTTTTAGAGGGATTTGTCCCACGGATGGCGCCAATTTGTTTGATCAAATAATCTCACTATGGCACAACCGGAGGGGTGTGTGGATTTTGGAGGTGTTTTGTAGGCGATTCCCTATAGGTAACCGGGTTGCGGCCGCTTTACGCCCGATTGATGTTATGGCTTGTCACCGAGCCTTGAGGATCGGTATAGTATTATGTATGAGTAATGCGTAAGGGATGGTTTATGCCGTATGATATCTCATCTTTATATAGAGGGTAAGAAACTTGGAGAGGCGAGTAGGAGAATTAGGGTAAATCTCTTCCTCTTTTAAGAATATCTTCTATATTTTTAGAAGATTTGTGATGATCTTGTAATGAACCGTGTCCGGAGCCTTCGGGCTTAAGTATATTGTTTTATTCGGATAATCATGGAAAGAATCTATATCCGATCTTCTTGATATGTTTCTTCGGAGCTGGGTATTATTACCTTATGAGCTCCGGAAATGATTTATGTTAAACGAAAGTCGAGCTCCGTTCTGGGTATGTAAATAAGTGGTTTTTACCTGTACGAAGGTGTCTTCGTATCTGCTTCGGGTACGGAGGTAGGACTCCATATAGGGTATATCATCAAGCCCCCCAGTCTAACTGGAGAGGTTGTTTTCAGGGTATCCGGTTAGACTTCGAAAATGTGCTCCGTTGCTCTGTGTCGCAACTTTCCCATCTCGTCAGCTAATCAATCATTTATTCGGCATTTACTTATTTCAGGAGTCTTAATTACGGCTTATCCCTTTATAACAACTTGTTGGCACGGAACTCGGGGTAACTTTTCACTGGTTGGTACCCGTGATTATTACCCCATATAAATACCAACTCTTTGTCAAAAAAGGGCTTTTTGCCTCTTTTTACTTCGAAAAATCCTCTTCTGCTGCTTCCTCGTCGATCTTTACCAGGTAAACTCGTCATTCTTCTTCTTCTTTTATTCCATATTTTTTAGTAATGACGGAGAGAGGAATAAGGAGTATCACCAATGTGTTGAGTCGTTCTGTCTATCAGAACTTTGTGTCTACTTATTTTGAACGAAGCCCTAACTTAATCCGTTTCCCGGAAAGAGGGCAATCTGTCTGTGATCCTCCTGCTGGCTTTGTTGGTTTGTATGTGAAGGCATTTACCCTTGGTAATCTTAGGATCCCTCTTTCTTCCTTCTTCCTGGTTGTCTTAGATTACTACCAATGCCATATATCTACTGTTCATCCGACCGCTATAGCAAAAATCATTGCTTTCCAGGTCCTCTGCTGTGCTAACCATATAGAACCTTCCGTAGCGCTGTTTAACTTCTTTTATAAACTCAAAGAGTCTGGTGATTGGGTTACTGTGTCGAAGAACAGTGATCGTGAGTTGTTTATTGCTGGTGGTACAGAGGTTAGGGACTGGAAAGACTTGTTTGTTTTTGTTGATCATTTTTTTTTTTTTTTTTTTTTTTTTTTTTTTTTTTTTTTTTTTTTTTTTTTTTTTTTTTTTTTTTTTTTTTTTTTTTTTTTTTTTTTTTTTTTTTTTTTTTTTTTTTTTTTTTTTTTTTTTTTTTTTTTTTTTTTTTTTTTTTTTTTTTTTTTTTTTTTTTTTTTTTTTTTTTTTTTTTTTTTTTTTTTTTTTTTTTTTTTTTTTTTTTTTTTTTTTTTTTTTTTTTTTTTTTTTTTTTTTTTTTTTTTTTTTTTTTTTTTTTTTTTTTTTTTTTTTTTTTTTTTTTTTTTTTTTTTTTTTTTTTTTTTTTTTTTTTTTTTTTTTTTTTTTTTTTTTTTTTTTTTTTTTTTTTTTTTTTTTTTTTTTTTTTTTTTTTTTTTTTTTTTTTTTTTTTTTTTTTTTTTTTTTTTTTTTTTTTTTTTTTTTTTTTTTTTTTTTTTTTTTTCCCCCGTCCTCTGTTATCCAGGGGGGTTCTTCTGCAGAGGTGTTAGCTGAGACACCTGTTCCTTTGGTTCAGGAGCGGGTTGTTGAAGAGCAGGTCGTAGTGGATGTGTCTGATGGTATTGGTGAAGATGCAGAAGATGTTGCCCAGGGGAACACTGTTGCCAGTCGTTTGAAGAAGAGGAAGAAATCGTCCAAGGGTGTCAGTAGTTCCCGATCGAAGAGATGGAAAACCAGGAATGTTGAAATGCCCGAGCAATCTACCTGTAGGTTCTTCTTAGTCTTTCCTTTGTTTATTCCTTCACTTGCTATTGATTATCTGTTTTCTGTGCAGCCTTCGACCCTTTTGGGGAGGCTCTAGATGCTGCTTCGTGTCATCGCTCTCTTCAGAGTATCGCTCCCTCTGGATGGGTCAGCGGGTTGATGAATATAGAGATTCCAGAGCTTTCTGCCTTCTTTAACCGCTCAATATTCTGTAGTGCTGTTGTTGGTAGTGCTCTAGATGCAAGGTTGCGGGAGGTTTTTGAAGAATCTGGGCCATCGAAGGAGCAATATGAGAAGCTGATGTCAGAAAAGCATGCTCTTGAGGTGAAGGCGACTGAGCTGGATGTGGACTATGGGGCTCTTCAATCTGAACTGGATACCGTACGTGGAGTTGTGCAGAGGGTCATTGCGGAGAAGTAGAAGGAAGTGGATGCTCTTTCAGACCAAATTCTAGAAACGTATCTGCTGCTAAAAAAGGCACAGGACGCACTTGCAGAACAATCTGGGAAGTATGGAAAGTTAATTGTTGAAGTTATTCCCCATGTCTGCAAGTTGTTCCTGAATGGTCCTGAAGTTGGGTTGTTGGTGTCGAAGGTCTGCAACGAGAATAGGATTGACGCAGAGGCAGATTTGGTGCGTGCTTTGGCTAATGAAAGTGTTATTGATTTGGAAGGCTGCAATATTCCTGAAGATACTTTCGGGCGTCTAGACTGTGCTTTGGATGAGTTGGCTAATGTTGACTCTGCATACCTTCGCCAATTGGCATCCAATCCTGAAGCCTCTCCGTCTGACCTTCTGCAGGTTGCTCCGTGACTCCTCTGGTATCTTGTGAATTTGAAACTTTGTTGGTGAACTGATGTGGTCCTTTGAACAATCTTTTCTGTTAGTAGCCTGAGTGCCTTTGAACAATTTTTCTTTGTACCTTTGCTAGCCTCCCTTTGTGTTGGGGGAGGTTTTTATATATATGCTTTTGGTACTTAAAATTTCTTAACCATACCCTTGACTTCTTCGTTATAACGAGTCCGTCTCTGAGTGGTTTTATATTTGGCCGTTCCCTTTTTTATTATGGGGAGGCTCTTTTTGTTACTTCATGAATGTCTTAATGGGCGTCCCTTTGAACATTTACATGAAGTCTTTTTTTTTTTTTACGCGCGTTTAAAATGTATAGATCGATCTTAAAAATATGTTGAAAGCTTTATTTATTTAAAAATAATTGGCAGGAGGACATTACATAGTAAAGTTCCTAGCTGCTAGCTTTCTTTCTTGGGACTTATCCGATAGCTAATCGGACTTATTCCGTTGTATTTTTAGATAATTTACCTTTTGATGGAGGTCTTTCTGATCCTCCGTCTTTTTCTCGAAGCTCCTTGGTGCATTGTTTTTCCTGGCCCCTCTATTCCTTCTGCATGTTCTTCTTTTGAACTTTGCTGTTTCTGGGCTTTTGTTTTTCTTTCTGGCTGTATCGAAGCTCTTCTGCTTCTCTCATCTGCTGAGCTTCGGATTTGTTCATATTTTCCTCGTTCGTTGATCGGGTTAGATGATAATGTTGCTATCCCCGACTCACTTTGGAATTTTATTTGTAAGTGGATTATGGACGCTATCATCCCGAACTTCCTCATTGCTTCTCTTACAAGTATTGCATTGTTGTCAGAGTTTGCTGGTATGACCATAAACGTGATTTTTTCTGTCTTCCATTTTGGATATTTTCCTATTGTTACTTCTGTCTTTAGTTCTCCAATTGGCCATATTCGTTCTCCTGCGAATCCTGTTAGCAGTTTTTCCACTTTTCTTAGCTTTTCTCTGACACTTCTTGGCAACTTGGAAAAGTAATTTTCGTAGAGGATGTCACATTCGCTTCTCCCATCTATCTGAACATTCCTCATTTTGGCTCCTGCGATCGTAGCTTCAATGATGATTGGCCCGCTGGATGGTACTATCTGCCCAGTGGCGGGAACTGGTAATTCTGTTCATGTGGGTGCTCTCTATGTACCTCGGAGCGTATCATGAGGATCTATGTTGGCGCTATTTTTTCTACTTTCTCTTCATTCTTTATATTTGTTGCTTGGCGGATTCCTTTGACCAGATGGTCTAGCTTTCCCAATTCTACGGCTTCTTCTATGGCTTTCCTTAAGTTTCTGCAATTGTTAGTGTCATGGCCAAGGTCTCTGTGGTATTCACAGTACTTATCCATATTCTTCTTTTTTGTTATAAGTTTGTTTGGGATCGGGAAAGTGGATGCAACTCGCTCCGTAGCCAAAATCTGCTTTAGGGTTTTTGTGAGACTGGACAGGATATCAATCCCACTGTCTCTGTCTCTCCCCGCCCACTGGTTGTCGTCTCGTGTATACCGGGGGAACCTTCTGTTTCCTCCGTACTCCTTCCCTTTTCTTCCTGAGGAGTAATCGACGTTCGTTGTTTCCCTTGCATCCAACCAGATATGGGCTTTATCGGTTAACCCATCGTATGTTTCAGGTAGATCAGTGCTTAGGTGCTCAATGAGGTCTATTGTGCGGAGTCCATGGATGAGCCCTGAAATTATTTGACTCTCCGGTAGTCCTCGTACTTGTTGGGTTTCATTAGTATACCTGCCAATGAAATCCCTTGCCTTTTCGCCTTCTTTTTGCTTAATATTGTGCACAGAAATATGAGTTTTTCTGTGCTTCTTTTGCATACTGAACTGGGACCTGAATTTGTTTTTGAGCACCTCGAAGCTATCAATGCTACTCTTGGGTAGGCCGTCAATCCATTCCTGCGCATCGTCTGTTAGTGAGTAGGAGAATGCGTGGCATGTGGTTGGCATATCCCATCTTTGGATCAGAGCTGCCCCGACGAACTTCTTTAAGAAGTCGTCCGGATCGCTTTTTCCATCGTAGTACCCCAAATGTTGGGGGTATTTCATTTTCGCTGGTAATGGATGGCTTTGTATAGCTATGGAAAATGGGATGTCCGTATTTACCAGGTGAGATAGGTCGACCGGTTCTGGATCCTCCCATTCATATGAATCGTAATCTGGGTGAATTGTATCCCTCCGGGGGCGCATAGCTCCTTGCTGATGTCTCCTCGGTGCACTCCGGTTCTGCTGAGGTAGTAGGGTGTTCTCCGGACCTCCACCGAAGCCAGGTAAGCGCCCTACTCGAGCTCTCCGGAGGGTTGCTCTTTCGGCGTTGATTGGTGCATCCCTTTCTCCTATCCGTGCCTCAGTTGTTCTTATCGCGGGGGTTGTGACGGTCTGGGTGCGCCTCCTTCCTGTGATTGCATCCTTTCGTTTAGCCTCCCAGAGCGGGTCTCCATCTCGATGTATTCATCTATCGAGTCCGAGTCATAGTCGTTTTCTAGATTTCTAGTAACGTTGTAGATCTGACCCGTTTCCCTTAGACGATGAATGAATGTATTTAGCACATCGTAATTAGCTTGCACGTATGCATCGTTTATTTCGTGCTCTGTTGATGTCGATGCTCTATTAGTATCTCCAGGGACCCGTGATGTTCCTTGGTTGGGCGGGGTGGTGTTTGACATGTTCTGTCCCTGGCCCTAACCTTGGAGTGGTGTAAATAAGAAGCTGTTCTGACCCTCGGATGGGGTGATTATCGACCTATTTGCATCTTGGCTCTGAGAGGTCGCCGTGGTCTATCCAGGCCCTGACCCTGGGGTGTGGGTCTGTCTGGAACTTGGCCCTGTGGCGCGGGCCTATCCTGGATTTGGCCTTCTAACGTGGTTGAGGATCTGTCTAGACCTTGAACCGGTGATGCGGATCTATCTGGGCCTTGACCCTGCGACGTAATCACAGATCACTCTAGACCTTGACCTAGTGATGCGGCTCTATCCAGACCTTGACCCTGCGAGGTAATCACATATCTCTCTAGACCTTGACCCAGTGATGCGGATCAATCCAGACCTTCTTGTGTACTTGACCTTCCGCCTGCAGTCGCGTCATAATCGCCTGTAATAACAGGTGAATTGGAGCTTGACACTGGCGTGTCAAACAAAAATTGTTCCCGAAAATTCAGTCCTCCGGGGGGGTGTTCGAGACCCTCCCGAATTGGGTAATCTTGGTGAGTAATTGATGTCTCTGTTGGTCATGATAGCTGATTATTCTGAGCGTGGGTGGGTTTGAAAGGGTTGTGTTATTTATTTTTTGTTTTAGAGGGATTTTTCCCACGGATGGGGCCAATTTGTTTGATCAAATAATCGCACTATGGCACAACCGGAGGGGTGTGTGGATTTTGGAGGTGTTTTGTAGGCAATTCCCTATAGGTAATAGGGTTGCGGTCGCTTTACGCCCGTTTGATGTTATGGTTTGTCACCGATCCTTGAGGATCGGTAAAGTATTATGTATGAGTAATGCGTAAGGGATGGTTTGTGCCGTATGCTATCTCCTATTTATATAGAGGGTAAGAAACTTGGAGAGGAGGTAACAGAATTAGGGTAAATGTCTTCCTCTTTTGAGAATATCTTCTATATTTTAAGAAGATTTGTGATGATCTTGTAATGAACCGTGTCCGGAGCCTTCGGGCGTTAGTATATCGTTTTATTCAGATAATCATGGAAAGAATCTATATCCGATCTTCTTGATATGTTTCTTCGGAGCTGGGTATTATTACCTTGGGAGCTCCGGAAATGATTTTGTTAAATGGAGGTCGAGCTCCGTTCTGGGTATGTAAATAAGTAGTTTTTACCTGTACGAAGGTGTCTTCATATCTGCTTCGGGTACGGAGGTAGGACTCCGTATAGGGTATATCATCAACACTCCAATAGATCTAACAAATAAAGTAAAATAGATAAACGTCTACATGATCACATCGATCCAAACAAGTATTCAGCCTACTAGCCTACCATTATTAAAGGAATAACAAAGTATGAAAAGATGAAAGACATTGTTTACCAACTGAAAGTAAATAAAATAGTAGATCTAGGTTGAGGATGAAGATCGGAAGTTGTTAGAAGCTCCAAAACCTCCTTGAAATCTGCAAAGTCGACCTAGGGTTGAATGTGGGCGGCTAGGGCTGCTGAATCGGCTCTCTCTTAGGGTTTTGAGGGCTGCTTCGGCTTAAATAGGTGTTAAAGTCGGTTGCTGAACTGGGCCGCCCAGCGGCGCTGGATGGGCTTCAACAGCGCTGGGCATGGGCCAGCGGCGCTGGCAGCTCCTGCTGCTTCTCGTTTCGCTCCGTTCGGCTCCCGAATTACCTCCTTGTGTCTTGTAACTTCATAGGCCTTCATCTTGAGTCACATGATGCCATTTACCCTCACTCGCATCTTCCGTGAACCTGCATAAACATAGAATTCATTAAGTATCGATAGTTCTGGAGTATTATCTCAATTAGACATTGAAATGAAGCCTTTCGATAAGGGTTTTATCAAAAAATAAACGCTCATCAGTTTCCTAATCTAATTAGGAAACTATGCCTATATAAACCCCTAGAACCCTCATTAATTCTTGTACATTCTTGAAAACTCTAAAAACACACACAAAGGAATTCTCTCCTTTGTGCGGTTTGACATTCACATACCAAAGAAACTAGAACCCCAAATTGTTTTAGGTTTAATTATTTAGGGTTTTAGTTAAACCCTAAATTAGTTTCAACAAAAGGTGGCGTCTCTTACGCCGGGTGCAGGTCAGCCATGCCCAAGAACACTCAAGAACATCAAACATGAACCCAAACACCCCCAAACACCCAAAACTCATTTTTGACCATTTAGGAACCATTTTGAAGCTACAAAACATGTTACTAACATAATTTGAACAAAACCCACCATCCAAACTCTTCCATAACACGAATCCAAGATCAAAACAACCCTAAATTCAACCCCAAACCCTACTTTTGTCTAAAACTCAAATTTGACAACCAAGATGACCAAATATGTTTAGATTTGACCAAGAAACAAGATTAACAACATATAAAGATGATTTTGAGCTAGAAATTACTTACCAAAACTTCCACCAAGTGATAAACCCGAATTTGAGCTATAGGAGAAGTTTCTTGCACTTTGATAACCCAAATTATTACTAGATGATGATAATGATAATAATACTTGATTCTACCAACAATTTACTTGAAACAATGAATATGGAGCAAAAATTTTAGAGAGAGAGAGAGAGATATGTGTGTGTGTTCTTGCACTTGAAAGAGAGAGAGGAAGATAAGGTGAAATGAATGAATGGATGGGAGGGAAGAATGGATAGGGTTGGGTAGGTCACGGGTAGGATCCACGGATATCCCGTTTCACAAATTTTAGTCCATCAAACACTGTATATTGTCATATGACTAACTAAAAGGACCAATTGACCCCAAATAAACACAATGCACACAAATGCCCTCCAAAATGACATCAAATTATAGTATTAACTAAATTGTTAGTCGAATTATACAAAAAGTCAACGGGTCAAAAGTCACGAATGTTACATCATTCTTGAGTTAAAAGAATTTTGTCCTCGAAATTATAAGAATTCTCACTCTCAACAAGGTTCAAATCTCTTAAATGCATTCACACTCATCATTTATTAACAAGTATTTGACAGGAGTTGCTCAACCTCACCTTGCTCGGATTACACATCTATCTACGACACCATTTCAAGGGTTAATAGTATTACAAGTTATCACGGGTTGCAATAGATTCTTATGCGACAATATATTTACTCAAACACTCAGAGTAGTACTCCCGTTCAACATACGCGCAAGTCTACGATTTCTCTCACGTGTGAGAAATTCGAATAAAACCGAAGGCTAAACTTTTCAAATCGTTATATCATCCTAATCATTCCGCTCTGCACATTTCTAGGTTGATTCCCCAGTTAAGGAAGAATATCCCCAGATCGTGATCTTGTTTTGACGTCTTAGGGAATTCCCCAGTTAAAAGAATTCCCCTTCACTTCCGAACTTTACTTTACTAATTCGATTTGTATGACTCAGATGTTTACGTTTCCTATTGTCAGTATTCACTAGTTCTTAAGTTTTTGGTTCATTCTTAGTTGTCATCACATTGGTTTTTTTTCAAACGAGTATTTTCTTAATGGCCCAATTTGTCACTCGCAACTTATCATTTGCACACTTTATAAATTAGAACCGATCCTCAAGCTTTTGGGAAAGAATGTAGTTAGTAAAAATCTTTTCATAAGTCACCTTTTGTTACACAATTGGATTTTGAAAATCGCTAAAGACATCTACCAAGAATTTCTTGGTCCCTTGCCCTTTTAAAATTCATCACATACGTCTCAAAAACATCTAACTATTGTATTAGCAATAATTCATACGATTATAGGCGCCGTATTATGTAATAAGTTTTTAGTTTATAACTTGTTAGATTATTAAAACCAGGCGACGTCGTACGCATTCTTCATACCAAGTGTTAGAATCTTTTGCCATGATTAATCGATCTCCGGGTTATAATCCCATTTTCTCAAACGAGTTTATTGTCACCTTCAATTATTTCATTTTATTGGTCATTCATATCGTGGTTAAAGTCTTGCCCACTCGGATTAACATTAAGTGCAATTAGTTATAGATAGGTAACACCTATTTTGACGATTTGACATATAGTCAGCGCACTCGTGACGTGTTTCACCCGTTGGTTGGCGGCTCATTGACTTAAGCCAAACGTTTGCTCCCATTCTGGACATCCATCTGACAATGGGAGGGATCCTATCCACGACATCCTATCCTGACGACACCTTCATTCGTGTGATAGACAACGATCTGGCGATCCTTTTAAGGTCGAGAAGATTTGAGAATCGCACACTCTAAGTACTCAACTTCTCACATCTCACGTTTGACTCACACTATGGCACTCACTTGACACATCGTTTTCCCATACTTATGAACTCCCGATTCCACATTAAGCTAGGCGTTCACTTTTATCAACTTCCGCTAATCTCATACGTGTATAAATACTACCCAATGTCATATACACCTCAACTCCATTCCTCCAACGTTCGTGTTTGTGCAATTTTACATGTTGAGTAGACTTTTAAATTTCAATTTATTTGTTCAACCCTATGGTTAGCCTAACCAAGGTCGTTCCTTTTCACTTATAGTAAAGTTTATAGTCATATAAAGGCTCAAATTAAAATCATTACGTCCCGTTGTCGCCATCGATATTGACTCTGCGGTTAACTCCATTGTTATTCATCTTAAGGGCGTATAATACAACGAGGTTCTCATAATCATAATAAAACTATACTTATAATCTCTACGTTACTGACTGAGTCATAAAGTAAACAAGGGGGGGATAACTTAGCCAAGAAATTTTTAATCCCCATGCCAAATTATACATACAATTGCTCACGAAACCATTTACATCTATGCATGCATCTTCAATTCTTAACTATATTTTCAATAAGCAAGTTAGGCAACAAGATTCCGACATATGCAAGCAATTAGACTATCATGGCAACCTATACACACAATTGCCCAAGATTCCAATTACCTTTACGCATGTATTATCATGTTCTAACGATTTATTTCACCAAATTAATTAGTTGGGCAACGAAATTCAAGCATATTCAACAATTAGAATATCATGGCAACCATACTTGCTCTACCGCATATCCTAACAATTCATCCACATAACCAAGTTAAGAGGTAAGATTTTGCATGTTCTATCAACTAATCCCGCATACCAAGTCATACATATGATCTCTCATACGTTAGGTACAACTATGCATGAATTATCAATTTGTTCTTATAACTAAGTTAAGAAATAAAGTTTTGGGCATACTCGGATTATTAAACATGTCTACCACTCTTATTCATAGAACTGTCCATTGAGTAAATATTTATACATGCGTCACGGTATTCGCTTATCTCATGTATATAGTTTTGCAAGTCTCTCACTTGATGGTTTAACCCACTAGTGTAAAATACAACAAGTTAAGAATTCACTAGATTGGACTAGTATTACTTTAAATATAATTGCAAAAATATAAACAAAGTAATACAAGACTTAAAGCAATAAACAATATAAAGGTGGAACACAATGTAATTTTTCAAGTGTATTTTATTTATGATGTTTAAATAAAATACAAGGTTGTGCAGAATCAAGATAATACAAGTATGTAAATATCCTAACAACCTATGAATTACAAATGATCTATATTTGCTAAATATTCTCTTTGGATCGAAATACTTAAAGTTGTGAAGTATTCCCTTTTACGATCGAGAGTATTTAGACAAATTCACCAAATTGCTAAAAAGTGATTTTAACGAAGGGAAATGACTTCGTATTTATAGGCAAGTAAATTCACAAGTGAATTTATTGCACAATAAATATGGTTTCATGCATTTAATGAAACAACAACTTATCATTAAATGCATTGGTTAAATATCAAGGATAAAGTCACATCAATGTGACGTGTCATCCTTTTTAACCAATCACCTTTGCACACGTATTGTTCTTTTATCAAGTGGACAGGTGGGTTGTCCAGGTAAAAGTGTGTAAAGGCAAAAAGTCAGTTCCTCATAATCAGTGTTCAGACTTGTAAGGTCTAGAACACTGACAAGCTCCAGTCGTAGATCTGGTAAGACTTCCAGTGGACTCCGCCATTTGTCAGTCTTCTTTCTTCTCACTTCAGTCTTTGACTTCAGTGAGAATGTCTTCACTAGAATAGATCTGGACTGGAGTGAAGTCCAGTGAGCTGAAATCTGGTGACTCCAGATTTCCTATACAAGTAAGTTGCTCACTAGGCTTCCATTATTTCTGGACAAATCTTCAGTAGGACTCCAGACTTCAAGTATGGAGTGGTCCAGTAAATCTGGACCTAACAAGTTTAGCTTAACAACACAATTTATACATGTTAAGACTATCAAACTAGTACACCAATGCATTCATGAAAGTGCTCACTGATTAACACACCCACACATGCATTACCTATTTCCGTTATATCATGCATAAAGTCACGCTTAACAACATAGTTTCTCATATTCATGCAATAAAACTAGTATGTTTAATTCATTCATATAATTCTTCGTCGATTAATACATTTTACGCATGCATCACCAAATATCTCATATCCTGCATACAACCAAGTTTAACAACGTCTCATACATGTTCAAGTTCACATACCATTAAATAAAAAATCCTCATGGTTCACTATAATGTCAACACTAGTCCAAATCATGGATGTACAGACAAATTAACACCAATTTCCTCAGCAACTAAACAATTCTAATTGTACATAAAACATTTAAACAACGTGCCATTCTACTACCAAGTTCCAACAATAATGATAGCTCTAGAGTTTATGACCCGGGGATTAGCCTCACCATTGCTCTCGTGTTAGTCGCACTAGTAGTTAGTGCTTTCACGCTAACATACTACACATGTTCAATGTCTTTACACTAACTCCAACATATAAATTTTCTCAAGTAACTGTCATATATCATGCTATCATATAAATGACCACAACATAATGTCCACCATCATGACCATGTACTCACAACCAACACATCATACGAACAATAAACATACAAGAAACAAGCAGTTAAAGTATAGTCCGAATCCGATATGCCCTCTAGGTATTGATTGGGTTTGTATACAGGTGATACCATTGGCTTTCCCTCCACCCAATCAACACCCATTAAACATACCGGTTTACCTACTATACTCTAAGCCAAGCATGTGCAATCCGTGATGCCATTAACTTGCATATACCACTGGGTGGCCGTAAAACCGTTGATCAAGCATTTTTAGGGTTGCCCACTGTTATACTACGTTAATGTCATAACTTCACTTTGCCCTAAATCATCAAGTAAGAACAACAATCCAAATGATCTCAACCACAATCAGATCCATTCTAAACACACATTATTTACATTATACTCATCTCAAAACAGCACATTGATCACATAGTACTCATCTCAAAACAACACATTGGTCACATAGTACTCATCTCATGACAACACATTGTCCAATTGTACTCATATCATCACGTATAACGATCTTGCCTACAAACTCCTAGTGTACACTTACAAGGTTCATACAATTCACGTTGCATACAAAAGTCCTAATCATGCATGCTATATGAAGAGTTTTTACTTAAGCCGTAGTCTAGGTCAATCCACCTTATTCTCTACGACCACGCATGGGCCACCATTCAGTAACACCCCAAGCTAGGCAAGGAATATTACGGAAAAGATATAGCATTAGCATGGAATTATCGTAGAACATGAACTATATGAATTAAAAGGATTCGGTGAATCCAACATCAACAATCAAGTACAAAATGCAAAATAAAGGGCAAATGAATCCTGGATCCATGTAAGTCCAAGCCCAAGTCCTAGCACAAACATCAATCAACCATCACGTCTTGGATTCACTTGATTACCTGAAAAGTGTACTAAACAAAGTCAACACTAGGTTGGTGAGTTCGTAGGAATGAACAACAAGGATCTAATGTTAAGCCATTCACAATATGATCAAGGATAATAAGGGCAAGTAAAACACTTACAATAAGCCCTTAAAAAGGCACAATGCATGCAATAGAGGTTTGCTTATAGCACAACCTTATCACACATGTAATCACGTAATGAACTACAGAAGATAGTTAGAATACATGTAATAAACAAGAACAAATAATGACGATATCAAAAGTATAATACAAGCTCAATAATGTCACCATGTCAACCATGTCCATCAATGTCCATCACACATGTATTCACATAATGAACTACTCAAGGTAGTTAGAATACGCATAATATGCAAGAACAAGTAATAATGATATCAACAGGTATCGTGCAACTTCTATAATTTCAAACATGCCCATCAAAGTCCTCCAAATGTTCTCATGTCATCCAAATGTCATCAAGTACGTACATTACCCGTATAATGTCATCAAGTACTTATAGTAGCCGTATAATGTCATCAAGCACTTATAGTACCCGTATAATGTCATCAAGTACATATAGTACCTGTATAATGTCATCAAGTACACCTGTCATTTTAAAACCTGGATTTTCAAAAGCTTCACCTAACGGCGTTTAAACTTTGCGGAAACGTACATATAATAATTGTCTCATCCGTAACGGATGGTACCTTTCATTAAAGTTTGGTGTTACTAATAGCATCATCGTAATAGTCAAAGTAAAATCCAAGTTAAGGCACCAACATAAATGCCAACTTTATTACATGCAACATAAATAATAATAAAGTAGCCAAACAACGGGTAAAGGTGAAGTCTAAGCATTTAGGAAACTAATGCTAATCTTCCTTTATTCTTCTACCCATCTCACGGGCTAAACCTTTCTCTAGCTCAAACCTGCTTACCCTGAAGACACAACATTTTCATAAAAGCAAGTGTTAGCTAATAAATTAGCTAAGTAAGATACACACATTTTAATAAAACGTTCTTCAATTTACTTTCATAAAACTTCTTCAATTATTACGTATTTAAAATATGAACACTTTACATATTATCCACAAACATCGTACGATCATCCCATCCTTACCTTTTCCACATCCCATCGCATTTCATTTCATGTCAACATATACATACAACTTAGACAACATCTCACGACTTACATATCACACGTAAACATAACACACATATACGTATAGCACATGTAGGGTATTTACTCCTAATTGTGCCTATCCATCGTTCTTATCACACGTCTCAACATATCTTATTTAATCTCACATCACATTGTAATCCCACGTCTTAAATTACATGTACATCTTTCTCACATATTCTTATAATTATCTTAATCAACTTATTCTCAAGTCTTATATCTTTACGCACTAGCATTACACTAGCACGATTTCCCACGTATTATCTTTTAGGAAAGGCAATGTCATTTCCATAGTATGCCGTTATGCTTTTAACATTGGTGGTTAGTCACTCCACCCGGAAATACTAGTCCCACGAAACTATGCCGCAAAGAGCCACTCAAGCGACCACGTACGCACTAGCTTTACAACTAGCACGGGTTAAGCTTAACACTTCCCATGTATTTCTCACGTAATTAGCTATAGCATTTCCCACGTATTTAGCTCGAGCATTTCCCACAAATCACTTTAATTTTAGGTGTATTCATTACCTAATTAATCCCACATCTACTTTAGCATTTATTCCAACTAACGTGCACATGTCACAGTGATCCTACGTATATCTAGTGAACTAGACTTATCACACTCAAGTCTCACATATATTTCATCACATATCATAATCCATCATAGCATCAACATAATCAACATCACATTACATATCGTTAACATATCATGCAGCGTCATTATGATCATCATACTACATATGCACATAACTACTTCTAATTTAAACATCATCATAACATAATAAGCCACTACAAAGTACGTACATTTCCACATAACATCCCGCATAACCCGGAAACCCAACACACATAAAATAATCCAGTTAAGAGGTTAATTATAGAAAACTACATTTTGTTGTGCCTTCAATGTGAGAAAAGTCATGTATCTTACCTGTTGACGAGCACAACGATCAATAAGCAACGTTAAGGTGTCTTGTATGTGTTACCGACTACCTATAACCATTAAAAGATCATTTAATGATCTAAACAAACACGCGCTTACTTCTGGTCATGAATTAATCTTATGCACCTTCAAACATGACCCATATTAATGTTTGATTCAACGAAGATTCACTCAATACGTTAGAGTTCACAAAACTCGACGGGACTTGACCATTATTCATCATTTCAAACTTATTGGTATTTTAAAATTCGATCATGTTTAAAGGACTTCACCATTAGATAGTAGATTCTTCCACAATTTTGTGGATAGCTTATTTGTCAAAAACGGAGTTGCGGTTTGAAAGTTATGACTGTTTCAAACTTGCGTCGTAAATCTGTCGCTGACCATTTTCTGACCAAAGTATGCGTCGCAATTTATGGACATGCATCGCAAATTTGGTCACTGACATCAAAAACCCTTGTTTTTCACTCTTAAACGATTCCATACGACCCCAAGGTCAATCCTATGACTTGTAAACATAAAATTGACATATTTTAAGGTACAATTGATGAATTTAATCCACCAATTGGATTCTTAATCAATTGCATCAATGATTCATACTTTAAAACACCCGAATGACGCAAAATCGGTAACGTTTTGATCAAAGATTCAATATATCAAGTGGGTTTCCAATTAACCACCTGAAATTGACTCAATTACATTTAGACAACCTGATTCATCAATAAAGTTTGCAACTTGATGTTGCTAGCTTACTCAATTAACGATTTTATTCACGAAAATGACGATTTTACCCGAAAACATCAAGATTAAGCAACCCCAACCCTCATGGCCGAATTCCATGGACAAAATCTAACTAAAGAATTTAATTAACAATCAAAGAATGATATTATACCTGTTAAAGAAGATTAACGGATCCAAAACTAGAAGAAACCACCACCAAATCACCCCGAAATTGCTCTAAACTTGAAGGAGGCTCTTAGGGTTTTGTGTGTGAAAGTTTCTAGGGTTAATAATCTGATTATATGGCATTAGGGTCGTGATTGGTGCCCTATATATGCTGGAACAACTTTCAAAACTTAACATCTAAGCCCTCGCAATTCCTTATAACTCGTTTCATCACTTAATTGTTCGTTTAACGCATACGGGAACACTTAACGACCTCATTACTCATTATTAAACCTTATTTTCATTACGTTAATCACTTTAACACATATCTCACGTTAATCATTTAATTCACACAAACACATATAAAACACATAGTAACTAACAGTCACTAACGACAAGTTAACAGTCAACGTCAAAAAGTTTTGGGATGTTACATAATGTCATCAAATACTTATAGTACCTGTTTATTTGTCATCATATCTACCATGTCCATCATTTCAACAATTCGACAAGTACATACACTTCATACGATTCTACTTTCGAGGAGTCATAGATGCTTATATATAGGGTCACCCGCAGCCTTCCCACCACATCTATAACCCTTCGAAGGTATTACCGTTTTCCATGTATGCACAACTATCCTAATTACAATATATATAACTATAACGAATGTACAATCAATCAATCAAAGTCACCAACAAGACATGTGTGAGTCCCTTTAATTAACGAGATGGTTAACCAATAGAAAGTGTAAAATACAACAAGTCTAATAATCACTAGATATGGACTAGTATTACTTGTAAATAAAGATGCAAGATATATAAACAAAGTAATACAAGACTTAAAGCAATAAACAAATAAAGTGGACCATTATGTATGTTTCATGGGTATTTCATTTATTGATGTTTAAATAAAATACAAGGTTGTTGCGGAATCAAGATAACACAATTAAGTGAGTATCCTAACAACCTATGATTACAAATGATCTATATTTGTCAAATAGCTCTTTAGGATCGAGATACTTAAAGTTGTGAAGTATCCCTGTTTAAGATCGAGAGTATTTTAGACAAATTCACTTTCTTGCAAGGTGTATGCTAAAAAGTATTTTTGTTCAAGGAATGACTTAGTATTTATAGGCAACAAATTCATCAGTGAATTTGTGCCGTACAAATATGGTTGGCATACATTTAATGATCCGACAAGAACATTAAATGTATTGGATAAGAATAAGGATAAAGTCACATCAATATGCAAGTGTATCCTATTATCCAACCACCTTAACACACGTATACTTTTGTTAAAGAACAAGTGGATTGTTCTTTGGAAAGTGTGTTAAAGGCTAAAGTCAATCCTCGATATTAGTGTTCAGACTTGCAGGATCTAGAACACTAACAATCCTCCAGTGTGCAGATCTGGTAAGACTTTCCAGTGGACTCCGCCATTTGTTAAGTCTTCTTCCTTCAGACTTCAGTCTTTGACTTCAGTCAGAATGTCTTCAGTAGAGTAGATCTGGACTGGGGTGAAGTCTTCAGTGAGCTAATCTGGAGAATGCTCCAGATTACCTGTACAAGTAAATGCTCACTAGTCTTCAATTATTTCTGAACAAATCTTCAGAGGGACTCCAGATTCCAAGTCTGGAGTAGGTCCAGTAGAATATGTTTTCTGGTCAGATCTTCAGTGAGCTAATCTGGAGAATGCTCCAGATTACCTGTACAAGTAAATGCTCACTAGTCTTCAATTATTTCTGAACAAATCTTCAGAGGGACTCCAGATTCCAAGTCTGGAGTAGGTCCAGTAGAATATGTTTTCTGGTCAGATCTTCAGTGAGCTAATCTGGAGAATGCTCCAGATTACCTGTACAAGTAAATGCTCACTAGTCTTCAATTATTTCTGAACAAATCTTCAGAGGGACTCCAGATTCCAAGTCTGGAGTAGGTCCAGTAGAATATGTTTTCTGGTCAGATCTTCAGTGAGCTCCAGTAGTCGGGTCTGGAGCGAGACCAGCAAAACAAGTTTTCTTAATAAACCTAAGTAAGGTTCCAGTAGTCCAGTCTGGAGCCAGTCCAGTAAGTCTGGACTAAATCTGGACCTAACAAATTCCCCCTATTTGTTTAGAAATAATGCAAGTATTTTTCAGACTTATAGATATACAAATTTGTATGTCTGGAAAACACTTTATAGATCATGAGTGTTTTCAGTTTCATCTTTTAAGTTCTAACTTAGACTAAATCTGGTCATTCTACTTGTAAAAGTAAAAACTTGCAACTATTATTACTTTCATCAAAAAGGAAAATAATTACAACAAGTATAATGATAAGAGTTCAGGCCCTTCTTCTTGATGAATGCCCTGGTGCATCTTCAGTGGCCTTCCTCTTTGGAGATGATAATGGAACAGACACTGGTGGTCTCAGACCCAACACAGCTTCCATTTCTTGGATTCTCTTCCAGACTTTCTCAATCCTCTTCATAAAAGCTTTCACATCTGGAGAGAGATCAGTCTTACCTTTGAAAGTTAATCCAATCTCCTTTAGTTCACTCCATCCAAAAGCTTGGACTGAAGTGTCCTTCCTTTCATCAGTGAAGTTACCCTCCCTGGTCAACTTCACATTAAACCTGGTCATACCTTGATGATTTTCAGCCAGCATGATTTCAGCATTCACTATCTTTCTTGCATTGGCCCTGAACATCATCATTTCGTCATATTTCGCCCTTTGCTTAGCCAACTGGATCATTTCTTCAGTTTCCCTGGATACACCACTCTGCTGTCCTTCAGTGGACTGGTAATCTTGTCTAGTAATTCTATGAGTGGTATCCAGAGGAATAAAGGTGCTCAGATCACCATCTTTTATTGCTTTCAGTTGCTTTGCAGTTAGCTTGGGCAGACCAGTAATTCTCTTTCTGTATTCCAGTTCCAGAGCACCAGCATTCTTTCTAATCTTCTTCTGGAGGCTTACCAGCTCCTCCTTTCTCTGTCTGATCAACTCTGGAATGGTTACACCATAAATCAACGAGTCATATACCTGCTCTTCTTCAGCATAAAACGAGCGTATATGGACATCGTCCAGTGCATCAAGACATTATTGAACTCTGGGATCCTCCTTCATCCTTTTGAAGACTTCAATGTTTACGCCTAACCTACCAGCGTTATAGGAGTCCAGAGTACCCATTTGTGCCATATCCCTATGATGGGCCAGCAGTTCATCTCTTTGATTATTCTTGAAGATTTCTATCATGATACACTGTTGTTGCAATTTTCTGGAAGTCTCGTTGTCAACATCTTTAATTTGTTCTTCTTCTTCACCAGACACTACCTTTTCTTTCCCTTTAACCGCCTTCAGTGTGGTGGGAATGTCTGGAAACACTTTATAGATCATGAGTGTTTTCAGTTTCATCTTTTAAGTTCTAACTTAGACTAAATCTGGTCATTCTACTTGTAAAAGTAAAAACTTGCAACTATTATTACTTTCATCAAAAAGGAAAATAATTACAACAAGTATAATGATAAGAGTTCAGGCCCTTCTTCTTGATGAATGCCCTGGTGCATCTTCAGTGGCCTTCCTCTTTGGAGATGATAATGGAACAGACACTGGTGGTCTCAGACCCAACACAGCTTCCATTTCTTGGATTCTCTTCCAGACTTTCTCAATCCTCTTCATAAAAGCTTTCACATCTGGAGAGAGATCAGTCTTACCTTTGAAAGTTAATCCAATCTCCTTTAGTTCACTCCATCCAAAAGCTTGGACTGAAGTGTCCTTCCTTTCATCAGTGAAGTTACCCTCCCTGGTCAACTTCACATTAAACCTGGTCATACCTTGATGATTTTCAGCCAGCATGATTTCAGCATTCACTATCTTCCTTACAACTTCTGGCAATATCACATCCTGAAATGACCTTAGGATTGATCCAGATACTTCATCAGATAATTCTTTCAGTAAATCACCCCTGACCTTTCTAACCACTTCGTCACTGAGGGTGTTGACCAGTTCAGTCTGGTCAAATGTAGGCCTGCTTTCCAGAGCACCAGCATTCTTTCTAATCTTCTTCTGGAGGCTTACCAGCTCCTCCTTTCTCTGTCTGATCAACTCTGGAATGGTTACACCATAAATCAACGAGTCATATACCTGCTCTTCTTCAGCATAAAACGAGCGTATATGGACATCGTCCAGTGCATCAAGACATTATTGAACTCTGGGATCCTCCTTCATCCTTTTGAAGACTTCAATGTTTACGCCTAACCTACCAGCGTTATAGGAGTCCAGAGTACCCATTTGTGCCATATCCCTATGATGGGCCAGCAGTTCATCTCTTTGATTATTCTTGAAGATTTCTATCATGATACACTGTTGTTGCAATTTTCTGGAAGTCTCGTTGTCAACATCTTTAATTTGTTCTTCTTCTTCACCAGACACTACCTTTTCTTTCCCTTTAACCGCCTTCAGTGTGGTGGGAATGTCTGGGAAGCTTTCGAACTGGGGCTCACTGGCTTCAGTACCAGTAGCTTCTTCCAATGTTCTCTGGGCCAAACGTGCACTGGCATCAGTACCAGTCACTTGCCTTCTTTGAACAACGCTTTCAGTAGCGACTGCCCTTACTACCTCTTTCTTCTTCCTTATTAACCCTTCTTGAACACCAGATCTCAATTCTTCCCCCTTGGAATGATCTCTAGTCCTTGACTTCAGATCATTCCATAACTCTTCCAGCATGTGCCTATCAAGCGAACCAAAGGTTCTTCCTTGTTCTGGCAATGAGGCAGTCATACCAGTCTGAAGTGCCTGGACTTCCCTTTTAAGATTTTCAATTTCTACTGGCAAGTCCTTGGGAAGCTCAACCTCAATCTTCCTTACAACTTCTGGCAATATCACATCCTGAAATGACCTTAGGATTGATCCAGATACTTCATCAGATAATTCTTTCAGTAAATCACCCCTGACCTTTCTAACCACTTCGTCACTGAGGGTGTTGACCAGTTCAGTCTGGTCAAATGTAGGCCTGCTTTCCAGAGCACCAGCATTCTTTCTAATCTTCTTCTGGAGGCTTACCAGCTCCTCCTTTCTCTGTCTGATCAACTCTGGAATGGTTACACCATAAATCAACGAGTCATATACCTGCTCTTCTTCAGCATAAAACGAGCGTATATGGACATCGTCCAGTGCATCAAGACATTATTGAACTCTGGGATCCTCCTTCATCCTTTTGAAGACTTCAATGTTTACGCCTAACCTACCAGCGTTATAGGAGTCCAGAGTACCCATTTGTGCCATATCCCTATGATGGGCCAGCAGTTCATCTCTTTGATTATTCTTGAAGATTTCTATCATGATACACTGTTGTTGCAATTTTCTGGAAGTCTCGTTGTCAACATCTTTAATTTGTTCTTCTTCTTCACCAGACACTACCTTTTCTTTCCCTTTAACCGCCTTCAGTGTGGTGGGAATGTCTGGGAAGCTTTCGAACTGGGGCTCACTGGCTTCAGTACCAGTAGCTTCTTCCAATGTTCTCTGGGCCAAACGTGCACTGGCATCAGTACCAGTAGCTTCTTCCAATGTTCTCTGGGCCAAACGTGCACTGGCATCAGTACCAGTCACTTGCCTTCTTTGAACAACGCTTTCAGTAGCGACTGCCCTTACTACCTCTTTCTTCTTCCTTATTAACCCTTCTTGAACACCAGATCTCAATTCTTCCCCCTTGGAATGATCTCTAGTCCTTGACTTCAGATCATTCCATAACTCTTCCAGCATGTGCCTATCAAGCGAACCAAAGGTTCTTCCTTGTTCTGGCAATGAGGCAGTCATACCAGTCTGAAGTGCCTGGACTTCCCTTTTAAGATTTTCAATTTCTACTGGCAAGTCCTTGGAAAGCTCAACATCTGGTTGCACACTTTCCACTGGAGCCACTTGCCTTATAGGCTGTACCATTTCAACAATCTGGACATCTTCACTACCAGTAGGTACATCAACAACTTGTACCCCTACTGGTGCCACATTCTCTTCAATTCTTTGAAGAGTCAGCATTGCTGGAGGAATATCCACCTCTCCATCTCTGGACCTTAAATTTGCCAGGTCTCTCATATACTCACTCATTGAAAAATGAGTAGTTTCAAAGTCATACTGGGCTCCAAGGGCATTTTTGAATATAAGAGAAAGAAAGCGAATATATGGCACGAATGGCTTTCTCCCCTTTGCCTTTATACGTTCCACCAGATCATCAAAAAATATTTGGGCGAAATCAACCCTTAGCCCAAACCATAAGCAATAGGCAATCTGGAGGTGTGTTTGATTGATTTGATCCAATCCTCCAGAACTGCCTCCAAGACATTCGACGATGTGTGTGAAGAAGTATCTCCACGAGTCCGTCAGTCTACTCATGTAAATGGTCCCTTTCCTCAACAACTGACCATTTTCATCAACTATCTCTGTATGCCCCATTAATCGGCATACCTCCCTGAAATTGATACCAGAAGGGAGTGGCATTGCCAGCTCATTCTCATCCAGATAGTTTAACTGAAGAGCCATTCTGAGAGAATGTACTGAAAGAGTCAAGGGTCTGGTCCCTTGCTCAAGAGAGTAAACAATGCAGGAATTTGCCTCATTGTATTCGGCTGTATACCAGAATTCACAAAGATAATCATGATACATCTTTTCTGGATTTAAAGTTAGGGCACCATATAGTGGACATGAGAGAAAAAAGGTGTTTAATCTCCCAATTATAGATTGTGGATCATGGACACTGGATAGCGTGAGTTTAGCCATCCAGTTATTCATATTCATCCTTAAAGCCCTAGCTTCAAGGTTGATATGAGGTGCTCTAACTACATCAGCAGCCGGAGCATATTCGGCGGATAGAAGATTTCTAGGAGAGTTTGATTGTCTAGGAGCCATTGAAATTTATATAGGAGAAGATGAAATTGAATGATTTTAAGGTTTATGAAGAAGAATTTAATGAATATGAAGTAAATATGAGAATTTTAAGAATGAAATTGAATGAAGAATTGAATGAAGAAATTTGAAGATTTGGGAGTAAATGTTCGAAGTAAATGAAATTGAAAGTGAAAGTGGGTATATATAGGAGAGATAATGTGGATTTCAAACGTTCAATTTGAATTTATCAAATAACATTTTTGATCGTGTTTTGAGATCCGCATTAAATTATATCACATCACCCATAAATGGTTGATGGTTCACCGCCCACAAAAACTAACCAACTTGTACCTTTTTGTTTTCCCAAAGTAAAAAGACCATCATTGTTTTGAAAAATTTACATGCCACGTAGGATTCAAGATAAATATCTTTGAAAAAAGTTTGCTTACGTGGCACATACAACGATCAAGTATTTTGAAAATATTATGACATTATTCAGTGCATCTGGAGGTTGACAGGACCGTCCAGTATCACTGGTGGATTAGTCCAGTGAAGCATGTACTGATGGTACACTGGAGGGACACTCCAGTAAAGTACCAGTGAACAACCAATTTTGAAAGACTGGAAACCTTAAACTTGCACGTCAACTAATACAGACAAATGAGAGGGACACATTTACAAGAAGACATAAGTCAACTCAAACACGCACTTCAACTTATCCAGTTACCAGTGAGAGGGACATATTTACAAAGCACCAGTAATATTTTCTGAAGAATTTGTCCAGTGAGAAAATTAATTCCCCCTGAACTTAAACATTTTTAAGAGAAAATATTTTTCAAGTCTTCCCTGGAATGTTGATCCAGAAATAAATTTATGAATCTTTAAATCAAAGATCCTTAGTAGTACACAATGGCGTTCAATACCAAGGTTCCAGATTTAAGGGTTTAACATTCCCAACTCACCAACAAGATATTCAAAAGTTTTTACATCCAGTGGTTTAGTAAAAATGTCAGCGAGTTGTTTGTCAGTGGGAATAAAATGGAGTTCAATGTGGTTTTTCATAATATGATCGCGAATGAAATGATACCTTAGATCGATGTGTTTGGTTCTGGAGTGCATGACTGGATTGTTGGAGATAGCGATGGCACTGGTATTATCACAAAAGATTGGAGTTTTTGAATATTTAATACCATAATCAAGCAACTGGCTCTTCATCCAGAGTATCTGAGCACAACAACTAGCTGCAGACACGTATTCAGCTTCAGCAGTGGATAATGAAACTGAAGTTTGCTTCTTACTGGTCCAGCTGACCAGTTTGCCACCTAGGAAATGACATCCACCAGTTGTGGATTTCCTATCTATCTTACAACCTGCATGATCTGAATCTGAATAACCCATTAGATCCATTCCAGAGCCTTTGGGGTACCAAAGACCTAGACTGGGAGTACCTTTAAGGTACTTCAGTATGCGCTTTACAGCGAGCATATGAGATTCCTTTGGATTAGACTGATATCTGGCACATAAACATGTTGAAAACATAATATCTGGTCTACTGGCCGTTAAATACATCAGTGAACCAACCATGCCTCTAAAGACAGTGGTGTTCACTGGTTTGCCATCTGGATCCGAGTCCAGTGTCAGTGGTGCAGAAATTGGAGTTGGTTTAGATGGTGAAGAATTCATATCGAATTTCTTTAAAAGATCTCTAACATATTTTTCCTGATTAATAAAAATTCCATCTTTGTTTTGTTTAATCTGGAGTCCAAGAAAATATGTTAATTCACCCATCAAACTCATTTCATATTCAGTGGACATGATTTTAGAAAATTTCTGGCACATGTTTTCATCAGTAGACCCAAAAATTATATCATCAACATAAATTTGTACCATTAACAGATTACCTTTCTCATGGAGAATGAACAAGGTATTGTCAATTGCACCTCGTTTAAAACCATTTTTCAACAAATGTTTAGTCAGAGTATCATACCAGGCACGTGGGGCTTGTCTGAGGCCATATAGCGCTTTGTCCAGACGATATACCCAATGTGGATGCTTGTCATCAACGAAACCTGGAGGTTGTCTGACGTAAACTTCTTCTTCAAGCTTCCCATTCAAGAAAGCACTCTTTACGTCCATCTGGTAGACCTTGAACTGGTGATTAGCAGCGAATGCTAAGAAAATTCTGATCGCTTCAAGTCTAGCCACTGGAGCAAAAGATTCATCAAAGTCGACATCTGACTGGCAGTAGCCTTGTGCTACCAGTCTGGCCTTGTTTCTTATTACGTGGCCATCTTCATCTACTTTGTTTCTGAAGACCCATCTTGTTCCAATTGGTTCTTTCTTTCCAACTGGGAAAGGAACCAGATACCATACTTTGTTCCTTTCAAACTGGTGAAGCTCTTCTTTCATAGCAGTCACCCAGTTTGGATCTTCCAGAGCCTCGTCAATCTTCTTAGGTTCTATCAAAGATAGAAAACTGACGTATAAGCATTGATTACTGGAGGCTCTTCTGGTCTGAACACCACGACTGGAGTCACCTATGATCTGATCAATAGGGTGAGCTTTTGTCCATCTGGAGTACTGACCAGGATTGTTACTGACAACAATATCAGTGCAAGAATTCAGTTGAGTCTCCTCTGGAGTTGATTCTGGAGGAGGGTCTTGCCAAATTACTTCAGTATCTTCATCTGAGTCATTTAAATCACGATTTGCATCATGAAATTCTTCATTTGAAGGCATTTCCTGAAGTACTGGTTCAGTATGAAATTCTTCACCAGAAGACATTTCTGGTAAATTCTCAACTGACACTGATACTGGAGTAGTACGCACATCTGAACCAATATTAATTTCAGAGGGTAGTTTGAAAATAATAGAGGGATAGAATGGAGTACTACTGGAGAGTTTCTTTTTCTGAATAGGTTCCAGATCAGGATGACTGGAAACTGTGTCTGGTGAATCTTCAAATTTGTCGTTTATAGGATCAGATTCACAAAAGACAATTGGTGTTACTGGGGGAGTGTCAGGGACTAGCTTCTTGTTGATTGAGGCATTTGATTCATCAAATGTTACATGAATTGACTCATGGACCTTCTCCAGTCTCTTGTTATAGACTCTGAAGGCCTTGCGAATGGCTGAATAGCCTAAGAAATACCCTTCATCAGCTTTGGCATCAAATTTGCCTAGCTGACTGGAGTCGTTCAGGATGTAAACTGGACATCCAAAAACGTGAAAATAACCAATGTTTGGTTTTCTATTTCTTAAGACTTCATAGGCTGTCTTTTTGTGTCTTTTAATGTACACTGATCGATTCTGGGTGTGGCAAGCAGTTGCAATTGCTTCCGCCCAGAAACTGGTAGACAGTCCAGATTCAGCAAGCATACTCCTGGCAGCTTCTATCAGCGTTCGATTTTTCCTTTCCACAACTCCATTTTGCTCTGGAGAGCGGGCTGAAGAGAAGTTCTGGGAGATGCCAGTGTCAGTACAGAATGACTCCAGAGTTGCATTCTGGAATTCTGTTCCATTGTCACTTCTTAACTGACACACTTTTCGACTGTACTTGAGCTCAATTTGCTTGATAAGAATGATGATTTCAGCAGCAGCTTCACTTTTGGACCTCAGAAAGATCACCCAACAATATCTGGAGAACTCGTCTATGATCACCAGGGTGTATCTTTTACCAGCACGAGTCTGAACGTTCACTGGACCAAAAAGGTCCATATGAAGCATGTGAAGAGGTTCAGTAATGCTGAAATTCTGTCTGGTCTTGAAACTGGTACGCTTTTGTTTACCCATCTCACATCCTGGACATGGTCTTTCCTTTTTGAAGGAGACTGAAGGTATCCCATCTGCAAGTTGTTTTCTGGACAACTTGTTAATGTTTTTGAAGTTTAAATGGGATAACCTTTTATGCCATAACCAGTTTGTGTCTTCATCAGCTTGAGTATAGAAACACTGCTCTGAAGGAGAGCTTTCCATATCCATCACGTACACATTCCCTTTTCTGGGAGCAATCAACACTACCTTCCAGTCTTTGTTGAATACGATGCCCTGAGCAATATTGAATAAGACTTGATAGCCATCGTCACACAGTTGACTTACACTGATCAAGTTATATTTCAAACCAATGCAACTCGTCTGAACTTGACTTGTCCATTGTTCAGAACACCATATCCCTCAGTTTTCCCACAACCATCATTTCCAAACGTGATGGAGGGTCCATCAGAAATGGTGAACTCCTCCAGTAGGGTCTTACATCCGGTCATTGTCCTGCCAGCTGCACTGTCAAGATACCAGATAAGCTTCTTTCGATCGCCCTACACATACACCAGAATTTTATCAGTTAGATTTGGGAACCCATCAACTGATGGGTTCACTGGACCCTCCCTTATAGGTCCCTGGGGCAATCTGGTCTAGTTCACTTACTTCAACAGTGGTCTTAGAAGAGAAGACCACTGGGGTTGATGGTTTTAAAACCTTTTCATTTTTCTCAACTGGAGAAATAAATTTGTCTTTCTTTGAAAAAGGTTTTGTATTTTGTCTAGGGCCAGATGAAGTACCCTCAAGAAAGTTTAATCTTGCATTAAAACTTTGTGATTGACGAGTCAGAATTTGAATCTGGCTCTCTATCCTGGACAAAATATTTTCTTCAGATGATACCTTAGCCTTTCCAGTCAAAGGCTTTGGTAAGGGATTGGTCTGAGGTAAAGGTCTATTCTGCTTTACCTTTTTAACTGGAGCAGTCATCTGGACAGCTCCAGTCTTAACCTCTGGGGATTGAACTGGGTCTAAATTGGTCTTTGGTGTTTCAGGCATATCATAAACAGTTGTGGGCCTTAACACCTCTGGTAATCGATCGATTACTGGTATTAATGATGCAACATTAGTATTTCCATCTAAATATGCACGCTTTTGAGCAGGAAATTGTTTAACTGAAGCATCATATGGCTTTTTAGTTTCTAGCCATGACTTTATTACCAGTTTTTCTTTCTCTAAAATGATCTCAAGATCTTGCTTTTCTTGAATCAATTGTTCAGTTACCAGAACCTGGGCTTGAAATGCCAGTTCAATGTCTTGAAGCTCTTTTAATTTTGATTTTAAAGCATTTATTTCAGAAGAATCTGTTTCTAGACCATTTACACAATCAGATCTAACAGTTTCTACAAAAATTAAATCAGAATTTAAAGCTTCAGCTATGTCCAGTTTTAGTTCTTGGTCAGTTGCATTATCATAATCACTAACCTTTTTAATAACAATGTCCACCCATCGTCCAGATGTGACATCTTCCTTCACCAGGTGCTCATCAACTTCCAGAGCCATGTAACAGCAATCTCTTTCTTCTTCTTCATCAACAGATGAGTCATCAGAGGGAACCCACTTCTCTTCAGTTGTAGCAATCATGCACTTATTATTGTTTTCAATTTGTTGTGCCATGAGAGCAATTTGGGCCTTAAGCTTTTTATATTTCAATTTATAGCTATCATCAGGCTTATTATTAGAAGAGAATGGACCAGGCTTGGATGCAAACTGGTTGGACCTGCACTCTTTCATGAAATGACCCTTTTTGCCACACTTAAAGCATGTCAAATTGGTCTTGTCAGTGGAAGAACTGGATGCAATTTGTCCAGATGGCTTATTTGCTCTTGCTTTGAAACGGTTAAACGTTTTAGCAATCATTGCAATAAGGTCATCATCTTCAGTTTCATCACAACAGTCTGGAGAGATTTGACTGGACTCTCCAGAATCCATAAGTTCAGACACCATCTTCTTCATAGAAAATACATTCTCAGAAGATATTAGTGCTGTACTTGGTGGTTCAGAATAACTAACCACTTTAGGAGTACTGGAGGCATGGTTAAAAGCATCTTGTTCTGCAACCACTCTCTGAGCTTGATTTTCTTCAGTGTACCTGAAGGCTCCATATAGAGTTGAGAGAGTGTGTGTGTGCAGAGTTTTACCTTGTCGTAAAACAAGTATCATGTGAGACCATTTGGTGGGCAGAATGTCACAAAATTTCTCCAGAAGTATATCCTTGTCCTTCTCAACCCCAAGACCTCTCAATTGGTTTATGATACTCATAAATCTGGTGTAAGTACCAGTGAGAGACTCGTTAGGTTGAGCAAAAAATGACTCATACCTCTTGTTTAAGGAGACCTTTCTGGTGACAATGGTGTCATCTCCTCCTTCATGTTGGTTAAGAAGCTTATCCCACATGGTTTTGGCACTAGGAAAAAGAACTAGTGTGGGAATGAGGGTTTCTGGAACGGCCCCGAGGATCATGTTTTTAAGGAGGGTGTCAAGATTCACCAGTCTCCTCTCCTCTTCAGACCAATGTTTCTCCCTCTTTTCCCTTCCCCTTCTAGATCCAGAAGGATCAAGAAGTGGATTGAGAGGTGATGTAGGTACATATGGACCTTCGTTTAAGATCTTCATCATGTTCCTCTCAATACCAGTGACATGCAAAACCATCCTAGCCTTCCACGTACCAAATTCATCACTGTTCCCACTGAATTTAGGAACAGGATTATTCGAGTAGTGCACATGCACGTGTGGAGAAGCAGGAGTAGGAGGAGGAGGTGGAGGATTAGTGTTATTAACGTTTTGTGGTTCATTTTGATCATGCAAATTTACATTAGGATCGGGACCAAGACTAAAACCTTGTGTATTTTCTTGGTTAGCCATCAAGAACAGATCTAGGCAATGATTAGCCTTCTGCTCTGATACCAAATGTGAGTCCCTTTAATTAACGAGATGGTTAACCAATAGAAAGTGTAAAATACAACAAGTCTAATAATCACTAGATATGGACTAGTATTACTTGTAAATAAAGATGCAAGATATATAAACAAAGTAATACAAGACTTAAAGCAATAAACAAATAAAGTGGACCATTATGTATGTTTCATGGGTATTTCATTTATTGATGTTTAAATAAAATACAAGGTTGTTGCGGAATCAAGATAACACAATTAAGTGAGTATCCTAACAACCTATGATTACAAATGATCTATATTTGTCAAATAGCTCTTTAGGATCGAGATACTTAAAGTTGTGAAGTATCCCTGTTTAAGATCGAGAGTATTTTAGACAAATTCACTTTCTTGCAAGGTGTATGCTAAAAAGTATTTTTGTTCAAGGAATGACTTAGTATTTATAGGCAACAAATTCACCAGTGAATTTGTGCCGTACAAATATGGTTGGCATACATTTAATGATCCGACAAGAACATTAAATGTATTGGATAAGAATAAGGATAAAGTCACATCAATATGCAAGTGTATCCTATTATCCAACCACCTTAACACACGTATACTTTTGTTAAAGAACAAGTGGATTGTTCTTTGGAAAGTGTGTTAAAGGCTAAAGTCAATCCTCGATATTAGTGTTCAGACTTGCAGGATCTAGAACACTAATAATCCTCCAGTGTGCAGATCTGGTAAGACTTTCCAGTGGACTCCGCCATTTGTTAAGTCTTCTTCCTTCAGACTTCAGTCTTTGACTTCAGTCAGAATGTCTTCAGTAGAGTAGATCTGGACTGGGGTGAAGTCTTCAGTGAGCTAATCTGGAGAATGCTCCAGATTACCTGTACAAGTAAATGCTCACTAGTCTTCAATTATTTCTGAACAAATCTTCAGAGGGACTCCAGATTCCAAGTCTGGAGTAGGTCCAGTAGAATATGTTTTCTGGTCAGATCTTCAGTGAGCTCCAGTAGTCGGGTCTGGAGCGAGACCAGCAAAACAAGTTTTCTTAATAAACCTAAGTAAGGTTCCAGTAGTCCAGTCTGGAGCCAGTCCAGTAAGTCTGGACTAAATCTGGACCTAACAACATGTCATCCAACTCAATTACAATGTCCACCAAAGCTCAAAAACTCAATACAAACATACACTTTAGAAATGATACTACCATCAAGGGTGTCATAGACGCTTATATATAGGGTCACCCGCAGCCTTCTCACCACGTCCATAACACTTCGATGGCATTACCATTCACCATGTATGCCCTACCAAGTTCAATCCACAATTCATATCTAATAACAAATGCACAATCCATCAATTAAATAATATCACCAATCGAGGCAATCATATGTATGCGCAATCAAACCTCATCATCAATCAAGACAATCAAACCACGTCATCAATCAAGGCAAACATATAATTGCACAATCAAGAAATGTAAACACACAAAACTTGTACACTTTTCAGCCTGAATCTCTATTGAGTAGGGAGCTACGGAACTCACCTAATGCGCGCAATACAATCCCAAGATGAAAGGAAGTAGAACCGATGCCCACGAGAGCCCAAACCTATCATACACGTATCACATTAATCCTAAAGCATCTCAAAGTTAAGGTCTCCTAAATATTGACCTAATATTACTATAAATGCTTATTATGTCCATATTATATGGTTTTGATCCATCCAAGGTGGAATCGTTACGTTTTGTTTAACAGTGACTCACCGGGACTTGACCACTGTTTCCTTATCAAAACTTTTTATTCATTCAAGCTATGTTTTGGACTCTGTGGCCTAAACCATTGGAAAGTAGACTCATTTACGCTTCCGTGGCCGCTTTAATCGTTGAAAACGGACTTACAGTTTAAAAGTTATGATCGTTACAAGAAAGATGAGTTTTGGCGTAAAATCTGGAGTAAACCAGGAGCTTTCTAGCGTAAAGACCAAAAGTGACTAACTAGAGGGGCGTCTCTTACGCCCCAGGTGGCATCGCTTACGCCGGGTGCAGGTCAGCCATGCCCAAGAACACTCAAGAACATCAAACACGAACCCAAACACCCCCAAACACCTCCAAATCGACCCCAAACTCATTTTTGACCATTTAGGAACCATTTTGAAGCTACAAAACATGTTACTAACATAATTTGAACAAAACCCACCATCCAAACTCTTCCATAACACGAATCCAAGATCAAAACAACCCCAAATTCAACCCAAAACCCTAGTTTTGACCAAAACTCAAATTTGACAACTAAGATGACCAAATATGTTTAGATTTGACCAAAAACAAGATTAACAACATATAAAGACAGAGACGGAGCCAGAAATTTATTTGCGAGGGACAATTTAAAAAGTTATTTGTCATACTTATAAGAGTCGTATCCGAGAATGTAAAAAAATTGGACCCTAGCTCGGGGTTAGAAAATGGACCCTCAAAATAATTTCGTTTATCCACACCGGGTGTAATACTCATATTCAAAAGGTATTAGTTATTTTTAATAAATAAACACCACACGTGCCGGGCAAGGTCTTATTAAAAGAAAACTTATTTAATCATAATATAGGAAACCCGAAAAATATACTCGTAATTTGTATGAAGTAATTAGCTTGTATATATATCTTTTCTACATAACTATTATGGTTATTAAAAATTAAATCAACTCAAGTTTTTTATTCTACCAATGGAAAGATCTATCTCAAAGTTAATGTTTCGATGACCAATGACTTCCAAAGAATAAGCTTATGGAAACGAAGATAATATTTGTATGTATTTCTTAACCATTTTTTCTTATTTTGAGAAAAAAATTACACATATACCATTTAAATTATAAAAAATTACATTGTATCGAAATTGGAGTGGGGGCAGCTGACCCCGCTGCCCCCATTGTGGATCCGTCCTTGTATAAAGATGATTTTTTGCTTGAAATCACTTGTCAAAACTTCCACCAAGTGATAAACCCGAATTTGAACTATAAGAGAAGTTTCTTGCACTTTGATAAGCCAAATTATTGCTAGATGGTGATGATAACGATAATAATAATTGATTCTACCAACAATTTACTTGAAACAATGAATATGGAGCAAGAATTTTACTTGAAAGAGAGAGAGATATGTGCGTGTGTTCTTACACTTGAAATAGAGAGGAAGATAAGGTGAAATGAATGAATAGATGGGAGGAAAGAAGGTTTAGGGTTGGGTGGGTCACGGGTAGGATCCACAGATAACCCGTTTCACAAATTTTAGTCCATTAAACACCGTATATCGTCATATGACTAACTAAAAGGACCAATTGACCCCAAATAAACACATTGCACACATATGCCCTACAAAATGACATCAACTTATAATACTAACTAAATTGTTAGTCAAATTATACAAAAAATCAACGGGTCAAAAGTGACGAATGTTACACAATACAACTCATATGAGGTATGGGAAGTCATTAGAGATCGACAAGTCCATGTCCCGTGGGCCCGGGTAGTATGTTTTTCGCAATGTATACTTAGACATGTGTTTTTCCGATGCCTCGTTATGAATAAGAAGTTGAAGACACATGACAAGATGAGGCAATGGGACGTGTCTGGGAATACTAATCTCAATCTTATGTGTTGCTCACTATGTAAAGCTGGTCCAGATTCTCATGCGCACTTGTTCTTTGATTTCAAATTTTCTTTATAGGTGTGGAGCTCGGTTAAACACTTGGCTAATAAGCATCGCATTTCTGCAAAGTGGGATGATATAGTTGCTTGGTTACTACCTAGAAGTTTGCCAAAAATGTAATTGGGCGCTTACTTGTGGCTATTACTGTTAACTTCGTATGGCAGGAACGAAACAATAGGATTTTCTTTAACAAGATTAGATTTGTGGTGCAAATGAAGGACGTAATTCTTACTACTGTTCGAATGAGGATGGCCACTTTGAAGTTCAAGAATACCAGCCAAGTACATAGAATGTTGGAACGATGGGAGTTACCGAAACGCTCCCTGATCATGGAAGATATTGCTGCTTAGTTAGTTATAATAAATGTTAAGCTAGTTTAGTTTATAGTTGTTAAACTCTTACGAGTCACGAGTCGCAAACTTATAATTATTGTAGTTTGATAATATGGTTATATATTATATATTATATATTATATTTGATTTGGTACATTATTTTGTATATATCTATGTAGTTTGATCTTTTATTACGAATTTGAAGATAAATTGTAAGTTTATGACTCAAAACTATTGATTATGCAATATTTAGGTAAATCTATTAAGATAATGAACTTATATTTTGTTTATAAAGACGTCACATATATATAATTAAATTATATAATGTAATATTTAAAAATATCTCGACTCTTACGATTCGAGTTACGTTCGAGTCACGAGTCGAAATCATGTTTTCGAGTCGAGTCAGATGTTACGAGTCGACAACTATGGTTTAGTTAATATGTAGTTTTCAATTTTGTTAACTTGCTTTTTAGCGCAGATACATGTGATTGGCATGTCGAGCATATGAACTAATGTGACAGTTACTCAGTTAGTCACATTACTTGTACTTCTTTAATTTGTGTTGTTATATGAATTTTCATCGGGGTACCCTTTTATCAAAAAAAATTCCGTATATGTTATGTATTTATTATTCTACCCCTAGCTTAATCCTCAAGTTTATGGACACGTATATATATGGTGTAGCCTATTCATTGTAAATAACTAAATATGCATAGAATACAATATATTTTTCTCTTCATTTTTTCCATCTCCATCTTATCACCACATATAGAGTTAATTACAGAAATCGTCCTTGTCGTGGACTTCCAGTTTCAACTTTTGTCCCTAAGTTCAATAAATTACAGTTTTAGTCTAAAAAACTCCGTCAACACTTTTAGTCCTAGATACTAACGTCCGTTTAAAAACCCTACATGTGCCAACCACGTGATGGGTATTTTCGTCATTTCCCTTCTCATAACCCAGGTTTAGATCATCATCCTCCAACTAAAACATCACCTTGTCTAATTTTTTTAAGATAAAATTTAGATCATCATCATCATCAATACCATCCAACTAAAACATCCTAAACTACTTTTTTCTTAAAAAAAATGAAATTTAGATTCAAATCCAAATCCAAAAATCAAAATCAAAACTAAAACCAACTAGATCGAAAGTACAAGAAATCCCATCCAAAAGTTTTATAATTATATATTAAACCAAATCTAAATCCAATATAGAAATCACTTTTCTTTATCACTAATTAAACCAAAAAGATCTTATATTCGTAAGAGAAAGATGAAAACCATTTGAAGATCTGAAAATAAAGATGAAAAGATGAAGATCCGAGGGACGGTGCTGGTGGTCAAACACGTCACTAGTCAACGGCGGTCAACAGGGGGTAATAACAATCCAGCCACCATCCATGCCTACATCTGAAACCCTAAAATTCGACCACCACCCATAGCCACCTTTGAAACCATAAGATCTGGACACCACCTACCATCTGAAACCCTAAGATCCGGCTAGCCACCACCCATACCCGCCATCTGAAACCTAAAGATATTGACTATCGCGGTTCACGATCTTAATCGGTATATTAGAAATCTCGACTTCTAGTGTTTTCCAAATATCAATTTAGTGTATAACTCGATGGAAAGCATGTTGTGGTGATGTAACTCAAAGAACAAATTTTATGGACTCAAAGCACATGGTGATGATGATGTTAGATGATGATGTTTAGTGTTTAGTGGTGATGATGATATTCATTTGATGTAACTTTACTGGTGAGTGTTTTGTTTTTTTGGATTAAAAAAGCATATATGTGATAGGTTTTAGATGATGGTGGTGGTTGTTATAAAATGTGAAAGATCTGGGAAAGAAAAAGAAGTAGGGTTGTTGAAATGTATTTTTCCCCTTAATTTATTTATTGTAGAGTTAATTACGAAAATACCCATCATGTGGCTGGCACGTGATGTGTTTTTAAACAGACGTTATTACCCAGGACCAAAAGTGTTGACGGGGCAAAAAATTTTGGACTAAAACTGTAATTTATTAAACTTAGGGATGAAAGCTGCAAGTAGAGCTCCACGACAGAGATGATTTCTGTAATTAACTCCCACATATATTTTATCATTACTATTATTGTTGTTACTATATTGTAGACGTTGATCCAAAAACAAAGTTTATAACAGTTTTAAACTTTTTTTATTTAGGTGTAAACTTTCATATTTAGTTTGTCACACCACTTTTGTCCATGCTAATTACAATATGTAGTGTGAGCAAAGATGGTGTGACGAATTTTTTTTAAAAAAAAACCTAAATTAAAATTGTGAATTTTTAAAACTTCACACTTTTTAATGTAAATAAATATTTACTTTAATATAGTTTTACAAACATAAAAGCGTAACAAATTTTATAAAAGTGTGGTTAATTAAAATATTATTTGTAGTGATACCAATGTAACCTTTTTTTATATTTTATTTTTACGTACGTACTCAAAACAATATAGATAGTATGTAAAGCACAATGATATAGATGCATATATCGTATGATACAATATGTGATCTTTGCTAATTAGACCATTGAAAGTTTAAAACTAAAAAAACCACTTGAAAACCCATTGGGGACGACCATAATTCTTGACTCCAGCACTCGAAGTTGTAACGGATAGCTGATCAAAGAAATATCGCGGAAACTTCAATTTGCAATCGATCGCAGTGTGTACGCGCGTGATCACAAACATATCATGATCCAAAAGTAAATTAACCAAGATCCAATGACAATTGAAAGAAGGAAGACAATGGACGATATAATCAAACACAAAGCTGAAGTTTGCATGGAAGACAAATATTTTTAATTAAGTTGCAAAAGCTTTGATGTTGAGTAGAGCTTCTTCAAAATAAGGAACATCTTTATGTTCAACACCTACAAAAGCTTCAATTCCATTTCCACCAACATCATCCATGAGATATACTACATTTGTTCCAAGTGCCCTACCACGTGTGACCCAAATGGGCTTTCCAAAACCAAAGTCAAGTTCGTAATAAGGGAACTTACACAAGCTGATTAAGCGGATTGGGGTTGCGTTAGGAGGAATAGTAGCCGTGTATGACAAAGAATTATAAACCATTGTCTGCATTTGCTCATTATCATGACTTACCTTTGAGTAGTCACCTATGAAATCCTTGACATAGTTTTTTAAGAGATGTGCCAACGACTCTGTTTCAACGTTAGTTTCACATTTTGTTGCTAATAATGCAGAAAGATTCCCACAAGAATCTCTGGGTATTGAAGAATTGGTAATTTTCCCCCTTAGGTCAATTGCCCAAAGAAGAACAGAACATCTTGGAGGATAAGGCCCATTTGTTCTTTGGTCAATTTTGATTAAAGCCTTCCATATGAGAGCCGAAACCAACTGGACCTTTGAGAAATATTGCTGCTGGCTACCAAAGATCTTGTCTCTTAAGTTTGCTATCTCACTTTCGCTGAATGAAATTTTCTTAGTGACATACTTGCTTCTATGCATATTTTCACTACTTTTTGTCCTTGGAAAACTCCTGATCACTTGTTTGGGACTTGACCCACGAGCAGGAAAGAATGAGGCTGAGTTGAAACCCGGCCCAGTGAATTCATCATGACTAATTATTTCTCCTCGGCATATACCAGCCCATTCGTTCAAAAATATAAATAGCGTAGCCGCATCACCAACCCTATGTGAAAGGCTAATACCAAGTGCTACCCCTCCTCCATACTCAAATGTGGTCACCTGAATGGAAAGTAACGGGTCGGTGACTTGATCAACAGCCCCAAATGGAGACGGAATGAATTCATCAACCAACTTTAAATTTACTTCCGAACCAACTATATCTTCATATTTGATGTTGATCACTTTGGCATATATGAACTCAACACCTTGGTCAAGACACTCAATGACATGATCTTCTTTCAGATATCGACCAGCAAGAGGGTAGAATCGCGGTAACGTTTTCTCAAGAGATTTTTCGAGTTGGGAAACAAGGTTTGGATTGTCATTGATATCGAGTAGAAGAGAACAAAGTTCAAATTGAAGGCAGGAGCACACTCATCAATGAAACCTATCTTGTAGTGATGGAGTGTTGGAGGAGTTTGAGTGGCCGGCTTTACAAACTTTGTTGATTGTTTTTGGATATCCATTGTACTAATTACTAGTAAATCCTTAAAGCTAATACCAGAACTGAATGAGTACCCTATATATATACACACAATATATTTAAAGATTTTATAAAAACCACAAATTAAAAGTTAAAACACAACTATATTTTAAGATTTCTTTAAGGACCACTAATTAAAAGTTGAAACACAATTATTACTATTTAAAGATTCTTTAAGAAACACTAACTTAAAGTTGACAAACACTCAAATGGATGGGTTGGTTGTTTATACATCTTTTTAGCAATAGCCTAGTGGCCATCAGACGCCACTTCCCAGGAAAGGTCCTGAGTTCGAGTCGTGCCAAAGGCAAACTTGAGATAATCAGGGGATTATTAAGTGGTTGAGATTCACCTGGACACTAGTCTAGCTGGGGGATTAGTGGGTACCAAATGGTACATGGGATCAAGGGGTTCCCATCCAAATACCCATTTTTTTTCCCACTAACTTAAAGTTGACTCATCGTGTTTAATTCTATACTAAATTATTTTCTCGCGTAATACGCAGGTTAACGATATTATATTTTTATAATAACATAAATTAGTAGTTATAAATAAATATGTTAAATATGGTGATATTATTATTTAGAAATGTTTTGTATAAAAGATGGTTAATAAGATATGTATGTTATATCTTTATATTGTGACCGCGTAAAGTTAAACATAGATACTACCAACTAAAAACTGATGATATATTTATTTGAGTTTTTTTTATTGTATACAGTTCGTAACATATGTTTGTTATATTTTTGTATAACTACGGTTTAATATTATAATACAAATTAAACATATATATTTAATGTAATAATAAAATTATCAAGAAAACATTTATCACTTTATCTATAATATATTACATAAAGTATTAACCCCGCATTTTTAATTTTAGACTTTAAATTTATAATATATCCCTCATTCCCTTAATATGTTTGATGTTAAATAGAAGGCTTTTAATTTATTATTATTTTTCTTTTTTATATAAGATTTAAACCCATGACCATATCATTAACCTTTATATAATTATCGAATTTAATTATCTAAAACTTTTATTTTATACTTTTTAATAATAATAATAATCGAGTCATGCTAGAATGACAAACAAATTACAAACTAATTGTTACAAACATAGGTGGCATGTGAGGTGGTCCAATCAAACAAGAGATAGAAAGAAGAGAGAGAACACATAGAGGTGGTTTAATTGGTGGAAGTTAAGTTTGTAAAAATTTATATATGATAATAAAAATGGCTCTGTTAAAATATGTCAGAACGTTGGTGCTAACACAATGATGATGCATTCTATAAAGGCATAATAAAATGCTTAAAATGATAACAAAAATTTAAAGTACGATCATATGGCATCAAAACAAACATATTTATGAGTATATTTGTTTTTAATATGTTACAACTAATTCATATAAAAGAGATTTTGTAGTTATATTAGTATATTAAAGGATAGATATGGTGACATGTCAGGTGGTCCAATCAAACAAAAGATAGAAAGAAGAGAGAGAACACATAGAGGTGGTTTAATTGGTAGAAGTTGAGTTTGTAAAAATTTGTATATAAAAGGTTTGTAAACCTAGAATTACTCAAATCAAAATCAAATTGCCTCATATTACCAAAAGGTACTCCCTCCGTCACATATTAAGTGTCATATTTTGACTTTTTAAGTCTTTTTCTTTCAACTTTGACCGTAAATATTTTTGTTTGTGTTATATAACACTTGATATAACATATATGAATTGATTGAGTTTTAAATGTACTTTTCATTAATATAACTTTTATCAACTAATATATAACACAAACAAAGATATTTACGGTCAAAATCGGAAAAAAAAGACTTGACCAGTCAAAATAGGACAATTAAATTAGGACGGAGGGAATAAAACAATGACTCTGAAAAAATCGTTCACACTTTCACATAATGATTGTTTATATTATTTAGGAAGTAAAATGTGATTTAGTAATCTAGTAATATTTAATAAAGCTAAAAAAGGAAAATGATGTAAGCAAACTCACTACAATCCAAAGTTGTTTCTCATCTAATGGTTATGATTTTTTAAAACAATATTTAAAGGGGCTCTTTTATAATTATTAGGAGATGCATAATGCATCATCTATTTTAAACTCGTTACATGTCATTAACTCAGTATGTCATGACTTTGATTGCTAAACAATATACTCGTATTTTACAAAGATATGTGACATATATAATGAGCAAATGAAGATGTTCTGTTAAAGTATATTTTGCCTACATCATAATAGCAGATAAGCGGGCAACAAACTGCACCGCCACTCCTGAATTTTGACTTTTTTGTTAATTATTGGCGATGGATGCGGTGATAGCTTATTTGTAAAAGGTGAAGAATTGTTACCATAAAAATACAACAATTACCTGAAAGGTCGACAATTGATTCCTTCTGCATTTAGACAGTAACAATGGTTTGTTTACAAGAAATGCAGTAGTCTAGAAAGTCTATCCGTTATGAAGTAAATGAATGTCATAAACAGGGATGAGCTTATGAAACGAAAACCTGAAGCCTGTCCTAGGCCCGGACCGAGCCCAGCTCAACCCTGCCCGCCCAAGTCTCAAATGGTTCGTGTTAGTTCCAACTTAATGGATACACGAAGACATGTAACATCCCGAAATTTTAAAGTAAAGAAAATAAACCTTTATTATAGTTTTAACATTAAAATAATTTCCTGGTATTTTATTTTTAGATGCGGGTTTAATTAAGTTGGAACTTTAGTGGATAGCGGGTATAATACCCTTTTATTTGTGGAAGAAAACGTGGCATGACAAGGAGATGCCAGCCACCCTTTCCTTTGTGAATCACCCTTCCATTACAACTACCAACTTCTTCATTCTTCATCTTCCAATTCTTGTTTCTATCAATCTCAAATCCTTTAAGAAATAATAGTAATAATAATAATAAACATTTAGTGCTAGCAATCAAATTTGAAGAAAATTGTATATGAGAGTGTGTATGCGTGTGGAATTGAGCAAGGAAGGAAGATAAGAAAGTGTGATTTTCAACCTATTTCTTGTTCATTGTTCTTGAGGTGAGAATTTTAACCTAGTTTAATTATTATTTGTCAAATTAGGGTTCTTGGGGAAATTAATTTGGTGGTTTTCATATATATGAGTTAATTTCTATAATACAAGTTAGGGTTCTTGTAATTTAATCAAATTTAGGGTTTAATTGGGTTGCATGATAGATTTTGATGAATGGTAGTAAGAACAAAACTGGACAGATTCTGTCTTTGTATTTGCAACGTGTAAAACACCCCCATGTCAGAGTTTTCACTTGTTGAGTCCTAAAAAGAAAATGTAGGTTATTGTGTTAAGCAAATTTTGCCACTGGAATGGGTTGAAAATACGAAGTAGAACTCCAGTTATGAATTTTTGAATTCAGTAGCGTCATGCTGATCTTTCAGCAAAAATGATTCTGTGTCAGTTTTTAAAACGAGTAAAACTCACGTATATGAGTCAAATCTTGTGTTGGTCACTAAAGATAAAATGTGCTAAAATGTGTTAAGAAGAAGTGGCCACTGGAATGAGGTCAAAATATTGTGTAGAACTCAAGTTATGGTCATTTGAAGTCAGTAAGGTCAAAGCTGTTTAACAGCAGCAGTTTTGGTTTTTAAAACGACCAGAAGTCACCTTTGAAGGACAATTCACATATTGGTCACTAAAGATAAAAGGTAGGTATATGTGTCATGTAAATTTGGCCACTGGAATCATGTTAAAAGAGTAAGTAGAACTTGAGTTATGATTGTTTGAAGTCTGCTAGGTCAAATATGAAAATGACGATTTTGATACGAAAGTAACTCTTGGCCAATTGAAAATGATATAAGAAGTACATGTTATGTGAACCAACCCAAGATTATTATAAGAATTGTAAAAGTTGGGTTGGGCATTGAAATGCTAGTAAAGGTAGTAAAGTATGGCTTGTTAGCCTTGTGTTTGAAGTAATTGAGCTTGATGACCTTATATGTGTGAATTGTGAATTATTGCTAGGTGAAAAGCAATATGATTGTTAGATGGTCATCATGGATTTGGTTGTCGCGAAGGAGGTGAGTACTCTTGCATACGATTATATATACGTTGGGTCAATTGACCACATCATGTTGAAGTTTGTTTATCCATGTGTGGTAATTGATTCGGCGTCAGGCCCATATGGGGCATAGTGTTTATGAGGCCTAAGAACCTCCGGGGCCTAAGAATCCCGATAGTTGATTTGAGATGAGGCCTAAGAACCTCCGGGGCCTAAGAATCCCGATAGTTGATTTGAGATGAGGCCTAAGAACCTCCGGGGCCTAAGAATCCCGATAGTCTCATTGATATGATTGTTTAGCTTACATGGATCCATGTATGAGTTGTTAGCGCAAAGGTGAGTATGCAAGTGATGGTGTGACGATGCCATTGGCTACATGTGAAAGTCCTTTGTGTGTTTGCCCTCCTTCGTATGTATAAGCGTATGCAATGGTATTCACTAAGCTTTGGCTTATTCTTTTAGTTGTTTACCTTTTTATAGGTTGTCCCGGATGCGGAAGAAAGTTAAGCAATGTAAAGATTGAAGTTAAAGATGCTTTTTGGATATTGATTGCTTTAGCTAAATGCGGATAATGGTATTGGTAATAGGACCCATAGTGACCCCTTTGAACTATCGGCTCTTTGTACTCTTATTTTGTCTTTTTGGAAAATTATTATGATGTCTAGTGTTAGACTCGAGTTTTTGGGTATTTTAAATGGGTCGTTTTGTAGTTGTAATGTATTGATTTTGTTTAAATGTGTTTTGGAGAAACTCACAATCCGCAACAGGTTTGGATGATGATTTTACGAATGGGTCATGCCGAAATTGCCAATTTTGAATGCCGTCTTTTGTAATGTGTCAACTTGGGTAAAATGACCCGTTTCGCTGTAAATGTTACACTTGATCAAATGAAAGCTTTCGGAATTTTAAATCATGTGTCTTTAACTCATTTTGAAGTTTGGTAAAGGGATTTAAGGTTTGAATATGATTGGTAAAAGATTGTGCAAGATTGAAGTTTGGGTTATGATTTTCAAAAGTTTTAGTCCTGCAGGAAAACTGCAGGCTGAGATCAGAAATATCCCACTGCGGCGCAGTGGGAGTGTTTCCACCCCACTGCGGCGCAGTGGGGGAGTTTGGTCGCTGTTTCAGTAACTTCCCACTGCGGCGCAGTGAGGGCTTATAAAAAAAAAATCTCTTATTTTCCTAAAATGAGTTTGGGTTCTTTCAAGACACCTCTATGTCAACAACAATGACTGGTGAGCTCATTGGTCTGATGACTGTCGAGTCTAGTGAGGCGTTTCAGTAAAGTAATTAAGCAAGTAAATAATGAAAACAATGAAGAACAATCACTGAAACTATATAATACAATATATAAGATAAAGTAAATAGCAGAGGAGCACTATGTATAATTTTCAAATGTATTTTACTAATTATGGTAAATAAGATGCAAAGTTGTTGCGGAACTAAAATAAACACCCAAGTGTAATATCATAACACCCTAGATATACAAATGATCTAATACATGGAAATACTCGTACAGATATAAACACTTAGATTTGTGAAGTGTATTTCTCGAAAGATAATCTAAAAGTATATATTTCACAAGCTTACACTATCAAAGTTTCGAGCAATTTGTAAGTGTGTGAAATGTCTTCTATTTATAGAAAATGTCAATGATGACATGGACAATGTTGTACAAATGTGGTTGAGAGTATTTAAGGAATGCATTTAAATCCTTAACATACGTAAAATAAAGTAAGTGAATAAAGTCACATTCGATGTGTATTGTCATCATTATTCTCAACCACTTTTACACAACCTTGTACTTTGAGCAGAGAACTTGATATTATTTGGATAAAGGTGTGTAAAGGTAAAAGGTTTCTCTCATAATCAGTGTAAAGTATTGTAAGTACTTTAAACTAATGTTGCTTCAATCTTCGATCAGTGTAGGATCTTATATTGGCCTCCACCACTGAGATGATCATCTTTTTGTCATACTTTAGTCTTCGACTTCAATAGAATGTTGATATGATCTTGATTGAAGTGAAGCTTCAGTAAACATAATGAATCTGAGAGCCATCAAACGTCTGTACAAGTATATTTCACTGGCTTCATCTATTTCTGGACAAATCTTCGATTGGTCCTTTGGACCCAACAGTTCAGTCCTTGGGTTGCTATATTCTGGAATTCCAAGTTTTGGTTCGGGTCGGTCCATCTCCATCAATTTTTATGAAAGTTCTTGATATCGATGCTCACCTTTGTAAATGGAAAAATAAGGTAGACTTTATGGTAGGTAGAATGAGGGATAAACCTAACAAGTATTGGAGAGATTTCATGAAACTTAACATCTCTATGTACTTTGCGTTAACTTAGGATCCGGTATGAACATGCAAAATATTGTATATGGGTTAGGAATGTTGCTTTCTTATGATCGGAGTAAGGAAGTTGGTGAGAGTGCAATAATAAAGATGGTTAAAGAAAAGGCGCGTGTAGTTGAGGAAGCCTTTTATAGAATTCTTTGATAAATACAAAGCGTTTGGTAGTTTAGATGAAAGTTCAAGTTTGTCATCAAAGAACTCTTCAAGTAAAGTTGCATCAACTCAAGGTGGCATCTCGGTAGTGGGTGCTTTCTTATTTGGTAGTAAAGGTAGCTCAACAAAAATTAAAACCGAACTAGATAAGTATCTTAGCAAGCTATGTCAACACTGCATCCCGGATTTGACATACCTGTTTGGTAAAAACTAAATACTGCAAGGTTTCCAATTCTAACAAAGATTTCTAAAGATAATTCTATCTTATTTTTATTATACTTACAATCAATTACTAGCATGATACCCGCGCAATGCGGAGGTGGTTATGGCAGCGACGGTGTGGTGGTGGGGCGACTGTTGGTGGTGAAGGCGGCGTCGAGTGGTATAGATAATTAAATTAAAAGTAATTGATGTAATGGGTTAATGGAGATATTTTAAATGAATAAAGGACTTATAGTGTAATTTAATCATTAAGGGCATTTTACAGAATTCCCCCATGTAATTTTCAACAATGGGGGCTATTCTTTTTATAATATAAATAAATATAGCATAGAAGTATAGATTTAAGAGTTGTATGCTTTGTTAGTTTCTAATCTCGATGTATGTTGTAGGTATTAAGTGTCCACCGCTACACCTAAATCCTTGTAGAAATTGGTTGTCCACATCCTTAAAGAGGCATTGATGTGCACCCAAGATTAGGTGAGAAAATCATTCAAGATAGCAATTAACATGGATGATGAGGACTTCGATTTACAAAAAAATGATGTCATTAAAGGTAATTTAAATCAAAATCAAATGGGAATTTACATAACATATATGTTGTCTTATTAATCCGTTTGTGTTTATGTTTGTAAGTGTGGAGGAAGAACTTAGAAACATGAGCATAAAAGGGTTGAAATTAATTCAAATGGATTGATGATATTATTTCATATGTTTTGAATAGATGCTTTTTTTTTACACGTCTCATGGATTTGTCACGTGGAATTAATGGAATGTAGAATGTATTGCAATGCAATTAAAACATGGGCATGTTAATTTTCGCACGGCAAACATGAGCAGGTTAATTTTTTTTGGATATACTTGCGTATAGGCTGTAAACGAACCGAACGATCACGAACAAGACTTTGTTCATGTTCGTTCGTTTAACTTAACGAACGGTTCACGAACAGATAAACGAACATAATGTTGTGTTCACGAACGGATAAACGAACATAATGGCTTGTTCATGTTCGTTCGTTTATGTTCATGAACGAATGTTCACGAACACAAACGAACAAACACTAATGAACAAACACAAATGAACAACAATGAACAAATATATAGTTATAAATATTAGAACTTAAATTCAAGATTACAAAATATCCATCGTTTATGATACGAATATACAACATTTATTTAATAAAAAAGAGATTATATCCTCATTTCCAAAAATAGAGTTGAAAGCTTAAACTTCGAGCCCAATATCACACGACTACACGTTTTCAATATAAAAAAGTATTTATATTTAAATTTTTTCTTAAAATATAGATAGTACGTATTGATAATTTAATATTTATGTTTAAACTATTTGCAGATATAGTTGATTAGGTATTAGCATATGTAAACGTTCACGAACAGAACATAAACGAACGATTGTTCATGAACATAAATGAACGAACGTTCACGAACATATTATCGAACGTTCATGAACATAAACGAACGAACGAGAGCTTTGTTCATGTTCGTTCATTTAACTAAACGAACAAATTTTTGTGTTCATGTTCGTTCATTTAACTAAACGAACGAACACGAACGAACTTCCGCCGAACGGTTCGTGAACTGTTCATGAACTGTTAGGTTCGTTTACAGCCCTACTCGCGTATTATGGAATTCAAACTAAGGCTGACAATTCGTATCTTAACAGGTCTTAACATGTCCGGTGCGCACAAAATTCACAGCTTTCAAACATGAAAATGACTCATTTAACACTTTCCTTTGATGATTTGAGCGTGACAGTTATTCGTTTTATGTATCAAAAAAGTTAAATGTTAAACTTTAAAATATTAAAAACAATTATTTTTAAAAATAGAAAAAATTGCATAGTATATTTTTTGCTTAACAGTTACTTTAACAGGTCTTAACAGGTACCCAATTATTAGCATGTTAATATTTGTATTGCAAAATACTTTTGGTATTGCTGGTTAAATTTTTGGAACAGCAGGTTGTTCGCCACGTTTTTTTGCACAGCAACACTTGCACAACGTGTTTATTTTCAAGCCCATATAAAATAAGCCCAAATAATAATAATAATAATAATAATAACTAGTAAAATTAGGCCCTGCTTTGCGGGGCTTCAATTGTCCAGTTGAAACACCTATTATTCTAGTGTAATTAAGTTGAATCTTTAACCGTTTAATTAAAAAGCATTATGTCATTGATAGGTTTATTTCAAAAATATATATAAGGGGCAAAACCACGTTAGGTTACTTATGTGGATTACGTAGTATCAATTATTGTGGTTAGATTTTGTTATAGATAATGTGTAGCTATATATGTTAGTAAAAGCTTGACATATGAAATACATATTTGCCTAAAGTCAATACCACAAACGTTTCTAAAAGATTATAGTAACAAATACATTAAATTTATATGTTGTCAATATATTAGTTAAAACCACAAAGGAGAAAAGTACAATAAAAAATAATTGAATATAAGTTTTCAACATGTTAGTATAAACCACAAAGGAGAAAAATGCGATTGAAACAAAATAGTGATACATAATGGTAGACCCGCTTAAAAGTTAGCATATTAGACACATATGTTTTATTTAATAAAAAAAAACAGACTGGCAGGCAGCTGCGCAAGAAAAACCAAAAAGGGTTGCGACGTGGTAAAATCCGAAAGGTAATACGGGGTGAGACAAAAAACAAAGCAAATAAAACCATTATAAAAAATATGGATAAGCCAAATTAAAAATAGAGATAGACGAAATCTTAAAAAAGCTTAAATAAAAATAATATGATAAACACGTAAAAACATTTAACATATTAAATATATACGTTTTTTTAAAAAGTTTAATAAAAAAAATTGACTGACAGGCAGCTATGCAAGAAAAACCGAAAAGGTAATACGGGGTGAGACAAAAAACAAAGCAAATAAAACCATTCTAAAAAATATGGATAAACCAAATCAAAAATAAAGATAGACGCAGGCTAGCAGGCAGCTACGCAACTACCTGCTAGGCTGGTTCACTGTTCATGGCTGTTACTGTTCATTAGTTGCTATCTTTTAATAAAGGTATATAATATAATATAATAATAATAATAATAATAATAATAAACAATATTTCAGGCCTAGCCAGTTAAGACTTAAGACCAAACCCAACTTGGTTTAATTATTACACATTAGCGCCGATTGAGTATAAAAACCGCAATGTGAATATAAATGTTCTAACAGATTCGACATTATGATGACAAAGCGGACAAGATATGTCATCAATGGCCATACTTTTGCAGCTAAGATTCAATCGTGATGGCAACCGATCGCGTAATAGACGCCGTATAAAGATGTTAATTTTCTTAGGCACCAATGGATTCAACCTGGTCTTAAGCGGCTCGCATGGTACATATACTCTTGACTCTGCAGACAAGCTAAACATCCAACTCTAAAGAAATTTTTTAGCCAAACCGGCTCTTAACAAGTCATCGAAATAGGTTTCTCATCCTCTAAGCTTAAACCATGAGAATGTATGGTGTGGTTTAGAAAAAAGGTATCTAGAAAGCAAGTTACATGGCTCAAAAATATCAAGAGATGCCAATACAGTAAATGACTTCTTTAGTAAAACAATAATTACATACAACAGCTGACATGAGAGACGGGTTATGTTCATTCTATAACAGAATGTCAAGCATCGGTGTTTATGAGATGAAAGCAATTTGTAGTACTGTGCTTTCGTTGTGAGAAGTTAGAAATCTATGCATACTGATATTTGATCTTAACGATTGGCATCCATGCCGCCAATGACACTATTTGATGAGCTAGCTTGTACAGTTCGAGATGATGAACACCCACTTGGGGAGTTCTCATCTGAAATGCTATTCTCAATCCTATGCAATTTCTTTGACTTTGGTTGAGCCGGTGAACCATCCTGCAGCATAATTTTATCATTTTTAATATCTGGTTTGGGTGAAATAGATATTATGAAATAATAGGGTAGAAGTGTTATTTGAAAGGAGGTAACTAAAACTATATTGTGTTTGCTACAAATTCTTATGGACAAGGCTGTACTTCCTTTTTTTTTTCTCTCACAGAAAGTGTTTCGTTTCTTGCATTTTCTATAGTATGTTAGTTATTTGGAAACAAAATAACTCTTGATTTCCTATACCATAAAAGTGCCTAGCATAATGAACCATTGTGCCTTGCACCTCGTTTGTAAAGAAACAAGATACATGCCCAAAAGAATGAGAAAAGATAGAAAAACAAGCTTCAATTAGGTGAGAACAGCTAACAAAAATCCCCATCTTCCAGCTGTAATGCTTCTTTCTTCTATATATAATTACTTATTATTACTTACGTTAAGCATTCACTGTTATCTTTCAGCTTTTTATACAAATTGAAAAGTTTGTTTAACTATGACTGTTGCTAGATACATATACTAACTTTTTCCAATCATTAACTATGGTCATAGATCGAAATGTAATTCCGTTCCCTCTAAAGAGATTAATTTTTTCCATAGCTAGTGATTGGACTCATGTTGCATACAAAGCCATCATTTTCACATAGATGCCTAGGAAAATAACTACTTCAGAGTTCAGAAGAACAAACTGAAGTGCAAAAAACAACCATTACATTGCAACTTTTGTCCAAAATGGGTATCCTTTCTTGCTTTCTTTTTTATGTTGTATTTTCTCATAAACAAAGGTTGCTTTGCAACAGAAGACAAAGTAATTGTTTTATCTGTAATGGAGTATTAGCTTTAGAGGGCATGGGTCAAGTAGCAGAGAAAAATCGCCCAAAGTCAGCCACTTTATCCACAAAAGTACAAATTTGGTAAGTAATGGGGTTTTTAGCCAAACTAAACTGACCAGTGCGAAAACTTTATCCATTTTGTCTTATTACCCAAGCTGCGAGAACATTATTTACTTTGACTCAATCCCCAACCCGCTTGACAAATCCATTATGCAACCCTCTAGTTTAACAGGTCAAAATAAATTTATAAGTAATGCCTTCAATAAAGTGCAATCGCTAACCTGATCTCCCGTAGATCCAGGTGTCTTGAGCTCTAGTTCAGTAGCAACATCATTAGAATCCTCATCTTTTCCAGTTGCGCTCTCTCCTTGCTCCGATGATCTGTTTCTAGAACCTTGTCTACTGGAGACGTGGGACCTAGTAGTCGGCTGCACAACTGGAGACACGTATTGCACAGACGGAAAGAAAGTCGAACAAGGATTGGAAACAACCCCGGGATTTTGGCTTCCAAAAAAGGGGTATGGGGGTATGGATGGATGCATTGGAATAGAGCCAGGTGTCATTGGAATAGTGCCAGGTGGCATTGGCATTTGCATTGGTACCGGGTAGGTGTATGAAGGGGGGTGCATTACAACTGACTGATCCATATGACTCCATGGGTACATAGCCCGAGCCCTTTGTTGATATTGAAGGTTAAGGTTTTCAATATCTGATTTGAGGGATGCTTTCTCTTCTCGTAAGTCATGCTTCTCTTGAGTCAACTGTTACCAATTAAAGAAAAATAAAAATGTTTTAGTAAAAGTTGCAATACAGGTTATGGTATTATATCTAATAGGTCAAACGGGTAAGATAAAAAAGAATAATATAAGCAATAAGGAATCAGGTCAAAATCAACGAATCAAAAGTCACCCGAAGTGTATATTTAACGCATAGAAGACCGAACCTCCTAAATCATCTTATATCAAATATTAGACAATTACAGACATCATTTAATTCATGGAATCATATTTGACATGCCATATTAATGTAAAAAAAATTAAAATTTTTGATTCGAACAGAAGTGCTTGGATCAAACAACTTGACCCATTTTGGCATGTAGTAAAAAGGTACTGATTTTGACTTTTTACCCGCAACCTGTCCAGCCCACGGGTTATGGTGTCTCTAAGTTTCAGCTTATTAGACTACTAGTCTGGCAACTGAAACACTTTTTACTTTTTGTTAAAAGGATTATCTATTTGCTAAAATTCAAACGCGATAAAAGCCCAAAACTAGACCAATTTAACAACAAAAAATCAATGTTAAATTGAGTTGCTGTAACAAATAAGAGCTGTTTCCAGAAGAAAACAAAAAAACATAATTATTATGAATAAACATCAGCTGTTACAAATAGATGTTCTAATATTATAGTCATTCCAGTCTCATGGGGAATATATTGTTAATATGCGTGAATGTGTGTGAATACTTGTCTTAAATAACATACCCCTATAATTATCATTATGGTAACGTACTTGCATTTGCTACCAATCATAGTAATATGGTTAGTTATTTACTATGTGTTTATGTTAGCAATATAGTTTCATTTTTTGCCCATTATAGCAATAGTTTAAGCTCATGTTGCTATGATTGTTAACAAATAGCAACTGATACAGTATGTACTATTACTGATAATTTTTTGTAGTACGTCGCTGTAACTGATAGAACATGTACCATTAATCCATTATATTACTATTCTAAGCAAATTACCATAAAAAATAACCATATAAGTTACCTTAGTAATATTACTTTGATTTAAAAATACCGTATGCATAAATAACACATTTTGGACGTTTTTCTGTCTGATTGACCAATTTAGACCAGTTTTCTTAAGCTAAAACCTAACTGTCCCATTAAAGATATAACATAACGCAATTGGCACGCTCATAAGTAGTTGGATCAGATAGTCACAATAGTTACAAGTGATAGTAATCAGTTGAGATGTTTATAAACCCTTACCCTTAATTTCTTTTGAATTTGTAGTTACCTCAGAAAACTAATATGATTAAAAAAACCAAACCTGATTAAAAAACTAATATGTTTAAAAACCCACTTGCAAATTCCAGGACCCTAAAATTGATTATTCTTTAACTCTCTAAGAGACCCTTGACGTCCGGGTGAAAATAAAAAACATTGCCAAGTACCATGTATACTGAAACACGAAACACAGATGTTGTGAACACTGTTTAACTGATTCAAGCTTGCCGTTCATTTGTATTAGGCTTCAAACTGAATCTTCTAAATTGCACATACAAGTGTTTTATGTTGAAAATCATCATAAAGATGATGAATTTGCTGATTTAACTTGTAATGATTTCTTACCAATTAAGAATCATGCAAAATAAGACATGACGTGTGCTGAAAAAAACACCAGACCCATCATAATGTCACCAATACTGATATCACACAAGTAGATGTGTAAAACAGGGAGGGTGACAGGCAGCTTGAGTAACAAATCGGCACATTTGTATTATATACAAGTTTTACATTGACCGACTCAGCCCATTTAGAGTTAAGTGGATCAAAACTGTAACCTCTACAAACATTAAACCTAAATCTAGTGAAACGAAAAGTTACCTCACGGGATTCTTCAGTGAGTGCTGTGTACTCCGATTTTAGTCTGCTGACTTGAGCAGTCAAATCATTTAGCATCTGGATCGTATCACCAAGTATAGTTGCTTTGTCAAATTTAGGTCTTTCAGGATCTGCAAAAATTATTTTACTTTTAAGCATTAAACCTACCATATAGCCAAAACCATTAATACATTAGGACAATCTCTTTTCAAAACATAACTTGGACTTGAGATCACATTATCAGACATATGAACGAATTAAAGATAAAACAGTATTCAACTTCATTTGCATTATGTAACAGCCCAATAGAGCTTTTCCCTTCTAAATAAGGCGTAGCATGAAAGAAATATGTTAACATACCAAGTGTCTTTCCCAATTCAGTAAACTGCTCATTTAGACGATCTCTCCTTAACTTCTCACGGTCAGCCTTTTGAAGCTTTCTGTCTTTGATTCTGGTCCAGGCCTTTAAGAAACGGTAAACAAAATTCAGGGATTAGAAAGTAAGTAAACATAAAAGCACGTAGATTTTTTAATCAAAAATTTACATCGTCCATAAATACCAGAAATTTCCTATTTGGGAAAGCCATGAACATGCAATTATATATCCTCCTTCATACCTTAGAAAGTTTTCACACTAAATTAACATGTTTCCATCTACATAGTCTCGGATAGAATGAACTTAAAGTTGTAATTTATGAGAAAAGTCTTATTATGGATTAGAAGAATTATGTTGATGACACCTGTGTGTTGCAGCTTCTTTTACACTTACATGCACATTAATTTATAGTACATCTATCAAGGTATACTTTATAACATGCACACACATAACATTAACCCGGGCCGGTCCACTTTTCCCGGCGGTTTCCTTGCTTAAACCACAGACCGGACCAAGTAATCGGGTTATCTGATCCCTAAACCGCCTAACCGGGATCCAACTTTTCAACCCAGCCAAACCAACCCGTTTGTCCCGATTCGACCAGTTTATTCCAGTTTGACAGTTTGAAGTACACCCGTATATCAAGGTATAAGAAAAAAGGTGCATCAGACACATTTCATTTAATGCCCCCAAAGCCGAAAGCTACTAGAATATCATTTCGGTTCAACAAAAAACCATGGTGTAAGGATCCTAGTAGCCCACAATTTTGAGCTTATAAGGGCTTCAAACTTTTAATCTCATACCAATGTTAGACGGGTTGTTACATTTCAGCACCACAATCCTACCCTTTCCTACTATATTTTCTCCATACGAATAATACTTTTTTCTCCTAAACCGTATTTAATGTTGGCATAAATATTACTCCAATATCTGAAACAATCATTTATGTACTAATTTTCATTCCCCTACTGCAACAAAAATGATTCTAAACAAGTAGTAAATAATTTATCGAGACACGGAGACTTCAACGGCTAAAGGGAGTATCACATATTTCTTCATAATATATAAAAATGTGTAATTTGGGCATTTTATGTTATCTAATGAAATCAGTAGTTCCTGATATAATTAGGATTTTTTTTTTACATAACTGAACATTAGGTAACAAGATATCTTGACAATTTCAATATCTACATAAACACACACACACACACACACACACATATATAGGTTTGTAAATAGAAGTAACAGTGACTGATACCTGGAATCAGTGTTCTTGAATTGAAAAGCTGGAGATGAACCATAAAATTCATATTTATCTGAATTTGAATTTGAATTTGAATTTGAATTTGAATTTTGATGATGAGGAGGAGGCAATCGGTTATCCATTTATTTATTAGAAAAAATTGAGAGTGTTATAATTTCTAGGGTTTATCTGTTATTTATTTGATCCAGCAAAAGACAGATAGATAAAAAGATAGATAGAGAATCTAAACGAACAAAAGCACACTGTAGACGACCTCAGGTACACCCAAAGAATTTGGATTCGGGTCGGCTTTTCCCCACCCAAACCCCTTTTGGCCCTTTATTACTTCCCCTTTCATTTTCATTTTTATTTCTATTTTCATATTTTAATTTTTTCACTCCGGAAAAAATATGATATATCGTGAAACGTGAATTATATATTCCCTCCAGTTGGGGATGATTTTTGGTACGTGTTTAGGGTAAGTTTACACTTAAATTAATAGGAGTTAATCTTGTTTAGAAAAATGATAATGAATGGTTTATACTTGTTGGCGGTTCCCTAATGGTGTGAAATACTTATTAGCTTCACGCCACCAAGTGTGATATTTTAGGTGTTTGTGTGTGTTTTTCATTAGGATTTTAGGTGAATCCTTTGAGGGGTATTTATAGACCCCTAGGGAAGGATCCAGAAGCTGGAGTGTTAACGGCAACAATAACGTCTTCAAGTAGCCGTTATCGTTGTAACAACCTCTGACCTTGAAGGTACGAGTACGGGTCGTACGTACTTGTGCATGTTCCAAATTGTACTGTTTGTCTGTGGGCTGGTCGCAACCTTCGTGACCGATTGGCGGAACCTGCTGGTTTAACTTAATATATGCAGGCGCCGGCCTTCGCCTTAATGAAGGCTTTGGCCTTACTTAATGTGCCTAATGCGGAGGGTCAAGGATGGTATATCATCAGTACGAAACCAAATCGAATCGAAACCGACAAATATCCAAATTGGAAATAACCAAAAGTAAGAACCGAATATCGAACCGATTACATGGATACGATACCGGTCCCGGTATTTATATTTCGGTTTTATCCATATTTTGGTACCGATTTTTGACTTATGAGTGTTTGCTAATTTGTTCTCCTCCATACTCTAATATCATGTTAGTTCATTTATATTTCTATCTCTATCTCTATCTCTTTAATAAATAAAACAATATTTTAATGACATAAATATTTTTAAGAAAGTACTTTTTTTTAAAAAAAGAAATTATATTATATTATATTATATTATATTATATTATATACTTTATTAATACAATACTTGTGAATAGTAACTAAGTGATGTGGTCCAATGGAAAAATGACATGTGGCGACTTTATTATTATTTTTTTGTTTACTTTGGGTTTTAATTTTTTTTATATAAACATATATATTGGATATCACAAACTTTTAAACCAAATGAGTTGATTGTGGTATTACTCTTAAATAAACAACATTTGAGAAAAAAAATTTGATTAACTGGTTATGGTGTCGCCTTTAAATAAATTTATTATTTCATATAACGTCGTTTTGGTTTTGCCTTTCAATTAAATGGTTTCGAGTTTACCACGTTATTGTCAATTTTTATGTGTTGTTTTGCTCTTTTTCTTTATAGTGACTTTAAACTTCGAGTAAATATATTTATGATTATGTAGTTGGGGTATTAGCTTTAAGAAAGAACAGATAACCACAACCGATACTGGGCAGTAAAAACCTCCTAGTTACTTATATGACACCTTCAAATCTTTTTTAAAAAATTATTTCTTTTTCATTAATTTGATTATGATCTCATAAGAACCTTTTTCTTAAAATTAATGTTACTTTTGTTTTTTATTTTGTGATGTCATAATTCTTTAAAGAAAATATTTAACTATTTTTCAAAACTCTAATAATTCATATATGGTATTTTACATTTTTGTCATCTATACAATTTTGTCATAACATTTTTTTTTAAAATTATGATGACATCATTATTTTTAGAGAAAAACTTACTTGACACTATTAGACATTTTCTTATTAAATATTTGTTTTTACTTGATTAATTTATGAGATCATATTTAATTAAACTTTGATCTTTTATTACTCCATTATAAGGTATCTTCACTATTAAAGATTTTAAATGTTTATTCATATATAATTTTTACTATCAAATTACATGACATATACAAAACAATATTTGATATATCAAATTAAATTTTTCTTTGACTTGTCCGCGTAATACGTGAGTTACTAACCTAGTTTCCTAAATAAAGCAGATTGATAACCCTTTTTCTAATTTTTAAGACTTTAAGAATCAATATTTTAAGCATTCATTTCTACCATAACTAATCAAGACCATCCATTTCAATATTATACGAGGGATAAAATTGTCATTTCACACATTTTAGAAAGAAAACAAAAAGATAATATGGTTGAGCATGTGATGTGTCGGATTTTAAATACATCTCCATATCTACTGTGTCGTATTTCAAGTCTTCATCGGTGTAACACCCCAAAGTTTTTTTTTAAGGTAAAGAAATTAATCCCTTTTTATAGTTTTGACATTAAATTAATTTTCTAGTATTTCATTTTTGGTTTTGGGATTAAATTAGTTGGAACTTTAGCGGATAACGGGTATTTTCTCACAAAAATTAGATGGGGCGTGGCATCTCCTTAGGTTGACAGCCAATCTTTCCCTCCTTACTCACAATTCCATTATCATCTTTCCAAGCTTCTCAAATCTTCTTCTTCTTGTTTCTTTCAAATCAAAGCTTAATTTCATTGTAATTCAAGAATAATAATAATAATTATAATTGTTTGATCAAATAATCGCACTATGACTCAACCGGAGGTGTGAGTGGGTTTGGGGGTGTTTTGTTGGCGATTCCCTTCCAGTCAGAGGGTCGAAGATTGCTTTACGCCTATTGTTTGCTGATCCTAAGTCGTTTCGTGCTACTTAGGGTTTATGGGATAGTTTAGGGTTATGTATATGAAATCGGAGATCGAATGTGAGTTATGTATTTAGAGAGAATTGTATGTGATCCTATGTCGTATGGCTTCCTCCTCTATTTATATAGACGGTAAAAAACTTGGGGAAGAGGGTAAGAGAATTAGGGTAAATCTCTTCCTCTTTTGAGAATATCTTATTTCCTTCTTGAGGAGATTTGTGATAATCTCTTTTCTAGATCATGTCCGAGGTATTTGGATTTAAGTATATTATTTTATTCGGATAATCATGGAAAGGATCTATATCCGATCTTCTTGGTATGTTTTCTCTCGGAGCTGGATATTCGTTACTTAGGGAGCTCCAGAACGTTTATGTAGAACGGAGGTTGAGCTCCGTTCTGGGTTAAGTAATTTTACCTGTACGAAGGTATCTTTGTGTCTGCTTCGGGTACGGAGCTAAAGCTCCGTATAGGGTATATCATCAAGCCCCCCAGTCTGATGGGAGATTCTATCTGTAGAATATCGCATTAGACTTCAAAAATAATAGTCGTTTCCCAGGTCATCCTTACGGTGGTCCTTAAAGCGGAACCGAAAATTGGGGTATACTTATCCCATTTTCAACGGTTGGGATTTGACTACAGGCTTCCGCCAAAATATTATATATATACTATTTCACTTTTTGGTCAAAAATAAAAATACGTTACCTTCTGTGGGCGATATCATCTTTAGCAATTCATCCATCGTCTTCCTGCTTCCATCATCACTTCAAGTAAAAGGTATGTGATTCTTCCCGGATCTCTTTGTATTAGGGATGGATGATTGAGTCTAATAACTTTGAAACCCTAATACGATCTTTGACCGATGAAGGTCTTTAGATCCATGTTCCTCTGTTATATAAACATCCTTATTATCGGGATCAACCATTCTTTTGTTCCGTCCTATTAGTTAAATCTTGCATCTCGTTTGTTTTGCCGCTTCCTTCCACTATTAGGATGACACCGTTTAGGTATCATTTCTTGTTTTGATCGACTCTTGTCCTGTTGTTGACTTTGCTAGGGTTTCATCATCATTCATTTTTTATTTTTTTTTAAGTTTGTTTATATCCCCCTTCCGTATTTCTTGTAGAATGGCGTTCAAGCAGATGATCAATAGGCAATCCTTCCTCGCTCAACTTGTCATGAAGGCTGCTCCCTCTGCCGCTGCTTCGGGCTCGGGGAGCTCTGTCGTGGGCTCTGATCCTCAAGTCACTGATCGTGCCGGGTTGGAGGCCATATGCCAAGCGGGTGAGGCCATTTCTCATGAAGTTAGCTTAGCTGGTCATCCTGTCATTGAGGTTTCTGACTACCCTACCAGTGGGGAGAATTGTGATCAGCCTATGGACGAGCAGGGCACTGTTGCTGGTCGTCTTAAAAGCAGAAAGAAGACTTCCGCAAAGAGGCCCAACGTGTCTTCGTCGAGAAAGAGGGTTAAAAGGTCTGACGATGCGGGGGAGAGTGCTGGTATGTGTTCTGTAACTATCGATTGACATGTCTGCTATTGCTTTTTTTGTTGTTGGATCTTGTTGGTACTTTTGCGGACATGAATCCCTTTTCTCCTCCTTTAATATCTTTGACTAGTAACCGTCTTCCAGGTATACAACCTATATTTGGATTATCTAATGGCATTCGCCTTTTTTAAAGATGCTGATCAGGCTATCTATTGGCTTTTGCCTTTGCAAGACTATTCCGTAAGGCTGAAATTTTCAGAAGATTTGCCTGGCCAAGGCTTTATCTATGATATAAACTGTGCTTTTATCATAATCAAGATTTATCCACAGTGTTGCTGACATTTTGGTGTCTTATGACAGTCGCCTTATGACGTTATTTGTCTTATGGCAGTCGTCTTATGACGTTTTTTGCTTTATGGAAGCGTTATCGGGCGTCCCCTGGACTTCTCATAAAGTCTTTAATACATGTATAATTTACGCGCGCGTTTTATATTTTGATCGATCCTTGAAAGCTTTTATTTTTGTAAAAAAAATAATTGGCAGGGGGTCGCTACATAGTAAGGTCCTAAACTGCTCAGCTTTCGTTTACTGTTCCATGTTGGTCCGGAATCTTCCTTGTTCCGCTTACGGAGCGAGCAGTTCTCTGGGTACGGCTGTATTAGCTTTTTCGTCTGTTGATGTTGCTCCGTATTCTTCCCGGATGGGGGTCGGATGATTGGAGTCTTATCCACGAATCGCCCTGTTGTATTGCCTATAGTTTCCTTCCCGTTGGTCAATCTGGCAATTCTGTGGATTCTGATTTCCTTCTGATCCTTTTTGGCAGACCTTCGGCATGGGCGACTCCTCCTGTGTAACGGGGATTTGCGCCTGTGGAGGGTTCTCCGGTGGGTTTCCTATCCTTGATTTTGACGTTTCTCCGTCTATCCTCCGCTCCAGGTGTTGTAGTTTCCCAGCGGTTATTGCGTCTTCTATGGCCTGTTGGAGGTTTCGACACGAGTTCGTGTCGTGTCCATAGTCTTTGTGAAATGCGCAATATTTTTCCCGGTCCCTTTTTCGGGTTGTTAACCTGGGTGGAGCTGGAAACACTTGCGCTATTGGTTCCGTTGCGAGAATGTCCTTTGATGATTTCGTTAGCTTCAACAATATTATTTTCTTGCCTTCCTTTGTTGCGCTTCCCCACCTCGGATTTTTGGTGGGGTCTTCCTTTTCACTGCCCGCCGGGTCTCTTTTCCGTTTACCCGAAAAATGTTTCGTCCCAGTTATTCCTTTAGCGTTAATCCAGATGTGAGCCTTGATTATGAGCTCATTGTATGTTTCGGGTAGGTTTGTCGTTAGATGTTCAACTAGCTCTAGTACTCGAAGCCCATGGATGAGTCCTGATATTTTCTGAATTTCTGGTAACCCACTTATCTCCTGGGTTTGGTGTGTATACCTTGAAATGAAGTCCCTAAGCATTTCCTCGCTTTGACGTTTTATATCGTGCGCTGCCACGTGTGTTTTCTGATGTTTCTTCTGTGGGTTGAATCATGATTTAAACTCCGTTTTTAGTGTTTCGAAATTGTTTATTGGAGCTGCCTTTAAGTTATCAATCCAATCCCTTGCTTCACCGATTAAGGAACCGGAGAAGGCGCGACAGGTAGTTTGCGTGTCCCATTCCCTGACCATCGCAGTCCTTATGAGCTTATCCAAGAAATTGTCCCGGTCTCCCTTGCCGTCATAGTATTCTATGTCTTGTGGGTGCCTCACGTCCGCTTTCGCTGGGTGGTTCTGTATGCTACTGTTAAATGGACTGCTCACGTTTGCTAGGTGCGCTATGTCCAAGGATCCGAATAAGGGTAGAAGTTGTCTCTGGATGTCTTCCTCGTTAGTCAGTCTCGAACCTACTTTTAGTTCGAGCTGACCCTGAATTTCGCTCCCGTTGGTCTTGAGCTCATTGTCCGGGTTTCCTGCATCCTTGCTCTGTATATTGATTTCACAGGGGTCTCTCCGTGCGCCATGGAAGCTTTGTTTTATAGAGGCAACCCTTTCTGTTTCGCTATGCGTTCTATCTACGTCGTAGGCGTAAGGGACCACGGGCTCTGGTTCATACACATGACCTGTGTCCCTTAGACGCCTAATTATCGCGCATAACACGTCATAATTCGCTTGCACGTAGGCATCGGTGATTCCTTTGTCCACTAGCGTTGACCCCCGATTTATTGTTCTTGTGTGTAACTTTGTAGATGTAGGGTCACTCAGATCTCGTAGTAGCGATGTAATTCCTATATTGCTTTGATCCAGTGGTCTCGGGGTGGTTCCAACGAGAAATCGACCCGGCGTTCCTATCTGGGGTCTATCCCGGTATGGCTCCATCTCGGCCTTGACCTTGTAGCCCTAGTGCGGGTTTATCCTGGCCTCGATCTCGTGGTCCTGGTGCGGACCTGTCCTGGTCTCGACCTCGTAGCCCTGGTGTGGACCTATCTTGGTCTTGACCTCGTAGCCCTGGTGTGGACCTATCTTGGTCTTGACCTCGTAGCCCTGGTGTGGACCTATCTTGGTCTTGACCTCGTAGCCCTGGTGTGGACCTATCTTGGTCTTGACCTCGTAGCCCTGGTGTGGACCTATCTTGGTCTTGACCTCGTAGCCCTGGTGTGGACCTATCTTGGTCTTGACCTCGTAGCCCTGGTGTGGACCTATCTTGGTCTTGACCTCGTAGCCCTGGTGTGGACCTATCTTGGTCTTGACCTCGTAGCCCTGGTGTGGACCTATCTTGGTCTTGACCTCGTAGCCCTGGTGTGGACCTATCTTGGTCTTGACCTCGTAGCCCTGGTGTGGACCTATCTTGGTCTTGACCTCGTAGCCCTGGTGTGGACCTATCTTGGTCTTGACCTCGTAGCCCTGGTGTGGACCTATCTTGGTCTTGACCTCGTAGCCCTGGTGTGGACCTATCTTGGTCTTGACCTCGTAGCCCTGGTGTGGACCTATCTTGGTCTTGACCTCGTAGCCCTGGTGTGGACCTATCTTGGTCTTGACCTCGTAGCCCTGGTGTGGACCTATCTTGGTCTTGACCTCGTAGCCCTGGTGTGGACCTATCTTGGTCTTGACCTCGTAGCCCTGGTGTGGACCTATCTTGGTCTTGACCTCGTAGCCCTGGTGTGGACCTATCTTGGTCTTGACCTCGTAGCCCTGGTGTGGACCTATCTTGGTCTTGACCTCGTAGCCCTGGTGTGGACCTATCTTGGTCTTGACCTCGTAGCCCTGGTGTGGACCTATCTTGGTCTTGACCTCGTAGCCCTGGTGTGGACCTATCTTGGTCTTGACCTCGTAGCCCTGGTGTGGACCTATCTTGGTCTTGACCTCGTAGCCCTGGTGTGGACCTATCTTGGTCTTGACCTCGTAGCCCTGGTGCGGACCTATCTTGGTCTTGACCTCGTAGCCCTGGTGCGGACCTATCTTGGTCTTGACCTCGTAGCCCTGGTGCTACCAGTCTGGGTACATCATCGTGGATCCGCTTGTGTATTCCACGATTCGTTAGTACTGGCTTCCTTTTTGTTTTTTTCCGGGTTACTTGTGTTTGTAATGACTCCTCCATATATCTCGTCTTTTAAGGAGGCACTCCCAGAGTCTTGTGAGATTTTCTGACTCGTATGCGTTGGCTCAGGTTTCCGGGATTGAGGATGTAAAACAATGGGTATAAGTTCGTTCGAGCTTTGATCTCGTGACTTAAGCATAAGGTGCTCCTGGTTCCGTTCTCGCGGACCCGGTGTCCTTTCGGTCGTCACTATCATACCATTAGTAGCGACGGTCAATGGATCTAGATCCGACACATGCGGGCTAGTGCAAAACTACCCACGCGTGTTCGATCCTTCCAAGGGCGCCCGCTGTTTCTTCGCATGGTAAGCATCTGACGGTGGGTTTGCTTCTCGCTTGGCCATCGTAGCTGATTATTCTGATCGTGGGTGAGTTCGAAATTAGAATTCGTGTTGGGTGTCCCACGGATGGCGCCAATTTGTTTGATCAAATAATCGCACTATGACTCAACCGGAGGTGTGAGTGGGTTTGGGGGTGTTTTGTTGGCGATTCCCTTCCGGTCAGAGGGTCGAAGACCGCTTTACGCCTATTGTTTGTTGATCCTAAGTCGTTTCGTGCGACTTAGAGTTTATGGGATAGTTTAAGGTTTTGTATATGAAATCGTAGATCGAATGTGAGTTATGTATTTAGAGAGAATTGTATGTGATCCTATGCCGTATGGCTTCCTCCTCTATTTATATAGAGGGTAAAAAATTTGGGGAAGAGGGTAAGAGAATTAGGGTAAATCTCTTCCTCTTTTGAGAATATCTTATTTCCTTCTTGAGGAGATTTGTGATAATCTCTTTTCTAGATCATGTCCGAGGTATTTGGATTTAAGTATATTATTTTATTCGGATAATCATGGAAAGGATCTATATCCGATCTTCTTGGTATGTTTTCTCTCGGAGCTGGATATTCGTTGCTTAGGGAGCTCCAGAACGTTTATGTAGAACGGAGGTTGAGCTCCGTTCTGGGTTAAGTAATTTTACCTGTACGAAGGTATCTTTGTGTCTGCTTCGGGCACGGAGCTAAAGCTCCGTATAGGGTATATCATCAATAATCATCTCCAATAATATTGGAAATTTGAAAGGATGGGGTTTGAGAGGTGGTGGTGGTGGTGGCCGAATTATAGGAGGAAGAAAAGGGCGAGGAGATTGTGATTTGAAAACCCTAATCTTTTACGTTCCATTCTTGAGGTATTGATTTCCCTAACCTAATTTTGATCTCTTTTCTTTGAATTAGGGGTCTTGAGACATCAAATTTGGGGATTTTGCTAGAAAATGAGTTTTGTATAGTTTTCTCCAAAATTCTTATTCATTTAAGTTTATTATTGAGTTGCTTATTGTATTTATCTAAGAATAAACAAGTTGGCATGAAAATCATTGATTTTGAGAAATGGGTGATTATTACTAGTTAAACTATTGATGATAAAAGTGATGATGATGATGATGGATTGTTTTTAATAAGCAAGTTTTGGATGAAAAGCAACTCAATAATAATGTATGATGATTTTGGGTTAGGAAGGCTAGTGAAATGTTAAGAATGACTAAGTTAGGTTAGTCAAGGTTGTGAATATTAGCTTATGCATATTATGATGTGATTATAGGTTGAAAGCTTGTATTTGTGCATTGCCATTTTATCGAGTTGTTGTTCAAGTCGCGAAAGAGGTGAGTATATTTGCATACCTTTATGTATATGTTGGGTCGATTTCCATATGATGATGGATTTCATGTATGGAAATCGATTTGGCGTTAAAGCCCATGTGGGGCATTGTGATTTATGGGGCCTAAGAATCCCTTGTGTATGAGGCCTAAGAACCTCTTATTATGTGATTTATGGGGCCTAAGAATCCCTTGTGTATGAGGCCTAAGAACCTCTTGTGAATGAGGCCTAAGAATCCCAAGTATGTGATATTGATTGTGTTGATTTGCTTATATGGATCCATGTATAGCGTTAAAGTGCAAAGGTGAGTATGTAGCTATGGCACAACGGTGACATAGTCTACATGTAATAGTCTTTTGTGTGTTGCCCTCCTTTGTGTATATAAATGTATGCAAGTATATTCACTAAGCATTCGCTTACGTTTTAGATGTTTACCCTTTTTATAGGCGGTTCCGGAAGAAGGAACTAAGATTGTGGATTGAAGCTTGAAGTCTTAAGAGGTTACTTTTGGAAGATTGAAGGTATTGCCATTCTTGGATAAATGTAATTCTGTAGAGACCTAGTTATCCCACCTCTTTATGGCTTTTGACACTCTTGATATTTTGGTAATCTTGCTTCTTGGTAAATTTCTGAAATTATGGTCATGGTTGGGTCTTATGATTTCAAAAATAAGAATGGTTGTCTTGTTTAATTGTTATCTTGGGTAAACGACCCGTTTGTGTGCGTAAATGAATGTATGGTAAGATGGATCTTTGAATTATGTTTGTAATGATGTTAAAAACTTGTTTGAATCCAGAAATGTTGTGGTTTGAAGTTGTGTTTGAGTTTGGGAATTTTGCAAGTCAAGAAAAGTGTCAAAATGATGATTTTTGCTGTCAGGTAAAAGTTGCACCGCAACTATTTATAGGTTCGGCGCAACTTTGGTCTTGTCCATTCTTCTGACCTCTTAGGTTCGCCGCAACTTTGAAGGGGTTCACCGCAACTTTTTCCCAGTTCAGCACAAAACCCGAATTTTCAAACGACCATAACTTTTAAACCGTAACTCCGTTTTTAACGTTCAAGTTATCCACGGAAACGTGTTAGAGTCTACTTTCCAATGTTAATGTCTTTCAAAGATAAAGCAAGACTTTTGTTATCCAAAAGTTAGCTTAAATTAATTTGATCAAGCAAAAAAAAATATAAAAAAATTGTCTTATTTTCGGATCGAGTCGTTTCAATCGGAGTTACAAGGCTTCGCCGAGAATACCAAATCTGATTAGATATACAATGTTTGGCTTAGTGTTATGAAAACCGGACCGGCCGGTTGAACCGGTCGGACCGTGAACTAGTGGTCTCGGTGGGATTTCCATAGCGGTCCGATTCAATTTTAGAATTAATATTTAAATGAATGCATGCAAAGATTCGAAGCAGGGTCCAAGGGTTGGAAAGGTAAACCCTTGTCACTTGAGCTACCACTTATTGTTGATATATATTAAGATTTATAATACGTATATCGTATCTTAGTCAACTGTATGTAAAAAAAATGAACTGCGGGAGGGAGTTTCGAACTCTATACCAATTGACAAAATGACAACGCCTCTTTCGAGCCATGCTATTTAGTATATTTTGTTTATATTTTAACTTGAAATCTATATATCTTTAGTTAAGGACATATTCTTAGATATTCTTAAAATATTCATAATATTTATTTTTTGTTTGTTTATAAAATAAAGATATATAAGAATGTTTGTAGGATTAAAAGATAACTTTAAGAAATGTAACGATTTGTAAGATATGATGTATCCGCTAAAGAATATCAAAGGACATTCGTAGCATCAATAGATGGATTGGTATATGGTGGAACCTGAGACTGAGAGGTCTTGGGTTCAAATCCTAGTGTGAGCAAAATGCTCACAGGAATGGAGACAGGGGTTTTCCCATAATGGGTTTCCTATGGAATTGGAGTTGGGTATATGAAGAGACATGCCGCTGAGCCCAAATTTGCCGTTCAAAAAAAAAAAATTAAAGATAACCTTGGACATTCGTAGTATTAGAGATAACCTTATATCGATTAGGACTATCTGCAACCACAACTTTAATTAATTATTAATCTGATTAAAACTAAGATTGACACTAAAATTGAAATTAACCACAAAGAAGTTATTTGATCTAAGTTACGAGAAAAGCATATATAGTTTCACGACTTGCCGACTTGCGAAAAACAATAAATATAAATATATATAGAACTAGATATATATATAAAATAACATTAAAATTTAAAACATATGAGCTGGGCTTTAACAACATATGGCGTTATTTGAGAACCTCTAAAAAAAAGAACTCAAGAACTCCTCTCCACCCTTGGATTAAAAAAACTGGATGGATAAGATTAAAAATAAAAAACCCCTCTCAACACTAGAGGGGTATTTTCGTCAGCTCTTCTTTTTTTCTCTCTCTTACTTTATTAAATTAATAGAATTCTATCTAATTCACTAAAAAACTTTTATCTCACAAACCGTAAATCGTTAGACGAAAAGAAAAACATGGGTAGTCTTAAAATTTCGTCCTCTTTCATTAGAGATGTGATTCGATATACTTTTGACGACTTTTTAAATTTCATTTTTTTTTCATCACGTTCATCTTACATGTGTAAGTTATTATTCTTTGATATCCTACACATGTGTATGATGAACCTTTTAGTCGTTTACACTTGTCCTACACATGTGCAGAATGGACCTTTTAGTGGTTTCCACTTGTCCTACACGGGCGGAGCCCGTACGGCTAAGGGCTTCGCCCGTACCGTATCCAACAACCACCATCTCATGGATCGCCGTTTATCAAATCCAAACCATTCCCAAATGCGTCTGGCTTCCAACCCCTTTATAAATGCCTCGAGGTAGCCTACCGAGAAGGGCGAAACCCCCCTGAACGGGCAACGCCCGTTCGACTAAGGGCTACCGCCCGTACCGTATTCATCCGCCCTCTGAATTAAAAAGTCGTCGAAAGTATATATTAAATGAACCTTTTAGTGGTTTACACTAGTCCTACACATTTGTAGGATGAACCTTTTTGTGGTTTTCACTTGTCTTACACATGTGTAGGATGAACCTTTTAGTGGTTTCTACTTATCCTACACATGTGTAGGATGAACGTGATGGAAAAAAAACGATATTTAAAAAGTCTTTAAAAGTATATCGAGTCGCATCTCTAATAAAAGAGGACGAAATTTCAAGACTACCCATGCTTTTTTTTCCGTCTAACGATGTACGGTTTGTGAGATAAATTTTTTTTAATGAATTAAATATTTTTATTAATTTAATAAGAGGAGAGAGAAAGAGAAAGAGCGAGCTGGACAAAATATTAATTTTTCATAATGACAAACATGCCCTTCCTGATCTTGATGAATGGAGAGCTAAGATTGGTTCTTGCGTTCTTTTTTTTAGTGGTTCTCAAAATAACTCACCCCTCAAACCAATATTAATTTATTATTGGGCTACAGATCACGTATACAATTATTGGGCCCTGCTCAGTTAGGCTTAGGCCGATTGGTTATAAATATCTATAAACAAATCAAGAGATGGAACCCTAATCTTATTCTTAGATTTTGATCCTGTACGTGCTGCGTCGTACAACTTTTTTGTACGTATTAATTCTCTCGATATATTTTCTTTTCATTATTTGATCTGGTACGAATATATATTTGTTTATTCATATGATTTTTGTCTTTATTGATTTTTGTTTATAAGTTTGTTGTTCTTGTCGAATTAAATTAAGAATCCTTAATCAATTTGATTTCATATATATCTGCAGCCAGCTTCCGTATTGCGTTGCATATATGGGGGCCATTGATGAATTGGATGATGTCATACTTGAGAATATACTGAGTCGACTTGACGCCAAGTCATTGCTACGGTGCAGATGTGTATCTCGAGATTGGAACTATTTGATTACAGATCCTTACTTTATCAATAAGTCAAGAGCACGTCGAATGATCTTTGTCGTCACAGACTATAATAACCTTATTAATCTTGTAGACAACAATATTATTGACCACGACCGGCCGACTCATTCGATGCTTCAGTTTCATGATCCTTTTGATTACTACTTTAAAAATTGCTCGTCCTATATATATGTTGACAAATATTTGTACCTATATAATCAGGTAAGAGTTCTTGGTACACTCAACGGCATAGTGCTTTTGCAAATGTATGGTGGCATCTATGCAAAACACCCGCCTTGTTGCGAAGGTTATTTGATGCTATACAATCCTTTTATCCACGAATTCTTGGTACTTCCGCTTGCAACACCTTATCAGTATTGTATACTGCCCCGATATTGGGACAGCGATTGTGGTTGGGATCATGCAGATGACTTTCCCCACTACACAGTCTATGCCTTTGGATTTGGCTACGGCCGTGGAACCCCAGATGATTGGAAAATTGTTCGGTTTAGAGAATACAACAAGCGATGTCGTTACAATGATTGCAGCGGAGGTGTTTGTGAGATCTTCAGTCTCAAAACTTATACGTGGAGCAAGCGACGGGAGATGAATATCAAACACATTGTGTTTGAAACAACCGTGGGTACGTTTCTGAATGGATTTTTGTATTGGATTGCGAGTAGAATGGACAAACTGCTTGTCCTCGACGTTGAAAAGATACTACTTTCAGAAATACATTTACCTTTCCAACGATCGTATAGAGAGACTCAACGGTGTGACCGCTCACATTTAGGTACCATAAACGGATGCCTTTGTTTTCTCAACAGGAGCATTAACGATACCGATTTTAACCTTTGGGTGATGAAGGATCAAGCGGACGAGAACTCATGGTTCAAAAGGTGCTCCTTTACATTAGCCAAGGATGTTGGTCGTGACCCCCACCATTTTGTTTGCATATTGGATAATGGAAGGATTGTTATGGAGTATGAAGGAAAACTGCATATCTATGACACATCAGACGATTCGTATACATCGACGGACATTTCCGTACGTACCGGTGAACGTAGCCTTGCGATAAATGGCATAGAGTACGTAGAGACCCTGGTTTCACTTTCAGTTATTGCTTCTCAACATCTTCTAGCTAGCTAGGAAAGTTTCCATTCCCATTTTTCAGTTGACATATTAATTTGTGTAAAAAATTTGAGTGATATATATGAGTTTTGTTTTTGCTTTTAACATATCTCTCTTTTGCTTTTAAAAATTATATTTAATAGTCATTAATAAAGTATAAAACTTACCATTTTATGATTAAGATTATGATATTTTAAGAAATATTAACTTTATTTAATGCTTCTAAACATGAGCCTTGTGGGCACATGTTAAAATAACTAATAACATAAGGAATGAGTTGTTATAGATAAGTCATGTTGTATTATCATGATGTCATTAATTAATAAGTATTTTGAAGCGAAGATGGTTAATAAGATATGTGTGTTATATCTTTAAATAATGATATTGTAAAGTTAAATATTCTTCTCTATATTTACCAATATCAAATTCTAGCTATAAAAGATATATGAAATTACAATGACCAAAGTGATTGAATATTACCTCATACGTTCCAATTCAAGTGTCCTACTTTGTCTTTTTAAGTAATTTCGTTCAACTTTAACCGTAAATATTTTTGTTTCTGTTATATAACACTTAAAATAGAATATATGAATGGATTGAGTTTTAAACGTATTTTTCATTAATATAACTTTCATAGAATACTATATAATACAAACAAAGATATTACGATCAAAGTTAAAGAAAAAGACTTAAAAAATCAAAATGAGACATTTAATAAAATGGGATAGAGGGAATTCACATGTCTTGTAACACCCCAAGCCAAGGCTCAGAATATCACGGAAATCATATAGCACAAGGTGGAATTAATGTAGAACATGAACTAAATGCAAATAAAGGATTCAGTGAATCCATACAGTAAGTTAAACAAGTATCAAAATACATAAAGAGCAAGTCATCAACCAAGATTACAACAGAACGTCAAAAGAAGGAAAATCAATCCTAAGTATAATGCAAAAAGAGAAGGCCAATGAATCCTTGATCCATATAGTCCACAATCCAGGGTTTGACAGCAAGCAAGCAACTAAACTCCACGACCGGGAAGAACCTGATAACCTGAAAAGTGTACTAAGCATAGTCAACACAAGGTTGGTGAGTTCGTAGTAATGGTCCATACGGAACCATTGACAATAATCACAATGTACGAATAGAGGCTAGACATGACTTACAGTGAGCCTCTAAGTAACACAATAACGTCCAACAACAAGATTACACAAGTATGAATGCGTGTAATAAGAATGCATAAATGATATAAGTATCAATGCAAGTACCGAAAGCATAAATAAACCAACATGCCTATCTTATGCGTGAACTCAGTGTCACCTATGCAACGATACCCGCCTGTCATCACAATGAACAAGGCTGCATCTCAAAAACATCGAGATATATATGTCTATATACTCGGGATCATGTCATCTACATCCATCAGATTGAGTGTATACATCTATACACTTGGATGTCGGCAATCCCCTGCCGAGGGATCATGTACAATGTATGCATGCTTACAATCAATAGTAAATGCATCGATCATAAATCAACAATCAATATACAATGAACATGAACCAATAATCAACATTCGACAAACAAGAGCCAACAATCAATGTACTATGAACATGAACCAATAATCAACATTCGACAAACAAGAGCCAACAATCAATGTACTATGAACATGAACCAATAATCAACATTCGACAAACAAGAGCCAACAATCAATGTACCACGAATTCTATACGTACATACACTTAAGAGGATTCTACTTTCTTCGAGTCCCAGATGCTTATATATAGGGTCACCTGCAGCCTTCCCACCACATCTAAAACCCATTGAAGGCGTAACCGACTTCCATGTATGTACGTCTATCCTAATATTAATAAAATACTTAACCAAAACATAAACCAAGTCAACCGAACGAAATGAACCATCACATCAAACCAACAATCACAACAATCAATAAATCAATCAACAATGTAAGTAAACACACCAGTTTTACACTTTTCAGCCCGAATCTCAAGCGAGTAGGGAGATACGAAACTCACCTGATCGGCAAAGAAGTTAAGTTTGATATAAAGTCGAGTTACAGTCGATCAATGATCATTTCATGTCCAACACCTAAATATCAATCATATACATTCATATCAACACACATAACACATATACGTAGTTATTAAATATTCGGCAAAACTCTAATTAGGTTTCCAAAGTGTTTTTCGACGTTAAATGACTTCTAAGACTCTTATTCAATGTTACATAAGTTAAGGAGTGAGTTAGATCGAAGCCCGATGCGTTACTAGGGTTCTGGAAGTCGAATTAGGTCAAACCAGAAAATCAGAAAATTACAACTGGCGTAACTTACGGCCCTAAGGGGCGTAGGTTACGCCCTTGCAAAGTTTAGTGAAAAGGGAACGTAAACAGAAGCAATTTGGCGTAATGAAAATGGAGAGCACCGTAAGGTACGCCCATAATGGGCGTAAGGTACGCCCAAGGAATTTTCAACTGGCGTAACCTACGGCCCTAAGGGGCGTAGGTTACGCCCTTTACTGGGCAGCAATACGATCAGCAACCATTTATGCAGAAAATCAAGAACCAAAACCCCATTTCAAGAACTCAAGACCCTAAATCGAATTGCAAGGTTAAAGGACTCATTTTGGTGATACATTTGACCTTCTAACATCTAAATACACTTGCCCAAACCCATATTTCCATCCATAACATCATCAAATTCACCAAATCAACCCAACCCTAATCAAACCCTAATTTGACCCAAAACTAGATTTAAGCCGATTTAGGACTTATAAATGTACAAGACGACTAGAAATGCATAAACCAACATGCCTATCTTATGCGTGAACTCAGTGTCACCTATGCAACGATACCCGCCTGTCATCACAATGAACAAGGCTGCATCTCAAAAACATCGAGATATATATGTCTATATACTCGGGATCATGTCATCTACATCCATCAGATTGAGTGTATACATCTATACACTTGGATGTCGGCAATCCCCTGCCGAGGGATCATGTACAATGTATGCATGCTTACAATCAATAGTAAATGCATCGATCATAAATCAACAATCAATATACAATGAACATGAACCAATAATCAACATTCGACAAACAAGAGCCAACAATCAATGTACTATGAACATGAACCAATAATCAACATTCGACAACAAGAGCCAACAATCAATGTACTATGAACATGAACCAATAATCAACATTCGACAAACAAGAGCCAACAATCAATGTACCACGAATTCTATACGTACATACACTTAAGAGGATTCTACTTTCTTCGAGTCCCAGATGCTTATATATAGGGTCACCCGCAGCCTTCCCACCACATCTAAAACCCATTGAAGGCGTAACCGACTTCCATGTATGTACGTCTATCCTAATATTAATAAAATACTTAACCAAAACATAAACCAAGTCAACCGAACGAAATGAACCATCACATCAAACCAACAATCACAAAAATCAATAAATCAATCAACAATGTAAGTAAACACGCCAGTTTTACACTTTTCAGCCCGAATCTCAAGCGAGTAGGGAGATACGAAACTCACCTGATCGGCAAAGAAGTTAAGTTTGATATAAAGTCGAGTTACAGTCGATCAATGATCATTTCATGTCCAACACCTAAATATCAATCATATACATTCATATCAACACACATAACACATATACGTAGTTATTAAATATTCGGCAAAACTCTAATTAGGTTTCCAAAGTGTTTTTCGACGTTAAATGACTTCTAAGACTCTTATTCAATGTTACATAAGTTAAGGAGTGAGTTAGATCGAAGCCCGATGCGTTACTAGGGTTCTGGAAGTCGAATTAGGTCAAACCAGAAAATCAGAAAATTACAACTGGCGTAACTTACGGCCCTAAGGGGCGTAGGTTACGCCCTTGCAAAGTTTAGTGAAAAGGGAACGTAAACAGAAGCAATTTGGCGTAATGAAAATGGAGAGCACCGTAAGGTACGCCCATAATGGGCGTAAGGTACGCCCAAGGAATTTTCAACTGGCGTAACCTACGGCCCTAAGGGGCGTAGGTTACGCCCTTTACTGGGCAGCAATACGATCAGCAACCATTTATGCAGAAAATCAAGAACCAAAACCCCATTTCAAGAACTCAAGACCCTAAATCGAATTGCAAGGTTAAAGGACTCATTTTGGTGATACATTTGACCTTCTAACATCTAAATACACTTGCCCAAACCCATATTTCCATCCATAACATCATCAAATTCACCAAATCAACCCAACCCTAATCAAACCCTAATTTGACCCAAAACTAGATTTAAGCCGATTTAGGACTTATAAATGTACAAGACGACTAGAAATGCATAAACAAACATGAATAGAAGTAAATGGGATGAATTAGACTTACCAAAACTCCTTTTCCGAGCTAGAACCCGAATTAGGTCAAAATGGGTAAAAATGCTAGAACTTGGACTTTTGATTCTTCGAATAGACGATGAGGAGGTACAAACGACGATGATCCTAATGCTATATCAGTTCCAAATCACCAAGTTGATGTAGATGAGGTGAAGAAATGAAATGGTTTCCTTGCTTATTCTTTTACTTGAGAGAAAATGAGATAGAGATTGTGCGGTGAAAGGGAGAGATAAGGGGAGGAAAATGGGTCAAGGGGGCTGGTGGGTCGTGGATCACCCACGGGTCGACCCGTTTCTCTTCCCAGGCCAAAATACAAAAAGTTAGGCATTTAAACACCGATTAAAACATATTATCGACCCGACGAACATACCACATTGTCATTTAATCACAAAACGACCCAAATATTTCATTAACTTAAATTGTTAGTCAATTTGCACATAAAGTCAAATGGTCAAAACTCACGGATGTTACATTATTCCCCCGTTGAAAGAATTTCGTCCCGAAATTCAACAAAACACTAATTACTAAATAAATGCGGATACTTAGTCTTCAAATGATCCTCTCGCTTCCAAGTGAACTCGGCTCCGCGTCTAGCATTCCATCTAGCCTTAATAATCGTGTAGCGCTTATTCTTGAGCTTCTTGACTTGACGGTCCAATATCTCTACCGGCTTTTCAACAAAGTTAAGCTTCAAATCCACTCTAATCTCGTCCATGGGCACATGATGTGTAGGGTCCGCCAAACACTTGCGTAGGTTGCAAATATGAGACACATCATGTACACTGCTAAGCTCTTGTGGTAATTCTAATCGATAAGCAACTTTTCCAACCCTTTTCGAGGATCTTAAAAGGACCAATACACCTCAGCCCGAGTTTGCCTCGCTTCACGAATCGGATGACGCCTTTCCACAGTGATACTTTCAAAAGTACAAAATCACCCACTTCAAACTCTAACGGTCTCCGCCTCACATCGGCATATTTCTTACGTAGCATGCGAGCTAGTTGGGTTATTCTCTTAGCTTGAGAAGTTGTTCTTGTCATTCCAGTTACTATTCCTGGCCCGCTACTTTGGTTTTCTTCTACTCTTGGCTCATCCAGTGGAGAGTAACACCTCTACTACCTAATGCTTCGGTTAGTGTCGTTCGAATACTCGCGTAACATCCGTCATTGCACAAGATTTCCGCCATGGTCATAAGCACATTTTCTTCACCTGTGATCAAGTCTCAAGTTGGTTTGAGTGCCCGTTGCTCATTGGATGGCTCCCTGAATTGGAGTTAAGCGACTTTCTTTATCTGGAAGGACAGAAATCGAATCTTCGTGTACCTAACCCATTTCTTCTACATACTAATGTGCCAAGTTGTCAAATTTTACCGGTTTCGTCGTATCGTGATCACTTCTTATCGTCGGCGACTTCATGGCGAAATCCGTTCCAATTTGTTTTCCTTCAAATCTCTCTCCCGTCTTTCACTACACGCTTATTCACATCTCAGAAGTCTATAAGGGTTTTGACTACGCGCGCGATGTTAGGAAGTTAAGCATATACGAAATTTAAGTTATCGAGATGGGACAAGCCCGGTAAGTCGTCCGGAAAAGCCTCGGGAGACTCAAGATTAACAAAGACGACGTTAGTTTTCAGATTCTCGAGATGGTAGCTCTAAGGACGCTTGAGTTTGAAGACTTACATGGGACCCTAAGAACCTTACCGTTACACAAAGACGTTTTTAGTTAACTCCTTACTACTACCACTAACCGTATTTATCACTGTCATCCAATCCATACTTGCAAAAATTTTCAAAGTTCCAAATTTCCAGGAGCATAGGGCTAATGAAGAGCTTAATATCATTTAAAGTCAACCATCATTACCAGGTAACTCAACTAGACCTATCTAGCACATCACAAACCATTTAAAGGATCGAGATCCAGATCTAAGCCTACGGGTGTTCGTTAATGAAGGAAGTCTAGTAAGAGAAAGTAAGACTATAACCGGTCCTAGAATCGAATAACATTGAGTTGTAGTGGTCGAAGAGAAAGGAAAGTACCTATCGTCGCTTCCGGGTCGTTGCGGGCTTCATTAGCATCTCCCGTCAAGGTTCGTCCTCGAGGTTGCACCTGACAGCTTGGTTCGTCGTGGTCTTGGGTAGGAATGGCAACTTGAAGTTGATTATGAGAAGTCGCTACTTGGGCTTGTGGTCCGATCCATCTTGAACAAGCATTTCTATAGTGGTCGGGGCTACCACACACAAAACAAACACCCTGTTGGCTCCGAGGGTGGTTGGCTTGGGGATAAATGATTTGAAGAGGTGTTGCATTCAATGGTGCCGCTTTCGGTGCTCTACAATTCCTAGCTACGTGCCCGCGCCGATTACAATTAAAGCAAATCCCACATTGGTTAGTGGGAGAGTGGTGAAGATTACACCTGCCACATAAGGGGTAAGGTCCCAAATAAGTTTTCCTTGCCGGCTTCACCGTCGCTCTGACCCTACCTTTACTATGACCGTTGGGGTCAAACCTACCCGCCTTCCTTGCCTCACTAGATTCTCCAACTTCTTTCCTTTTCGATGAGGCTTTACTTAACATCTCCTCGTTGCCCATATTTACTCTAGCTTCACGTGTTTCATTGCTTCTTTGGAGACTTGCCGTGACTTGGGCTACGATAGTAGGTATGGCGTTTACCACTGCTTGGGCAATCACGGTTGCTAAATCCGGCTCATCGCTATGGCTAGTCGCATTCCTTCTTGGTCCCACCATTTTCTACAAGGTAAGTAACGCGTTGACCCGAAAGTTAGCCTCACAATGCTCACATATTAGTCACACAAGTAGTTAATGCTCTCATACCGACATAACATACTCATTTCATAACATTAAGCCAAGGCAAGAGTGCTAGAATCCTATGGGATTGTTACTTATCATATTATCATGTCAAGTTCACTACAGTCGTTTATCCTTAATTCACGTAATCATGTCAATACATCATACAAATAAACTAACTTGTTAACTTCATTCATACAATCGTCCATCTACTAATACATTTTTACACGTGTATTACCAACTACGTTATATCATGCTTACAACCAAGTTTAACGAGGTCTCATACGTGTTCAATTTCGCATACTATTAAGCAACATGTCCTTTTTGTTCACCGATTACGTTTAACATCATTTGGGTTGGAATATCAACCGTTTATAATACTTAAGAGTTAGGATGCTTACACCCTTGACACTCCCGTAGGGTGCATATCAACATATTTATCACATTGTATTCTAACCGTTTATCAACACGTTTAAGTCGGACAACTACGAAAACATTTACAGCATCGACGTGACCACTACAGGGCATACATACATACACATCACACATGCATAACATATATGTTACTAAATCATACTAGTCAACATGTTATTCCACTACCAAATCCAATCATAGTAATAGTTCTAGAGTTTATGACCCGGGGGTTAACTTCACAATCGCTCTCATGTTAGCCGCACTAGTAGTTAGTACTTTCATGCCAACACACTACACATGTTTAATGTCTTTACACTAAGGCCAACACATAAGTGTTGTCAAATACTTGTCATATATCGTGCTATCATGCCAGCATATCATACTTGTTTCATATCACTACACTAAGGACAGCATGTCAAAGTTCTCAAGTAATCGTTATCTATCATGTTCTCGTGCCAAGTTCACAACAATTAACCATCGTCAAAACCAAATACTCGTATTCAACACATCTCATTACAAGCAACTAAAACAAGTCAACTAACACGAGTGGTTTAAAGTATAATCCGAATTCGATATGCTCTCTAGTTATTGACCGGGTATGTATACAGGGTGTACCAATGGCTAACCCTCCACCTAATCAACTTCCATTAAGCATATCGGTTCCTTATTATACTCTAAGCCATGCATGCGCAATCCATGATGTTATTAACTTGTTATAATATTGGGTGACCATAAAAGAGTTGATCGGGTTCTTTTAGGGTTGCCACAATATTATACTAACTTAATAACATAACTTCAATTTGCTCTAAAGCACCCAACAAACATCAATCAGTAACAATAATCCATATCAATGACAATCAATTTCAATCAATGCACACATTAACCACATTGTACCCATTCCACATTCATCGCATTAAACTCAAGTAATCACATAAGTGGTTTTAACTACGAACTCACAATATACACTTTCTAGGGTTCACATAATTCACGTTGCACACAAATTTCCTAACCATGCATGCTATATGAAGAGTTTTAACTTAAGCCGTAGTCTAGGTCAAACCGCCTAATTCTCTACGACCACGCATGGGCCACCATTCTGTAACACCCCAAGCCAAGGCTCAGAATATCACGGAAATCATATAGCACAAGGTGGAATTAATGTAGAACATGAACTAAATGCAAATAAAGGATTCAGTGAATCCATACAGTAAGTTAAACAAGTATCAAAATACATAAAGAGCAAGTCATCAACCAAGATTACAACAGAACGTCAAAAGAAGGAAAATCAATCCTAAGTATAATGCAAAAAGAGAAGGCCAATGAATCCTTGATCCATATAGTCCACAATCCAGGGTTTGACAGCAAGCAAGCAACTAAACTCCACGACCGGGAAGAACCTGATAACCTGAAAAGTGTACTAAGCATAGTCAACACAAGGTTGGTGAGTTCGTAGTAATGGTCCATACGGAACCATTGACAATAATCACAATGTACGAATAGAGGCTAGACATGACTTACAGTGAGCCTCTAAGTAACACAATAACGTCCAACAACAAGATTACACAAGTATGAATGCGTGTAATAAGAATGCATAAATGATATAAGTATCAATGCAAGTACCGAAAGCATAAATAAACCAACATGCCTATCTTATGCGTGAACTCAGTGTCACCTATGCAACGATACCCGCCTGTCATCACAATGAACAAGGCTGCATCTCAAAAACATCGAGATATATATGTCTATATACTCGGGATCATGTCATCTACATCCATCAGATTGAGTGTATACATCTATACACTTGGATGTCGGCAATCCCCTGCCGAGGGATCATGTACAATGTATGCATGCTTACAATCAATAGTAAATGCATCGATCATAAATCAACAATCAATATACAATGAACATGAACCAATAATCAACATTCGACAAACAAGAGCCAACAATCAATGTACTATGAACATGAACCAATAATCAACATTCGACAAACAAGAGCCAACAATCAATGTACTATGAACATGAACCAATAATCAACATTCGACAAACAAGAGCCAACAATCAATGTACCACGAATTCTATACGTACATACACTTAAGAGGATTCTACTTTCTTCGAGTCCCAGATGCTTATATATAGGGTCACCCACAGCCTTCCCACCACATCTAAAACCCATTGAAGGCATAACCGACTTCCATGTATGTACGTCTATCCTAATATTAATAAAATACTTAACCAAAACATAAACCAAGTCAACCGAACGAAATGAACCATCACATCAAACCAACAATCACAACAATCAATAAATCAATCAACAATGTAAGTAAACACGCCAGTTTTACACTTTTCAGCCCGAATCTCAAGCGAGTAGAGAGATACGAAACTCACCTGATCGGCAAAGAAGTTAAGTTTGATATAAAGTCGAGTTACAGTCGATCAATGATCATTTCATGTCCAACACCTAAATATCAATCATATACATTCATATCAACACACATAACACATATACGTAGTTATTAAATATTCGGCAAAACTCTAATTAGGTTTCCAAAGTGTTTTTCGACGTTAAATGACTTCTAAGACTCTTATTCAATGTTACATAAGTTAAGGAGTGAGTTAGATCGAAGCCAGATGCGTTACTAGGGTTCTGGAAGTCGAATTAGGTCAAACCAGAAAATCAGAAAATTACAACTGGCGTAACTTACGGCCCTAAGGGGCGTAGGTTACGCCCTTGCAAAGTTTAGTGAAAAGGGAACGTAAACAGAAGCAATTTGGCGTAATGAAAATGGAGAGCACCGTAAGGTACGCCCATAATGGGCGTAAGGTACGCCCAAGGAATTTTCAACTGGCGTAACCTACGGCCCTAAGGGGCGTAGGTTACTCCCTTTACTGGGCAGCAATACGATCAGCAACCATTTATGCAGAAAATCAAGAACCAAAACCCCATTTCAAGAACTCAAGACCCTAAATCGAATTGCAAGGTTAAAGGACTCATTTTGGTGATACATTTGACCTTCTAACACCTAAATACACTTGCCCAAACCCATATTTCCATCCAAAACATCATCAAATTCACCAAATCAACCCAACCCTAATGAAACCCTAATTTGACCCAAAACTAGATTTAAGCCGATTTAGGACTTATAAATGTACAAGACGACTAGAAATGCATAAACAAACATGAATAGAAGTAAATGGGATGAATTAGACTTACCAAAACTCCTTTTCCGAGCTAGAACCCGAATTAGGTCAAAATGGGTAAAAATGCTAGAACTTGGACTTTTGATTCTTCGAATAGACGATGAGGAGGTACAAACGACGATGATCCTAATGCTATATCAGTTCCAAATCACCAAGTTGATGTAGATGAGGTGAAGAAATGAAATGGTTTCCTTGCTTATTCTTTTACTTGAGAGAAAATGAGATAGAGATTGTGCGGTGAAAGGGAGAGATAAGGGGAGGAAAATGGGTCAAGGGGGCTGGTGGGTCGTGGATCACCCACGGGTCGACCCGTTTCTCTTCCCAGGCCAAAATACAAAAAGTTAGGCATTTAAACACCGATTAAAACATATTATCGACCCGACGAACATACCACATTGTCATTTAATCACAAAACGACCCAAATATTTCATTAACTTAAATTGTTAGTCAATTTGCACATAAAGTCAAACGGTCAAAACTCACGGATGTTACATGTCTTAAAGTCATGTTCATATAAAAATAACACACAACTAAAAAAATATATAATCATCATATACATGTTCATTGGATGACAATATTACCATTACTTTTTGCATAGACTTTTTAAATGCATCTTTTGAAAAGACATGTTGCGAATTGCACGTCAGCTAATTGTGATTTCACTAAGGATAGACTACATTGTCTTGACCGGTTTGTGCTACCGCACAATGGCATCTCCAAAAAATGACTCCACAAACACGTTACTCCCAGTGTTGAACATATGACTTGTGGGAAAAACTCTATGTGCATCTGTCAGTAGTGCTGACTTTCTTTGTTTTTTATATATGTGAGTAAAAATTTCTAAGAATATTATAGTTTTAAAAAACAAAAAAACAATAATATAAATAATTTGACACATATCTAACAATAATACTAAAAGAGCACCTTAAATTCAAAAATGAAAAAATATAAATCATTGGATGAAGTTCCTTATTAAATTTAAGTAATTGATCAAAAAAGATGATGTCATCTTTGACTAATCTTTTAGTCAAGACCAACTTTAGTCCTTCAATATCAATAGTTTTTATTTAACCCCTTAATAAATAAATTAAATTATAGAATTAATTATATTATGATATTGTTGGAAAACTCTAATATTTAAACATAAAATTCTTCCAACTTATTCTACTTATGAATTTCAAGGTATTGTACAAGAAACATCAAATTTCTATAATATTAAAAACTTAATTAACCATTAAGTATTAAGTATGTATATATAACTAATTTTTTATGCTTTTGTATAGTAATTTTCATCATAGAATTTTATGTATTTTAATTCAAATATATGCTATAAATGTAAAACCTTTATTTAGATGCACAAGGTATTTAATAAAATGATAGAGAAACATGACAATGTAAAGAAGTAATGTGCTTGATAGACATGTAAGAGAAGAAATTATAATGTTAATGTTAATAAAGTTGATTTTTTATTTTAATTCTATTTATATTTATTGTTATGTTGACTTCTTAATAGTGAGTGCAAAATATTATTCAGGTAATAATATAATAAGGGTAGTTCTTAAGGTTTACAATTGTCATTAAATATGTGATTAGTTAAATATAGTTACCCGCGTCTTACGCGGGTCATTAATCTAGTACTCTCAGAAGTGAGCACTAATTATAAACAAAAAATGAAACTACGTAGAAATGAAGCATTTATTTTGCGATGAATAGAGTAATGTATTTTATATTATTAGTCGTTATATTTTTGATTTTTAGAATCCTTTCCTATATGTAAATATACCTTATGTGAATTTTCATATTATAATATAATAATGTAAAATATGATTTTATGTGTTACTATTTTTAAAATACAAAAAAAATAGTATATATCATGTATCCATATATTTACAAATCACATCGGAATTATCTCGTACTAAAGATTGTATTCTTTATTAATTTATTTACAAAAAGTAAATATAAATCACATAAAAATTGAACATGTTACGTATGCATTAGGATTTAATCTTAATTATGTAAAGTTGCTAAAATTAAATATACAAGAGGGATATATTTTGACTAATCATATAAAGTATAAGTATTAATATTGTCATTTAATAAAGATGAAATAATTAAATTTGATCTAATGGTTCTAAATCAAAGATGGAATTCATCCAAGGGTTCCTATTTGTTTAAGAATGAATTTAGGACCTTGTTATATATATATTGTTAAATATCACAACATATGTTTACATTCAAAAATCACCAACCCTACCTCCGGGTGCCGGAATTTTTCCCGATGGATTGGAGGGTTTTTTACAATTTTTATCCCCTCTTTTTCTTCTCTATAAATCTTGGATCTTGGTTTTTTTGGCAAGGTCTAATATCTTGGTACTACTTTTTCCCGTCCATATATCCACCACTACCGCAATAGAAAGAAAAGAAAAACATCATTCTAATTGATACCCCAAATTCTTTATAAAAAATGGATAACCATCTAAATGTACAATAACAGACAACAAAGAATTAGGCTAGCGGTAAAGAAAATACTTAGTGAACTTGAGGTCTCAGGTTTAATACCCGCTTGGCATAAAAAAAATTCATTTAAGGTATCCGTTATCAATGAAGCCTAGACCTACATGTGAAGTTTAAATATGCGGGTTCTATCGTTCAAAGTGCCCAAATAATGTGGGGATTAAGATGGAGGTATTGTACCACCATCATATGGCTCATACAGGATGAGTCGATGAGTATCCAATTGTGGTTCCGGGCCTAGGGTTCCCTCTATTACCTTTTTTAATTTTTTTTACAATAACATTATTATTACAATTTATCAATCCAACATTACTTAAATTTTTAAAAAATTACAAGTACACTAACTTAAAATAACAAATTTATCAATGGCTATACCTTGAATATGTAAAATTAATTAGTAGATACGAGAGTAAGTACCTGCGCGTTGCGGCGGTGAGATGGTGGGGATGATAGGTCATAGAGTGTGATAGCCAAATGCCTTAGCCGTACGGGCTCCGCCTTCGGATTTCAAAATTCGTCGAAAGTATATCGAATGACGTCTCTAATGAAAGAGTTTGAAATTTTAAGAACACCCATATAACTTTTATAATTTATCGATGTATGGTTTTTGAGATAAAAGATTTTGAATGAATTATAATAATAAAATGATTTATGGAGGAGATAGAAAAAATGAGTGGTTGAGATTTGAGGAGAGATGAAAATGAAAGTTGATGAAAGTTGTGGGACATTGATGTATGGTACATAATGCATTATCATGTATATATTGTTAAAATTGAAAGTTAAAAGTTTAATATAATATAGATAACTTATTGATCCTCATATAATATTTTTTTCTTTTTGCTCTTTAATTACCTTATCGGCACACACAAATTAATAAAATCTCATACTTCTGACGATTTTAATCAAGCCACGCATCCATCTAATTCCTCATGTAATGTAACGTACGTATTTTCTTCTAGATTTTAATGGCTACGTATTATACCACTAGTTTTTAAAGTTTTAATAACTAAATTATTAACGGAGAGAGATGTTTTCAACTTGTTTTCTACCATAAGAAATTAAGTTTGAAAAGATCTTGACTATTAAATTAAAATCAAAGGTCAAAATTTTTAAATTAAAATCAATGGTCAAAACCTTTAAATAAAAATCATAAGTATATTTGAATCTTAACTACTCACTTCTTTATCTTTAACCACTTATAAAGAGTATTGAATTAAGACATTAAGCATATTTTTTGTTCCTAAAATGCCCCTTTCAGCATATTTATGATTCTCTAAATGCCCATCCACACACTACAACACTATTTAGTGTATGTATAAATATTATATTGGTTTGTTTTTTGCTTTATTATATTAGTTCACTATTTTTGTTATCAATATGTAATTGATTCTAATTTAATTAACATTGATCTTTCTATATAGTTTTAAAACAATTGACAGAACCTCATAATCTATATTTTTGACACACTCTGTAACCAATGTATTCATCCAAAACGGTAGTTATAAAATTCCGCTGCAACGCGCGGATACTATGTTCATTAATTTAATATTTAAAACTTCTTTAAATTCACTAGTCAAGTTGTATAATATGAGAAAATCCATGTCCATTATCACCATAAGGTAATTATGTTAAGGCAATAAATAAAAAAAGTTTAAGTTTATATACTCGTACAAGTTAAAGTTACATCAATATATGTAACAAAACTAGTGTCCAGACCCGTCCAATGGACGGGTAGTCTCAAAATATATTAATCAAAGCTAAAAAGTTGGAATTCAAGTATATTAAATAGATACCAAATAAAACTAAAATACCTAAAAATAAAACATAAAACGATTCAAATAAGGCAAAAAGTTGAAAAAGTAATGCGTAATAAACTAATCTTTCGGGGAAGGCTTATCATACATACCGGAATCATACTCATTATCAAAACATAAACATATATTAATAATTAAAAAATAAAGAAGTTGCATTGCGTACGAAGATCAAGTACTAATTCTAACGGTATGATTCGAGCAACCATCAATATGACCAATATCACAACTTAATCAATACGAAAGCTAAAGAAGAAACATATGAAAATTAACTCCATATAAATATTGATTCCAGTTTACTCTTTTTTTTTCCAACTTTAGTTAAATAAAAAGAGAAACAAAAAGTGTACAGTATATAATTTGTTAAATAAATATTAAAAAATAGAGGATTAATAAGGAGAAAGTATTAGGCTAAAGGAGGGGGATTAGAGGTGCCAATTGTACCCCCAACCCCCTTTTTTAGTTATATTATAGATCACATCCTAAATTTTTTTTCCATTAATACCAAAATATGGAAAGATGTTTATATGTTTGGTTCACATAATGTTTTTAAAAAATTGGAATCTGTCAAAGATATTGGAACTAAAAGGAATTCGAATTTGAAAATTTTAAAACTTGTCATGTTTTTGGTTGACAGAATTCAATGAAATTTAGTCAAGAGATTATGAATTTAAACTATAATACCCTTTATTGAACTCTTATTATAGATAAATAAATACATAAATATATATAAATAATACAAATAATAAATATAAATAATAATAATAATAATAATAATAATAATAATAATAATAATAATAATAATAATAATAATAATAATAATAATAATAATAATAATAATAATAAAAATATATAAATATTAATATAAAATAATTAAATATTGGCTACTTTTATTAGTACTAGAAATAATAAATATAAATAATAAAATATTAATAAATATAAAAATAATACATAATGATAATAATAATAATAATAATATAATAATAATAATATAAATAATAATAATAATAATAATAATAATAATAATAATAATAATAATAATAATAATAATAATAATAATAATAATAATAATAATAATAATAATAATAATAATAATAATAATAATAATAATAATAATAATAATAATAATAATAATAATAGTAGTAATAATAATAATAATAATAATAATAATAATAATAATAATAATAATAATAATAATAATGAATAATAATAATAATAATAATAATAATAATAATAATAATAATAATAATAATAATAATAATAATAATAATAATAATAATAATAATAATAATAATAATAATAATAATAATAATAATAATAATAATAATAATAATAATAATAATAATAATAATAATAATAATAATAATAATAATAATAATAATAATAATAATAATAATAATAATAATAATAATAATAATAATAATAATAATAACAGTAATAATAATAACATAAATAATAATATATTTTTATTTGTTTAAGGGCTTTTTGGTTTACAAACATTCCATTGGAATGTTAAACTTTCCATCCATTTTGTAATGGAATCTTGAATTCCATGATTTAAGGAATTTGATGGAAAGTTTACAATTCCAATTCCATCCTTTTTCCCAACCAAACATGGTAAATGATAGAATTCAGATTCCAATTCCATCGAATTCCACGAACCAAACGCCCCCTAACTTTACTACCATTGAATTTAAATTAAAGATCAAGATTCAAACATGATTTTTGAATCTTAACCATTGATTTTAATCCAAATGTCAAGATATTTTCAACTTTATTGGTAAAATTGAAAACAACTTTAGAGTATCTCTATACATAAGATGATAGTTCATTAGTTAAAACATCCGTAAATCTTCGGTTAAAGCTTCCATTTCTTGGTAAATATTCGATTCTCGTTAATTGTTATTTAAGCTTCATTTAACAACCAATATTGTATAATAATCTAGTGATGCAATAATGCATAATTAGGAAATTAAAAAACAATAGTTAAATGTTTTTGAGATGTAATGGTGATTAAAAATAATGATTTGCTGACATATGATATTTTTAAGTTTAGAACAAATAAATTTGATATTTTAAAGTTGACTTGGGTGTATTTAATATATAGACGGGTATAGGGTATAAGGTATGAGCAATAAAACCGAAATCGATCGGTATCGAAAATCGGTACCGATGTGGAATATGTTTCGGTATCTGTTCTCATTTTGAAACGAAATCAGTTTCGGTACCAGTTTAGTACAGAGAATTCGAATTTGAATACCGATTATATGTAAAGCATCTTTTATTATACTAAAACACAGTTGATCTAATAACTAATTAATCAATCATAGCTCTCAGTTTTTTAAAGTTGACTTTTGTTTAATCTTTGACTTTTATTTACACTTTTTTTTTCCATCATAAATTTACATTTTTTAACCAATAATAATTCTAATATAATAAAAAAGAATACTAACCAATAGATATCTAATAGCATAATTTACACTTTTTAATTTTTCATCACAATATTACACTTTTTAACAAATAATAATTCCAATATAATAAATAAATAATAATACTACTAGAAAAATAATATTTACAAAAGAACTTTTTCCTTAAAAACTCCTTTAAAATAACGTTTTTACATAGTTTTTCAAGGAAATTTACTCCTTGCAATAAGTTTCCTTTGCAAATAAATTTTTCAAGAAATTTCAAGGAACCCTTATATTTCCAAGACATTCTTAAGGACCAGTTATCAAGTAATTTCTAAGGACCCACACCTTGAAACATGTCCATTGGAATTTCCTTACTAGATAATTCCTTGGAAAATCCTTAATAACGCATCCTTTAAAATTGTTTGGTTAAAGATCCTTCCCACTTCCTTGATAAAGAAGTCCTTGGAAATCTCTAGAAAACTTGAGGTATTTCTCAAATATACATTTTATTTTTCTCATATTTCTTGGATATTAACAATTTATAATACTGTAATTAACAATTGTAACCACACAGATATTTAACATTTAAGATACGTGATATATTGCATAAAGCCATCAAAAGCATCAAATACAATTACATATACAAAAAACAAAGCAATGTTTAACGTTTCAAATACTAGATGCTAGCTAGGGCCAAAAGACAGAACATAGTATAACGTTTCCAATACTATATTCTACATACTAGCTAGGAGGTAGATAAGTTTTAAACATCATTACGGTAAAGACGGCAAGCTTATCCTCCATTTGATTTTGTTGTCGTTCTCGCAACACCTTTTGCACTTCAACAGCTAATGTTGCTTTCTCCGCTAGTGCTCGTTGTTCTTTAATCTCCTACCATTGCCATCATCTTACAAACCTACCATATAAATCACATACATATTTTATCATCAAAACACAATACTACACAGATTGTCTACATATTAAAACTATCTACATCAAATTTTAAGCAATCTTAATTCATGTGTCATGTGATGTTCTGGTTAAAAAAAAAAGTTGTGATCAATGGGATGATAACATACCTTTTGGGAATAAAAGGTTAGGAAGAGGCAGAGGAAGAGGATCCATAGATGATATGAAGAAGCTCATCGAAAGGTTTATCTAGTCGAACATGATGGTGGCGCTGGAGGTGCACAGGTGGCGATATAGATATATAGATATAGATCAATAGATCTATATATTCTTATATGTATATATAAAATAGATATATAGATAAATGTAAATAGAGAGGGGAGAGGGTGACCGTATTGGTGCCAACGAAGTGGTGATGGCCATCGCTGTCGGTGTTGTGCGGCAGCTGTGGTTGAGTGTGAGTGAGAGAGATACATTAGTGGTGTGGTGAAAAGAGAGGGATTGGATGAATAAGGTCGGTGCCAACCTACCGTCGACACCCCCCTTCGACCAACTCGTCAATGGGGACTAGGTTGGCAGGGACCTAATCGACGGTCGAGTCCTCCATAGCCATGGATTCATCGAATAGGTTGGACGGGAGGGGGAGCGTATGTAGGTCCAAGGAATCCGACTAAAACAAAAAAAAACCTTTTTTTTTGAACTTTTGAATCAAACGACTAGTTT
>CM067167.1:193319488-193369818 GCA_034093135.1 Erigeron breviscapus | reverse complement strand
TAGGGTTTTTTGTATGAATTCGGAGGTCGAATGTGAGTTATGTATTTAGTGAGAGTTGTATATGATGATGTGCCGTATGGCTTCCTCCTCTATTTATATAGAGGGTAAAGTCTTGGGGAGGAAGGTAGAGATCTTAGGGTAAATCTCTTCCTCTTTTATGATATCTTCTAAGTATGGAAGACATATCTAGGACTCTTGGATCGTGTCCTAGTTTATAGGGGTATTTGATATCATGTAAGAGACAAAAAGTTGGATGCATGAGTACTGAGTAGTTGAGTTCTTTTGTCACATGACTAATTGACAAAAGTTTATGTGACAAAGAAGGAGACAATTAGATAATTTAATATTAGGAGAAATTTCAATTGTTCCCCTAGATTTACATCCATTCTTCCTTTGTTCGCAGCTTGGGTGTGAGTTTTCACAGGTTTTGATAGCGTAGTAAAATCTGACACTGTTGAGTCATGGATTCGCTGAAGACTTGCTGAGTCAAGTACTCGCTGAAAGACTCAGCGAAAGGTTTCTTCAGTGAGCTCTCAGCGATCATTATCTTCGAGTTAAAGGATAAGTTCAATGACTCACCGCCATGTCTTGTAAGTCAAATATGGGCGGGAAGAAATGAAGATAAGAAGACTGGTCCCCAAGGACACGTGTTGATAGATCAAGATGGAGCCATGTGACCTTGTACCATTTTGGTACTAAGGTATTTCTCTTTCATGCCGTTTTGGGAAACAAACAAGATGAAGATAAGAGAACTCTGCAGATCTGATTTATCCACCAATAGATAGTTGACAACCTTCATGTGTCAACATCTATTGGGTTGTCATGTGATGTCTTCTCTCTTATATAAAGCATCACTTGACCTAGCCGCAACCAAGTCGGTCTAGTTCTACAATTGTCACTTTGTGTGTTTTTCTCTTATTGTAGAATTGTTAAGTTTTGTGTGTGTCAAAAACTTAACATGTATTTTCTCTTTTCTTTCTTTGTAAACCGACCATGTATTCACCGTTTAATATAATATGATTAAACGTGTTTACATTCTTGTGTATATCTTAGTTAATTTAATTAATATCGTTGCAAACTTGGGACTTTCAGTTGGTATCAGAGCGGTGTTTCGATACACTGAAACTGATCTGAAAAGTGTTTGCAAGATTATCTTTCTTTCTTTACTTTTACTTTTCTGCATCTAAAATCTTTCTCTTCTTAAAAACTTTCTGTTTTTCTGTACTTTTCTTATTATGGCTCATATTCCCACTTTGGTTAATACCAGGGATTTTGGGTATGTCTCTATCCCACCCAGATTTGACACTCATGATTTCGGATCTTGGAAAGAGAGAATGCTCCTACACATTGTAGGAGTTGAACCTTACCTTATGACCATTCTCACCAAAGGACCCTATGTACCAACCTTGGTTTCCAGAACACCAGGAGCCACTACTAATGCTCCTGAAGTTGTCACTGAGATTATTAAACCAGAAGTACAATGGACAGATGATGAGCGTAGGCTTGTCAATCTGGATGCTCTTTTACTTCTTTATTTCCGTTTTTTTTTTCTCGTCGCTCTTTCTTTATGTGTATTTTTGGACACTAGTTAATCATCTATATATAGTTCAGGCTTGTCAATCTGGATGCTCGGTTAAGAAATCTCATCATCAACACACTTCCCGATGACATTATGAAATCTGTCATCAAACTTTCTTCTGCTAAAAAGGTGTGGGATAATCTGTGTACCAGATTCGATGGTACGACAGATGTTCTAGCTACCAAGAAAATAGATCTGAAACATGCCTATGAAGGATTCTTCTCTCTTCCTAATGAGAGTCTGGATGACATTTATAATCGGTTCAAATGTCTTTTGAATGATATGACAAACGTAGGCATAGAGCATGATACGCTTGAAATATGCCACAAGTTCATTGACGTCTTGCCTATCAAATGGCAAGGTCTAAGACAAATTCTTCGAACCACTAAGCAGCTGAAGCAGCATGACTTAGAGTCACTCTATGACACTCTTCAATTTGAAGAGAGAGCCCTTGCTCAAAATCTGAGAGCTGAGGCTGAATCTCTAAGGCATGATGGCTCATCTTCTTCTTCTTTTTCTAGCACATCTCATCCTCATGACCCTCTTGCACTGGTCTCTGCTGAAGTCAGTACTGTCCATCTTGACATCAGCAATTCTACCCCCTCTGACATCCAAGATCTTGTCAATGACCTCGATTTCGAGGAGAGACAAGAGATGTTCTCGGATTTCATGAATTTTGCCCTCATCGCTGGTAAACGATATTCTAAAAAATGGAATAGTCGTAGGTCGACCTCCATTTCAAAAACCAGTGGTGGATAAGTCGCAAGAAGAATGTTGGAGGTGTGGTCGAAAGGGCCATTACCAAAAAGAATGCAAAGTTTCTATTCCTTCTTTTCAGGCATCGAAGCCCTATTCTTCATCAGGGAGGCCCTCTTCAGTCAAGCCTGCTGATGAATACAAGAAAAAGTACTATGAGCTTCGCGCAAAAATGGCTGATGTGGAAGAAGCCAAAGCTCCTGCCAAAGGTCTTGTGCTGAAGAACATGACTGGGCCGAATCTGACGTTTCTGACAGCGAGGACTTCATAGATGCCATCTGCTTCATGGCACTCGCTGATGATCAGGCACTGACAAAGGACCAAGTGTGCTCCAGTCAGTGGGTGAATTCCACAATCAAGAAGGTATGCACTTTTTCCTCTGCCTCTGAAGAGGACAAACCTAAAATTCTTGAATCTCTTACTTGTGACATTCAATATGTCGAGTCAATTCGTGCTGACCTTCAGTCTAAACTTAACTCAGTTAGTGCTGAGTTGAGTGATAAAGCTGACAAGCTCAAGGACCTAAGAAATGTTCATGTTGAGCTTGAGTCTCAAAAGCTTCTCAACCAAACTCTTTCTGTATCAAATGAGAAGCTGAAAAATCAGGTCGCTGACCTTGAAAAGATAGTTACCTCATGGTCTAAAGCCTCTAGGCTTCACGACCAAATCTTCAGCTTGCAGGTTCCTGCTCAAATGAAAGCCATAATCGGTGGTGATTATGAGACTGCAGCTGTCATCACCAATATGTTCAGCGAGAGTCCTACTGCTGAAGAGAGGATTCCTCCCAATGCTCTTACTTCTCGTGAGGAATTGCTTAAACATCTACTTTGTTAAAGGCATGAATGACTATCATTATGAACTGAATGATGAGTCTCCCTCACCCAGCACTTCCACTTCCTCGTCACAAGCAGAAACTAGCTCATCAGCTAGCTTTGTTAAGACTGTCTTTCCAAACCGTCCTACTATTGACATGATGCCCAATGAAGGTCGTGTTCAATATTCTTCTTCCCAAACATTTGAAGGAAATCCTTCAAGTGATGGTTTCAAGCCTCTTGCTCCTAAGCTTTTGACTGTTAAACCCAATGGTGGTTTTAGTGTTGAACCCTTTAGAAGGACCAAGGTTGCTATTCCATATGACTACAGCACTCCTCAGCTAGCTGTATCTGTTAGTCAACCCGCTGAAGATACTGTTCCCTCAGCAGTCGCTGAACGCCCTGCGTCTCAGCCTTCGTCTTCTTCTAATACTTCTCATGCTGGCAGAAAGTCTGTTATGCATGATCGCTTGATGCATAGATGAGCTAGGTTTTTTCTGATGCTCGTTATCAGCAACCTAATCCTATCTATGTTCCAAAAGGAACTTCTGTCCCTCAGCACCTTAAACCTATTCAGCAGGTAAGACCTCCTCAGCAAGGAGGCCAACAAGTTGCTCAATTTTATCATGGTTCTCAGCAACTCAGACCTGCTCAGCATGTCAGACCTCCTCAGCAAGGAGGTCAGCGAGTTGCTCAAACACATTCTGGCCCTTCTTCTTCAAATGCTCAATCTAAGGGCAAGTCCATTCTTGGCCCTGTTCCCAAGTCTCTTCCTCCTCAGTCTAGGAAGAAAAAGACCCCTTCAGTAGCATCAACTTCTTCCTCCAATCATGAGATATGTGAGTTGACTAAGCTTGTCAACGACTTGTCCTCATAACTCAAGGAGTTTCTGATTCAAAGTCAGAATGCTGGAAGAAAGTGTTATCTTTGTGGTGAAAGAGGACACATTGCTGCTGATTGCAATGACAAAGACTCTAGGAATCCTCCTGAAGTCGTCATTCAGCCAAATCTACCCTCAGCTTCTGCTGCTTCTTCCTCCTCTGCAATCACTGAGCGAACTCCTCCAGCTGAGTCTAATACCAACTTGGGTGAAGATGTTGTTCTTACTGAGGACAACATTGCTGAACACATTGCCGCTCAGCGAATCTCCTTTCCCTAGTCTTATGAAATCATTACCAATGGTAATGGTAGTGTACTGATTGAATATGGGGAAAACAATCAAGTCAGCAATCTGACTGTTCTTGACACTGGAAACACTGTCACTTATACCTCTGAAGATCAATACTTCACATATGAGGTTACTCGTGACATGTTCCCTGCTCATCAACTTGTTGATGATTCTCCCAGTGATGAAGTCACTGATCCTTCCGCTTCTCTCTCTATCTCAGCTGATGACACTGTCAGTGGAGAAAACCTCGATTCCACCTAAATCCTTCTATTGTTATCCATGCAGGCCTCGCTAGGAAAAGAAGTGTGGTATTTGGACAGTGGTTGTTCAAAACACATGACTGGATCCAAGAACCTGCTGGATAACTTTGTGGCGACTGACGGTCCCACAGTTGTGTTTGGTGACAATTCTACTGGCCAAACTGAAGGATATGGCTCTCTTTCTAATGGGCTGATCAAGTTCACTAAGGTTGCTTATGTGAATGGATTAAAACACAATCTGATCAGCATCAGTCAACTGTGTGATGCTGACTACAAGGTTATCCTTGATAAGTATCAAGGCACAGTAATTAATGTCAATAAAGAAGTAGTTTTGATTGCTCCTAGAAAAAGGGATATCTACTTGGTAGATTTCACTCCTGTCAAAACTGACAGTGAGGGCACAAGCGTATGTCGCATGTGAACTTTAAAACAATCAATTCTCTTGCCAAGAAAAATCTTGTTCGAGGCCTTCCTCCTCTCACTTATGAGAAGGACAGGCTCTGTGGTGCTTGTGAAAAAGGTAAAAGCCACCGAGCCACCTTCAAAACTAAACAAGCCAATTCAATAAATGGCTGCTTCCATCTTCTTCACATGGATCTCTTTGGTCCAGTAAATGTCCAAAGTCTAAGGGGTAGCAGATACACCTTAGTCATCGTGGATGAATATTCACGATATACTTGGACAATATTTCTTCATTCTAAGAGTGATGCTGCTGAGGAAATAATCAATTTCATTAAAAAGATGGAAAACCTTAACAGCATTCGTGTTAAAGAACTCAGAAGCGATCATGGCACTGAGTTCAGAAACCACACTCTTGAGAACTTTTGTGCTGATCAAGGGATTAGACAAAACTTCTCTTCTGTTCGTACTCCTGAGCAAAATGGAGTAGCTGAAAGGAGAAATAGAACTCTCATTGAGGCTGCTCGAACTATGCTCAGTGAGTCTTCCCTTCCTAGTAAATTCTGGGCTGAAGCAGTTTGCTTGCCATACTCAAAATAGGTGTCTTATTGTCAAACGACATGACAAGACTGCCTATGAAATCCTTAAGGGCAAGAAACCCCAAATTGGATATTTCCATGTTTTTGGGTGTCCAGTTTTCATCCTAAATGATAAGGATCATTTGGGAAAGTTTGATCCCAAAGCTGATGACGGCTACTTTCTGGGATATTCTTCTATTAGTAAGGCTTTCAGAGTCTTTAATACTCGCACTCAAAAAGTAGATGAATCAATTCATGTTACTTTTGATGAAAGCTGTTCAGCACTAGGTGATCTTCCAAGTGAATCATCCGCTGAAGTAATCTTCAGCGATCTGGCTGATCCTTCAGAAGAGTCAGCGACTCATAATGATGTTGCTGACTCACCTACAGCTAACATTCCATGCTCTTCAGCAAATGATGAGTACATTGCTGCTCACATTTATTCAATTGATCCAGTTGAGCCCCTTCTTAGAACTGTTAATGCCACTTCCATTAACACTTCTACCTCAGCTGAACCAACTACTGCTGACAGTGTTACTGAGGAAATCTTTCATGATGCTTCAGCGAATCCTGTTTCAGGAGACGCTGAGGATGACAACTCTCATCAAGAGGTACCCACTGTTCTCAGTGACCCTCCTGTCAGCAACTCTGAGCCTGTACTAACCATTGATCTCTCAAATTATTCTCTCACTCCTAATGATCCTACCACCACATTATCCGCTGTGAATCATTCTTCTTCTATTCACACACCATCACTCCAATGGACTGCTGATCACCCTCTTGACCATGTGATTGGTAATCCACACAATGGTGTCCAAACTCGATCAGCGACAAGTAATACTTGTCTCTATGTCAATTTCTTATCTCAAATTGTGCCTGCCAATATTGGCGTAGCCATGGCTGATCCTTCTTGGGTGGAAGCCATGCAAGAAGAACTAACATAATTTGAAAGAAATCACGTTTGGTTTCTTGTTCCCCCTCCCTACAAGGAACCCATTGGTACTCGATGGGTTTATAGGAATAAGATGGATGAAACTGGTGTAGTCATCAGAAACAAGGCAAGACTGGTTGCTCAAGGGTATACTCAGGCTGAAGGCATTGATTATGATGAAACCTTTGCTCCAGTCGCTTGTCTTGAAGCCATTCGTCTCTTTCTTGCTCATGCTGCCTACAAAGGCTTCACTGTCTACCAGATGGACGTCAAGAGTGCATTCTTAAATGGTGCTCTTGATGAAGAAGTCTATGTTAAGCAGCCTCCTGGCTTTGAGAATCCAAAGCATCCTCACTATGTTTACAAGCTTAATAAAGCTTTGTATGGTCTTAAACAAGCTCTTAGATCTTGGTACGACACTTTGTCTACCTTCCTTCTTGACCATGGCTTTCGTAGAGGAACCATCGACAGCACTCTCTTCATCTAAAAGAAGAAAGCTGATGTTCTGTATGTTCAGATTTATGTCGATGACATCATCTTTGGTTCCTTATCCACAAAACTCTGTCAAAAGTTTAGCGCTCTTATGTCTAGCACTTTTGAAATAAGTATGATGGGCGAGTTAACCTTCTTTTTGGGGTTACAAATTAAGCAGCTTTCCACTGGAATATTTATCAATCAAGAAAAATATATTCGGGATATGCTGCATAAATTTGACTTCACCCATGTCACTCCAAAAAGAACTCCCATGTCCCCTCCTAATAATCTCCATGCTGACCCTGATGGTAAGTATGTGAATCCTACTCACTATAGAGGCATGATTGGTTCACTGATGTATCTCACAGCGAGTCGTCCAGACATCATGTTTGCAACATGCCTCTGTGCTCGCTATCAAGCCTCTCCTCGTGAGTCTCATCTTCTTGCTGTCAAGCGTATCTTTAAATATCTTAAGGGTACACCCACGCTGGGTCTCTGGTACCCAAAAGATTCCAACTTTGAGCTAGTTGGATATTCTGACTCTGACTATGTTGGGTGCATGCTTGATCGCAAAAGCACCAGTGGAGGATGTCAACTATTGGGGGGGGGGAAGCTGACTAGTTGGACTAGTAAGAAGCAACACACAGTTTCCATCTCCACCGCTGAGGCAAAATATGTCTCTGCAGCTAGCTGTTGTGCCCTAATTCTTTGAATGAAACATCAGCTCGCTGATTATGATTTGGAATACTCCAAAATTCCAATCATGTGTGATAATACAAGTGCTATTGCTATTACACACAACCCTGTTCAGCACTCCAAAACTAAGCATATTGACATTCGATATCACTTTATTCGTGACCATATCATGAAAGGTGATATTGAAATCTACTTCATTCCAACTGATGATCAAATCGCTGACATCTTTACTAAACCATTGGATGAAACTAGATTCAAATTGCTTGTCAGCAAGTTAGGAATGCTGAATGGAGAATCAGCAACATGATTTATCATGTTAGCTAATTCAGCGAGCTCAAGTCTGTCTTGCTCGCTGATCTCAAAGCAATGAAGAGCTTAAAATCTTCATCTAGTCCAGCAGCAAACGACTCTGGTAAAGACTTCTTAAATCCGTTGATCCCTGTTGCTTTGGGAAAAAGCAAAATAAAAGCAATGGAGAGCTAAAAGTCTTCATCTAGTCCATTACCAAACGGCTATGGTAAAGACTTCTTAAATCCGTTGATCCCTGTTGCTTTGGGAAAAAGCAAAATAAAAGCAATGGAGAGCTAAAAGTCTTCATCTAGTCCATTACCAAACGGCTATGGTAAAGACTTCTTAAATCCGTTGATCCCTGTTGCTTTGGGAAAAAGCAAAATAAAAGCAATGGAGAGCTAAAAGTCTTCATCTAGTCCAGTAGCAAACGGCTCTGGTAAAGACTTCTTAAATCCGTTGACGGCTGACAGTTTGCCAAAAACTGTAGTCAGCGACCAACGTTTGTTGTGAAGTCGCTGACAAAGTATTAGAAATGCTGAGCATATCCCAGCATGAGGTCTTTCTTAATAATTGAAGATTCTCAGCATCCAAAATTCTTTTCTCAAAAGGGTGCTGAAGTAAAAAGCATTTGATTGTGTTAAATATCTTTCTAAACCTTAATTTCTTATTTAATAAAACATAGGATATCTTTCTGAAACTAAGTGTTTTAAAAAGTAACTATGTGGGTGACGTGGCAAAATTTTAAACCACATGTTTCAAAATTCAAAAATGACTAGTCACCTCGTTTTCTTCCTTGATCACGTCATCAGTCTGCGCGTGACAGTCGATGCACTGTTGATTGACAGTTAATACGGCGCATACTTGAGTATTTTTGGATAAAATTTCTTTTCTTTTTAATATACGTTACACACAAACTATTTTTATATATTATATATGTACGTATATACGAAGAGAGAGAAAACCGTTTTGTCTTCCAGTGTGTAAGGTTGTGACCCACCACCATACCCTATATATATACAACCTCACTTCCACACACCTATTTTCATGCTTCCATAAACTATTCATTTTCTCTCTAATCAAATATCTTTCTCTCCATCTGTTCATCTTCTTTCATAAATTTCTTTCATCTTCTTCTCAACCAAATCAATGGCTTCTTCATCTCAAATCCCTCAACAACAAGAAAATGTTGAGATCCCTTCTTCTTCCGCCGACACTCAAAATCCACCGGTTCCTGAACCACAAGTTCAGGAACAAGAACCGATCACATACTTAAATTCTATCGAGTATGTACCTGTTAACGTCACCAAATCCTCCAAAGTTTCTTTCCCCCCTTCTCAAATTGTTGTGAAATCCAACAATCATATTGGCACATCTGAGTTGCCAAAAGATTCTAAAGGATACAAGCCCATGTTGGACTTTATCCATGCCTCTCCTACCAATCACTGCATTATGGCAGATCCAGAGAAGATTTTCGTTCATCTTCTCCGAGAGTTCTAGTGGACTTGTGAGTATGATGATGAAACCAAGTTCATCACTGGTACTGTTCGTCAGGGGAAGAAGTCGATAACAATTAAATTTGTGAAAGCAGCCAGTGATGTTGAGTGGAATAATTGGTTGCCTTCCATCGGGTATAACTACAACTTGAAGACCCCTCCGGCTATCCCAAGCAATCCTTTAAAGCAAAATCTTCCTGGGATATGGAGAGTCTTGTTCACCCATGTTATTCAGTGCATGGGTGGAAATTCTGGGTCATACAATCAGGCATCAGCAACATCGATGCCCATAATCCATGCCCTCGCTGAAGGACGGTTTGTGGATTATGCCCTGCTGATCTTCAATGACATGAAGAATAAGATCAGCATAAACAACAGATCTCATACAGTGCCATTCACCAGGATTTTTCTCTCATCTTCAAAGAGGCGCTGGGAGATGAATATGAGCTGCCCAAGGCCTCAACAATACCAATAGCAAGGGTGGGCAACAACATATACAAGCATCCAGCTGAACACTTGGTTGCACGCCTCACTGCACATATGAAAGAGGTACTCTTCTCTCTAAACTCTTCTTTATACCCCAAAGACAGCGACTGGGAGGCAGCACTTCTTTCTTGATGAAGTGGCTGATACGGTCGCTATGGATGCTCAAATGCCTTTAGAGGCTGGCTCGCTGGCAAACCCCCAGCGACCTCCAAAGCCTCCAAAAAGACCAAAGCTAAATCCAAGGCAGCATCCTCAACCCAAAATTTACAATCTTTACCCTCCGCTGACGTCCCAAAACGTAAGCGGAGTGTATCAAAGGGCAAACCCAAGGTTAGGAAGTCCACAGCGCCCATGGACACTAGTACCCAAGCCACCCCATCAGCAGCCTTCCAACAGGCTGTTGACGAGTTAAATGGGAACAGCAGGCAACCACCTCAAACTTCTGTAGGCGAGGTTGGTGAAGATATTGGGTCACCCCAACCCACTAGAGGTCAAAGTCCAACTCTACCCCCAATTAATTCCCCTCCTTCTTCTCAAATACCCTCTGAGTCGTTGACAGCAGCCATATCACAGGTGATGCTAGAGTCAACAAATTCTTCGGCCGATGATGTCTTGGTGGAACAACACACTGAGACTGAGGCACCAGGTTCCCTTACCCTTCCTCCTTCTATTGTCTTGGAAATTGTTTGAGCAGGGACTGAGACAAATATCTTACCAAGTGGAAATGAAACTGATGAAGATCTGGGCAGTGAGTTTGACCTCCAAGATGATGATGCTGAAATCACACTCGCTGCCACAGAAGAGAGTGAAGAAGAGGCCAATGTTAGTGGTTTCTTGGCAGAAGACTTGGGATATTTGCTGATCCTCTCCTCCTACTGAATTTGAGGATATCCCATAGTCGTTTTTTTTTTTTTTTTTTTTTTTTTTTTTTTTTTTTTTTTTTTTTTTTTTTTTTTTTTTTTTTTTTTTTTTTTTTTTTTTTTTTTTTTTTTTTTTTTTTTTTTTTTTTTTTTTTTTTTTTTTTTTTTTTTTTTTTTTTTTTTTTTTTTTTTTTTTTTTTTTTTTTTTTTTTTTTTTTTTTTTTTTTTTTTTTTTTTTTTTTTTTTTTTTTTTTTTTTTTTTTTTTTTTTTTTTTTTTTTTTTTTTTTTTTTTTTTTTTTTTTTTTTTTTTTTTTTTTTTTTTTTTTTTTTTTTTTTTTTTTTTTTTTTTTTTTTTTTTTTTTTTTTTTTTTTTTTTTTTTTTTTTTTTTTTTTTTTTTTTTTTTTTTTTTTTTTTTTTTTTTTTTTTTTTTTTTTTTTTTTTTTTTTTTTTTTTTTTTTTTTTTTTTTTTTTTTTTTTTTTTTTTTTTTTTTTTTTTTTTTTTTTTTTTTTTTTTTTTTTTTTTTTTTTTTTTTTTTTTTTTTTTTTTTTTTTTTTTTTTTTTTTTTTTTTTTTTTTTTTTTTTTTTTTTTTTTTTTTTTTTTTTTTTTTTTTTTTTTTTTTTTTTTTTTTTTTTTTTTTTTTTTTTTTTTTTTTTTTTTTTTTTTTTTTTTTTTTTTTTTTTTTTTTTTTTTTTTTTTTTTTTTTTTTTTTTTTTTTTTTTTTTTTTTTTTTTTTTTTTTTTTTTTTTTTTTTTTTTTTTTTTTTTTTTTTTTTTTTTTTTTTTTTTTTTTTTTTTTTTTTTTTTTTTTTTTTTTTTTTTTTTTTTTTTTTTTTTTTTTTTTTTTTTTTTTTTTTTTTTTTTTTTTTTTTTTTTTTTTTTTTTTTTTTTTTTTTTTTTTTTTTTTTTTTTTTTTTTTTTTTTTTTTTTTTTTTTTTTTTTTTTTTTTTTTTTTTTTTTTTTTTTTTTTTTTTTTTTTTTTTTTTTTTTTTTTTTTTTTTTTTTTTTTTTTTTTTTTTTTTTTTTTTTTTAAACAAAATCTTCCTGGGATATGAGAGTCTTGTTCACCCATGTTATTCAGTGCATGGGTGGAAATTCTGGGTCATACAATCAGGCATCAGCAACATCGATGCCCATAATCCATGCCCTCGCTGAAGGACGGTTTGTGGATTATGCCCTGCTGATCTTCAATGACATGAAGAATAAGATCAGCATAAACAACAGATCTCATACAGTGCCATTCACCAGGATTTTTTCAGGGTTCCTTGTTCTAAGTACCCTGTTTCCTTGAAGGCACTCAAGGTTCCTTCTGCGATGAAGAACTCACCACTGCTTTTACTGCTGTCGATATGCCTGGCCTCGATTATGTTGAAACTCGTCAGCTGCAAGAATTGTTGACAAGAGTGAAAATCTGCCAAAGCCAAGGCAATAGACATGGTTATTTGTATGCATGGTTAGTTGATAAAATGGCCGAAATGAATTTTGGGGCATTGGCCAAGTTTGAGGAGTTGGTTGCTGGAAATGATACATTGCAGGATGAGTTGGCTGAGCTTAAAGACAGGGTGTTTGGTATCACCAAGCAACAACATGCTCACACCCTGTCCAATGAATATCTGTTCAAGAGGAACCAAAACTTGTTGCACCAAAGCATGCAAAGAGTCAGCACCTCCAATTCTCAAATCTCTGCCTCGCTGGATAAATTGAAAGAAGAGGTTGGTAAATCCGCGACGGCTGCTGAGGAGCCTGGACTCTTACCAGCGCTCCAAGAACTCTCCCAATCAAATATCCTCTTCACTGCTCACCTCCGCCAACTAAATCATACCGTTTCCTTCTTCTCAAAACATCAAGATGATTTTCACACTTCTATCACCCAAGAAATTACGTCGCTCAAAGACAAACTCTTCTCTCATACTCTTTTCCAAGTAGCTGTTGACAAGAAGCTACTTGAAGAATCTGTCAACTGTACCAAGAAGCTTGAAGAAGAGGTTGGAAATCTGAAGGGCATGATGGTTGAAATGCTGGGCCTCCTCAAGAAAGATAAGATGGAAGCAGCAAGTTCCTCAGCTGCTTCCAAGGGGGAGAAAACTGATAAAGAGGGCCCAGCAACCCAAAATGTTGAACCAGCTGAGAAGGTTGTAGAACCGGCAGCTGAGAATGTAAATGTTGAAAGTGTTCCCCAAGCTCCCCTCACTGAAACTGATAATGCTGAGAAGGTTGATGAACCGGCAGCAAATGTTGAGGGGGAGCAAACTGCAAATGTTACTGAAGATGCTGAGAAGGTTGTTGAACCGGCAGCAAGTGTTGAGGGGGAGCAAGCTGAGAAGGTTAGTGAACCAACATCTAATGTTGAAAAAGAGAAAGAACCAACCATCGCTGAGAATGTGCCAACAAGTGGTGAAAAAGTGGTCGCTGCTGAAAGTGTGCCAGCGAGACAAATAAATGTGTCTATCTTCAAGCCAACCCCTGAATTCCACGTTTCCCTTGAAAAGAAGTATGCTAATAAGGGTAAAGCAGCAATGGCTACTCAAACAAGCCACCCAAAGTTCCTACTGCAGCTAGTGTACAACAAGAAAAGCTGATGTCTGGAGCTTTCCCCAAGCCAACATCATCTCAAACAACTGCTGAACTTACTCCTGAAGAGGTTGTACTTCAGGAAGAGCTGAAAAAGAAAAAGAGAGAAGAAGAGCTCTCACAAAAGTTTATAAGCGAGCAGATTGTTGGTGAAGAGCTTGAAGATGCTGATGATGAAACAAAGAGATTGGCTCAGCAATCTGGTGGATTGGCAGCCTTGAAAAAGAATGAAGAAAAGTTTTTTGCCAAAAAAACGAAAACTTTTGAAGAAGGACAGGCGACCTACCTCAAATCAAGAGAGGTGAGGCAAAGGAAAGAGGAGATCTTGTCTGTCAAGGTAACTCTTACCCAACAAGGAATGAATCTGAGCCTGCAAAGAAAAGGTGCTCCCAAGTTGTATACTCTGAAAAATGTCGTTAAAGATACACTTGGGCCTACTGAATGGATCGAAATTTACAAGCTGGTCAAGGACAAGACAGCTATGAGTTACGAACCATTGATCAAGATGGCAGGTGAGCAGATTAAGCACATATATGAAATGGAAAGAAAATACAAGATCAAGGACTCTTTGCTCAGCTCTGCCATACATCCTTTTCCTCCTCCTTCTCCCCAGCGACCAAGAACTGGTGTTAAGAGATCAGCTTCTGAAGCTTATTCTTCTTAGCTCCCCACTATACTCAGAAGGGTTCCCAAGTCTGATATAGATGAGGAGCCACTGCTTAATCTGAAGATGCCTTCCAGAACTCTCTTTATGGATGGTGTGTATGATAAGAAGCTGGGAGGTTTCTGTTTTTGCAATGTCCATGGTCATGAACTCTTCTTCACGACCAATGAAATTGGAATTGCTCCTTCTGCCTTCCTTTTGAAAATAAGAAAGTATTGTGCTCAGTCTTCCAATGATCCCGAATGTATAAGACTGATTGATCAAGAACTACTGAAGCCTGAAAGACAACAAGACATAGCTTTAATCAAGGCCAAGCAAGAGTCACAATGGGATTAAGTATACTTGTTATCTTTGTAATGCTACTTGTTGTAAAGTTGTTTGTCAAATAAATAATATCAGCATTCCCTCATTTCTATTTCTTATTCTTGTAAGTTCAAGCGACCTACACTCGGCAAAGTCTCCTCAGCGAATAGGGGGAGATTGTTGAGTCATGGATTCGCTGAAGACTTGCTGAGTCAAGTACTCGCTGAAAGACTCAGCGAGAGGTTTCTTCAGCGAGCTCTCAGCGATCATTATCTTCGAGTTAAAGGATAAGTTCAATGACTTACCGCCATGTCTTGTAAGTCAAATATGTGCGGGAAGATGAAGATAAGAAGGCTGGTCCCCAAGGACACGTGTTGATAGATCAAGATGGAGCCATGTGACCTTGTACCATTTTGGTACTAAGGTATTTCTCTTTCATGCCGTTTTGGGAAACAAACAAGATGAAGATAAGAGAACTCTGCAGATCTGATTTATCCACCAATAGATAGTTGACAACCTTCATGTGTCAACATCTATTGGGTTGTCAATGTGATGTCTCTTCTCTCCTATATAAAGCATCACTTGACCTAGCCGCAACCTCAGTTGGTTTGTTCTACAATTATCACTTTGTGTGTTTTTTCTCTCATTGTAGAATTGTTAAGTTTTTGTGTGTGTTAAAAACTTAACATATATTTTCTCTTTTCCTTCTTTGTAAACCGACCATGTATTCACTGTTTAATTAATGATACATATGATTAAACGTGTTTACATTCTTGTCTTATATTCTTAGTTTAATTTAATTATATAATCGTTGCAAACTTGGGACTTTCAAACACTTCATATGTCATCGTGTCGGTGGCACCACAATCAAATATCCACGCTCCATTATTTTCGTTGGTACTTTGTTTGGCCATATTTGCACCCCCATGAACACTCAGGGGTATTTTTTGACATATTTTATTTTCATGCGAAAAAATGGAACTTTGTGAATAAAATGGGTGTTTTGATCGGTTTAGGGTAGTTGGTGATTTGGGGTTTTTGGGAGAAGAAAAAAAAAGGACCTTGTTTTCTCCAATCTCTTTCTGCCGCGACACCTTTTCCAGCCGTCACACCTTCTTCGGCCGTCACACCTTCTCCGGCCGCCACTAGCTCTACGCATCTAGCATTCGATTGTCAATCATCACCTTTATAAGTGGAGCTAGCATGAGCGGTAGGGGGGTTTTGGTATCCCAATTTGTTCGATTTGTTTCCTTTCCTGTCACTATCGGCCCTGATTCATTCGTCACATTTGAGGTGAGTTTTTTCATCTTTGGTCATGGTTTTTTTTTGTCACTCCGACGGTGACCTTTTATCTCGCCGGCGATGGGTCCGGTGGAAAATTTTGGGTGCTTTTTGATGTTGATTTGGATTACTAGTTGTGTTTAGATTTGCCGGAATTACTTTACTTTCCATGGTAGATCTAAGATTCATTGTGAGTTGGGATTCAGATCTGCCGGAATTACCTTCCATGGCGGCTCTGAGATTTGTTGCCGGAATTTCATGGTGATACCATGTTGAGTTATTTGGAACGGAATTGATGTTTTTATTTATTTGTGTGATTGTTGGTTAGCATTGTATTGCAAGAAATTTGCCAAATCTGAACCTCTGCCGCCGGCTGTATCGGCCATGGTGGCTTGGATTCGGTTTTAGGTGATAGGATTGGTGATTAAAAGGTAAATGATGAGGCCAGGATCGCCCACTCTGATGCCATATTAACAAGAATAGAATGATTAGAAGGTTTTTTGTATTGATTTGTAATGATTAGAACAATCTGCCTAGCCTCTATTTATACAAGAGTTTTGGAAGATAAAAATAGAAATAAAATCGTGTCTTGATTCTTGGTTTGCTGGATAAGTCACAATCTTCTTATTCCGGGAAATGATGACGATTTGATCTGATCCCGAACTCTCTAATTCTAACAAGATCTATTTGTTTTGGAACTACCCGTTTCATCGAATGGATTGTTTTTTAGTCCCTGTGGTTTTTTACTTAATAGACCTAATAATTAAAAACTTAATGTTTTCAGACAGATTTCATATTTTTTTCCCTGACTTAAAAAATAAAAAAACCATGAATTATCTATTTTTTACTTAGAGGTTAGCAACTATGCTGGAGCATGCTGCTACCATTGATTTTTTTGTAAAAAAATTTACATTCACACACATGCTAGAATTGATTGTGAGGGGGGAAATTAGAAGCATGATGCTGCTAGAAGCATATTTGTTTTTCTCTTTTACTTAATACAGACAAACATTATTTATGTATTCAGTCATTTAATATATTCAGAAATGACATGAAAAAAATAAAAAAAAAAACATGCTCAGAATAAGATAAACTGATTAACATTTGGAAGAAAAGCAAAAGCCACGCATGTTCACCACGTATTCCGTAAAAGGTGATTTCTTATGACACATGTCAACACAACTAAGAGCATAGTCAACATTGATCGTATGTACTACTACTTTTTGTGATATTACATATCACGTCTGAGCACAAGCCATATTGCATATTGGCATATTGCAACTTAATTTTAAAAAAATTCTCAAAAGTGGGTCTACTAAAAATGTTGTCTCCAAGATTAATATGTATCTACGCTTCTTTGCTTGTTTATGCCTTCCTCTTGCTACCCACCCCTGGCTTCTCTGGTATATACTCTCTATTGCATACTATCTCTATAAAATCTAGGATAACGTGATATTGTTTTTGTTTTTTCTTTTTCTTTTTCGGATAGATAGATGTTGTTTTTGTTTGATGTTAGTTATATATCTTTGGAGTAATAATATACATACTAGATTTAGTCCAAAAGAATAGAGAGTTGTTGGTCAATTATTGAGGTTAATTCAGTTGTCTTTTAGTACATATTAAGATTAAGAAAAGATTAAGATGTGTATCATGGAAAACATATTTAACAAGTTTTTTCTGTTTATGTTATGTATTTACTGCTACTTATCCTAATACATGTTCCCATGAATTAGTTGATTTAGGTGAAAATTGGTTCTTTATATATTTGTTCGGTGGGTATATGTTTGGGTATTAAAAGATAATTAGTAAGAGAAGTTAAAGATAAAGATTTGATGTGGAGAGGGTCACACCGAGTGTGATTGGTATAATTCACACGAAGGAACCATTGATATCTTATTCGGTTCATGAAATAGTTATATGATAGAAACATAAGGTGTGAATGTTTATAACTGAAAGTCCCAAGTTTGCAACGATTATGTAATTAAACAACTAATATAAATTACACTAAGAATGTAAGATAATGAAGTAAGCACGTTTAATCATAAGTAGTATTAATTAAACGGTGAATACATGGTTGGTTTACAATAAAAGAAGAAAGAAAATATTGTTAAGTTTTTGCACACACTAAAAACTTAACAATGATATAATTCTACAATGAGAGAAAAACACACTAAGTGACTATTGTAGAATGAACCAACAGAATTGCGGCTAGGTCAAGTGATGTCTTATATAGGAGAGAAGAGACATCACATGACAACCCAATAGATGTTGACACATGAAGGTTGTCAACTATCTATTGGTGTGTAAGACTGGTCGGCAGAGATCTCTTTTCTTCATCTTGTTTGTTTCCCAAAACGGCATGAAAGAGAAACTACTTAGTACCAAAACGGTACAAGGTCACTTGTCTTCAATCTGATCTTCCAACACGTGTCCTTGGGGACCAGTCTTCTTATCTTCATTTTCCCGCCCATATTTGACTTACAATACATGGCGGTGAGTCATTGAACTTATCTTTAACTTGAAGATAATAGTGATCGCTGAAGGCTCGCTGATGAAACCTCTCGCTGAGGCTGTCAGCGACTACTTGACTCAGCAAGTAATCTTCAGCGAATCCATGACTCAACAATCTCCCCCTATTCGCTGAGGAGACTTAGCTGAGCATGTGTTACTTTTTAGAAGTACAATAGTTAGATATGAGGGAATGCTGATCTTATTTATTTGACAAACAACTTTTCAATACAGATAGCATTACAAAGATTTCAAGTCTTCTTAATCCCATTGCGACTCTTGCTTGGCCTCTATGAAAGCTTTGTCTTGTTGTCTTTCAGGCTTCAGCAGCTCTTGATCAATTAGCTTTATGAACTTGGGATCATTGGAAGACTGAACACAGTACTTTCTCATCTTCAGCAGAAAGTCAGAAGAAGCAATTCCAATCTCATTGGTCCTGAAGAAGAGTTCATGACCATGGATATTGCAAAAACAGAATCCTCCTAGCTTGTCATCATAAACTCCATCTACAAAGAGGGTCCTAGAAGGCATTCTTAGATTCAGCAGTGGCTCAGTATCTATATCAGTGTTTGGAACAGCTCTGAGAACAAATGGGCGTTGAGAAGCCACTTGACCAGAAGCTGTTCTTTTTACACCACTTCTTGGTTGCTGAGGAGGAGGAGAGGGATATGGATGTCTGGCAGCGCTGAGCAAGGAGTCTTTGATTTTGTACTTTTTCTCCATTTGATGTATATGCCTTATTTGCTCACCTGCCATTTTGATCAGTGGCTCATAGCTTACAGCTGTCTTATCCTTGATCAGCTTGTAAATCTCAATCCATTCGGTTGGCCCAAGTGTATTTTTAGTAACATTTTTCAGCGTATACAACTTGGGCACACCTTTTCTTTGCAAGGACAGATTCATTCCTTGTTGGGTTAGCGAAACCCTGACAGATGTGATCTCTTCTTTCCTTTGCCTCACCTCTCTTGATTTGAGGTAGGTCGCCTGTCCTTCATCAAAAGTCTTAATACGCTTGGCAAAGAATTGTTCTTCATTTTTTCTTAATGCTGCCAAACCACCAGATTGCTGAGCCAATCTTTTTGTTTTATCATCAGCATCTTTTAATTCTTCATTAACAATCTGCTCGCTTATGAATTTCTGAGATAGCTCCTCTTCTTTCTTCTTGCTTAGCCTTTCATGTTGACGAACAACTTCTTCAGGAGACTGTTCAGCAGTAGCAGTTGTGGATTTTGGAAAGGCTCCAATCATAAGTTTTTCTTGTTGTTCCCTTGCTGAAGTGGGGACTTTTGGTGGTTTGCCTGGAGTAACCAATGCTGCTTTACCCTTATCAGTGTATCTCTTTTCCAGGGCAGCATGAAACTCAGCAGTTGGTTTGAAAATAGACACATTGATAGGCCTTGCTGGTACATTTTCAGCAACAATCTTCTTAGCTGCCGGTTCACCAACCTTCTCAGCTTCTTTGACTTGCTCCCCCTCAACATTAGCTGCCGGTTCACTAACCTTATCAGCTTGCTCCCCCTGAACACTTGCTGCCGGTTCACCAACCTTCTCAGCTTCTTTGACTTGCTCCCCCTCAACATTAGCTGCCGGTTCACTAACCTTATCAGCTTGCTCCCCCTGAACACTTGCTGCCGGTTCAACAACCATCTCAGCGTTTTCATTTTCAGCGAGGGGAGCATTTTCATTTGTTTGACTTGCTGGGACCTCTTCAGCAGTTTTCTCCCCCTTGGAAGCAGCTGAGGGACTTGCTGCTTCCATATTGTTTTTCTTGAAGAGACCCAGCATTTCACTCATCATTCCCTTAAGACCAGCAACCTCTTGTTCAAGTTTCTTTGTCCTGCTGACAGATTCTTTCAACAACTGGTTGTCAACAGCGACATGAGATGGGGTACGAGAGAGAACTTGATTTTTGAGGGAGGAAATTTCTTTTGTAAGGGTGGTGTGAAAATTATCTTGATGTTTGGAGAAGGAAGAGATGGTTTGATCGAGTTTGTTGAGTTGAGCAGTGAAGAGTATATTAGATTGGGAGAGTTGCTGAAGAGATGATAAGAGACCAGGCTCTTCGGTGTTCTTCGCTGAACGGATTTCATCTTTTAATTTATCCAGCGAGGCGGAGATAGCAGAGTTGGAGGTGCTGACCTTCTTCATGCTTTCATTTAGCAGGGCTTGATTTCTTTTGAATAAGTGCTCATTTGACTTGGTGTGGGTGACTTGATTTTTGGTGATCCCAAACACCATACCTTTGAGCTCTGCTAGCTCATCAGTCACCAAATCCTTTCCAGTTAGCAATTCTTGAAAATTTGCATGAGCCTCAACATGAATTTGAGCCATTTGATCCACCAGCCAAGCATACAAGTACCCATGTCTATTGCCTTGGCTCTGGCAAATTTGCACCCTGGTCAGCAGTTCTTGCAGCTGTCGAGTTTCCACATAATCAAGACCAGGCACTTTCACAGCAGTACAAGCTGTGACAAGTTCTTCATCAGCAGAAGGAACTTGTAGATCTTTAAGAGACACTGGATACTTAGAGCAAGGAACTCGAAAGAAGTCTGGATGGTGCAATGGGGGCACCTCCATGATTATTTCATCATCAACTTTTTCAACTTCAACATACACACCTGGCCTTATTCTCTGAAGGTGACACAATTCTATCCTTCTTTGAAGCTCACCGTCATTCACCTCAGGCACATAATCCCCATAAAATCCATCCTGCTCATGAGAAGTTGTGGGTTTATAAGAGTAGCAAGGTGAAGGAGGCATATCACCCAACACATTTGGGATATCCTCAAATTCGGTGGGAGGAGAGTTGATCAGCAGAAAACCCAAATCATCATCTAAGAAACCACTAACAAACACTTCATCTTCACTTTCTTCTGCAGCAACGAGTCTAATTTCAGCATCATGATCTTGTAGATCAAACTCGCTGCCCAGATCTTCATCATCAACCTCCATTTCAGTGAACAAAAGATTTGTCCCGGTCCCTGCACTAACAGTTTCCGAGACATGTACAGCAATATTTTGGGTAAGGGAACCTGGTGCCTCAATCTCAGTGTGTTGTTGCACCAAGACCTCATCGGCCGAAGAATGGGTTGACTCTAGCATCACCTGTGATCTGGTTGCTGTCAACGACTCAGAGGGTAATAAAGAAGAAGGGGAGTTATTTGGGGGTGGAGTTGGACTTTGACCTCTAGTGGGCTGGGGTAACCCTATAACTTCACCAACCTCTCCTACAGAAATTTGAGGTGGCTGCCTGCTGCTCCCATTTAACTCGTCAACAGCCTGTTGGGAGGCTGCTGATGGGGTGGCTTGGGTACTATCGTCCTTGGGCAGTGAGGACTTCCTAACCTTTGGTTTGCCCTTTGGTACACTCCGCTTTCGTTTTGGGACGTCAGCGGAGGGTGAAGATTGAGAAGTTTGATTTGAGGACGCTGCCTTTGATTTATCTTTGGTCTTTTTAGAGGCTTTGGAGGTCGCTGGGGGGTTTACCAGCGAGCCAGCCTCAGAAGGCATTTCAGCGTCCACAGCGACTGTATCAGCCACTTCATCAGAAAGAAGTGCTGCCTCCCAGTCGCTGTCTTTCGGGTATAAAGAAGGATTAAGGGAGAAGAGTACCTCTTTTATATGAGGAGTGAGTCGTGCAACCAAGAGATCAGTTGGTTGCTTGTAGATGTTGTTTCCAACCCTCGCTATTGGAATCGTTGAGGCCTTGGGCAGCTCATATTCATTTCCCAGTGCCTCCTTGAAGATGAGAGAAAAGATTCTAACAAAAGGCACAGTGTGTGACCTATTGTTAATGCTGACCTTATTCTTCATGTCGTTGAAGATCAGCTGGGCGTAATCAACAAACCGCCCCTCAGCAAGTGCATGAATCATTGGCATCGATGTTGTTGATGCTTGATTGTAAGATCCTGAATTTCCACCCATACACTGTATTACATGGGTGAATAGAACTCTCCAGACCCCAGGGAGATTTTGTTTTAGAGGATTGCTTGGGATTGCTGGGGGGTTCTTCAAATTAGAATTGTACCCAATGGAAGGCAACCAATCCTTCCATTCAACATCACTTGCTGCTTCCACAAAAGCACTTTCCGCAGTGGCTTGTGGAAATCGAAGAGTTTGGCGAAGAGACGCCGGAGTAATGGTAATCGTCTTTGCCCCCTGACGAACGGTACCAGTGATGGACTTGGATTCATCATCATACTCACAAGTCCACCAAAACTCACGGAGAAGATGAACAAATATCTTACCCGGATCTGCCATGATGCAATATTTGGCAGGAGAAGCATGGATAAAGTCCAGCATGGGCTTGTATCCTTCAGAATCTTTTGGCAACACAGAGGTGCCAACATGATTGTTGGGTTTCACAACAATCTGGGAAGCAGAGAAATTTACTTTGGAAGATTTTGTGATGTTTGAAGGAGTGAAAACAGATGAATTAAGATATGTGGTAGAAACTTGTTCCTGAACTTGTTGTTCAGGAGCCGGTGGGTTTTGTGCGGCGGCGGTAGAGGAAGATGGAGGGTTCTCAATATTTTGAGGAATATCTGAGGAAGAAGCCATAGATTTTTTTGTAAGAATGAAGATGAAATGAGTATAAGGTGTTTAACAAAATGCTTGAGAGAGAAGATGAGCAGATGGAGAGAGAGATTTTTTGACTTAGAGAGAGAGTGAATAGGAAGCGTGAAAGTAAGGTTATGAGGTGAGGTTATATATATATGGTATGGTTGTGGGCCACAATTTCTCTCTCCTTCTTTTTGTATTGAGGAACAGTTGTGAACAACAACTGTTTTTGTACTTTTATATAATATAAAAAGATTTTGAGAGTAACGTTTTGAAAATAAAAAGAAATTTTATCCAAAAAGTTCTTGAGTGCGCGCCGTATTGTGCAGTCATAACCTGTCTGTCAGACTGTCACAACAGACAAATGACGTGATCAAGAGCAAAAATCGAGGTGACCTTTTAATTTGAATGTATAAAACATGTGGTTCAGAAATTTGCCACGTCACCCTCATAGTTATTTTGAAAACACTTAGTTTTGAAAATATCCTATGTATTGTTTTGAAATACAACATGCTGGAAGATGCTCAGCATGCTTAAGACTTTTTGTCAGCGACTTCACAACTAACGTTGGTTGCTGACTACAGTTTTTGGCAACCTGTCAGCCATGAACGGATTTGATAAGTCTTTACCACTAGCCGTTTGCTAGTGGACTAGATGAAGACTTTCAGCTCTTCATTGCTTTTATTTTGCTTTTTCCCAAAGCAACAGGGATCAACGGATTTTATGAGTCTTTACCAATAACCGTTTGCTATTGGACTAGATGAAGACTTTTAGCTCTTCATTGCTATTGTTTGCTTTTTCCCAAAGCAACAGGGATCAACGGATTTTATGAGTCTTTACCAATAACCGTTTGCTATTGGACTAGATGAAAACTTTTAGCTCTTCATTGCTATTGTTTGCTTTTTCCCAAAGCAACAGGGATCAACGGATTTGATTAGTCTTTACCAATAGCCGTTTGCCATTGGACTAGATGAAGACTTTAAGCTCTTCATTGCTTTGAGATCAGCGAGTAAGACCGACTTAAGCTCGCTGAATTAGCATACATAACAAGTCATGTCGCTGATTCCCCATTTAACATTCCTAACTTGCTAACAAGCAGTTTGAATCTAGTTTCATCCAACGGTTTAGTAAAGATGTCAGCGAGTTGATCATCAGTTGGAATGAAGTAGATCTCAATATCACCTTTCATGACATGATCCCTGATAAAGTGATATCGAATATCAATATGCTTAGTTTTGGAATGTTGAACTGGGTTGTGTGTAATAGCAATGGCACTTGTATTATTACACATGATTGGAATTTTAGAATATTCCAAATCATAGTCAGCAAGCTGATGTTTCATCCATAGCATTTGGGCACAACAGCTCGCTGCAGAGACATATTCGGCCTCAGCTGTGGAGATGGAAACTGTATGTTGCTTTTTACTAGTCCAACTAGTCAGCTTCCCCCCCAACAGTTGACATCCTCCACTGGTGCTTTTCCGATCGAGCATGCAACCAGCATAGTCGGAGTCAGAATAGCCAACTAACTCAAAGTTAGAGTCCTTAGGGTACTAAAGACCCAGTGTGGGTGTACCCTTGAGGTATTTGAAGATACGCTTCACAGCGAGGAGATGAGATTCTCTAGGAGAAGCTTGATAGCGAGCACAGAGACATGTTGCAAACATGATGTCTGGGCGACTCGCTGTGAGATACATGAGTGACCCAATCATGCCACGATAGTAAGTAGGATTCATACTTACCATCAGGGTCAGCGTGAAGATTATTAGGAGGGGACATTGGAGTTCGTTTGGGAGTGACATGGGTGAAGTCAAACTTATGCAACATATCTCGAATATATTTTTCCTGATTGATAAATATTCCAGAGGGAAGCTGCTTGATTTGTAACCCCAAAAAGAAGGTGAGTTCACCCATCATACTCATTTCGAAAGTGCTAGACATAAGAGAACTGAACTTTCGACAAAGTTTTGTGGATAAGGAACCAAAGATGATGTCATCGACATAAATCTGCACATACAGAACGTCACCCTTATGCTTGTAGATAAATAGGGTGCTGTCAATGGTTCCCCTACGAAAACCATGGTCAAGAAGGAAGGTAGACAAAGTGTCATACCAAGCTCTAGGAGCTTGTTTAAGGCCGTATAAAGCTTTATTAAGCTTGTAGACATAGTGAGGATGCTTTGGATCCTCAAAGCCAGGAGGCTGCTTAACATAGACTTCTTCATCAAGAGCACCATTTAAGAAGGCACTCTTGACGTCCATTTGATAGACAATAAAGCCTTTGTAAGCAGCATGAGTGAGAAAGAGACGAATAGCTTCAAGGCGAGCGACTGGAGCAAAGGTCTCATCATAATCAATGCCTTCAGCTTGAGTGTAACCTTGAGCAACCAGTCTTGCCTTGTTTCTGATGACCACACCAGCTTCATCCATCTTATTCCTATAAACCCATCGAGTGCCAATGGGTTCTTTATAGGGAGGAGGAACAAGGAACCAAACGTGTTGTCTTTTAAATTGTGTCAGTTCTTCTTGCATGGCATCAACCCATGAGGGATCAGCCATGGCTTCACCAATATTGGCAGGCACAATTTGAGAAAGAAAGTTAACATAGAGACAAGTATTACTTGTCGCTGAACGAGTTTGGACACCATTGTGTGGATTACCAATCACATGGTCAAGAGGGTGATCAGCAGTCCATTTAAGTGCTGGTGTGTGAATAGAAGAATGATTCACAGCGGATACAGTGGTGGTAGTACCACTAGGAGTGGGAAGATAAGACGAGAGATCGATAGTTAGCAAGGGCTCAGAGTTGCTGACAGGAGGGTCACTGAGAACAGTGGGTACCTCTTGCTGAGGAGTGTCATCCTCAGTGTCTCCTAAAAGAGGATTCGCTGAGGCATCATGAAATGTTTCCTCAGCGACACATTCAGCACTTTGAGTTTCAATTGAGAGAGGAACATTAATGGAAGTGGCATTAATTGTTCGAAGAAGAGGCTCAACTGGATCTATAGAATAAATGTGAGCAGCGATGTACTCATCATTTGGTGAAGATTTTGAAGACTCAGCGATAGGTTGTTCAGCAACATCATGATGTGTCGCTGATACTTCAGACAAGTCAGATAGATCGCTGAGGATTACTTCAGCGGATGACTCATTTGAAAGATCACCTAAAGCAGAATAGCTTTCATCAAAAGTAATATGAATTGATTCATCTACCTTTTGAGTGCGAGTATTGTAAACTCTGAAAGCTTTGCTTATAGAAGAATATCCCAGAAAGTAGCCATCGTCAGCTTTGGGATCAAACTTACCTAAATGATCCTTGTCATTTAGGATGAAAACTGGGCACCCAAAAACATGGAAGTATCCAATTTGAGGTTTCTTGCCCTTGAGAATTTCATAGGCAGTCTTGTCATGTCGCTTGACAATAAGACACCTATTTTGAGTATGGCACGCAGTGCTAACTGCTTCAGCCCAGAATTTACTAGGAAGAGAGGACTCACTGAGCATGGTTCTAGCAGCTTCAATGAGAGTTCTATTTCTCCTTTCAGCTACCCCATTTTGCTCAGGAGTACGAACAGAAGAGAAATTTTGTCTAATCCCTTGATCACACAAAAAGTCTCAAGAGTGTGGTTTCTGAACTCAGTGCCATGATCGCTTCTGAGTTCTTTAACACGTATGCTGTTGAGGTTTTTCCATCTTTTTAATGAAATTGATTATTTCCTCAGCAGCATCACTCTTGGAGTGAAGAAAGATCGTCCAGGTATAACGTGAATATTCATCCACAATAACTAAGGTGTATCTGCTACCCCTTAGACTTTGGACATTCACTGGTCCAAAAAGGTCCATGTGAAGGAGATGGAAACAGCCACTGATAGAGTTGGCCTGTTTGGTCTTGAAGGTGGCTCGGTGGCTTTTACCTTTTTCACAAGCACCACAAAGCCGGTTCTTCTCATAAGTGAGAGGAGGAAGGCCTCGAACTAGTTTTTCTTGGCCAAAGAGTTTATGGTTTTGAAGTTCACATGCGACATACGCTTGTGCCATAACCAGTTGATTTGAGAAGCAGATTTTGAGAAGAAGCAGGTCTCGCTGTCAGTTTTGACAGAAGTGAAATCTACCAAGTAGATATCTCTTTTTCTTGGAGCGACCAAGACCACTTCTTTATTTACATTTATCACTGTGCCTTGATGCTTATCAAGGATAACCTTGTAGTCAGCATCGCACAGTTGACTTATGCTGATAAGATTGTGTTTCAATCCATTCACATAGGCAACCTTTGTGAACTTGATCAGCCCATTTGAGAGAGACCCGTATCCTTCAGTTTGGCCAGTAGAGTTGTCACCAAACACAACCGTGGGACCGTCAGTCTCCACGAAGTTATCCAGCAGGTCCTTAGATCCAGTCATGTGTTTTGAACAGCCGCTGTCCAAATACCACACTTCTTTTCCTAGCGAGGCCTGCAGGATAACATAAGAAGGATTTAGGAAGAAGTTATGAGCATCCTCGCTGATAGTATCGTCAGTAGAGGATGTGAGAAGAAGATGAGCAACGTCATCATCATTTGAAACTGGGGGAAGAGGAGCTCTTGGATCAACATTTGGATCAACCAGCTGATGAGCAGGAAGCATATCACGAGCCACCTCACCAGTGAAGAACTGATCTTCAGAGGTGAAAGTGATAGAGCTTCCAGTGTTGAGGACAACCATGTTGCTGATTTGATTATTTTCCCCATATTCAGCTAGCACACTATCATTACCATTGGTAATGATTTCATGAGCCTGGGGAAGAAAGATTCGCTGAGCGGCAATGTACTCAGCAATGTTGTCGTTAGTAAGAACAACATCATCACCCAAGCTGATATTGGATTCAGCTGAGGGAGCTCGCTCAGAGATTTCAGAGGAGGTATGAGCAGCGGAAGCTGAGGGTAGATTTGGCTGAATGACTACTTCAGGAGGATTCTTGGAGTCTTTGTCATTGCAGTCAGCAGCTATGTGTCCTCTTTCGCCACATAGGTAGCATTTTCTTCCAGCCTTCTGATTTTGGGTCAGAAGTTCCTTGAGTTGAGAGGTCAAGTCGTTGACACGCTTGCTCAGCTCACAAATCTCATGATTTGAGGAAGAAGATGATGCTACTGAAGAGGCCTTTTTCTTCCTGAACTGAACAGGAAGAGTCTTGGGAACAGGGCCAAGAACAGATTTGCTTGGTGGGGGGGGGGGGGGGGGGGGATCGTCGCTCAGTAGATGCGCAGGCATTGTTGTATACCCTGGGTGTTCAGGGATACTACTGGAGAGGTCTTTTTCTTCTTCCTCTGTCTTGGGAACAGGGCCAAGAACAGATTTGCCCTTAGATTGAGTATTTGAGGAGGAAGGGCCATGATTGTTCATAACAACTTGCTGACCTCCTTGCCTAGGAGGTCTGACTTGCTGAACAGGTCTGGGTTGCTGAGAACCATGAAGGATCTGAGCAACTCGCTGTCCTCCTTGCTGAGGAGGTCTGACCTGCTGAACAGGTTTTGGATGACGAGGGACAAAAGTTCCCTTTGGGACATAGACAGAATTAGGTTGCTGATAACGAGCATCAGCAAACCTAGCTCGTCTATTCATTAAGTCATGCATAACAGCCTTTCTGCCAGCATGAGAATTATTAGAGGAAGACGAGGGCTGAGACGCGGGGCGTTCAGCGACTACTGAGGGAACAGAATTCTCAGCAGGGTGACTAATAGGCACAGCTCGCTGAGGAGTGTTGTAGTCATATGGAACAGCGACCTTACTCCTTTTGAAAGGTTCAAGATCTGTGGACTGAACAGTCAAGAGCTGAGGAGCAATAGGTTTATAACCATCACTTGAAGGATTTCCTTCAAATGTTTCAGGAGAAGAATATTGAATTCTGCCTTCATGGGGCATCATATCAATAATTGGATGGTTTGGAAAAATGGTTTTAGCAAAACTAGGAGTTGAGCTAGTTTCAGTTTGTGAAGACGAAGTAGAAGTGCTGGTTGGGGGTGCTTCATTATTTAGTTCAGAATGATAGTCATTCATGCCTTTAACAAAATAATGTTTTAGCAACTCTTCACGAGATTCAAGAGATTTGGGAGGAATCCTCTCTTCAGCTGTAGGACAGTCACTGAACATATTTGCAATGACAGCGGCCGTCTCATAGTCACCACCAATTATGGCTTTCATTTGAGCTGGACTTGCAAGCTGAAGATTTGGTCATGAAGCTTGGAGGCTTTAGACCAAGAGGTAACGATTCTCTCAAGGTCAGCGACCCTGTTCTTCAGCTCCTCGTTAGAGATTAGAAGATTTTGGTTGAGGAGCTTTTGAGATTCAAGCTCAATATGGACGTTTCTAAGGTCCTTGAGCTTGTCAGCTTTATCACTTAACTCAGTACTAACTGAGTTAAGTTTGGACTGAAGGTCGGCACGAATTGACTCGACATACTGTATGTCACAAGTAAGAGATTTCAAGAATAGTGGATTTGTCCTCTTCAGAGGCAGAGGAAAAAGTGCATACCTTCTTGATTGTGGAATTGACCCACTGACTGGAGCACACTTGGTCCTTTGTCAGCGCCTGGTCATCAGCGAGTGCCATAAAGCAGATGGCATCAACAAAGTCCTCGCTGTCAGAGACATCCGAGTCAGCCCAGTCATGTTCTTCAGCAACAAGACCTTTGGCAGGGGTTGGCTTCTTCAACATCGGCCATCTTGGCACGAAGCTCATAGTACTTCTTTTTGTATTCATCAGCAGGCTTAACTGAAGAGGGCCTCGCTGATGATGAAGAAGGCTTCGCTGCCTGCAAAGAAGGAATAGAAACTTTGCAATCTTTTTGGTAGTGGCCTTTTCGACCACACCTCCAACATTCTTCCTGAGACTTGTCCACCACTGGTTTTTGGAAATTAGTCGACCTACGACCATTCCATTTTCTAGAGTAACGTTTACCAGCGATGAGAGCAAAGTTCATGAAGTCCGAAAACATCTCTTGTCTCTCCTCGAAATCGAGGTCATTGACAAGATCTTGGACGTTGGAGGGAGTAGAATTGCTGATGTCCATGTCAAGATGGACAGGACTGACTTCAGCAGAGACCAGGGCAAGAGGGTCATGAACATTTGAGACATTAGATACAGAAGAAGAAGAAGTTGAAGCATATGAGCCAGCATTTCTCCTAGACTCAGCCTCAGCTCTCAGAGTTTGAGCGAGGCTCTCTCTTCAAATTGAAGAGTGCCATAGAGTGACTCTAAGTCATGCTCTTTCAATTGCTTAGTGGTTCGAAGAATTTGCCTTAAACCTTGCCACTTGATAGGCAAGATGTCAATGAACTTGTAGCATATTTCAAGAGTGTTATGCTCTATGCCCACATTAGTCATATCATTCAAGAGGCACTTGAACCGATTATACGTGTCATCCAGACTCTCATTAGGGAGAGAGAAGAATCCTTCATAGGCACGTTTCAGATCTATTTTCTTGGTGGCAAGAACATCTGCTGTACCATCGAATCTGATACACAGATTGTCCCACACCAATTTGGAGGAAGAAAGTTTGATGACAGACTTCATTATGTCATCAGGAAGGGTAGTAATGAGAAGATTTCTCAACCGAGCATCCAGATTGACAAGCCTACGCTCGTCATCTGTCCATTGTACTTCAGGTTTTATTAACTCAGTGACAACTTCAGGAGCATCAGCAGTGGCTCCTGGTGTCCTAGTAACCAGAACCGGTACATATGGCCCTCTGGTTAAGATGGTCATAAGGTAGGGCTCAACTCCTACGATGTGTAGGAGCATTCTCTCCTTCCAAGATCCGAAATCATGTGAATCGAATCTTGGTGGGATGGAGACATACCCAAAATCTCTGGTATTAACCAGAGATGGAACAGAAGACATAATAATCAAGAAAAGAAAGATAAACAGAAGTTTAAAGAAAAGATTTTTAGATGCAGAAAATAAAAGTACAGAAAGAAAGAAAGAAAGATAATCTTGCAAACTTTTACTCAGATCAGATTCGGTGTGTCGAACCACCGCTCTGATACCAACTGAAAGTCCCAAGTTTGCAACGATTATGTAATTAAACAACTAATGTAAATTACACTAAGAATGTAAGATAATGAAGTAAGCACGTTTAATCATAAGTAGTATTAATTAAACGGTGAATACATGGTTGGTTTACAATAAAAGAAGAAAGAAAATATTGTTAAGTTTTTTGCACACACTAAAAACTTAACAATGATATAATTCTACAATGAGAGAAAAACACACTAAGTGACTATTGTAGAATGAACCAACAGAATTGCGGCTAGGTCAAGTGATGTCTTATATAGGAGAGAAGAGACATCACATGACAACCCAATAGATGTTGACACATGAAGGTTGTCAACTATCTATTGGTGTGTAAGACTGGTCGGCAGAGATCTCTTTTCTTCATCTTGTTTGTTTCCCAAAACGGCATGAAAGAGAAACTACTTAGTACCAAAACGGTACAAGGTCACTTGTCTTCAATTTGATCTTCCAACACGTGTCCTTGGGGACCAGTCTTCTTATCTTCATTTTCCCGCCCATATTTGACTTACAATACATGGCGGTGAGTCATTGAACTTATCATTTTTAATATTTATTGTATAATGAATAAATGATTGACCCTAGTTTTTTTTAATATTTATTGTATAATGAATAAATGATTGACCCTAGTTTTTTTTAATATTTATTGTATAATGAATAAATGATTGACCCTAGTTTTTTTTAATATTTATTGTATAATGAATAAATGATTGACCCTAGTTTTTTTTAATATTTATTGTATAATGAATAAATGATTGACCCTAGTTTTTTTTAATATTTATTGTATAATGAATAAATGATTGACCCTAGTTTTTTTTAATATTTATTGTATAATGAATAAATGATTGACCCTAGTTTTTTTTAATATTTATTGTATAATGAATAAATGATTGACCCTAGTTTTTTTTAATATTTATTGTATAATGAATAAATGATTGACCCTAGTTTTTTTTAATATTTATTGTATAATGAATAAATGATTGACCCTAGTTTTTTTTAATATTTATTGTATAATGAATAAATGATTGACCCTAGTTTTTTTTAATATTTATTGTATAATGAATAAATGATTGACCCTAGTTTTTTTTAATATTTATTGTATAATGAATAAATGATTGACCCTAGTTTTTTTTAATATTTATTGTATAATGAATAAATGATTGACCCTAGTTTTTTTTAATATTTATTGTATAATGAATAAATGATTGACCCTAGTTTTTTTTAATATTTATTGTATAATGAATAAATGATTGACCCTAGTTTTTTTTAATATTTATTGTATAATGAATAAATGATTGACCCTAGTTTTTTTTAATATTTATTGTATAATGAATAAATGATTGACCCTAGTTTTTTTTAATATTTATTGTATAATGAATAAATGATTGACCCTAGTTTTTTTTAATATTTATTGTATAATGAATAAATGATTGACCCTAGTTTTTTTTAATATTTATTGTATAATGAATAAATGATTGACCCTAGTTTTTTTTAATATTTATTGTATAATGAATAAATGATTGACCCTAGTTTTTTTTAATATTTATTGTATAATGAATAAATGATTGACCCCTAGTATCTTTTTTATATTTGACTTACAATACATGGCGGTGAGTCATTGAACTTATCCTTTAACTTGAAGATAATAGTGATCGCTGAAGGCTCGCTGATGAAACCTCTCGCTGAGGCTGTCAGCGACTACTTGACTCAGCAAGTAATCTTCAGCGAATCCATGACTCAACAATAACATATATAGAAATACATCAAGGAAAGCTAATAGGCAAGACATATAAAAGACGATTGGTGACGCAGCCTTCAGCTGCTTGGACAACTTAATCTTATAAATGCACTCTTAATTTGCCATCTTTCAGCAAGGGGCATGTCAACTTCCATTCGAAACCGTTATATTCTAATATTAGACGAGTAGTAAATTAATGGACAGGTGAGTTTAGAGTAACTCTACGTACGTTGAAAACATTTCGTAGGTATGGATTCCATTGTACTACCCGGGTCCTTTGTTTTTGTTAGCGGTCTCTTTAACATGAGCTATCATGGTTATTTAATATAGAGAGCTTCCTAACACGTTCACTCTATAGAATATAGTACATGTTTACCTATATGGTGTTATGTAGCATTTGATACCCTATTTACATTTGGGTTAATAGAGTTTTAATCACTTAAGTTTAACAAAATTTTCATTTTCTAGATACTTACTCAACCTTATGTTTTGTCCCTCTGAGCAATTGTAGCGAACTTTAACAATACGTCTAGAAATTAATCGCACTAGTAAATTATGTCATCTCTGATATGATTACATAAGGTTGTGCACTTGATAGCTATTAAAACAAAAGGTGAGATTGGGACTTTACCATTTACTACTTGAAATTTATTTTGGAATTACTTAGAGTTTTGTTTTGTTACAAATAGTAGCTTTTCTAGCTCAAGTAATTAAGCTTCTAAGGCAACACTATGAAGGATACATTGTATTGGAATATATTATCATATGTGTCTGTTAGATATTTAAGCTTGGGTATTAAACACCTCAGATACTATTTTTTTTAATATTTATTGTATAATGAATAAATGATTGACCCCTAGTATCTTTTTTAATATTTATTGTATAATGAATAAATGATTGACCCCTTGTTTTTTCCAAGTTAGCCACATATTCACATTCCTCATATATATTACACGTTCTTTCTTTTATAGAGTTTTTCTTTTTTTTTTTCTTTGAAGTTACATAAATATTATTCAAGGAAAAAAGATTGGTTGAAATGTTGAATGCAAATAATTTAAGCAGTAGACTTCCAATAATGGGTGACGCAGGTACAATATTTAGTATTCACAGATGTTTTCCTATAGATGAATTGTGATACATAGGACGACATCCATGAATTGTGATACATAGGACATCCAGATATTGTATACAAGGATGACATCCATGAATTGTGATACATAGGATGCATCCATGAATTGTGATACATAGGATGCATCCATGAATTGTGATACATAGGATGCATCCATGAATTGTGATACATAGGATGCATCCATGAATTGTGATACATAGGATGACATCCATGAATTGTGATACATAGGATGCATCCATGAATTGTGATACATAGGATGCATCCATGAATTGTGATACATAGGATGACATCCATGAATTGTGATACATAGGATGCATCCATGAATTGTGATACATAGGATGACATCCATGAATTGTGATACATAGGATGCATCCATGAATTGTGATACATAGGATGCATCCATGAATTGTGATACATAGGATGACATCCATGAATTGTGATACATAGGATGCATCCATGAATTGTGATACATAGGATGACATCCATGAATTGTGATACATAGGATGCATCCATGAATTGTGATACATAGGATGCATCCATGAATTGTGATACATAGGATGACATCCATGAATTGTGATACATAGGATGCATCCATGAATTGTATACAAGGATGCATCCATGAATTGTGATACATAGGACGACATCCATGAATTGTGATACATAGGACATCCAGATGCCTTATAGTTTATCAAGTAGAAAAATGACTTAATCTGATTTGCAGATGAAGAAGACAATCTTCTACAAGGAATCAATAGTTTTCGCCAATCCAGGAACTTAGCAGCGTTGACTAAGAATGACAATGCCAATTGCATGGCTGATGAAATCGCAGAAGCATTGGAACATAAAGCATGCAGCTCCATGGCAGGTCCAAGCATCATTACAAGCACCCAACCTCGGTATGCAGACTATCCTGAAATAGTAAAGAAATGCGACATTGACATTAACACTACTGCCGATGGTGTCATTTTGCCCGTATGTGTGCCTAAACGGGTCCCAACTCTTGTTCTCACAAACTACACACAATCATCATACGCTAGCTATTTGAACAATTCAAGGTATAGTGGAGTTGGAATCGGCAAGGAGGATGATTGGGTGGTAATGGTTTTAACAACCAACACACCGAGCGGAACATTTTCCAACATGGTGGCACCGAGGCTTAGTTCAGTGGTTCATGTGAGCTGGGCTTTGGCTGTGTCGATAGTGATTTGGTTCGGAATATGGTAAAGTATGGTTTGATATGTAAAGAGGTGTGTTTAGTTTGTAACAGAGACAGAACTTGAATAAACTTATAATATGTAATTCTGACGTATGTTCTATTTTCACTTGGAGTTGATTAGTAAAGCTATAATCCTCTACCATTTCTGGCCATAATCCTCTTTCTTGCATCTCATCATCAGAATGGTAAGCGGCCAAACTGTATTCACCGTCGTCGGCTCCGAATTGTAATATGCGAAACTCCGCAGTTGTTGAATGCTTGACGGTCCATTTGAACCATTTCATTAGAAACACACGTGAAGTTAACCCATGTGATACTATCATAAGATTTAAACATCAGACGGATCATGCATGGTTAAGCCTGTTCATGTCTATAACACGCCATAATGGTTCAAGGAACCTGCAATATTTGAAACAATTGTAATGCTTGCGTGACCCGTCTGATGTTTAAATCTTATGATAGTATAATTTCATGCCTCACAAGGTTTATTTCTAATGCCTTACTAGAAACACGATCATAGACATCAGCGGTAGATACCCTTAGGAATTAGCGATAGAAAAATCTATAAAATCTCTTTTTTTAGTTAATAAAGAAGATGAGTAATTTTGGTAGATCAAGTTCTTTTTTGAAAAACTAAGAGGGAGTCAAATGTTTTATTATGTAGTATAGATAGTCTAGATTTAAGCTTTTTAGGGGTCTTAAGTGAAATAATTAAATTTTGGGGGCCTAGCTCATTAACAACAAATTGAAATAAAGAAAGATTGGAAAAAAATTAGTTTATCTACGTGGCTAGTGTGAAACCAAAAATAATAACAATAATAATAAACTAGAGTTGTTTATTTACTTTTCACTACTACACAAGGTGGTATTTGTTACTCTTAATATTACACGGTTATGAAAACAAATGTGTGTAAGATTATACAAAATACAACATCTTACACGGTTTTATAGAACAACCGTGTATAATATTTGGACGCGAAGATTTTTACACGTTTGTTTAAGGGACCGTGTATACAAAATAAAACATCTTACACGGTTTTATAGAACAACCGTGTATAATATTTGACGCGGAGATTTTTACACGTTTGTTTAAGGGACCGTGTATACAAAATAAAACATCTTACACGGTTTTATAGAACAACCGTGTATAATATTTTGACGCGGAGATTTTTACACGTTTGTTTAAGGGGCCGTGTAAAAAAGTCCCAATAATTAATCCACCATTTCACCTGCACAGCATCACACCAGCTCTCAAAATTTCCCTTCTTCCTTTCTTTTCTCTCAAAATTTCCCTTCTTCCTTTCTTTTCTCTCAAATTTTCCCTCATCACATATTTATTTCAAGGTAACATATCCATATTTATGTCTTGCATTTATTATTATTTTTACTTACTTAATAATTTTTTTATAACTTTTTTAACTCATTTAATAACTTTCTTGCATTTATTATACTTTTAATTCATTTAATAACTTTCTTATATCTTTTTCTTATAGGAGATTTTCAAGATTGCAATAAGTAGTGTGGATTGTTATCTTGATAAGTCACAAAACAATTAATAAGTGCATTTTGATAAGGTATCTATTATTGCTATTTTATTATAATTTTTTTTAATGTTTGTCTTTCTTATGTAATCTTATATATGATTTAACCTACATCATTTAGTTTCAAAAAGTTCATATGCCGTAGGTCGCCCGTCCGAATTTAATCTAATAGAGAGTAAATTCGGATAGTCCCTGTTTGGAACTACTTTTTGAATACATTGTCTCATTTAGGATGTGAATGAATTTAATGGATCGATTATATCTAAGAAAAATTTGTTAGACATTTCTCTTTTACTCCTACGAATATGTGTTAATATGCATATTTGAGGAGTTAAAGGGAAATGCTGTCAAATTTTTCATAGATTATCGGTTCATTAATTTCATTCACATATGAGACAATGTATTCAAAAAGTGGGCTAGGATGACACCCGTCTTTTACTCTATATATTCATACAATTCATGCATTTAGTTAACAATTAATCTTTAATATTACAAATGGATCGTTATCAGTGGATGTATGAAATACCTCATGCTACAAAACAATATTTAGCCTCTCTCGACGAGTTTCTTGAAGTAGCTGAAAATCATCGCGTGGAAAGTGGAGATGTTGAAATTTGTTGTCCATGTAAAGATTGTAAAAACGAAAAGAAATTTAGTGATTGTAATGTACTTAAAGATCATTTGATATGTCGGGGGTTTACGGATATGTATACATGTTGGACAAATCATGGAGAGTATTTAGATGATGATAACATAGTTGTTCGTGATTCAAATGAAAGTGATAATATTGCTGTAGAAAATGATAATCATGATAATATAAATGGCATGTTACAAGATCTAGAGGATGAGGTAGCTAATAATAATCATGAGAATTTTCAAAAGTTGTTTGATGACTACGAGAAATCATTGTATCATGGATGTAAGTTTAGCAAACTTGCGGCTGTTTTGAAGTTGTATAACATAAAAGCAAGCCATGGTTGGAGTGATAAAAGTTTCACAGAGTTACTAAAATTTTTGAAATTATTGATTCCAGATAATAACAAGATACATGTTTCAACATATAAAGCAAAAAAAGTGATGTGTCCAATGGGGATGAAAATTGAAAGAATAAATGCATGCCCTAATGACTGCATGTTATATAGAAATGAGTTTGCTGATTTGCATAAATGTGTTACGTGTGGTACATCACGTTATAAGTGTAAAGATAATGGAATGGTGGAAGATAGCGATGCCGTAAAGGATGGAATCCCAGCTAAAGTATTGTGGTATTTGCATATCATACCACGATTATTTGCAAATTCTAAGGATGCAAAGTTGTTATGTTGGCATGCTGAAGAGCGTAAAATGGATGGAATGATTAGACATGTGGCCGATTCTCTATCCTGTAGATATGTGTTGTGTACTGAATTTTTCATGCTTTTAGTGCACTACATTCGATGGTATCTCAAAGGCAAGGAACAACAAATGTGCATTTTTACATCCGACACAATTAGCGCGACTGAGATAAATAAGTCTCCTGCGCATGTCACAAATGCAATTCTCAATGCTTTCAGTGCACCACACAACAAAAATAAGGATTTCTTTCTCGCACCGTATACTCAAGGGTAAGATAAACATATATTATACTATATTACTTGAGTTGTATACACTCTAAAGTTACATTTTCTGTTTTATTGATATTATTTATTATTTTAAACAACATGCAGGGGTCACTGGGTGCTTCTTTTGCTTTTGCCTAAACGCCGTATGGTTTATGTTTTGGATGCATCACACTTAGATACAGGGAAGAAGCCAGAGTCGTATCACATCAAACCACTAGTTGAATCGTAAGTAACTTATTGCTATTAAATGTACTTTTTAAGCTAAGAATAAGTTACTTTGTTGTTGGAATTTCGAAAAGTACTTAGGGATTTTTGTGAGGTTTTTAGGAAGGGTTGATTATTGGTTCTATATAGTTAATATCAAAGGGCCCCAGGGTTTTTTAGTTGTTGTATTTCGTTACACTACTCGGAACCCATTTTGGCAAAACAAACAGTATGGAGTTTTCTTTTAACATGACAAACACATCATATGATGAGCATTAAAAAGAACAAATTAAGGCTTTTGAAATGGATTAAACTAGTGAGACAAGGTCATGAATCACAAGGGTAGTTCCCCGTTGTAGTTAAAGAAACTAGAAGCTTATGTTTTACAGTGGGCTATCAAGCTTTGCCTCGTTACATATGGGCTGCTCGGAAACTGTTACTAGCTAGGACACTTAAGGCAGACAATAATGCTTGGTAACTTAGCTACTGAGAGACTAACCAGTGAATAATGAAGTCTAAACATCAACCTGCTCAACCTGTGCAAAAGTAAGCTAACCAGTTATCATTTTTGCTGCTGTTTTGTGTACGCTTTTTTGGCTACGTTTTGCTACTTGTTGTTTGAAAGCTGTTTTTTTTTTTTTTTTTTTTTTTTTTGCTGTTGCTTTCTGTTGTTGTTTTAATGCAGCTTCCAATTGTAATATTGTTGTTTGAAAGCTGTTTTTAAGCAGTTATCTTTTTTTTTTGCTGCTATCTAATGGTTATGGTGCTCATTAGTCATCAAGTGTGATTTTTTTTTTTGCCCCCGTTAAGACAAATTCCTGGCCGCCTCTGAATATAGCTCTTGTTTACTCGTCTGACTAGCCAGTTGAAATGATCTTTGTTTACATTCAAAGATTACATTTTTTTTGCAGGGCTATTACAATGTGTGGTTTGTCGACCAATGTTTCATCTCAGCGGGTGACTTGGATTATGGCCAAGGTATAATTGATATTATAAAGCCCTCACTTTTGTATTATACTTCCATCGACTAATTACTATTATTGTTCTTTATAACATAATAGTGTAATCAACAAAGAAGTACTTGGGAGTGTGGATATTATGTTTGTAAGTGGTTGTTCCACTTTGTGATGGAGCAACAGTATAATTTTCCCCAACATGTTAGTGTTAAAGTTATTAGTTATGTCATTTTTATTTAAGCACTTGTCTTTCTTTTTTTTTGTATAATGACATGTTTTGTTTTAAAATTCATTATGTAGAACCCATGGGCAATAGAATCTTTTAGTGATGCAGAAGTGGACGGGATTGCTGTATCGATTGTCAATCGGCTAAAGATCTGATGATTTTGAAGTTCATTGTCCTAGCTTGTAGGTTTAGACGTTAAGATTACCATGGATTGGATCATTACCTTTTGCAAACATATATGGTGTTTTGCATATGTTATGAATATGTTTCACCTTCATGGTGCTTTTGTACGCTAGCTTTTGAGCCAATATGATATATATATGTATGCTTTCATCTCCATGTTGTTTGATGTATATTTATGTTTGGGCATTTGTTTGTTATGGAAGTTATTATGGGTGTGAAAAATGGGTGTGAATGCTGTGAAAATGTTGCTGGAAAAGCTACAATATATTTACACGTTTGTTGTTAGTTTTGTAACAGAAAGTGCATAGATTTTACACGACAGTTAAAAAAAAATGACAAAATTCATCTTTTTTACACGTATAACTGATGTGTCAAAAAGGCAAAAAAAACCGTGTCAAAATGGATACCTTTTGACACGGAAGAATCCCGTGTAAAAAGGGTCCCATAATCAGTTACATCAAAATTTTACACGCCAAAAAGAACGTGTATAAATCCATTTTTAGCCGTATAAAAAAGCCAATTCTGTAGTAGTGTTTGTTTTTAAGCCGCTCTAATGATAACTAGTAAATTTCAAGCCCCGCGCTGCGGGGCCTCAATTATAGTGTTGAAACGATTGTGTTATTTTTAAGGTATATGCGTTGAAATTTCAGTCGTCTAATTAAAAATCATTCTGTCATGGATATGTTTGTTTAAACGTTTATCATTTCAAATATATATTATTTAAGGACAAAACCACGATAGCTCCTGTTTGCGGGTTGCTTGGTTTCAGTTATTGTAATTATGTTTTATTTTTGATGATATGTCGCTATATATGTATGCTAAAAACTTTGACATATGAAATAGATATTTATTCAAAGGCAATACCACAATGGCACAAATAAATGAAACGACACAGCTCAATTTAATAGAAAAATAAGGGAATTTTTTTTTTTACAGATATGCGCCGCATACCTTAAATATGCGCCGCATATCGCGATGCCAAAAAGATCAGAAACTTTTCATGCGTTTGAAAATGCGCCGCATAAACCAAGTTTATCAAATATGCGCCGCATATGTTCACCTGACAGATCCAAAACCAAGTTTTGACATTTGACTCAACTTACAATCTTTTCAAACTCAATTAATCCAAGCTTTAGACCACAACATTTTTGAATTCAATCAAATACATTTACCGAAACTCATTACAAAAGACAACGTACAAAAATTAGAAATTTTGGCATGACCTTTTCGTAAAATCTACATCCAAAAACCTGTTACGGATAATGAGTTTTTAAAATACAATTGATCATGATCTATACATTACTATTACAAAATGACCTATTATAAATAACCAAAAACTCCTTGAATACTTGGCATAACAATAATTTTACCAAAACAAATCAAATGTACCATGAACCAATAGTTCAAGGGGGTCTCTACGGGTCCTATCAATATTACCATTTTCCGCATTTAGCTAAAACATTCAAATCCATAATTTAGCTTCGAACTTCAAGTACTTGTCTTTGTTTCCACATCCGGGACAACCTATAAAAAGGGTAAACAACTAAAAGGTAAGCAAAGATTAGTGAATAATCTTGCATACGTTTATACACACGAAAGAGGGCAACGCACAAAGGACTATTACATGTAGCTATGGCACCGTCGTACCATATCTACATGCTCACCTTTGTACTTTAACGCATTACATGGATCCATATAAGCAATATCAACAATCTTGGGGTTCTTAGACCTCATTCACAAGAGGTTCTTAGGCCTCATACATCACATATCAAGAGGTTCTTAGGCCTCATACATCACATATCAAGAGGTTCTTAGGCCTCATAATCACAATGCCCCAAATTGGCTTAACGCCAAATCGATTACCACACACGGAATCCACCATCATATGGTAATCGACCCGACGCATATATAAAGGTATGCAAGAATACTCACCTCCTCCGCGACAACCAAAATCATAAATCAATAAGACCGCGTGAACACAAAATATGTATGCTTCAACCTAGCAACAAATCACAAACGCATATAGGATCATCGATCACATACTAGACCGCCTAACCATAATCACTAGCATTTCAACACCCAACCCATCATTTACAATCTTAAATTAATCTTGGGTTGGTTCATCAAACATGTATCTCTTATATCATTTTCATTTGACCAAAACTTACTTTCGTACCAAAATCGTCATTTTCATATTTGACCAAGCAGACTTCAAACAAGCATAACTCAAGTTCTACTCACTCTTTTTACTTGATTTTAGTGGCCAAATTTAGATGACACATATATCTACATTTTATCTTTAGTGACTAACATGTGAAGTATCCTTCAAAGGTGACTTCTGGTCATTTTAAAAACCAACACTGTTGCTGTTGACATTAACAAAACAGCTTTTACCTTACTGACTTCAAATGACCATAACTTGAGTTCTACACCATATTTTGACCTCATTCCAGTAGCCACTTCAATCTAACACATATATCTACATTTTATCTTCAGTGACCAACACAAGATTTGACCCGTATAAGTGTGTTACACTCGTTTTAAAAACTGACACAGAATCGTTTTTGCTGAAAATTCAGAATGACCATACTGACTTCAAAAATTCATAACTCGAGTTCTACTCCACCTTTTAGACTCATTCCAGTGGCCACTTCGAGCTAACACATACACCTACATTTTCTTTTTAGGACTCAACAAGTGAAACATCTGCCACAATGGTGTTTTACTTGTCACAAAATCAGGGACAGAATCTGTCCAAAATTATGTCCCACTAACACTCATCAAAATCATTATTTTCATTCTTTGATTATGGAAGTCACAAACAACATTTTTACCACATTCAACTTAATAACAACAATCAACTAAAAATGGATTTGGGGTAAACATCAACAATGTTGCATGTTCCTTAATTGAACAAAACTCTAGGGTTCCAATGACAAATACTCATTCTAAATCAAATTCCCCAAATTAATTTAATTTCAAGAACCCTAATTGAATTAAACTAACATAACTCAATTTAGAGAAAGCCCCCAATTTATCAAATTCAAGAACCCTAATTCTTAAAGAAATTAAAATTAGGTTAAAGGGATTATTACCTTGATGGAGTAAATTACTAGGATGGAATTGAACAACTAGAAATCAAATTCTTCCTTCCTCATTTCTTCATGTGTGTCGACACACACACACACCAACATACACCCAATTCTCCCAAAATTATTCTTCTCAAAAAGGGTGATTATTATTGATATTGTAATTTAGGAGAATTGGTAAATTGAATGGAAGATGAAAATAGTTGAATTGAACTAGGAATTATGATTAATGGGAGTGGTGAAAGGAAGAAGAAAGAAACAAGAGATGAGTCACAAGAGAAATGGCTGGCAACTCCTTTGAGTGCCACGCCTTCTTCAAAATTTAGTGAGTATTTTATCTGTCATCCGCTAAAGTTCCAACTAAAACAATCTCATACTCAAAAATAAAATACTAGGAAACTATTTTAATGTCAAAACTATAATAAATGTTAATTTTCATTGGCCGAAAAATTTAGGATGTTACAACTCTCCCCCACTTGAAACGGATCACGACCTCGTGATCCATGCCGCATCTAGTGACAACATTACAGTATGCATTTCTCACTTGAAACAACATTACAGTATAGCGTTTCTCTAAATTTTCTCATTAACACATACGACATTCTTCCATGCTTCCATAGCCCTTTGGACCATAATACAGTCTCAATTTACACTCTTCTTAAATATTTCATCCCCAGGTCAAAGACTCATCGACATTGTCTTATTTGAACTCATTTTGAAATTCGATTTCTTTTAAAAGTACACATGAAACTTTGACGATATAACACTTCATAAAACGAGAATCGTGAAAGGTAGAATAAATTTCTGGAGGTTTTTCGGACAATTCCAAATAATTAGAAATCTTGTCGTCTCGAGCATGTATTTCGAAAGAACAGTTAACCCGAGGTCTAGCTTTCCTCGCATGCAAAATAATGAAATGCCTTCCCATGGAGTAACTCTTTATATTATACAATCACTAAAATTGAACTCGGTACGGCTCCCTCTTTTATCCGCATAAGACTTTATCCGTCACGACTTTAGTTGTCTCACTTTTCCCAAACGAAAAGGGAAACGACCTGTCCTATCAAAAAACATTCATATGGGGACAATCTTAATACTAACATGATAGTTATTGCTATACTGGAACTTTTAACAAGATCAAGTGCAAATTCTATGGTTCACCAAAGATCAGCTATTCACGCTTACAATATTCCGCTTCATTTGGGGTTACAAATTTTCTCTCTTTAACTCTTAATACATCTTTATCGTACCGGGCGAAAGAAATATTCGTATTTATGAGCTGTATGGAATAAAAATCGATTTGATTCGTTAGGGGGAGGATTCTAAGTTCTATCATCACGTCTAGTAAAATTGCATAATTATTTAGAAAATATTTCATGTGATCTGACTTCTCGTTTGCTTAGGATCTCGTTGCAAGGTCTTCTCTTGAGCCTCCTCTGTTTGATCGAAGAGATTAATTGTGATTAACATGTACAACGGTAAAACACAAAAAGAAATGTGAGAAGTTTTTCAGGCTCAAAGCGTCCGCCTCTATATTGGCGTACGTGGCGTCACTAAACTTCATAATCTTTCGAAAGATTTGATCAACTTCTTTGGCGGCTGGTAAGGTTTCGTTGTTCGATAAGAGAAAGATAATACTGAGAACTCATATGATCGAATAAAGCTATAAACTTGACACTACAGAGATAAAACGCCAAAAATTTTAAAATAACAAGAACTCTAATGAACTCCAAATCGTGAATGGAATGATTCCTTCTTGATTTCTTTTTAGTATTTCATTCAACTTCTTATTCTCTTCTCCAAGCTCACTTCACATTCTTTCTAATTAATTTGGTCAAACGGGAGACTATATTCAAAAATCCGAAAGTAAAACGACATTTGTCACCCGTCAATCACGAAACTTCTAATCTATATTGATGGTGTAGGCTGTCTCCACTTCGTCACCGCATTAATCCAAGCCGAATAAACCTCATTCCCTCTTTTGGGTAATCACACGATAGAGATGATTGCACTTCTCCTAATCAGACTGCTCGTTCAACGATTTGACATGAAACTTTTCCTTTTTATAGTATCTCCCAGACTTCGCGTAAAAGAACTTAGTGGCCTTATTGACTTTTAGAATAAACGTTGTCAATGAAAACAATTACGAACTTATTACATAACGGAACAATTACGGTTCATAAGACTCATAAAAATTGCAAAATCATTGATAAAAAATGTCGAAGAGCATAACTACGAATTCAAAGTGCTCGCAACGAGTATAGATAGCATTTTTAGGAACATCTTCATCGCGTGCTTTAAGTTGATGATGAATGAGACAAAAATTTCATCTTTAAATAATGCAAAACTGCTTCCAAGTGATCGAATAGGACATCAAATCTTGACAACGGGTACTCATATTTGATTGCTACTTTATTCAGCTCACGAATAGATAATCACATGTGCCTAATGCCATCTTTGATTTTATCGAAAAGAATAATTATACCTCTCGGGAATGACTAGAACGAATAAAATTCAAGAAAAAGACATTGAGAAAATCACGAACAACAAGAATATCAACTAGGTCACCTTCTCCTTTCACGAAATCTGGCATCATTCACGCTTAGCCAATCCATTCTCACACTTTGCATCAAACGCTCTCAAAGAACAAAATAAACCAAATTGACTCGAAAATTTTCAAATTAGATTTTAACTTTTATAACTACCATACTTCTCATTTATAAGTTCATTGTTACCATAATATCCTCACATTCTCACTATACCAATCTCATCTTAATTTCTATCACCAGGCATCAAGTAATCACATACTCATTCAAGAAAAGCATGTCAATCAAAATCAAAACACATTCACCATACTCAGCATGGTCTCTTAACACAACACTTAAATAATCATCTCCACAGTAGAAGTCCCAATCTCTATGACTTTATACTAACATGTAACATGCATCCATCACATTAAAATTCCAATTTAAGCATATTACTACACAACTAATTCTCATAGTCATAACTCGTATGGTCTATCACCACTATAATGATGTCACGGGTCTCACTACCCAATGGTCTTACACCAAATAATACGATGCCATGGGTCTCACTACCCAATGGTCTTACACCAAATAATACGATGTCATGGGTCTCACTACCCAATGGTCTTACACCAAATAATACGATGTCATGGGTCTCACTACCCAATGGTCTTACACCAAATAATACGATGCCATGGGTCTCACTACCCAATGGTCTTACACCAAATAATACGATGCCATGGGTCTCACTACCCAATGGTCTTACACCAAATAATACGATGCCATGGGTCTCACTACCCAATGGTCTTACACCAAATAATACGATGCCATGGGTCTCACTACCCAATGGTCTTACACCAAATAATACGATGTCATGGGTCTCACTACCCAATGGTCTTACACCAAATAATACGATGCCATGGGTCTCACTACCCAATGGTCTTACACCAAATAATACGATGCCATGGGTCTCACTACCCAATGGTCTTACACCAAATAATAATCACAGACATTAGCATACATTCAACATTCACCGTATTTTCAACATATCCTTTCTTTATAAGCGACACACCACATCTTTAAATTGTAATTCATTTCAGAGTTTCACTTTTACCATTTTATAAGCAATTATTCAATCAAGGCATATACTCTATCATATTCACATCTCAACAAGTAAAGACATAAATTAAATCACATTGCCAAGCAAGGTCTCCAACCTATAGCTTCATACTAACATACTTCCATATTTAACGGGTTTAACTTGAGCTATTATAATATATGATGATAATAATGCTGCAGTCATTATTATGATTACATATTATAATATGTCTCAAGTGAAATTCGCTAAATACCTTCATATGTCACTAGAAACCAACTATACACATAAGGCCAAGTCACGTCTATGGTTTAAGTCTAGGTATCCTTGAAATCAAAAAATACCTAAATCCCTTAAACCACGGCTCTGATACCACTTGAAACGACACAACTCGATTTAATAGAAAAATAAGGGATTTTTTTTTTTTTACAGATATGCACCGCATACCTTAATATATGCGCCGCATATGTTCACCTGACAGATCCAAAACCAAGTTTTGACATTTGACTCAACTTACAATCTTTTCAAACTCAATTAACTCCAAGCTTTAGACCACAATATTTTTTAATTCAATCAAATACATTTACCGAAACTCATTACAAAAGACAACGTACAAAAATTAGAAATTTCGGCATGACCTTTTCGTAAAATCTACATCCAAAAACCTGTTACGGATAATGAGTTTTTAAAATACAATTGATCATGATCTATACATTACTATTACAAAATGACCTATTATAAATAACCAAAAACTCCTTGAATACTTGACATAACAATAATTTTACCAAAACAAATCAAATGTACCATGAGCCAATAGTTCAAAGGGGTCTCTACGGGTCCTATCAATATTACCATTTTCCGCATTTAGCTAAAACATTCAAATCCATAATTTAGCTTCGAACTTCAAGTACTTGTCTTTGTTTCCACATCCGGGACAACCTATAAAAAGGGTAAACAACTAAAAGGTAAGCAAAGCTTAGTGAATAATCTTGCATACGTTTATACACACGAAGGGGGGCAACGCACAAAGGACTATTACATGTAGCTATGGCACCGTCGTACCATATCTACATGCTCACCTTTGTACTTTAACGCATTACATGTATCCATATAAGCAATATCAACTCAATCAATATCAACAATCTTGGGGTTCTTAGGCCCCATTCACAAGAGGTTCTTAGGCCTCATACATCACATATCATGAGGTTCTTAGGCCTCGAAGGTTCTTAGGCCTCATAATCACAATGCCCCAAATTGGACTTAACGCCAAATCGATTACCACATACGGAATCCACCATCATATGGTAATCGACCCGACGCATATATAAAGGTATGCAAGAATACTCACCTCCTCCGCGACAACCAAAATCATAAATCAAGAAGACCGCATGAACACAAAACATGTATGCTTCAACCTAGCAACAAATCACAAACGCATATAGGATCATCAATCACATACTAGACCGCCTAGCCATAATCACTAGCATTTCAACACCCAACCCATCATTTACAATCTTAAATTATTCTTGGGTTGGTTCATCAAACATGTATCTCTTATATCATTTTCATTTGACCAAAACTTACTTTCGTACCAAAATCGTCATTTTCATATTTGACCAAGCAGACTTCAAACAAGCATAACTCAAGTTCTACTCACTCTTTTTACTTGATTTTAGTGGCCAAATTTAGATAACACATATATCTACATTTTATCTTTAGTGACTAACATGTGAAGTATCCTTCAAAGGTGACTTCTGGTCATTTTAAAAACCAACACTGTTGCTGTTGACATTAACAAAACAGCTTTGACCTTACTGACTTCAAATGACCATAACTTGAGTTCTACACCATATTTTGACCTCATTCCAGTGGCTACTTCAATCTAACACATATATCTACATTTTATATTCAGTGAACAACACAATATTTGTTAGGACCAGTTTTGCTGAAACTGGCCAGTCTCCAGTTGAATCTGGAGACCAGAAGATTTGTCCAGAAATATTAGAAGTCCAGTTGCAATGTACAGTTATGAAACTGATGACTTCCTCCAGTTGACATCTGACCAAGACACCTGAAGACATTCCAACTGAAGTCGAAGACATCAAGTGGAAGAAAGAGAATGACAATGGCAGCGAAGCCCAGTTGTCATTCTACTTCAGATGGAAACTGGAGCTGAACAGTTTAAAGTACTTACAAATCTTTACACTGTTTACGAGGAATGCCTTTTTACTTTATGTATCTTTATCCGGGTAATTTCCTTATCCGTGCATAAAGTAAACAAGTACATAAAGCAGGTTGATAAAGTAAGAACTATGTCTTACTTTATCCAGCATTTAAGGAAAAGTCAATTTGCCTCCTTAAATGCTATCAACCACATTTGTACGACAAAGTTGGAATCCCAATGCCAACTTTGTCTATAAATAGAGGCCTTTGCACAACCAAGAAAACACTTTGCAAACCTGCAATATTCTTGGTGAACTTGTGCAATATTCTCTCAATCTTAAAAGGAACACTTCACAACTCTAAGTGCTTTCGATTGTTTAGAGAATTTTCAAGTATTAGATCGATTGTATTTCATAGATTGTTAGGATATTTACTCTTTTGTATTATCTTGGTTCCGCAACAACCTTGTAAATTATTTGACATTAATAAATAAATTACACATGAAAAATACATATCATCTCACCAATTTACTTTACAAGTATTTATGTTATTGCATTGTCTCTACTTATATTGTTTGTCACCTTTATAAGTAAACTATACAGACCCTGGTATACTGTTCACTGCAACTGGTCGTCTCCAGATACAGTGAACGTATTGCAAAGTAACTCACCATTGACATAGAGGTGTCTTCAGGTAGTACCATCTATTGAGTTGGGACTTACAATATTTGACCTGTATAAGTGTGTTACACTCGTTTTAAAAACTGACACAGAATCGTTTTTATTGAAAATTCAGAATGACCATACTGACTTCAATAATTCATAACTCGAGTTCTACTCCACTTTTTAGACTCATTCTAGTGGCCACTTCGAGCTAACACATACACCTACATTTTCTTTTTAGGACTCAACAAGTGAAACATCTGCCACAACGGTGTTTTACTTGTCACAAAATCAGGGACATAATCTGTCCAAAATTATGTCCCACTAACACTCATCAAAATCATTATTTTCATTCTTTGATTATGAAAGTCACAAACAACATTTTTACCACATTCAACTTAATAACAATAATCAACTAAAAATGGATTTGGGGTAAACATCAACAATGTTGCATGTTCCTTAATTGAACATAACTCTAGGGTTCCAATGACAAATACTCATTCTAAATCAAATTCCCCAAATTAATTTAATTTCAAGAACCCTAATTGAATTAAACTAACATAACTCATTTTAGAGAAAACCCCCAATTTCTCAAATTCAAGAACCCTAATTCTTAAAGAAATTAAAATTAGGTTAAAGGGATTATTACCTTGATGGAGTAAATTACTAGGATGGAATTGAACAACTAGAAATCAAATTCTTCCTTCCTCATTTCTTCATGTGTGTCGACACACACACACACCAACATACACCCAATTCTCCCAAAATTATTCTTCTCAAAAAGGGTGATTATTATTGATATTGTAATTTAGGAGAATTGGTAAATTGAATGGAAGATGAAAATAGTTGAATTGAACTAGGAATTATGATTAATGGGAGTGGTGAAAGGAAGAAGAAAGAAACAAGAGATGAGTCACAAGAGAAATGGCTGGCAACTCCTTGAGTGCCACGCCTTCTTCAAAATTTAGTGAGTATTTTACCCGCCATCCGCTAAAGTTCCAACTAAAACAATCTCATACTCAAAAATAAAATACTAGGAAACTATTTTAATGTCAAAACTATAATAAATGTTAATTTTCATTGGCCGAAAAATTTAGGATGTTACAATAAAAGAATAAAAGTTTTTAATATATTATTTGGAAACCCGAAAACGATTACGTTTAGTTATTGATGATGCGTCGTGTTTGTCAAAAACTTAGACATATGAAATAGATATTTATTCAAAGGCAAACCACAAAAAAAAATATTTTTAATATATCAATCGGAGACCGAAAGAAAAAAAGTTTG
>CM067167.1:193264488-193314488 GCA_034093135.1 Erigeron breviscapus | reverse complement strand
CACTACAAGTACTTTGCAAGAAGATAATGTTAGCAATAGTGCTACAAGTAATTCTAAAGGGAATGACACTACAATGATGACATGGCCTTCATCCGATTCACCTAATCAAAGTTTCAAGAGTCAAAAAACAGATGGTGATTATGCTTGTCTATATGGAGCGGTATAATTTGAATTCATCTAATAATTGAAAAGACAACTATTCGGAATTAGTACTTTATGCACACAAAAATTTCATGTTCGTTAATTACTAGTTTCTTGATTCTTAACAGGAAAAATCAAGAAGAAGAATGCAGGAATGAGGGTGAAACAGTCCGATTTCATTCAAGTAGACGAAGCATGGCTGCTGCCATTCATAACCAATCCGAATGAGTAAGTTTTTTGAAAGTCAAATTTTTAGTAATTCTTTTAGAATGACACAAATAATGGGATCTTATGTTATATAATATCGTTATTACAGCGACAAAGAGAAAGGATCAACCAGAAGATGAAAGCTCTACAAAAGCTGGTGCCTAATGCTAATAAGGTTGAAATTGTAAGTGCTCTTGTGTACTGTTTGACTTTTGAAGTCAATCCTATCAATTTTTATATCTTACTTAACTAACTTAGTAATGTTCCCATATAAAAAATATAACAATAATGTAAATTTAAATAGCAAAATAAATTAAAATCTTTGTCCATTTGTTTTGATATTTTAATGATATACAATAAAAGGGATATGACCCCATTTTCTTATTTTTAGTTTTAGATAGTAAATGTAGTTTGTTTTTCCGTTCTATCCTATTTGATCATTGATATTCGAACATTGTTCTCTTTCCTTTGTTCTAGTTTATGATCTGAACGAGTCGCACATACACCCTAGTACATGTTCCTCGACGCTGAGGGCATCCCCGAAGCGCGGGGGATTTTGTGACATTTCTGATTGGCTGTCTTGTATTTCTAATAAGTTGTTTAATCGTTGGCATGTTGAATCATATACATAATGGGCTGGTTTAGATCGATCCTAACCGTATGATTATGAATGACTTTTATTCAGGCATTTTGACCTCAGAAGTCAACATGTACCTTATATTATATGGGCATTTTGACTCATTTTGCATATTAAAGATTTATTATTTCAAATACTTTTTGTTTTATCATAAGAACTTCTATAAATTGTAGAAAGTGATAAACATGGCTTCGTTAGCAACATATTTTATAGAAAGCTGTGTCTTTCCCTCATTCTCATGCTCATAGAAAGTTCATCAGTTCCAGAACCGAAACTGGAATACCAATAAGCTTTACTGTAGTTAGAGACACAACGAACTTCTTCAGCTACCTGTTGAGTCTCCGCTTCTTGTGCCATTGTCTAGTGATGACCCTGTAGAATTGTTTACCTATTATATATATACACTAAAATCTAATACATTTTTTTATAAAAAGTTGATACATGTTTATGAAAATTTGATACATTATTATCATTATACCTACCTTTTATATAAGATGTTTGTTTTTTTTATTGTAGCCCACTCAGAATAGCCATTAGCCACACAGGCCTAAATAGTCATTTCTTTGAGGGGGAGCCTGCAATTCCTTAAAAAGATGCTTAACGATGTCATTTGGTCTTGCAAGCAAGAATATAAGAATAATTATATTTGTTTTCCGCCCCTGGACTAAGCAGGTCAAATCAGATGTTGTCTAACATTTTGTTATTTCTAACATCTTCATCATCTTTTTGGCTGTGAACTAGGTTTTTTCAAATAATGTTACCAATACAACGGGCTTGTAAACTGTGCTATTTTTGATTCACTAACGAGGTGGGCAAGGCCTACTAAACTCTTGGATCTTTATACTTTTTGCAGTGGTCCTTCCAGAGACAGTAACACAAATATTTCTGGTGAACCCGACCCAACATGTTTCAAACTGTGTAAAATTTCTTAGATTTCACCTGGATCCCTTTTGACTAGTTACCCAACTTCTCCGTTTCAAGACCTCTACCTAATAGTCTTCAAACCATGCTCTTGGCTATTTCTGAGTTTATTGTCCCTTTTGACTAGTTACTAAACTTTGGTATTCTCGTGGTACCTTGGTTCCACCTCGTGCTTTTAAATGAAAACTTGCTCGGTTTGCACCCAGCTTAGTGGATTTAAACAACATGATTCTCAAGTAACTACTGCATGTTTATTTTGTATTTTGTATAATAGCAAGTTGGTCAATATGCTTAAGTGTTTACTTGTCCAAGTTAATTTCTTATAAGGAACCTTGTTATCTATGACCATCTTGTTACAGCTCGAAGTTGGGTGAGAGGAAGAACTTCTTGACTCCATTGGTTATCTATATAGAAGATTTAAAAATTGGGGCAGATGTTGAGTTAGTGGTTGAGCGGTTGCTGGATTCACTGAAAAGAACAGCTTTTTCATCACCAAACTTGAGTAAGGGTGTAAAAGTAAATGGATTTGCTTCATAACCCATTGAATAGAACTTATATAAAATGCTTCAAGTGCATCCATTGTTATGTTTCATTGGATGGCAAAATGTTTTTGCATTGAAAAGAATAGTGAAGTTAAATACTTATATCTTCTTGGTGTGTGCATGTCTTCAGATCTTTACAATCTGATATTTGAAACATGTAATAATGTATTTTTTTTTAACGAAGTTGCTAGTTCCCATCAAAATGATTGATTGTCCTGCTCCCAAATTTCAATATTTTAATCTTCATCTCTACTAGATGTGATACATTAAGAGGGTCAGGTTTGTTTAGTTGTGCCTCAATATTGGTGGGTAAAAAGTATAAAACAAACCTCTTGCAGCCGTACAAATTACCCAACCAGGTGGGTCGAGGTTATGATTTCATCTAAAGTGACTGGCTTTTGCAGCCGTATAAATTACAAAATTCCTAGAGGTGTAAAATTGGGCGAGTCAAGCTGGTTGGGTCACGAGTGGCCTGGGATATTAAAAGTCTAACATTTTTTAATTTTTCAGATTATAAAATCGCTAGACCTGTCATATAGATTAATATAAGCCAAATATAAGCCGGTATTCGACTCTTGGTCTAACCTCTAGAATACTAATTATCCCTACAAAGTGGAAATAAATGACATGCTAAAAAAGAATTGTTACGGTTATTTGGATCCAACAATGGTGTTCATGTGTCGTATAGAACCAATTTGTATTTTGAAACTTTTACATAGTTGAAGTTATTTTAATAGAGTAACATGTATCTTAGATGTTTTGCGAGGGGAAGCTCAAACCTTAAACCTTATAACTTACTTATCCGAGGGGAAACTGCTTTCGAAAATCCTAACAGGCCTTTGGCCTTGTTTTACCCAAAGAAGGTTAATATGATATTTTAATTACACATGTGTAAGTTAGAAACTATTTGATTTTATATTAATTACACATGTGTAAGTTAGTTATATTTACACATGTGTAAGTATAGAACTTACATATGTGTAACATGTGTAAGTATACAACTTATATGTGTAAAGTATATACCACTTACCAGTTCTGAATAATTCTTTGATTTTCATATTCAACTTACACATGTGTAAGTTATACTACCTATTAGTTCTAAATAATCATTTAATTTTAATATCTAACTTACACATGTGTAAGGTATACAACTTACCTGTTCCGAATAATCATTTGACTTTGATATCTAACTTACACATGTGTAAGGTATACCAGTTACTAGTTCTGAATAATCATTTAATATTGATATCATACTACTTACACATGTGTAAGGTATACAACTCATTTGATTTTGATATCTAACTTATGTGTAAGTAACTTACACATGTGTAAGTTATGTACTTACACATGTGTAAGGTGCAATATTCATGAATTACGGAATATATCTTTATTTATAACGTTAATAGCAAAATTAGAAAAAACTTACAAACAACGATATCTTACATCAGTTAGACTCATTTGATTATGATATCTAACTCATGTGTAAGTTATGTACTTACACATGTGTAAGGTGCAATATTCATGAATTACGGAATATATCTTTATTTATAACGTTAATAGCAAAATTAGAAAAAACTTACAAACAACGATATCTTACATCAGTTAGACTCATTTGATTACTCTAATATATGGTAATGTGCAAACTTGCAAATTACAACCAAAGAATTACTAGAAAGAAACAAGAAAAAAGTAGCTTGCGTTAGTTATTTAACTTGTATAAATTTACTTTGTAATATATTGAAAACATAGTACTTGTATGAAAGAATTGACAACGAAATGATTAAATAATTTTATCAAAGAATTATTCAGCATTTCAGATGAAAATCAGTTTTAATAAAAGAAATTAACATCTGAATATATCAAACTTCATTACACTGACCTGATCATTTATTCACAACTTATATAGAAAAACCCTTACACATACCTAATCACGACTAAACAAAAAATAAAATAAAATACTATACAGACAGTTAGACACCTGAGCACCTAAGACGGTACATGGGATGAAAATGAATGTAGCTCCCATGAGAAGTTCTATGATTTTCCTGATTTCATGAAGGGCAACTGTTCGAGGCCTAAACCTTTGTGGTTTCTTGACTCCGCCAGTTGCGTGTGCGGACTTCACATAAACAAACTCGATCATAAATTTCAAAAAGCTTAACTAGTGCCCATTCAAATCATTTAGAGTTCCAGAAACTCGAGCCATGGGATCTTGAAACCCGACATTATTGGCCCCGGTGTTAGCATTCTGGCAGCATGGCTCATGTCAGTTGAGAACACATCACAAGCAAGCGCTACATTTAACATGATATCTGGTACTTCAATGTCTTGCCCTCATCTTTGCAGGCATAGCAGCATTGCTGAAAGCTGCTCATCCTGACTGGTCACCTGCAGCTTGACTACAGCCGATCAAGTGAGCCTAAATGGTAAACCTATTCAAGACGAAAGAGAAATCCCTGCAGACATCTTTGCCGTTGGTTCAGACCATGTAAATCCATCAAAAGCTACTGATCCAGGTCTTGTTTGTGATCTTGCACCAGATGATTACATTCCTTATCTGTGTGGGCTGGGTTACACATCCCAAGAAATTGGGACTATTGTGAAAAACAAGTCTCATGTGAAAAAACCATACCAGAAGGAGAACTAAACTATCCTTCATTTGCAATCACATTAGCAAAAGGCGAAAACAAAACATACTCAAGGACAGTAACAAATGTTTGTGACCCTAACTCTGTATACACTGTATCGGAACCAAATATCCGTATCCCACATGGTATAGTTCTCGCCATTCACCGTCCTGCTTTGAATTTCACTCAAGTAAACCAGAAGTTAACCTATCAACTAACATTTAGTCGTCTTAGCAACGTGGATATAAATGTTCCTTACGCTGGAGGAGTCATGGCTTGGCGTACGGGTACATACGTGGTTAAGACACCTTTTGCTATCAAGTTCGAATAAGAGAAATGGTTGTCATGCTTTATAAGCCCGTATGCCTTTTCTGCAATGAATGTTCTATTAATTTGCACAAGAATCCACAAGGGTACGAAAACCCAAATTCACACAAAAACAAGCCTTTCCAAGTAAAGACGGCAACAGGAACTTGAGAAACCAAAGAGCACACCTCTTTGTTCTGTAGCCGGGATTTAAACTTTGCAACAAGATCGTGAGTTGTGAAAGGTGCCTTATGCAGAACTACTCTAATTTCATCTTCTGAGACAGGTCCAGTAGATGATAAAGTTGTGGCTTTTTAAGACGACACGCCTGTGGGTGCACTATTCTTTGCAGAAGAAGCTGATACATCTTTTATAGGTTTTACCAACTGGAATGCAGAACAATATTAAAAGCTAGTTAATCATAACAAATTATCTATTAATACTCTTGCTAGATTCTTATAAACAGATGGCATTTATGCCATAGAAACTTATAGCCTATGGGACAAGAAAAGTTGATTGAATAAGAGCAAAAGCAATAAACAACACGCTTGTCTTGCAGTCTCGCCTCAGTAAGTGGGTATTTCAAGAAAAGAAAGCAGACATAACATTTACCTTAATCCATCTTCTTTAAGCTTTTACTCTCATTCTGAATACCCTGCGATATTTCAAGGCCATACTTGATGCTAATAGATAATAGAAACTACCGGTAAGCATGCATATATAATAAAAAGACTACTACTACACTTGGTTCTATTTCCTTTTCTAGAGGTACCTTTCGTTACAAATCATGGGTTTAGCATCCTTGTCGAAAGGCTCATAACTCTTCATAAAGTGCCTATCCAAGAACTTTTTCCGTAATCTAATATCAATAGAAAAATGGTTACTTTACAACTAAACATGCATAATGGAAAACAAAAACAACCAAAGTAGAAGAAATGGGGCTGAAACTAGAAGCCACACGTGTTTTTTTAATATATTTTTTAAACAATTACTATCAATAGCTTATATTTAAGGGGCTCTTATGAGCTGCAGTTCTTCTTCTAAACACCACATCCAAAACAGCATTAAGCTACAAGAAGCTCCAAAAAGCTCTTGCTACAATCACCCTAAGTGAAAGATAAACTCACACATACGATAGAATGACAAACAACTCAAATTTTCAACTTTTCCACTCCCTCCCGTCTCAAAATAATTGTCCACTAAAAAAACACACACACATAGTTTAAGAAAACTCCCATTTTTATGTACTTAAATGCAAAGTCTCTTTCTCAACGTCCACATAATGAACCTGTTGAACACCAAAACATGTTGGATCAAACTGGTCGAAAAACAAAACAAAAAGAAAGTGAGCTCCAGCATCAAATGACTCAATGACCTTATGCTTCTTTTTCACAGCATCAAATATTCAAATGACTTAATGAAACCTTCGTATTACCTACAAGCATCGGCATATATGTCAGCAATACGTGTTTTCATATATGTTCCCGTCTATACAGATATATTCTAATCTACAAAGTTCCATTGACAAAAGCTAGAATAATTTCTGGTTCATGAAGAAGATACATACGTTTTATCTTCAGGCCACCAAACTTTGACCTTCAAATCAACCAGACTTTTATCATATTTTATAGTATGAGATACCTGTGATATGTCAAATTCCAACAGTTAGAAACGAAACGCACATTGTATTTTAGTCCAGATTTAGGAATACATACTTTATCTTTGACTGCAGAACGCTTCAGTTTTACACTATTCATGGGTATCTCTTTTGAGCTGCCCTCACCTTTAGCTGATTTCGATGCAGATTTTGGTGAATAATCCATCTCCTTCACAAACCAAAAGTAAATATCAGGCTGGTTTCAAAAAGAAAAACCAGGAAAAAAAGTTGTGACTTACTGACATCATCGTTGGACATAGCTTTTGCTTGATCATTCTCTGTAGCGTTCTTACCACTTCTACGTTTTCTTCCATCATCTTTCTTTTTTGATTTACAGCCAGCTTAAGTGGTTCTAAAACAAATTCTTTTATGGTGTCTGCTCACAGTACATAATTGCAATGATCACAAAGCAATTTTAGAAGATCTTAAGAACTTAAGTATACTTTAATTAACCATTTCTCATTTATCTAACTATTTACTTGCACTCATTTGATCCATTATATGACTAAAGTGTACTCCAAATAGACCCCATATTCACATAAACAAAGTTCTATTTCTATCTTCCAATCAAAACAACACTGATTTGAAGTTTAATTCTTCACCTAATCTCAATCTATTCGGATATACATTCGATACATTTTTAAGAAAATTTGACACAATTTGTGAAAAAAAAGAAAGATGGTATGGACATTAGCTACCCCTGTGCTATGCATTCGATACATTTTTATGAGAATTTGATACATTTTATTGGAAAAAAAAAGCTAGTATGGACATTGGCTAGTAACTAACATATCAGAACTATTTCTCATCTTTTGAACAAACTTACCTTTCTTCCCTTCTTCAACCTTAAAATTTCTAACTTTCTTCTGTTTAGAAACTAAATTTTGTAGCTTTATTTTTTTTAAAAACAAAATTTGTTTCCTTCAATTTAATATCAACAATGTAACTAAATTAGTAAATTAATACAAAAAAGTACATGAAAAAAAGTATATACCTCTAGATCGTAATTCATAACTAAGATTGGCTTCCATTACTTCTTCTGATCTAAATGAATAAGACTTTCCCACAGAAATAGCAACTTCTATTGAAACATCTTTATTCCCTTTTTTTTTTACATTATCAATTTCTGACTTCTTTCTAATTAATAACAAAATTAAGATTTAATTAAATAGTTAATAAAAGAAGAAGAACATATACTATAAATATTACTAAAATAAAATTTAAAATTAAAACATACTAACATGTAGAGTTTCCTTTTTTTCATGGTTTAATCTGATTAAATCGCGACGGTTGAGACGGTCGGAGTGCAAAGTCAACGCAGAGATTTCTTGTAATGATGGAAGTGATGGTGGCGGTGTGGAGGTGACATGGCGGTGGCTGTCGTGTTTAATGGTGGCGGTGTGGAGGTGACATGGCGGTGGCTGTCGTGTTTAATGGTGGCGGTGTGGAGGTGAGTTTTGTGGAAGAGGTGACTGTCGCGTAATGGTCCGTCTGGAAGAGATCTGTTTAGGATTAGGTTATTGATAAATGTGTTTGTAAAATGACTGTACTATCCCTCCGTGTTTTTGATTGTACTATCCCTTCGTGTTTTTGATCTCATCTGGAAAATGAACGATCTGGACTTTTTTTAGGAGGTGACTCAAATTAACCCTATATATATATATATAAGATGAGAAAAGATCATTTGCAAACTTTATCTTTCGTGAAAACCAAGAAACTCATCCTAGCCATCCATCTATCATGATCTATGGTCCAGATTGAAAGTTACTCCCTACATACAATTTTAAACACGGAAGGGTATATCCGTCATTTTACCACTTGAACAAAACCTCCAAAACACAAAGTGTTTCACATCTTTCTCACATATTTCTCACATCTGAAATTTTGTAACCCTAATTCTCTCTCGCTCTCCCTGTTTCTCCGTCCTCAATTCTTCTCCGGCCACGTTTTTTCCCGGCCGCCGTGTATTATCATTCCTAATTCTCGATTAATCGAGTTTAATCGATTCTAATCTCGTTCTCCACCAACTTTCACCCTAATTCTCTCTCGCTCTCCCTGTTTCTCCGTCCTCAATTCTTCTCCGGCCACGTTTTTTCCCGGCCGCCGTGTATTATCATTCCTAATTCTCGATTAATCGAGTTTAATCGATTCTAATCTCGTTCTCCACCAACTTTCACCCTAATTCTCTCTCGCTCTCCCTGTTTCTCCGTCCTCAATTCTTCTCCGGCCACGTTTTTTCCCGGCCGCCGTGTATTATCATTCCTAATTCTCGATTAATCGAGTTTAATAGATTCTAATCTCGTTTTTCACGTCTAAAAATGGTGAAATTGTCTCAATCTTCCATTCCTAATAAAAAAAGATCTATGACGGTTAAACCGGAGATTATCTCCATCAAATCTTCTGTTGAATCTGGTATAATTTCTTACTATTTTATTTTTTATTTTATTAATTTAGGTTTAATCTTTTTTTAGGTTATTTTTCTGCATTTTTAGTTATATTTCTGACATCATTTTGTATTTGTTGACTGGAATTATACTGTATATGTGTGTTGTTAGTTAATTCTGTTATTTAGATCTGTATGTTATAAGAAATTAGTGCTTGATTAGTTTAATGAACCTTATTTAGGTCGGAATTATTGTAATTGGCTAGGTTTTGTATGGAATATCAGTTTAGTTATTTCGTGTTAAAGCCGAGAAAGAATTTTGAATAGTGTTTTCACACAACTAACTCAACCTGTACAAATATGTCACATGTTTTAGAGAATACAGTTATGTTCACTGATAAAATCTCGAATTACGAGGTAGCACAGGATACTAAATAGGAACAAGTTATAAATGTCATTCGCTACTTGGATGGACCCATATTTTGATTGTTCGATCACCAATAGGCCCTGCAGAAGCAATTATGTTGTCTTTCGGGTGGCAATTTACAGAAATAACTGTATCAGTATGGCCTTCTGTATCAGTATGAACCACTGACTATGTATTTGCCATTTGTCAAGGAAAACGTAGGAGTTATGCAATAGGTTTTGTTCACATGACCTGTATATATCTTCAAGAACTTTCCAGTCGAGTAGTTCCAAATCTTCTGCATTCATGATAATAGAACACTAAAGTCAGGAGCTGAAGTCACTCAAATCACACACTTACGAACTTTTCATTATTCAATAAGTTAATGATATTTCATTTTTCGACAGAAACAGTTCTGGTTTTTGATACTTGAGACAGCCAGAAATATTAGAAGTTAAGATAGAGATAAAGAATAGCTGAAACACTAGACTTAATAAACATGAAATCATCTACAAACTGGTCCTGTATCCTACAACTTTGATTTTTGATACTCGAGGTAGGGGGCTGGTTACAACTTACAACTTTAAATTGCCTCTGTATGAATTACTTTAAAACATTAGCATTCGTAAATTCTCTTGCATATTTGCATCTTGTTTAAAATGTGTATTGGCATTGTATGAATTACTTTAAAACGCAGGACAATGTGTTTTGGAATTTACACACCTTGTGTATGGCTTTTTTATGGATTATCGAAACAAAAACACAATGTGTTCTTGATTTGAAACACCTTGTGTATGGCCATTGTAAGAACTATCGAATTCAAAACACAATGTGTTCTGAATTAGAAACACCTTGTGTGTGGCCATTGCAAGAAATACTCTAAACCGAAACAAAGTGTGTTTCGTATTAAAACACCTTGCGTATTGGGCCTTTGGCCCACTATAGCATTTAACCTCCAATACATATATGTAAGAACTGTGTTTTTTGTTAATTTGAATAGTTTGTTGCGTAATTTTTATGTCTTTTGTTTGGTTATTATTTTTTTCAGACGAAACAAGTCATAAACCACATTCTAAAAGACTCAAGAAAACCGATGTTGAAGGGAAGGGTTCTCCGGCTGGTGGGGGGCCTGCGGTTGGATTGTTGAGCGATGGTACGAATGAGCAGCAGAATCAGCAGTTAGAGCAGTCTGCACAGGAACAACAACAACAACAGCAGCAGCAGCAACTTCAGTTGCAGCTTTTGGAACCTATCAATAGCATTGGAAATCTCGGGTAGCGTTTTACTTTACTAATTGTTTGTTATATATGTGAATAGATTGATTTGTTGGTTGTGTTTGGATGCTTCTGCAAATTATGTTTCATGTTTTCGATTCTAAACTAGTTAATTAGATATCAGATTTAGCACGCACTCCATCTTACAAGTAAATAGTTATCTGGTTTGTCATGAATCTGATGTGGTTGGATGCTTCTGCAAATTATGTTTCATGTTTCATGTGTTTGGATGCTTCTGCAAATTCGTTTTGATGGCGCTCTGAATGTGGATGTGACTGAGTTTCAGACCAATTTAGTGCCATAGCCAAGAATTCATTTTATGCTTTAATCGTATGCTCCTGTGATATCAGCTGAGAAAGCATACCATGAACAATTATCTGTTGCTGAAATCACAAACAGTGCTTTTGAACCCGCCTCTATGATGGCCAAATGTAAGCGAGAAGGATTGCTACTCCAGTGGAATGGGAAGCCAGGTAATAAGTTCACAAGCTTGGATATCTTATTTATACATAACTGGTCCATTATATAGAATTATATGTATATTTAGTGTGTTAAGTTATTTGGTCTAGTGGTATCTGGGTGAGATGTACTATCCAGAATTACAGGTTGTGTGGACTAATTACTTTATATTTCAACCAGTTAATATCACTTTGAGATATTTGGCAATTGGCATTATGTTTATGTACGTGTAATTCGACATTCTGTTACTCTACCGAAATAATTTAGTTAAATCCATCACGGAGTTCCAATGCAGGCTTGCTGGTGATTGTATATTTCATGACAGGGCTTACACTAACAGCTCAGTCATTTTTCCTAACCGCACTAATAGTCTCTCTGTGCATTATTACGGCTCAGGTAAGCCACTTTACTATGTTCATATTGATACCAGATGGTTTTTTGAAGTTGATTATGGCATACGTATAATTACAATGGTAGGGACTTGGACTCGCTATTGGTGCTGCAATGATTAATTTAAATAAGGCTACAACTTTGGCTTCTGTAACTGTAATGGCTTTCATGCTGGCAGGTGGTTTTTTCGTGAAGGTAAAATAGTAATGGTTCAAATATGATGTAGATATTCATCTGGTCAGTACATAATTCTCAGTTACATTCCTATAATACACTATTCTTTGTGCAGAACGTTCCAATATTCTCAGTTACATTCCTATAGTGTTTAGGAGCATTTAAGGTAATGTTTACCTAATGCACATTTTGCCTTCTTAATTATATATACAGCTAACCTTCTACTGAACAGTCTAACCATTACAAAGTAAGAAAGATTGCTTATGGTGCAGCTAACCTTCTTAAATAATAAATGTATGCGTACTTATGTTGCCAATTTCTTGTAATACATATATTGAATTATTGATCACAGATGGACTGCAATTACTCAGCTTGCTCACCATGGGATGATCTTTGTGCCAATTGGATATACTTTTAGAGCTGACATGTTTGAAATGGAGAAGGCGAAAGGTGGAAGTCCATACGGTGCAGGTACTTATGCAGGGGATGGGTCTAGACAACCATCTGAGCTCGATTTGCAGCAAGCTTTACATCAGGGTAAACACATTGCTACCATCTCCAAGAAACTCAAGGGAAGCCCGTGATGTGCATCTAACTCACTGAAACAATGTCAACCTAGATACAATTAGGTTACCTGTTACTAACTTGTGGTTGTATGAAACACATTGTTTTGATATATATGAAATTTGCTCTTTTGCTATTTGTGTATTTATTTGTATTATGAGATTAACTGTTATTTAATGTGTGGATATTAGTAATTTTATAAATAATTTTTTTTTTCATGACACGCAAAAAAGGTGTCATAAAATAGTGTCATAAAAGTGTGTCGTAAAAGAGTGTCATAAAAGCTTTAGGGTATGGCCATTTTATGAGTTCTCGAAACCAAAACACAATGTGTTTTGGATTTGAAACATCTTGTGTATGGCCATTTAAGAATTCTCGAAACCAAAACACAATGTGTTTTGAATTTGAAACATCTTGTGTATGGCCATTTTATGAATTCTCGAAACCAAAACACAATGTGTTTTCGATTTGAAACATCTTGTGTATTGCCATTTATGAATTCTCGAAACCAAAACACAATGTGTTTTGGACTTGAAACATCTTGTGTATGGCCATTTATGAATTCTCGAAACCAAAACACAATGTGTTTTGGACTTGAAACATCTTGTGTATGGCCATTTATGAATTCTCGAAACCAAAACACAATGTGTTTTGGACTTGAAACATCTTGTGTATGGCCATTGCAGGAACTACCTGAACCGAAACACAATGTGTTTCGTATTAGAAACACCTTGCGTATTGGGCCTTTGGCCCACTCTAGCATTTTAATCTCCATCAAATGTGTAATCTTCATCAGATATGTAAAGACTATTGGGCCTTTGGCCCATATATTTTAGCCATTAGGGTTTAGATTTTTTCCAGGGTAGCTAACCCTCGACCTTCAGACCGTAAACCCTAGAGCGGGAACCCTCATCCTCTTTAGGTTTTTAGGGTTTAGCATTTAGGGTTTAGCATTTAGGGTTTAGGGTTTGGGGTTTTAGAATGCAGCTTTCCCCTCGGATTAACAATTAAGCTTTAGGGTTTAGGGTTTGAAGTCGTAGGGTTAGCCGTTAGGCTATCCCTCGGGCGTCAAACCCTAAACCCTAGAGTGGGAACCCTCATCCTCTTTAGGTTTTTAAGGTTTAGATTTAGGGTTTAGGGTTTAGATTTTCCAGGGTTTTTAAAATGTAGTTTTCCCCTCGGATTAGCAATTAAGCTTGAAGTTGTAGGGTTAGCCGTTAGGCTAACCCTACAACTTAAAACCCTAAACCCTAAAGCGTACCGTATACATCCGTCCCCGTACTACATCCCGCTCTAGGGTTTAGGGTTTGAAGGTCGAGGGTTAGCCGGCTTCAAACCCTAAACCCTATAGTGGGAACCCTCATCCTTTTTAGGTTTTTAGGGTTTAGATTTAGGGTTTAGGGTTTAGCATTTAGGGTTTAGATTTTAGGGTTTTAGAATGCAGCTTTCCCCTCGGATTAGCAATTAACGGCTAACCCTACGACTTCAAACCCTAAACCCTAAAGCGTTCCGTGTACCCGCTCTGGGGTTTAGGGTTTGAAGGTCGAGGGTTAGCCGATAGGCTAACCCTAGGGCTTCAAACCATAAACCCTAGAGTGGGAACCCTCTTCCTTTTTGGATTAGAAACACCTTGTGTATGGCTACTGTATGAATACTGGAAACCGAAACACAATGTGTTTTGGATTAGAAACATCTTGTGTATGGCCATTGTAGGAACTACTCGAAACCGAAGCACAATGTGTTTTGGATTAGAAACACCTTGTGTATGGCCATTGTATGAATACTCGAAACTGAAACACAATGTGTTTTGGATTAGAAACACCTTGTGTATGGCCATTGTAGGAACTACTCGAAACCGAAACACAATGTGTTTTGGATTAGAAACACCTTGTGTATGGCCACTGTAGGAACTACTCGAAACCAAAACACAATGTGTTTTGTATTAGAAACACCTTGCGTATGGCCATTGTAGGAATTATTATGGCCTTTGAAAACATACTTTACCTTTAATCTTCATCAAATCTGTAATTGATTTCAAACCATAAACCCTTAAGCGTACCGTGTACCCGCTCTAGGGTTTAGGGTTTGAAGGTCGAGGCCCGAGGGTTAGCCTGCAGTATATGGATGGATGGATAATGTTTTGGGGGAGAATTATTCGTTTGATGCAGCAGTCATGTTAGCAAATCTAGCAAAATATTGCGTTGAAAACGATCCTTTGTTAAGGCCAAATGCTGGAGAAGTAGTGCAAAAGTTGTCGAAACTAGTGGCAAAGTTGTCAGAAGAGGAGCAGTTCACTGTAGGTGAAAGTTCTTGTAAACCTCTTGTTGTTAAGCCCATCTGTGTTTAACAGATAAGTGTATAGTATGTTTATTGCTTTAAGTGCAGTTTTCTGGTTTTCTTAATATATTTTTTTTTAGGCAGATTGCGTAAAATAAGTCGTCTTTATACATCCCGTATCATTTTTGAACAAGATGGTTGGTAATTTGAGTTCCATTCGAAATTTCTTGGTTGTTAACATCATTATGTGTACCTATAGCCTGTGTTAGCTGAATAGCTTCTGTTCTGCATCAAATATATGGATATATTCGTTGCAAATTTCCAAACGTACCAAAGAATTCATAAACAATGTGTAATTTACAGTAAGATTTGTTACAAGAACGTTAAAGAAAGCACAATGATTAGAGATTTATAGCTGTTTACACATCTAATTATGTGCATAAAGTATGAATGAATCTTCCTCTCGAGTGTATCTATAAATCTATAATTACTACTAACTTGTTAATGAGATCTTGTAATTAAGATGCGCCATCTGATCTCTGTTCAGAATCAGCTGTGGCCTGTACTTGAGCTGAATACTGCAGGTTCCAGAGTACATCTTCAAACGACGGCCGGTTTCCTGCATCAGCTGAGATGCACTTGTTCGTGATTGATATCACAATCGATAATGATTCTTGCGAGGAAGTTGTTAAGACTCTGGATCAACAATTCTTTGCCTACCATCTTGGCTTCCAAAAGATTTCTGTTGCATAAACGACAAAATATTGATATTTATGAATAACTTTTTAAGGAAAGCTTAATCTTTGTGAATCTTTTTCAAAAAAACCCTAGCAATGAGATATAGTTTACCATTTCATTAAGCAGAAACGCTTCAACTTTCCCTGTTACAATCGGGCCTACAAGTGTTTCGAGCAATATGAACCCGAAATCGTATACATCATCAGCCAACTACTTCATATGCCTGCAACATTTTAACTCCATCAATAAAAATAATATTTACACAGCCGTAAACATATTTGATAGAGGTGGTCAGTTCAAATGTATATAGAAATGGGTAGCCTTGGTTTATATTTATCTCTAATGGTTAAGTTGAGATATTTAATTAAAAAGGAAACATGTCAAACAAGTTAAAATTCATCCAAAAATGTATTCAAATGCATAAAACCTTCAATGTTGCTCTTTTTATTTTCCCTCTTAAATGTGTACATTAACGTTGTAATCATATGTATATGTAAGTTACATGATTTAACCACTTACCCAACCCGCCCAAATTGCCTATTTTTCCATCCTACAGGCCCACAGTACTATAAGACATGACAACCAAGAACTGGTTCATTACCATGATTTAGGACCGTCTCCCTTTGCCTTTGGACCGTCACCCTTTGCCTATATCACAAATATAATCTAAGTCACGAAAGCCAACAATTAAAGAGAAAGAATGAAGATTAGAGATAAATAACCTCAAGTTGTTCTATATCTTCGGTGATAATGGACATTCCATAGTCACTTAGCTTTGCAATACGATGCTCATCAAGCAATATATTATTTGTCCTTAATCGATTGCTTGAAGAAGCAGGAATTACACCAGTATGCAGAAAAAGTACTGCCTTGGCAATTCCAATCAGAACTGCTAAGCGATCTGACCATTTGAAAATCTGATTTGGAGAGCACTCTGCAAATATCATCGCAAAAAAAATAAATGAAATTGCTAAAATGGTCAATATGATACAGCCTAGGATCCTGATCTTGAAACCTAACCAAGTTAAACAAAAACAATTGGACGTAAGAGAAGCATAATTTCAATACCAACGTTCTAATTTTAAGCTAATACCTCAAATGCTTATTGTAAGAGACAGAGTATGTTTCCTAATACTCCGTGATATAATCTTATAATTGGCTAAAAGGACTATTTTGGGTACAATTTCCCAAATCATATATAATATATTGATTATCATTTCGTTATCAGCGGACTAACCTGAGAGATGAGTACGGAAATTTCCATTACATATATACTCATGTACTAGAAAGACTCTGCTCGAAGTGGAATCTTCTAAGCCAGCATCATGAATGCAATAATACAAACACATTCTAAGCATATCGAGTATCAAACATTTTGAATCAAACCTACAAATAATCACAATTACATGAAATCTAACTATAATTAATCAACAGAAACATATAAACACCTTGTGTTTCATATTCAAAGCATATCGAGTTTCAAACAGTTTGAATCAAACCTACAAATTATCAAAATTACATGAAATCTAACTGTAATTAAGCGAAACAAACACCTAGTGATTCAGATTGATCATCAATTTTGAGATTCTATAAACTGAATCTATAAACAGGTACAAAGAGCTTGTGTTTCAGATTCACTTACTTTTTGCTATTTCTTCGAGTTCCTCATCGCTTATCACATCGTCTTCCTCCATTGATTAACAATTCGGAATTAGTTACTGATTTAAATGACAGCGGCAAGGTTAATTGAAGTTGAATTTTCCGGCGACGATTAACAATATGAATCGAACAAAATAGATCGAAGGAAGATGAAGATGACGTCGTGGAGAGTGTTTGACGTTGATTACCGACGTCGATGACGGCGTGGAGTTTGCCAAAGAGGACGTCCGGCAGTGGTTTCCGGCGAGGTTAGGGTTTTGGTCGCCGGATGGAAACGCGAATGGAAGGAGGAGTGGGGTTCTTTTTTGGTTTATATAGTTCGTATAAAATGACCTTTCTGCCCCTCCGTGTTTGTTTTTGTAAAATGATCCTGGCCTTAGATTACATATGATCCAATGGTCTAGATTAGTTTCCTGGTTTTCACAAAAACCCTTGTTTTTAAATGAATACATCTCATATATATATATATAGAAAAGTTAATTTAGGGACACTTTTAAATTAGAAACACTAGGCACACTTCTCAATCATTCATTTTTCACCATCTCCGACCACCACCACCACCACCACCATCTCCGACCACCACCATGATCCTCCGGCGACGGCGACCACCGCCACCACGACTTACACATGTGTAAGTTACAACTTACACATATGTAAGTTACATGTCCCTAATGGTCCCTAATTTAAGATGTCTCTAAATTAACCCACCGGAGTGGGTTATTTTGAGTACAAGGGGAAAAAAGTACAAAAAGTACAACCTTCTTCCTTCTTCTCCGGCCACCTTCTTCTCCGGCGACCGCCACACCTCCTCCTTCTTCTTTCTTCTCCGGCGAACAACCACCTCCGGCGACATCTCCGGCTACATCTCCGGCGAGAATCAAGTTCGTTTTCGGGTGGATACGGTACGGGCGTGTGTGAAACGATAAATGTAAATTTATAGGCCTAAAGACATTCCTAAGAAGGAGAACAATAACGACACATGGCATAAGAAAACGTAAAGATTAAGAGAAATAATTAATGGAATCCATGTATCTTTCATCGAATGTGACGTAATATCTTATGCAATTTAATGGCTCAAGAGTTTTATGTAATTGAAAAGGCTTTAAAACCTAAAGATAGGCTCTCATATATCTATATCTATCTATAATATATATATATATATATATATATATATATATATATATATATATATATATATATATATATATATATATATATATATATATATATATATATATATATATATATATATATATATATATATATATATATATATATATATATATATATATATATATATATATATATATATATATATATAATATATATATATATGTATTTATTTCTATAATATATATATATATATATAATAATATAACTAAAAGAGGAGGTTGGGGGTACACTTGACACCCCTAATCCCCCTCCTAGATCCTAATCCTCCCTCCTTATTAATCCTCTAATTTTTTAATATTTATTTATTATTTTAATAATCCTACAAATTTTAGTGCGTAAAATTTATGGGCTTACTTTTATAAAAGAATTTTTGTACAACTTAACTAGGCTTAATTAGCAAGTATAATTCATCATCACGGTGTAAAACAAAAATATAGATCCAATCATAATATCATCATAATAATAAAAATAATGATAATCTATAATAATATAACTAAAAGAGGAGGTTGGGGGTACACTTGGCACCCCTAATCCCCCTCCTAGAGCCTAATCCTCCCTCCTTATTAATCCTCTAATTTTTTAATATTTATTTAATAGTTATATTTATTAAGGCCGACCTTTATATTATTAATAAAAAAAAGACTCCCAAAAATTATTATTATTTTATTATCTATATATATACAACCTAGGAAAAAACCCTCACATATTCTCACAAAAAAACCTACGACCAAACCAAAAAAAAAAGTCGACTACCAAAAGGTTCGACCTCCTCCTATACCAGGTAACATGTTTTTAATTTTTAAAGATCATCACTTTTATGAAATTCAATATATTATGAACTTAAATTATTATTATCATTATTAATATTATTATTATTATTGTATTAAAAGTTGAAAAAAAAGGGGTAAACTGGAATCAATATTTATATGGAGTTAATTTTCATATGTTTCCTTCTTTAGTTTTCGTATTGATTAAATTGTGATATTGGTCATAGGGATTTAATATACTTGAATTCTAATTTTTTTAGCTTTTGATTAATATACTTTGAGACTACCCGTCCATTGGACGGGCCTGAGCACTAGTACTCCTATATAAAAGAGGAATTCTCTCTTCAAATCTCAAATTACAACTCTAAACTACCAAAAATACCTCTCTCTTTTATTCAATAATTTAAACATCTCTACCTAATATACCTATAATACCATTAATGAAATAATTTACCACATAAATCTCTCAATCCTTAAAATAACTACACTACCTCCTTTAACATCAATTACTTTTACATTTATCACCATTGCCGCCCCACTACCCGTCACCGCCACCACCTGTCGCCACCGCCGCCGCCGCCACCACCATCGCCGCCGCATTGTGCGGGTATATGACTCGTATAATTTAATATATATCACAAAACTAGAACAATCTTACAATGAAAAAACTATCTCGTATAGAAAAAACAATCCTACATAAACTAAGAAACATAAACTGAAAATAAAGTCAAAAAATTAGATAATATTGTTACAGCAACTTGCACACCAAGCAAACATGCGTCTGGTTCAAAATCATCATCCTGGGCCTATTGGGCCTGATGCTAGGATCTCGATCTTAAGCAATTTTGCAAGGCATACAGATAACATATATGCTATATTGCTATGTGTACTTGATCCAAAGGGTTTGATATCTGACAAAGCCAATTTCCCTACCTTCTGGTAAAGTGGTAAGTGCTTTCATTTATCGTGGATGACTCTTTTGAGACTTTTTTCTTATATTTATCTTTCTGCTTAATAATAACCTATATATATAAGATGATTATTAATTATTATTTGAGGTGTTTTGCTCTACAGCTTAACTTATAATAAATTACATATGTTTATTCGCATATTACGGGACGATAATCTAGTAACCTATATATATATATAATATATATATATATATATATATATATATATATATATATAATATATATATATATAATATATATATATATAATATATATATATATAATATATATATATATAATATATATATATATATAATATATATATATATATATAATATATATATATAATATATATATATAATATGTGTATATTGTTAGAAACTCAAAAGGAGATTTGCTATAGTATATATATATGATGTTTATTACTCGGTGTTTTGCTCTATATATATAGCTTAATTATATATATTCTGCTAGATAATAATATAACATGAGAAAAGGGTACATAGAGATATATATGTAATCACTATTTTACAGAATTCTAGTCATGTGATACGATTGTGTATATTGTTCAGATGCATGATTAATCATAGTATCTTGTCTGTTAAATTTTTTGTAGAATTATATGATGTTAGATCATCTATGTGAAGAGTTGACTGAAGAAATCTTTCATAGATTACCAGTCAAATCCCTCCTCCGTTTCAGATCTCTCTCCAAGCATTGGTTTTCTCGTATTGCTAGCCCGGATTTCATAAAAAGACACAGACTTCGATCTGTGAATACTCCACTGAAACTCCTCATCAAGCACTATATATAAGCATGGATGTACTAGGGTCGTTTATACATTGTTATCTGAAAACAGACTATCATTGGATTATCAGACAGCGGAGAGCATGAATGTAGGAGAAGTTGATTTGCCGACCAGAGATTCTGAAATTGTTGGTTCATGTAACGGAATCCTCTGTGTGGTGGACACAGAAATGAAGTTTAGCTTATGGAACCTTTCAATTAGGCGCAAACTAACCATACCCATACCCCCATATTATATAGGAAGAAGATGTGATCTTGCACTAGGTTTTGGGGTCGACCGAATCACTGATGATTACAAGATTGTGGTGATTTACTACAATAAAATAAATCCATTGGTTTATTCTATGAAGACACACACTTGGTCTCTGATTAATTCCCCTACCATGCCATTAAGCTATGTTAGGTCAAGGGCGTGTTTGGTCGATGGAACATTGTATTGGGTGGTTAAACCTAAGCTAAACGAAACATGTATACTGACATTTGATTTGAGTTCAAATATTTGTGGCACAATTGAGTTCCCAAGACCATATGTAACTGGAAAACTAGTAGTCATCAAAGATTCGTTAGCTGCGCTTTATACAAATGATTATTCTAGTGGCTGGATTTTGGTGAGAATGGAGAGAATTAATAGCTCTTCTTGGTCTATGGTTGTTAGATCGCTAAACTGTTCATTATTTATTCTACCGCTCGTAGGTCAAGTTTTGCAACTAACCAATGGTGATTTCTTGCTCCACAAATTCCAGTTGGGTCTCACTGTTTATAATCCAGAAAGAGGAGACAGCCCATTTCCCTGCAGTTATATTTCTGATATCATTGACATGGAAACATATGCCGAAAGCCTTGTATTGCTAGACAGAGGAGTTGTTTGCAAGGGAAACCAAAAATCATGTGATGTAGAAGCAAAAAGAAATGGCAGAAAACGAAAAAAAACCCAAATACTGGTTCTAGATTCATTGGTTTGATCTTGTACTTGATTACACTTTTCCCATTTCATGATATTTTTTCACTTTAATTTTGTCACCTATGTAATCAGATTAGCACTCCTTTTTTAAGTTTTGTTTGTGTCCCAAGTCATGATGCAATAGTAACAGAGGTCACAAGCCCTTAGTTTACTAGAAGCAATGCTCACTTTGCCCAAGTTTATTACTCTGACTAAAAGGATCTGGATTAAAGTCGTCCATATTTTGGTTATGTACTCTTGCATTTGTCATTAGCTTTTTTTTTCAAGGAGTGCCACTCAATTATTATTAACATCCCATTATGCATATATTCCTCCTTTTTTTTAACAGCAGTGGTGATTGGACTCAGCAGCGTTGCCTCTTCATCGTCCGGTAGAGATCGACCACGTCACCAGCACAGTCAATCCAAGGGCATGACTGACGGTGGAAGTCCACTACCGTTTTGAAGGAAACCAGCTAAATGCTAGAGAAAACCCCCATGTCCTACCTCATTGGTAAGGACTTCCCAATATGCATTTCAAAGGTTCAAACCTGTGACCAATATTTGGTTGAAAGGTATAAGAGGCATTAATGTTCAGTTGGGCTAAATCCAAGGACATATATTCCCCATTTTAACATACTTGGAATAAAATTAAATTTAGTTTGTACACAGTTTCTACCATGATGTTTTAGCCTATTTGCCCAATCTAAAATTTGTCACATATGCACGTAGTATTTTATTGTTATCATCAAAGTTTTAATAAGTTCTTATAAATGACAGTAAGCTTTCAAAATTTGCTCAGGTCATTAAAGTTTGAATTCTCTAATAGCTACTCGTATATAACAACTTAATATATATTTAAAAAAAATTATGCATATATAGTAAAATCAGAAAAATATCTAACCCTAGAAGTGTTTTATGGGTTCATTATAGGTCAAAGTGTTCGAATTTGTTCCTAGGATAGTATCAAAGACGGTGCTCACTGCATTAGATTGAACATGATCAGTTGTAGGGATGAGCCCTATCTCACAAATCCCGATCATGTTGGTTATCATCCCGAAGAGTGCTGCTAAATTTCAAATGGCACCCGGAATGGTATCCACTTGTAGTGGTTACCGAGAAAATACCGCAAAAACCGGGATATAATGGCACCGTTACCATCTCGGTGTCTGTACTAATTTATATGAGACATAAGGTACTCTATTTTTTAAATTTTCAGGATCTCATACCATCAATACCAAAAGAGGTCCGAGGTACCAACCCCATCACATAAATAAAATAGGTGATGAAAATAGATAATTATGGTAATAATATATATAATATAATAATAATAATTTTAATATAAGAGTTCTAATTGTATTATAAATCTAAATCTATATATTAATCTATACTTCTATACTATATTATAAAAATAATATCTCTTTATTTATGGAAATGTTGAAACTTGTGTAATATTTACACATAACACCCTTTAAAATATTTTTATCTACACTACCCACTTAACATTAATAATTAAATTACACTATCAATCATTTATTTTTCAAAATATCTCCATTAACCTTTTACATCAATTACTTTTACATTAATAACTTACACACCACCTCCACCACTAACAATCGTCCCCACCACCACACCGTCGCCGCGACGACTACCGCCGCATTGCGCGGGTACCATTCTAGTTAATTAAAACATTTATTTATAATATCTAAAAAGTAATGGTTATTATTATATAAATCTAAAAAGACATTTATTGCTTTAATAAAATGTAACATGTTATTTTAGTATATATTGGTAGATGTTAAAATAACAACGTTAAAAATATTTCGAATGTTTTTAAACGTAGAAATAATTAGACATGCATATATATCGTTTAATTTTACTATTTTAAGACTCTAAACTTTCAGCTAAATATGATTTCTTAATAATTAAATAAGTATTATGTGTATCCAAATTATATTCAATTTTATTCTAAGTTATAGTTTTAAATGTGTAAAAAATCTTCGATAGAAAGTAATTTTTTAGATTGAAACATATCTAATTGGTCATGTGAGCACAGTAATTTTGTGTTTCAAATTCAGGAGATCGGCCCACAATATTTAACAACTTCTAAAATTAAATTTAGACAAACTAACCTTCTAAAGATCCCTAAAAATTCATGCGCCAAAACTGCATCTATCACCTTAAAATCGAAACGGTCTGATATTTTGCTGACAAAGCCAATTTTCCCTTCCTTCCTTCCTTCCTTCCTTCCTTCCTTCTGGTGAGTGCTTTTATCTATTGTGGTCTCCTGGATGACTCTTTTCAGATTTTTCCTTATATTTATCTTTCTCCTTAACAACCTATATATAAATAAGGTAGATTGATGAGAACCTCTTAATCCCATGTACCGAATTGGTACTCACATAACCCTACACAGCTTAACTATTACTAACATACATCTTCGTTGGAGACGGTGATTAGATACAGGATCCGCCCTAAAGGGTATGGAGATGGTGGGGTGCTTGGTTATGCGATGATGGGTATACTGATTATGGTACAGGCTGCGTAGCCGCCTAGGCTCCGTTCGTAGTGACCAAGATCTATGTTAGTAACTGCTGTCATTCTTAGTTTTTCTTTCTTAGTTACTACAAAGAAATACATATAAAGATATATATTGTTAATTAATTACTGTAATAGTTAAGCAATTAAGCTAATACATTAGTGTTTCGCACACTTAGGCATTTTAGGACACTTCGCACAGTAACCCATGTGTGTACTGATGATGATTATTGAGGTGTTTTGCCCTCTTAATTATATAATTCTATTTGCAAATAATTACAGGAGAGATAATATATAATCACTCCTTACAAAAAAATTTGCAAAGAATTATACTATGTCAGATCATCTATGTGAAGATTTGACCGATGAAATCTTTCCAAGATTACCGGTCAAATCCCTCCTCGGTTTCAGATCTCTTTCCAAGTATTGGTTTTCTTGTATTGCTAGCCCGGATTTCATACGAAAGCACAAACTTCGATCTGTCGATACTCCACTGAAACTCCTCGTCATGCACAATCCTTTCGACCTAGATTTCTGGTTTTATCGTACTGGAGTCGTTTATACATTGTTTTCGGAAAACAGATTATCATTGGATTATCAGCCAGCTCAGAGCATGAATGTAGCAGAAGTTGATCTCCCGAGCAGAGCTTTTGACATTGTTGGTTCATGTAATGGAATTATGTGTGTGGTGGACAAACAAAAGATTTTTACCTTATGGAACCCTTCAATTAGGCGCAAACTAACCATACCTGTACCCCTATATCATATAGGAAGAGGATGTAATCACTGATGATTACAAGATTGTATATGATTTCCTACTCTCAAACAGATCCGTTGGTTTACTCTATGAAGGCAGACACTTGGTCTTTGATTATTCCCCTACCGTGCCGTTAAAAAATGTTATGTCAAAGGCGTGTTTGGTCGATGAAACATTGTATTGGGTGGTTGAATGTAAGCAAACCGGAATATGTATAATGACATTTAATTTGAGTACAAATGTTTGTGGCACAATTGAGTTCCATGGACCACAGTGTGAAAGTAGAAAACTAATGGTCGTCAAAGATTCGTTAGCTGTGCTTTATACAAAAAGTTCTAATGACTGGATTTGGGTGAGAAGGGAGAGAAATAACAGTGCTTGTTGGTCTAAGGTTGTTAGATCGCTAACCTGGTCATTTGATCAACGAGTAGGTCGAGTTTTGGAACTGACAGATGGTGATTTCTTGCTTCGTAAATGTGAATTGGGGCTCACTGTTTATAATCCAGAAAGAGGAGAGAGCCCATTTCCCTCCAGTTATATATCTGACATCATTGACATGGAAACATATGCTGAAAGCCTAGCATTGCTAGACAGAGCAGTTGTTTGCAAGGGAAACCAACAATCTTGTGATGTAGAAGCAAAAACAAATGGCAGAAAACGAAAAATACCCAAGTACTGGTTCTAGATTCATCAGTTTGATCTTGTACTTGATTACAGCTTTCCCATTTCATGAGATTTCTTTCAATTTAACATTTTGTCACGTGTGTAACTATATATTGATAGTTTTATCAAGATTGCCACTCATTAGTTAAGTTTTGTTCATGTCACAAGTCATGATGTAATAGTAATAGAGGTCAAGTTTCCAAGTAAATGACTCGATCGAGCATCTACAAGCTCTCACACTAGCCCATAGTCTACCAGAAGCAACCCTTTCATGGCCCGAGTTTATTACCCAGACTAAAAGGATCTGGATTGAAGTCGACCATATTTTTGTTATGTAAGCTTGCATTTGTCAGCAGGTCTGTTCTCTAGGCTAGTCAATATTAACATCCCATTTTACATGTACTTCCCATTTTAACATACTTAAAAATACTTTTTATCTTGTACACAGTTGCACTGTGAAGTTTTTATTGACCTATTTAACGGACATTTAAAATTTGTCACGTATACACATAATACTTTATGCCGTAAGCTTTCAAAATTTGTTCCATATGGCATAAAGTTTAAAACTTTCTGTAACTATATGTGTACAAATTTTGAAAATTAAATGACCATATCTGAACAATGTCAAAAGTTTTAGAAACAAATGGATAACTTAGACAAAATATTATCCTAAGTGCCTTCAGTTTTGTCGTAATCATTTTCTTATGAAGCCAGACCATATCTAACAATACCCAACTACCCAAGTCTTAGCATCAAGGGTGCTTTTAATGCAAAAGTAACCATCTTATCACTAACTTGGCTAGATTTCTAATCTATGAACTTTAAATCAATCTCCAAAATAGTAATTAAAAAAATAGTTAACCTCATTCTTGAAATCCAAATGAAGGCACACAGAAGCATTACCTTCAAGCATCAAGAAAGGATACATCCTTTTCCATTTGAGTAGCTAAAATATCCAAAACTGAATCAATTTCGTCTTTTGAAGTATGTGAGTCTGATACCGTAAAAGCATGAAACTTGTTCTCATTTTCTAAACAACTAATTCCTGCATCTTTACTCACATCTCTTTCGTTCATAAGTTTTCTCACTTTCGCTACAGATTCCCACTTCCCGGATGCTGCATATATACCTGATAGCAAAACATACCCTACAGACGATTGAGGTTCACACTCAATTAAACGTTCAGCAGCTTTTCTTCCTAATTCTAAGTTCCCATGGAGCCTACAGACCTCCAGTAAAGCTTTCCAAACAAGAGCATCAGGTTTAACAGGCATCTTTGTTAACTGATCTACCAGCTCATCAAAGCACCCTGCTTGACCCAAAAGATCAATTAAACATGCATAATGTTCTTGATCGGGAATAATATTATACTCATGCATTACCGTTTTGAAAAAGTGCAGCCCCTTTTGTACAAGGCCCAAATGACTACATGCATTCAGAACTACAACAAAAGTAATTCTATCTAGGGGTACTTGTAATTCAACCATGTAGGAGAAAAGCTCCATTGCTGATTCTCCATGACCATGTTGCGCTAAGGCAGATATCATGGTGTTCCAAAGTATCGTGTTATGCTTACCATCCGTGATTTTAAAAACTCGCAGCCCGAGTTCTAAATTTCCACACTTAGAATACATGTCAATGAGAGAGCTAACTACTATAGTGTTTGGTGCGAAATACATTCTAATCATAAATCCATGAATTTGCTTACCATTTTTTATAGAAGCAGTACTAGCACAAGCACATAAAGCACTGCTGAAAGTGAACTGATCAGGTTTAACACTTTTAGCCATCATCTCCGCGAACAACTCAAGAGCTTCACACCCCAAACCATGCCTCGTATAACCAGAAATTACCGCATTCCAAGATATTGGATTCTTCTTTGGCATATCATCAAATAACCCTCTAGCCAATTTCATGTCACCCCGTATAGCATATCCCGAAACCATAGTAGTCCAAGCAAGAACATCTTTATTCGGCATTTCATCAAATAACTTTCTGGCATCATTCATCTCTCCACATTTTGCATAACAATCAATAACCGAACTACAAAGAACCACATTCGACAAAAAACCAACATAAAAAACCTGACAATGCACTTGTCTCGTAAGCCAAAAATCCTTTCTTTTCACACAAACCGTCAACACCCCTGAAAAACTAAACTCAGTAACACCAATATCCAACATTCTCAACACTTTATAAAACTTCATTGCCTCATCACACTCCCCATCCTGTGCATAACCTATAATCATCGTATTCCATGTCACAACATCCTTCTCCTCCATTCGATCAAACAAACTCCGAGCGGGGTTCATCATCCTTAACTTAGCATACCCAGAAATCATATTGTTCCAAGAATACAAATTTCTCACAGACATTTCATCAAACACCTTACGTGCACTGACCCAATTGCCGCATTCCAAGTACATATGAATCAAATGATTCGAGAAGAACGTACAGGGTCTTTTTCGACCCGTAACATTCATATGTAAATGGACCCATTTGCCTTCTTTAACTGATCTGTAATCTGCACACTTTTGTAATATAAAAGCTAAAGATTTAGTGTCTAAACGTAGACCTTTACTTGACAAAATCTGGAGAGAATTAACAGCTTCATTGATATGTCCTTTGGAACATAAATCGAGTACTGATTGGATCACACAGGGACGTCGAGCAATTTGATTATTATTGTATTTAAAAGAGGGCATTGCAAAAACATCATGACACCATGTTATTTTTAAAAAAAATTTACATGTGTGTTTTCTTGTTTGGTCCTTTCTCAGTATCTCACCATGTGAATTTTATTTAGTTATTTTTATTATTTTAACTTTATTTTTTTTTTAACGATCGTTGGGTTGCCCTTAGCTAGGAGTTTTCCAGGCCAGAATGTTACCCACTCCGATACCTCTAATACACCACATGGGGGGAGAAACCCCCAATTAAATTAATTGGGGGAAAACCCTGCTCCCTCCGGATTCGAACCCAGGTCTCCTGATCCAAAACCATCATTGAAAGACTCTCGTACCACTGGGCTGTGAACCCAATGGTAACATAAATTTTTTAGAAAATTCCGTAAATCATAACTATGGGGTGTTTCACAAAATAAATTATACGTTTAAAAATTGGTCTACATGGTTACTAGATTTATACATAAACGGCCCATGTGGTTTGTACCATTTGCAAGAGTGGTGGAACGAGGAGCGAAAGCGACAATTTTTTTTTTTTTTTAACTTTGTATCGACGTAAAGTAATAATAACAAGTCGATTGTAACGACTTTTAGCAACTTTTAAGGATTTTTGCAATTTCTAGCGAATTTTAAGAGTTTTTGACACTTTTGATAATTTTCATTATTCATTTAGTTGCACAGATAAGTTTTTATAAATATTATTTTTATGTAATTTTCATTATTCATTTGTACTTTTAAGAGTTCTTATCCTATTATCATTATTTGTGTATCGTCTATTCATCAATTTAGGTTTGTTATAACATCCTCTTCTATTAACTTTTTGATATAGTCTAGATTATTATACCGTTTAATCTTATCTTTTCACTTTGTTATGTTTTTAAACTGTTTTTTATGTCTTCTAATCATCATATTATTATATTATTTCTGTATTGTCTATTAATTAATTTAGGTTTGCTATGAAAACCTCTTGCATTAACGGTTGCTTTCTTTCGTTTCCCATGTTTGATTCTTCAACTTCTTTTTACATTAACTTTCTTCATTTTTATTTCTACAACTGCTTGAATGTTATGTGTGTGAATGGTATATTATTGGTTCATAGTTACGTTTCGAGTTGTAATCATTTGTGTTTATTATAAGTGTGTTGAAATGCAAACATTGTGTTTTTCCAAAATGTTAGATTTTTTTTTATTTTTTTAGATTTTAAATACCCTTATGTGTGAATTTTTTTAGATTTGTAATTATACACCAAAATAATATATAGTTATAATTTTTTATTTCTTATTTTAGATTTCCAACTGTAGATATGAGAAAAATCATAAATAGAGTAATTATAATTACATCCTAATTGTATCTTATTTCATTCGTATCTTCGTAAGAAATTTTTCATATCTATGTTACCTGTTCATTGGACGGGTTTAATCTAGTATCATATAGAATTGTTAAAAAGACAATTTCACAATTTACATGTTACCAGACATAATAAACGTAGTGTCTTCCGGAATGATGTTTTGTGTGACAGACCACAAGGATAACAATTTTATTACCCCAAAACATGTAATATCGTTTTAGCTTTCTATCATAGTTGTTAAACTCTTACGAATCACGAGTTGATCTTACAAGTCGAGTCGATTTAAACAAAAAACGAGGCGGCTTGGTAGGTGACTCGTTTTTTGTCCAGACTCTTACGAGTCGTTGTGTGAACTTGAGCCGAGTCACGAGTCCCAAACTTATAACTATTGTAGTTTGATATACTATGGTTATATATTATATATTATATTTATTGCTACATTATTTTGTGTGTTATCTATGTAGTTATGATCTTTTTATTGTGAATTTGGAGATAAGTTGTAAGTTAATGACTCAAAACTATTAAATTTATAATATTTTAGTAAATCTATTTAGATAATGAAGTTATATTTTGTTTCTATAGTCGTCACATGTATATAATTATACTATATTATGTAATATTTAGAAATGTCATGAAGTCCACATTTCGAGACAAGTTAAAAAATCATGTTTTGAATTGACAAAAATGTTTCCTATTAGTTTGAATGGCCCACTTACTAAATAAAAGGAGGGACCTGACCCGGGATAAAGTCATATGCCCTAGCGCCCTCCACAGTAACCACAAAGACTTAGAGGTAAGCCAATAAATTGTCTTTCGTCGTCTTCATCATCAAAATCATGGTATCTGTTTCTGATCAAACTTCCCCTCGCAAGTTTAATCTCCCTTATTAGGTTTGTTTTTTTCAATCTCTGGTTGTGTCATCAAATTGTTTGTTTCTCTTGTGTGTGTGTGTGTGTGTATATATATATATATATTATATGTTGTAAAATTTGAATAAAAGATACAAAGAAGTTGGAGAATGGGGAAAAAAAAAACTATCGTAATATGTCCATTTTGTAGGGGTGGATTATTGGGGCGTTTTTCAACCGTCCTGGTTTCCATCCTAGATAGTAATAAGAGTAGAATAGTTTGTCAGTTAAAAAAATATGTTCATTATGTGTTTTTAAATGTATCGTTTCCCTTTTAATATGATTTCTAAAATGTGTATATATATATGTTCATATTTTTAGGAAACCAATTAGAAGAAGAAGTGGATAAACGAACAAAACAATGGGTTCCCGGCAGAACGTAGATAGACTTAGCAACATGCCTGAAGAGGTTATCTCACACATACTTTCTCTAATGTCTACTATTTTTGCCGTTCGAACTTGTGTTTTATCCAAATCATGGATTCACAGTTGGAAGTCTGTTACAAACCTTGACTTTGATGATGCACATCCTTTTCATGATGAACCTTTCTTTACTAAATTCGTTGATTGGGTACTCGAGTGTTGTACAGCATCCCAAGTTCAACTTTTTAGGTTGCATTGTTCAGAATTTTGGGTTGGGATAGGCGTGTGTGTGAGTGGATTGATGCGGCAGTGAGGTTAAATGTTTGTGAGCTTGATGCTAAGGTAGAATCTTTTGTGTTGCCTCATAATTTGTTCACTTGCAAGACGCTTACAAACTTAATCTTATCGGATATTGGTGACTATTTTTATGATTCTGATAAGAAACACAGCGAATTGAACTATCCGTCATATGTCAACCTTCCATGTCTAAAAACCATGGTTATAGATATGGATTTTTTAAAGGAAGCCTCTGTTAATGCATTTAATCTTATACGTGGCTGCCCAGTACTCGAAAGTTTATCACTGATAATGTTCGGTCCTTCCAAGGAAGATTACAACTTCAACATCCCTACTTTGAAGCACATGAAATTGAGTATTAAAGAAAGCACAAGTAGTAACTACAAAGTTGTTCTAAATGTTCCTAAGCTTGAAGACCTCTATGTTATAACAGAGATGTCCCCAGTTTTTGTGATGGAAGATTTGTCATCTCTTATTTCGGTAACATTATCAACTTACAATGGATGTAGACCTATATGGGTTGAAGTTTTAAAAGGAGTAAGTGGAGCTAAATCACTTACGTTGGAAATGACTCGTTATGTAAGCTCTCTTTCCAAAGACTTGAATGTCCTGATTTTACTTTCAATCTTGTTATGGTTCTCCTTTTATGCCTTTAACTGTACATATGTTTTCAGCTGAAGACACCATCTGATACACCAATGCCTAATTTTCCGTATTTGAAGCACTTGGAGCTCAATGCCAAATTTTGGGAAGAGTTTGGATTGGCCATTTATTCATCAAATACTAGAAAACTCTCCTGGGTTGGAGCATTTATGTATTATAATGGTACTTTAGTTGATTCTAAATCTTTGACATGTTGTGTTCATCTATGCTATGCTTTTATCTTCGTTTTCTTACATATAACTTTGGTCACTCCATCTTGTTTGTGCTCAAATAGAGTCCCAAGCATCAAAAAAATTATTGCTGGATAGAGCCGCAGTCAGTTCCAACTTGTATGCTAAACAACCTTAGAACAATGAAGTTTGCAAATTTCAGAGGGCAGAAATCCTATCTACCGTTTTTGGCATACTTGTAGGGGAATGCAAAGGTTTTGACGATGCTAACAATCATGTTTGATAGCCGCCTACCCTTGGAGGAAAAATCGCAGTTGAGTGCAGAGTTGTTGAAGATTCCAAGGGCATCTAGGTACTGCGAGGTTCATTTCCTTGGAAGTCGATCTCGTTCCACCACTGGTTAGTTTTGTGAGAAGGAAATTATCTAGATTATGTAATGAACCTGGCTGTGTGGTTTGTTTTACATGTGTGGATTGGGTTGACCAAAAAGTATTTGGGTGTGGGTCAATATACCTAATATTTCAGAAATGTTTGCGGTTAAAGAATCTAGATTTGTGTTTTTTGGCACTAAATGATAAGCATATTTATTTACTTATTTGGTTCTTACAGTAGTATCTAATAATGGCAATCCCAAAAATTTGAAGACATATGTATGTAGTTCAATTATTCAAGTCTTATTTCTTGTTGCTTTTTTCCATTTATTAAATTGTGATCATATTTTACAATGAGATACTATATAAAAAAAATACATGAAAACAAAATATGTATGCCAAAGTCTTCTGTTTTAAACCGCACTTGCTTAATATATTTCCCAACCTGATTGACCAATTCGTTCTGTTATCTCTAAAAGTGTGAACCTTTTGGATATGTCATGGACTATTGGATTGTAGCAGAACTGCTCTGTTACTTACTCATTGACAGTAATGCATGTCAAAATGACCATCCAGGCCTATTTTAACTGATTGGCTGTTTTGAAGGTATGTAAATAGCTTGTCGGCTCGTCTTTTTTAACCACCTAGGCACCTACATCTGAGTAACAGGGCATAGCTTAGTACTTGATCATTATTGTTTTAAAATGCATATATTTGATAGAGTAATGATGTGTTCATATTGTAGTAAGTAATTTTTTAGGAAGCAACAAACAAACGACGGCTCTTATTCTTACGAATTTTGTTGTGTCAACCAGCATTTTATCCAAAAAAGATGGAGGCACTGGCTGTCACAAACCTTCACTTCATCTTTGATGATATGTACGTGTTCTTTTACTACTATTTTAGATAGCTTTACAAAATTTGTTGACTGGGTATGTACTCGAGCTTTGCAAAACAGCCCACATATGCTAAATCATTCTGGCAGGACTTTCTGATTTGTCGGTTCCAAATGCTATTACTTACTTCAAAGTTGTTTAGCTGGCAAATTAAGCTATTAGATTAAATGTTTCCAAGCTTGTAATACGTTTTGTCCTGCCTGAGTTCCCTAGCTAGTCCGTGCTTTTTAACCAGGGTTTGTGTTCGTTTTTTAAATCAAGATTGTAATTCTTTAAATTATTCTACAGTGATTCGAGTAATCCATGTACATAAAGTTGAATAGTAGTTACTTCTTCAATATAAGTATATAACAACAGTACCAAATCCAATTTCTGTGAGGTATGAGGAAGTGAGTTGTAGAGAGTCTTATCCCTATTATAAGGTAGATATGTTGTTTTCAGAAAGATTTCCGACCATTTTGTAGAAAGTGAGGATCGAACCCCGACATCTTCTTTCAAAAGCAAGGATTTTCTACCTGATCTAACATTATTAGACATTGAGATATCCATGTTGCCTATAAATTTCTCAAAGAGTAATTACGACTCGTAGTGATAGGACAACCAATCATCAAGGCCAAAACCGTGAAAAGTTTTTTTAGAGTTGCTATTTGCACAAACCTTATTTTTATGATTAATTAAACTTTTTTTTATCTTATTTTGTACGCGTTTTGGACGAAAGCTATAAGTTATTAAGTTTCAACATTTTAATTGTTTGTTTGAATTCGTTGAAAACAAGATAACAAAGATAAAAACCTTTCTGTTTTGTATAAGATGAAACTAAGATGCAATTTAATAACTTAGATTAGTAATTAAATTGTCATACAATGGAAAAACAAAGCCAATGAGGGAGTTTGTAAGCTTAAGAATAATGGATTACTACAAGATTGTATTCAACAATGGACGATGTATCATTGAGAAAATATGTTTGAGCTGTTGCAATTCCACGAGCTAGTCGGAAAAAGCCAGTCCCTCCAACATAGACATCTCGCGAACCCGATGAAGTATCGGGTTTGTTCCTAGAAACTGGAGGGTACTCCCATTGTACTTCCCTTGTGTAAACACAAAGTTAAAGTTCATTAGAAATCTAGGTTCTTCAAATGAAGCAGCACCAAAGAATCCTTGACCTTTGCCAATCCTCATGGACCTTATATCTGGCTCGACGGTTAATGGGTTGTCAAACATGAAGGTACGGCCAAATTGGGTACGCGTAGTGGAGCTGATATTTGATTCAGCTATTTGGTAAGCGGTTTGACCCGGTCCAGTAGTAGTGTCATGAAAATAAAAATGTAGCTTTGTGATTTTTTCTTTTTTGAGTGGGAGCTCTTTGAACCATTTTTCCACTCCTTTTGGTCCTTGAGAAATGCTCTGCACTAATGGAATGGCTATGACCATTATGCATATCATCAAAACCACACTTGTGTTCTTCATTTCTAGGATATGAGTATGTACTGTGCAAAGACGTACAAGAAATATATTAAAACCACAAATGGGGCTTATATCTTTGTTTTCATAATACTATTGAGAGCAAAAGAATGAGATGCAGATTTGGGATGTTGCAAGAGTGAAGATAGGCTAAAAAAGATAACTGAGTGAAACTTAGAAAAAAATAAAAATCCTAGGATCAATGAACTTTGAGCTTGTATTGATTATAAAGATTGAAGAATGAGACCTATAGATATGTAAATGTGTGTTCATGTATATATATAAAAGGAGAAGAGTCAAGAGGTCCACTATATATGATTGTTTTAATTGAAAGAAACTTGTTCACTTGAGTGGATGGTATCATTCACATTCACAACTCACAAGTATGAAACTTCCTTTTAAGTGAAGAGAACACCACATTTGATTGTTGATACCTTTTAGAAAGAAAATGTTTTCATACTGATTATAATATGGAGGATGTTATTTCCAATTATGTCACTTTCTCAACAAGAATTAATTGTTAATGAAATTTTTTTTTGTTTCTTTAAAGAAGAAGAAGAATGCCCCAAGTTGTTTTTGAATTACATAATATTAATCAACACAAAAAAACATTTACAAAGTTTCCTTTGAACATTGGTGTAGTCACCTCCCCGACTACTTTTCAACCATTAATCTAAGATAACATTCTTTAACACACTATTAATTAAGTTACATTTTTTATCCGTTAAAGGATTATCCCAACCGACTCATAACCACAATCACGAACGATTCAACACTAACCACCACCCGTACGGTTACGAGTCCCGCAGAATAGTGTTGGCTCATGGTCATAAACATCACTGGTCCACCACGCTAGTGATGACGATTGCAACCTGTCTTACAAGAATTTAAGCTTAAAGTAAAATGTACATGGGGACCTATATTCCCACACCAAAATTAAATCAAATTGAGAAAAGTGGAAAACTATTAAAATATCTGTCCCGATACAAAATTAAAAATGAAAACCTACGTCTTATTATTACCACACTTAAACTTTAATATACTTAATAATTAAAAACTTAATACAGTCAGAATTCATGTTTTTTTTTTGACTTAATAAATACAAATAACCGTCAATTACCTATTTTTTATTTAATACATCCAGACATTATTTAGTACATTAAGCACTTAATGACTAAAAAAAAGAACGGAACTTAAATTGTAGATAAAAAAAACTTACTAAAAAGTTTATTAACACAAACTATAAATACATTTTGGAAATTTTCAATGTTAGAATACGCATTTGCATTAAAACACAAAAAAAGAAAATTTTTGGGTGAAGTCTATTCAAAGAAAAAGGGTTGTTATTATTTTATTTTTTTTGTGAAAATTAAGGTGTTGCTATTAATTTATTTTATTGATAATTATTTGAGAAAATAAATGGTAATTCTTAGTTTTTGAGAAGTTTAGTTAAAACAAAAAAAAAATGCTTGTGGGTTTTGAGCCTAATACCTCGACGGTGTATGGGGAGGTTAAGATGTAGGCAGACCTTACATCTACCTAAGTAAGGAGACTGCTTCCAGAGGCCAGGATGTTTACCACTGATCCAACCATACTGCTTTCTTTGAGAAGTTTATTTAGTTTTAGTTAATTAAGTTCGTTGGAGATAAAAGGTTAACTTGATTTTATAAGAAAAGCTATTGTTGGTTACTTAAGAACTTTTTCTTTATATACAAAAGGCTTTTGTTGTTAATAATGATATTAAAAGATTGATAAAAAATAATTCCCATATTTATAATTACTAAAAAAAATACTGTTTAGTATATAAAGAAAAATCATTTCCCATAAGCTGGTTGTATAAAGTACTAGTTTTGGATATTCATTTTGGCTGTATTATAAGATACGTCCAAATATATACTTAGTCCAAAAAATATAACACATATATGGGCTAAGCCCAAGTTAGAAGCTGAGCCCAACTCTCTAATTTAAGCCCCGTATATAACTTTACCAGTTCAACCCAATGGAACTTACAACTATGCCAGATCAACCCCATGGCAATTTTAGGCGTCTACTTTACAGGAAAATTTCCAATGTTACATTATATGATGTAAAATTGAATGAAAAGAAGATCTAAAAATTCAAGAACAAGAATCTCACATACACCTGGTACTAAAAACAAACATTAACAAAAAAAAAAGATTGCAACACTTAAATATAAGTTACAACTGTTGCATTGTATCCTACAATTGCATCACCGGTAGTAGGATCAATCCAATATGTTTGAGCCAATGCATAACCACGAGCTAGACGAAAAAGTCCAGTTCCGCCAACTATGGTCATCTCACGAACCGTTTGCATAGCCGGGTTTAAACTCAAAAGACTAAACGAGCTATCTTTATATATCCCATCAATGAAACCATAGTTTAAAACCATAATTAACCCAAGTTCATTTTGGGCCGCTTGACCATACATTCCACGTGCGTGTCCAATGAGCTTAGAATTCTTGTCTGGTCCCTCGGTCAAAGGGTCATCGATCATCATTAGGTTACCGAACCCTCCAAGTGAGTTGGAGGATGATGATTGTGGTTGAGCAACCTTAATCGCACTAGGATTGTTACCACTCAAGGTGTCATGGAAGTAGAATTGTAGGGTTGTTACGACTTGTGAACCCATGTCAACTCGTTTGGCCCAGCTTACGTCATCAGAGTTTTGAGCCGTGGCTACAAATGCGGAAAACAAAATGAGGAAAATAGTAGCCATGGACTTGACCATCTTGTGTTAGTTTTTGTAGTTGTGTCTTTGTGCTCTACTAGCCGGTTGGTTTATTTATAGTGGTCGAAGCTCAAAAGGTTGGGACTTGGGAGTGGGTGAATTCAATATATTCAAGAGTGGTTCAGCTACAATAAAGAAACATAAACGTGACTCATATATGGTACCATATATATGGGACCTAATAGAGTGGCCGGAAAAATCATATATGCAATCATATTAATTATTCCCTCCGTCCCACTAGAAGTGTCAACTTTTGAATTTTCAAAGTCTTTTTTATGCAACTTTGACCTTAAATATAATTGTTTGTGTTATATGATACTTGATGAAATTTATATGAATTGATTGAGTTTTAGATGTGCTTCCATTGATATAAACTTTCGTCAATATTATAAACACTTAATTCTTAATCTCAAGGCTTTCCAAGCCTTGAAATTTTCGGCCCTATGGAGTGGAATTAGGAAACAACTCTAATTCCTAATTTCACTCCAACACCTCCTCTTTAACTAATTAAACACAATTAACCTTTTAATTTAGTTTAATTAATTATTTCGTGATTATATTAATTAATATATTACTTTAATATACTAATTAATAATATAGAGTTACCGTGTCATTTCGTGTGACCCCGTAGGCTTAAATTATTTCCGGACATGCGTTTATTATAACGTGATCACATACCAACAGCTCTCACTTGAGCATGTTATATAAAGGCAATAACATTGGTTAGCGTCTAGCAACACGCCAATGCTCCCGGAAATATTTAAGGATAGTTTCTTAAAATATCATTTGAAATGATTTAGTCTTTAATATCCCTTTGTTTCAGATACCCTTGTTAATTATGAATATGGATCAATGTCATTTCATAATTTAACGATTCTGTTTCTCATTTCTACAATTAATCAAGATTACCAAATTAATCAAGACATCCTCTTGAGTTCATTTGGGTATGCGCATACAAACATCTTAATTAATCAATGAGGGGCCCAAATGGTATCATACTTTAGTTGCAAATTGAAGGAACAAATCCTATATTGACTACACGTGTTAGTCATGTCGTTTCACTATATTTCTGAAAATAGCCCTTTATTACTACCTTGTTCAGGACAGTTAGAACTATATCAAGAAAATGCAATCCACACATGCATAACCCACTTGTATCTCAAGTCTAAGGATAATTAAAGCAACCATTTCACGAATTTCACTTAATGACGCCGATCCATAAAATGAAAATTCGTTAAGTGGAGTAAGTCCGATATTCATCTCTTTGAATACCATGTGAGTTTGGCAGGACCATCTTCAAAATATTCCCTTAATATTTAACCAATCTCTCACATTTGTCTTAGTTTAACTATATTTGTAACATCCCAAACATTTTAATTAACGGTTGACTTGAGTCGTTATGTCAACATAACGTGTCCGTTAAGTCTATTGTAGATTATATGCTTTGATGTGTTTAATGTGTAATACGTGTGAGGCTTGAATGCCTTAATGATTGATGTAGTAATGTGTTTAAGGTGTAGTTATATGCCTTTTGAGGTGCTTGAAGTGTTTAATGAGTTGTATGTAGTCCCTATAGGTGTTTTGGGCTAATAATGAGATGTTTGGAAGCTTAGGGACCAGTTTTGACATAAGGTGAAAGTCAAAACGGGTTTAGGGTCTAAGAGGGAGTCATTAGTTATTCATTGCTGATAAAATCACTTTTCTCTCAAGCCCTAGCCACCCCCTTGATCCCCATCAATTTCCTAAGCTAAAATCCATCAAAACATGTGATTCAAGTGTGTTTGATCAAGTCTTTTGCATCCTCGTTGTGATCTACAGGTAGTAAAGGTATATTAACGTTGATTTTATATCTTTTCAATCATACAAGTCATTTGAAATTAGATCTAGGTCATTAGAGGATCAATTGATGTCAAAAAACAATTGTTTTTATGATGCAAATCATGTATGGATTAATCAAAGATTTTATTGCATCATTATGGTCTTAACATGGTGGATTTTAAGGTTCAAAGGTTGTTCATAAGGTTTGGGGTCGTTTGGGTTGAGTTTGGTTAAGTTTTGGAGGTTAAAAGATGATTGTTGTGCTGATTCGTAGCCAGTTGCGGCGCAACTACATAGTTGCGGCGCAATTGGATTGCAGAGAGATAAGTTGCGGCTCAATGAGTCATTGCAACGCAACAGCGACTGAATTTTTAAATGGCCATAACTTTTGAACCGTAACTCCGATTTTGACAAATAAGCTATCCACGGAATCGTGAAAGAGTCTATTTTCTAATGGTAATGCTTTTAGAAGATGATCTTGAGGTCAAGTTTCCTGAAAGGTTGAATTAGTGAGTGAAGGTCGAGTTTCGTCGGATTCTATGAGTCCTAATGTATTAATCAAACCTCCAATGCATAAAGCATTGTCATGGGTCATGTTTATAGGTGTTTAAGTCTGAGTTATGACCTTAATGATGTGGGTATTAGCTTGTCTAATGATCGCTTAATGATTATAGGAGGTCAGGATTACTTGCTTGGTACGGTAACGTAGTTATCATTTGTCGTGCTTTTCTTTGAGGTAAGATACACTATTTTGACACGCTGAGGGTTCAACAAAAGAGGGTTTCATAATTATAACTTCCCAAATTGGTACCTTATGTTTCTTATGGGTATGTGGGGTTTACACGGGAGGTATCACGGGGTATGCAGTTGACTTTTGAGACCTGAAATGCAGTCCTAAATCATATGTAATGTAGTGCATGTTATGTAGTATCTTGCAATGCATTGAGATGTAGTAAATGTTGCTGATTGTTGTATGCGCATGAATGTATGGCTTGCTCATCTAGTTCACTAGACTTGTTAAGTTGCCATGACACGTGCACGTTTAAGGGTCCAAAACGTAAAAGCAGTTAACGTAGTAAATGTTTAGGTAATGCAGTCACCTAAACTAAATGAGATGCAGGTTCGAGCTCGTTAAAATGAGATGCAGAAAGTGTTAAGCTTAACCCGTACTTGCCCTAGCCCGGCTAAGTGCGTAAATGCAGGTTGCTCGGGTGGCTCCTTGCAACACGGTCATTGAGATGCAGTTGAGTAATACGGAAGGTCTGACCCGCCCCCATTTGTCTTGTACATACGGATTACTCCGGGATTGGCTTGTCATTCCTTAACGACGTTTGATGTTCATCCGTAAGGCTGTCATCTAGTCGGGTGCGACATATGTTACACTTTAACGCAGTTAAAATGTAGTAATGCAGTTAAACGTAGCAAAGTAGCCAAAACGTAGAGAAAGCAGTCAAGTGGTTATATGTGTGAAATGCAGAATGAAGGATGGGCATACTTAGGGTGTTACATCCTATTATGTAGTATTGATGAGTGTGGTGCCTTAATGACGTTTTATAAATCCATAATGTTTGAAATGGGCAAATTGTTTATAATTTAAGTGTTATCTTACTTAGCTAATTCGTTAGCTAACACTTGTCTTTTGAAATGTGTTGCTCCCTCAGGTTTAGCTTAGCCTAGGTAGACGTTGAATGAAGAGTGAGGAAGTGGGTAGATTGCTTGATGAAGACCATAGCTACCCATAGTTGCTACATATTTCTAGACTTTTGTTTATGTTTAGACATTTATGAAGTTCGCATGTTTTGTAGTCGGTTGTTTTGTGTTGGGCAGCCGACGGGTTTCCATTTGGACTTGTTTTGATTATATGACTAAGTAACACCATTGAATAAGGAAACCAAACAGATTTTAGTTGGTTTGGACTTTTAAAGTTTCTTCTGCTTTCTTTTAACGCCGTTAGGCGAAAATTTTTGGAAACCCATATTTTTAAACGAAGGGTGTTACAAGTTGGTATCAGAGAAATGGTTTAAGTGAACCAATGACTATAGGTATGCCATAGGAATTGGACTTAAACCGATAGAGGACAAGTTAGGCTTAAGTAGGTATGCTTAGCCTTTGAGATGAAATGCCTTAGGACGGGTTGGGATGAGTGAGAGTGTAGGAATAAGGCTATATGATGATTGTTTATTGATATGTGAATATGTGTTTTAGCCTTTATTCTCCCGTTTCTCGCTTCTCCGTCGCTAAGTTGATCTATTGCTACGATAGACGGTCCTCGAGGTGATCTTCTATTCCTCTAACTGAATTTGATAAACTTTTGCCTTATATTATGTGTAAAGTTGTTGAGATGGACAAAAGTTGGAGGATTAGGTGAAATGGTATTCTATCAATGTCGAACCCACGAGGTTAGTGACAAGGACCGCAACGAAAATGAGATGTTGTATGGATGATAAGGATTGTGTGAATGGAATTGGTGAAAGAATATGATACACAAATGTGGTAATTAACATGCATGTGAAGTGATATAAGTACAATTATGGTCCGGAACATAATTGCAAACGTATCATGATGCGAGCGTGTTTGTATGGCCATGCTTGTGTTGACCGGTGTACAAAGTAATGAAGTTGAGGAGATTTTTATGTATTGTACTCTAATTTGGCAATGGAAAACACCGTGTTACAACTATAATGATGTTGATGCCTCAAGTGTGTTGAAATGTGAGAAGATCGATGGAAAGTGATAGCCGTATTAAATGTTTATGAGGATTATGTTGTACATGAAGTTAAATGAAGTTTTGAGATAAGTGAGGAGTGAAATGATTAGTAGTCAATGTTGTTAAGTCTACTAGTTTAAAGGACATGGACTTGAAGTTGATGAGTAGAGTTGATGCTGGATTTTTGAAGGTTATAAGTAGGTGACGCATAGAAGGGTTACCGGGCACATGTATGGAAGGACACAGTTACAATTCCGGTCGCGAACGCAATTGTAAATGTATCACGACATGTGTGTGTTTGTGAGACTGTGTCTGTGTTGATCCGACTGAAGTGAAGATGGGAATGATGGAATCACTGGTTGGTGGCATAATTAACCACGTGAAAAGTAGACGTGTATCTATGGGTTAAAGAAAGATGAAGTTGAAGCAAGTAAAAAAAAGATAACGCTATGGATGATTGAACCTTTTAACCATGAAGCTCTTCCATTCTATGAACACCATGTTATGATGTGAGGTTACCTTCGAGCTGCGAAGTCTTAAGGTTGTGCTTGGGTGTAAGGAAGACGATTAGATTTTGTTTGAAATTATCTTTCCTGGTCATAGATGGTATGCGGCGCATATTCTGAGTTTTTAAGTTTATGTGGGGCATGTGCAAACGCATGAAAAGTTAAGAGGTTGGATGACGGAGTTAACTATGGATACTTAAATCACAAGAAGTAGAAGTTTTCAGGAGCATTCGGTTCCGAATTGATCATGTTTCTCGCCTATGTGATCTACTTAGGAAAGGCAAAGATTATACTTCTAAAGTCGAGGCCACCCGTAGTTTCGAGATGTTCTATTAATGTTCTCGGTTTCGTTGCGATCGTGAGGTCGAACCTTCTATTGATGTGTGACGAGTTCTACTTTTATTCAAAGACATCTTTCGTTTTGTTCTCACTTATAGGAAGGAGTTAATGTTTTCGATCGTGGGATGTATGTCCTTCTATAAGATAGATTTACGATTGTTGCTACCATTTGTTGATGATGAAAATCCCGCTAAAGTTATTACTACCCTCATTACGACCCTATTGAGTTTCTCGAAGTACCTGCATGTAAATGAAGGGTCCTTACCATGTCATGAACTTAAGGGATAAAGTTTAAAGTTTTCTCTAGATCGTTCAGTCATTACGTTTAGTGATGACAATCTTACCTATTCTAAGTATGATGAAGAACATTATGCTGTGTAAGGAACGTTACTACGATTTTATACAAGTAGAGGCCTAATTTTAAATTCGCCCAAAGTGAGTAAAAGTTAAAGTGGAAGCTGACGCGTAGAATTGAAAGGAACAAGGTTCCATTTAATGTTTAATTCCATGACTATAAGGTTATTGTAAGCATTTGTCTACAATGAGTCAGTCAAAGGTGATGTTTATAGAGACGAAGATGTTAGTATTATGTGAGTGGATTCTAAAAATTCATACATAACCAGCGTGGAACTATAAGTCTAAAAGTAAGATTTCGGTATCCGAGAACGAAATGACCAAAAGTTGTACTTGAGGAAATTTATGAACCGTGGTGACATGACTCATTTGGATGCCGCCTGAAGTGTGATACGACCTATTATGATACGAGGTGTAGTAAATTTTATATGTTGACGTGTGATTGGGTTAAAAGCCAAGGTTAGACACCGAAAGTTTGGTGGCAATACAAAGAGTTTAATGGTCCTCTGACGGAAGTGAGTGGTCACGTCTCCTTGGAATAAGAGACAAAGTTGTGTGGGAAGTTAAAGGTAATGATATGACATGAGCAATTAGTAGGCAAGTTGTCCAAAAATGCTTATTTATGGTGAACTATTGCACCGTTTCCTTGGACATGAAAGAAAAGATGTATGATCAAGAAGTGCCCTTAAAGTGTGAAAGTAAATGGCTGAATGTTTTGAATCGAGACGGCCGTTATGTGAAAATTTTTAAAGATGTTTGTCAAAGTATGAGGAAAATGGTGAACTCAAGTGATGCCTATCACTCTTAGGTTGATGGGAAAGAGAATGAATGAGTTAGAAACTTGGTAAAACCATATGATTGTGTGATGGTGCCTCGAAATTTATTGTTGTGTTCATATGCAACAATGATTATGCTATATGTGTTGGATGTCATTACATGATACGACAAGTTATTGAAAGGAAAAGTGCAGAGCCAAAGATCATAAAGACAATAGTTCATAAAGTTAGAATCATTAAAGAAGTGTTTTGATTAGCTCAAAATTGTCTAAAGGTTTTGTGGTGAATAAAGGAAGCTTATTATGAGCAAAGTGGGTAATATGGTCTAACCATAAGTCTCTATGGAGGGATATGTTATGCAACGAAAGTATGGCGAGTCGACCCTTTGTTCAAATGAATTATGTAAGTTGTGACAGCAAGTTAGTAAGGATACGTGCTTGGAAGGCTTAACCGCCAAATGAATAGTATTCGCTGAATGTATTATGGGAATATATGTATGTTGAAATGACTTATGTTGATATGATGATTTTTAAAGTAGAAGTATATATGTGCATATGAAGTATGATTCTTATAATGAACGTGCTATGATATGTTTAAGATATGTGCTGTTGATAATGTCGATGTTATGGCTTAATGTTGTTATGTGATGACTTATATGTGGCACTTAAGTATGGTATGTCTAGTTCACTAGATACACGTATGAATCACTATGAGTTGTGCACGTTAGTGGGATTAAACGTTAAAGTAGATGTGGGATTAATTAGGTAATGAATGTACCTAATGTTAAAGTAATATGTGAAATGAGGGAAATCGTGCTAGATGTAATGCTAGTGCGTAAGATGTGGGAAATCGTGCTAGATGTAATGCTAGTGCGTAAGACGTGGGAAATCGTGTTTGTTGTAAAGCTAATGCTTAATATGTAAGTTGATTAAAGATGTAGGAATATGTGAGAAAGATGTATATGTAATTTAAGATGTGGGATTACGATGTGACGTGAGATCTAAGTAAGATATGTAGATATGTGTGATATAATCGTTGATAGGCACATTTAGGAGTAAATACTCTACATGTGCTAATATGAATACGTGTGACAAGTTTATGTGTGATATGCCAAGATATGTTATGAAGTTACGTTTAAGTGGTAAGTCTATGTTGATGTGATATAAGACATGGATTAAGATGTGAGTATATGATGATATGATGTATATGTTGATATGAAACCAATGGGAATCCGTTGAGATATATGAGTATTGATGTTAAGGAGTGTTTGTAGTTGGCCTGGTTGAGATCCTTGGCCAAAAGTAAAAGAAGCTTCATAGGAAGTTAATTGAGCTTGTGCAAGTGGGATGGAATCATATTTATGGTGAAAGTAGATTCAGAAATTATCCTCAACTATTTTATGCGGAAGTGATTCCGAGGACGGAATCCTCTTAAGGGGGAGGTAATTGTAACATCCCAAACTTTTTAATTAACGGTTGACTTGAGTCGTTAAGTCAACATAACGTGTCCGTTAAGTCTATTGTAGATTATATGCTTTGATGTGTTTAATGTATAATACGTGTGAGGCTTGAATGCCTTAATGATTGATGTAATGTGGTTAATGTGTTATACGTGTGAGGCTTGAATGCCTTAATGATTGATGTAGTAATGTGTTTAAGGTGTAGTTATATGCCTTTTGAGGTGCTTGAAGTGTTTAATGAGTTGTATGTAGTCCCTATAGGTGTTTTGGGCTAATAATGAGATGTTTGGAAGCTTAGGGACCAGTTTTGACATAAGGTGAAAGTCAAAACGGGTTTAGGGTCTAAGAGGGAGTCATTAGTTCCTCATTGCTGATAAAATCACTTTTCTCTCAAGCCCTAGCCACCCCCTTGATCCCCATCAATTTCCTAAGCTAAAATCCATCAAAACGTGTGATTCAAGTGTGTTTGATCAAGTCTTTTGCATCCTCGTTGTGATTTTGATTTTTTATCTTTTCAATCATATAAGTCATTTGAATTTAGATCTAAGTCATTAGAGGATCAATTGATGTCAAAAAACAATTGTTTTTATGATGCAAATCATGTATGGATTAATCAAAGATTTTATTGCATCATTATGGTCTTAATATGGTGGATTTTAAGGTTCAAAGGTTGTTCATAAGGTTTGGGGTCGTTTGGGTTGAGTTTGGTTAAGTTTTGGAGGTTAAAAGATGATTGTTGTGCTGATTCGTAGCCAGTTGTGGCGCAATTGGATTGCAGAGAGATAAGTTGCGGCTCAATGAGTCATTGCGGCGCAACAACGACTGAATTTTTAAATGGCCATAACTTTTGAACCGTAACTCCGTTTTTGACAAATAAGCTATCCACGGAATCATGAGAGAGTCTATTTTCTAATGGTAATGAGTTTAAAAGATGATATTGAGTTCAAGTTTCCTGAAAGGTTGAATTAGTGACTGTGCCCGACAAGCACTCATGTCCGGTGCACCATCGAACCGCATTACATAGCCCCCCATAAAATTTGTGGTTTCTTCGCTGATAGCTTCACGTTGCCCATTTTGTCCCGGACAAACCATTGATACCTTTACTCCTGTTAAAACAATTAAACTTTTACAAACTTTTATTGTGTATTTGTGTAAATATCACATTACAAAGTATATTCACTATATAGTTACGAGTATAATATTTGTAGATTAAATTTATTTAACTATGAACATATATGAATGCGCATTTTGCTAAACAAACATAGCACTTAGACTTAGGACTATAGTTATTTTGGCATAAATGCACATAGATTGTTGTATCTAGCCGTTTATCCTTACCATTAGAATTTAGTTTATAATAATAATTCTATACGTGTTTGAATACATTTAAATAGCTTAGAAGATACGTTTATTAAAATCCTGTAAATATTGTAAATATTGACATATATATGGCCTACATTTTATAATTTCATATGAGTAGGTCTAACTAATTCAACTATTATAGATTCTATTAATTTTCTTTCCTCATTTTCACCTTCGATATTGATCGGTACGTGTATTGATCATCTTCTTAGACAGGTTTGATTTTAGTCATATATATCATTTTTAATTTTTAATTTTCAAGTTTTGTTGTTCCAAAATAGGTTTTTTTTTCAAAAATAAGGAAAAACATATGCTTGTTTATGTAGTTTAAGTATGTAATGAAAAGGACGTACGATTTGAACTCAGCTTGGGTACTAATCTAACTAACCATTAACATTATGCCGTTAAAAAAATGTATTTGCATTGTTCAACAATATATCTCCAAACTTGTTCACTCTTTTTTACACAATGCAACATTCCTTATATTCAAGAAAATGACTTTTTCAAAAACAAATGTGAACCTTTAGTTTTATGCCGACATTTAAAGTAAAAAAAGCTTCTTTTAAAAAAAATTGGTACATTTACAAAATATATATAGTAAAAGTACTACATCATGATAATCTGGAAAAAATAAGTACTGACCAGATAATGGGTAATCAAAGAGAGAAACTTGGCCATCTTTACATTGGTCACAAAAGACTGAGCCACTGACCATGGCATCTCCATTGGCTCCACCAATCACTGAACCCACTATTAAAATGGCTGTGACCACCACACCCAAATCCATTTTGGTTCTCCAAAATGAGAAATTGTAAACTGAAAGAGTGGGAAAGTGTACGTGTAGAATGAGAAAGAGATCGAAAGTTGTAAATGTGAAAATGAGAGTAGAAGCTACGAAGTTAATAAATGGAGAATGGGGTGTAGTGAAAACTCTCAACTGTCCACCAATTAATGAAATCTTGAATAATCTTGTAATAAAACTAGCATTGTACCCGCGCGATGCAGCGGCGGTTTGGTGGTGACGACGACTGACGGTGATAACGGCGGCCGTGGTGGTGTTGTTGGTGGTGGGTGTAACTATGTAAGTAATTGATGTAAATGTAATTAATGTAAAGGAGTAGTGGAGATAATTTAAAATATAAGGGATTGATGGTGTAAATTAATTTATTAAGGGTAAATTGTTAATTTTGCATCTAACAATTTTATGAGAGAGAGTGTGATAATTTTTATAAGAGAGTATAGATGTAAATGTTGACGCTTTTTCGTATGCAAAATGGTCGGATCACTATTAGGGCATCTCCAATGGTATAAAATGAATGACTTATTTTGAAGAAAAAAGCTTTTATAAAAGGTTGACACCATTGAGTACAAAGGATTATTTAATCAATAGGTTGAGAAATCTCAACATATTGACTAAAGGCTTTTTTCTAATTATATAGGAATAAATGTTAATTTAATAAGAAAAAGCTTTAAAAAATTTTTTCCATTAAAGGAAGACTTTTTTATAGGATAAAGTTAGTAGACTTGTTAAGTAGCAAAATAAAAAAACTTTTAATGATTTATTGTCATTGTGATGCTCTTATACAATTACTATGACATAAAGTACAACAAGGTAAGATACCACAAGATCTTCATAGATAGGGGCGTAAACAAACTGTTTATGAACCATTGGAAGAAAACTTTTTTTATGTTGTCAAATAAATGAACATAAACAAATAAAAAAAAATTCGTCTCATAGCGAAATAAATAAACATGGACATAGCCCCTGTTTCATTTATGTTTATAAACATTTGATAATTGGTTCATATATATATGGTTTTTAGTTTGTATGTTCGTAGACATTAGTTCATTTAATATGTTCTTTTATATACATATATGATATATACATTATCTTTGTAACATAAATAATCTATGTCTACAAAAAAGCAAATTAGAGATTATAAGTTTGAATAAAATTATGAAATTTTTTTTTAAGCTTTCCAAGAATGCATTTTGTAAAAGGTTTTTTTTCTTTTTATAATGATCTTTTAACTTTCTTGTTGAACATCTAGTTGAATGTCTAATACGATTGATGAGCATCTTTTAAGAAGATACATGGCGTTTTATAGTGTTGAACACTTGAATGCATATAATACTTCTAATTTTATGTTTGTTTTTGTATCATTGTATGTTAACTTCTGAATGTTCATTTACGTTCACGTGTGTTCGTTCGTGAACACAAACGTATAAATATGAACAGACGATTTTTTTCAATGAATAAACATGAACATAATATCTTTTTTTCGTTCATCTGTTTGTAAACCCGTTCATTGAATAAACATCAACCAAGGCCTCATTTATATTCATTTGATTAGTTTATAGCCCTGTTGATATAAGAGTGACTAATATGATTTTTAAAAATTAATAAGGAAATTCATACTGAGTAATGAGTATAGGAGTAGGACAATCGTGAGTTTGGCAAACACAAGGGTCAAATAGTTCGTTCAACCGTAGGTGATTTAGCTATGTCCAACCAATCCGTGTTCAAAATGAAAGACAGATATGTGATAAATGGGAAGATAAGGAAAAGTCGCAAGATTAACTACCAACACCAAGTTGTTCCATTCACAAGTTTGGGTCAGGTATAGACCTATACTCATACAGGCGGTCATCGGCATTAGACAAACCTTAGTCCACTATGAGAACAGAAAGTAACGTGCTGTTTTTGGATTGATGTTGGCTTCAAATAATCTACAGTGATCGTCGGAGAGGCTGCCAATTTTGTTGCTTATGCTTATGCTCCTGCTGTCCTTGTAACCCCTCTTGGTGCAT
>CM067167.1:193258133-193263488 GCA_034093135.1 Erigeron breviscapus | reverse complement strand
AATGATGAAGCAATTGGTAAGTAATCAAACCGAAACCAACAAGAGCATACAAATTATTCGGGATGATACCAAGGCGTTGAATGAGAGGTTAGATAGAATTGATGGCAAGGTTGAGATAAACATGAAAAATCAATGTGTGAACTTCAAGGATCTTGAGAGTAGGATGGCTGCCCTTTCTAGGCCACAAGGTACTTTACCTAGCACTACTCAACAGAATCCTAAGCCTCAATTTAGCATGGGACCAAATCAAGGACCTGTGCGAGGGAAATTAGTCTTATTGTCGGACCTTGCTCCCGACTGTCTTGTCTTAATAACTACATGTCATTGTGTGCTCCCAATGACGACTGGTCTTTTAGTCAAAGACACTGTAAACTCACCAACTATTTCGATAGTTGATCCTCTCAAATTTCATGCTTTTCAGGTAACCAACAGTAAGTCTTGGATCATCTATGGCATTATAGGGCCATTCTTTTGACATTGGACGTACAATTAGCATTAGACATTTGAGGACTCTCATGTTATTAGCTTTAATTGTATTAGACTGTCCAATTTATTGAACGCGTATTCAGTGGGCTCAGTTCCAAATGAGGATGACTTGTATCCGTATTTTGGGGTCCACATTTGAAAAATTGTACTTGTATTGAACATGTATTGGCATTAATGGATGTAATCTCTATTTACCTTCTGATTAGTACGCAATTATTTGTTAACCCTGTATTTCCGCTACAACGGGGTGTGACAAAAATTGGTATCAGAGACAAGGTTATAGTTAATACAGAGTTTTTCCGCTGGAAAAACTCAATCTATAGCCATTATCGTTTCAAAAGGAAATCTAAGTCTATTAAGGTTTAGGATACTTATTTCAAGAGTTATATTATTTGTCTATAATTAGACCTAACCTGATCAACTACGTCCCAATTATGTAAAATAATATAAGGCTCGAAATAAATATCTTAGACTTTGTATATACGTTATAGTTTGGATTATACTCACAACATACTGTAGATGTGGTGGGAAGGCTGCGGGTGATAAGCATTGAAGGTATGTTAGGAGTAGAAACCCAAATCGTATGTGTATACATGGGACTTATATACGTGATAGTTTGGATTATATTAACAATATACTGTAAATGTGGTGGGAAGGCTGCGGGTGACCCTATATATAAGCATTGAAGGTATATTGTTAATAGAAACCCAAATCGTATGTGTATAGTCTAGACAAAGATTTCTTTAAAAATTCGTATGCTGCGTACTGTCACATCCATTTGACTTGTACTGTCTCATCCATTAGACTTATATGGATTCTTTGACTATCCTTTCAGACTTGTCATGTCGGATGGAGCTAGCTCTTATGCTGTTGTTCCTGGTACTCCTCAAGTTCCAGTTGTAGCAAACTCCATTCCTCGTGTTCCCCACTCTTCTGAAGAGGAACAATTTGAGGCTTCGGGCAATGAGTCTCGCCCCATCAATCTGGTGTCAATATCCAGTGAATCTGGAAATGAACATGTATCTATTCATGTTCAACCATCTCTGTCACCAGTAGCTCCATATCAGAGGAGGACTACCGAGGGAGCTCGTCTGCCTTATGCTCCTCGAGACCCTAATGCTCCTGGTCCTTCTGCACCGGTTCAGGACAACCGTGTGTTTGGTCCTTCATTTCTTCTGGGCGATCCGTATGCTGCGGGTCCCTCCAGAGTGCCTGTTTATAATCCCGATGCTGCTGAAGTGATGCCAGTTGCTGATGCAACTGATCGGTCGGAATATTATCTCCGACAAATGTCAAGGATGAACAACTCTCTCATCCGTACTAGGGAGGCTATTGAGAATCAAGCCCAAGCGTTGACTGGAGCTTATCTTCATGCTTCTGATGCTATGACTGTTGCTAAGGAGGGGAAGGAGACTATCGGGACATTGGTCTGGATACTGTTAGTTTTGGTGACCTTGGTTGTGGCTTTGCTAGTTGTTGTTCTTTTCAAGATGTAATCTTGTAGTAGTTAAGTATTGTAAGCCTAGAACTTATAACAACTCATACTCTTGTACTGTGAGTTGTAGTCTATCATTGTGGATGTAGTTCCCACATGTCTTTGGATCGTATCACTCTGACTATGTAGTCTATCGTTGTGGATGTAGTTCCCACATGTTTTGAATCGTACCTGTTAGACTATGTAAATTTTGGACATCAATGAAATACGATCGTCTTTTTGGCTTACATACTTGTTCAAAACTATGTCAATTGCTTATTCTTAACTTTAGAAAATATGATGTTCCATATTCCTTGTCTTGTCTAGTACCTGAATTCATACAATTTTATAATTTATGACTTGCATGGTACTGTCATCTGTCTTGCAAAGCTACTTTCCGATTTCCCTTTTAGGGAAATCTCTAAATGACATTTTTGTTCATGTTATAGACTTATGGCTCCCAAGACGCGAAGCAAAATCCTGAAAAAGGCTCCAAGTAAGAAAACTGCTCAAAAGTGAGTTACTCGATCAACTCCTAAACCCAATGAAGTTGAACAGGAAGAACCTGTGATCCAGCAAAGACCAGAAACTGCTGCTGCAAATGTGAACACTGGTCCTGGATCTACCCCACATGCTGGCGGGGAAAATAATATGGCAGCATTTGTGACACAATAGTTGTTGGCTGCTATGCCTACTTTAGTCGCTCAGATCACGACGAGCATGAACGCCAATAATAATCATCATGCTGACAATAGTAACAATGTCAAACCTACGACTGAACAAGTTATTCCTCAAGTTCATCTGCACGGGAGTGACTTTAAGACCTTCACTTATTGTAAGCCAAAGGAGTTTCATGGCTCCGAAGGTCCTGTCGGACTAATCAATTGGCTAGAAAGCATAGAGACGGTGCTTCATATCAGCCGTTGTGCCGAAGAGCACAAAGTGGAATATGTTGCCTCTCAATTTCAAAAGCACGCCTTGTCATGGTGGAACGAGCAGATAAGGACTCGTGGTCAAGAGCCAGCTAATAGCATACCTTGGTTGAACTTTAAAAGGATGTTGATGGAAAAGTACTGCCCTCGGGAGGAAGTACAGAAAATGGAAGGTGAATTCTGGAATCATAGTATGATTGGACTAGACAACGAGAAATACACCACTCATTTTCATGAGTTGGCAAGACTAGTCCCTCGTAAGGTAGATACAGAGGAGAAATTGATCGAAAGATACTGTAATGGCTTGTCACCTGATGTCCGAAGCTTGGTAGCCGCTTTTAATCCTTTGACTCTTCAAGCGGCAAGTGCAACCCACCGGATGGTGATAGACTTGAAAAGAACCACTGGTTCTTCTGTTGGAAATGAGGTTGTCAAGAGAAGGAATGATTATGCCTCTAGTAGTGGTTTTGGCGATGGTGGAAATGGCAAAAGGTTTAGGACTGCCAGAAACTTTGATGTGGTTGCTCAAGACGTCAAGAGGTACACTGGCATAGACCCCAAGTTTAATAGGTGTAACCTCCGTCACAGGGGAAATTGTCCTACTTGTCACCGTTGTAAAAAGACGGGACATTTGATAAAATACTGTAAGGAGAAGGCACCCAATCAATTCTACGAGTGTGGGAGCGAAACCCATATGCGACCCGCTTGTCCACGAATCAATCTAAACCTGAACAACAATGCTATGGTTCCCGTGAGGAACAATGCGGGGAACAATCAAGCTAGGAATCAAGGAGGACAAGGCAGAGGTCGAGTTTTTGCTTTGGATGCTGCCGATGCACAACGTGATCCCAACGTTGTGATAGGTACATTCATACTCAATAATCATTATGTGTAACACCCCAACATGGCGGAATCATGGGGTATCACTTAGAAAAGACAATGCGCCATATATCGTAACCCGTTGCGACTCACATGATAAACAATGCGCCATATATCGTAACCCGTTGCGACTCACATGATAAACAATGCGCCATATATCGTAACCCGTTGCGACTCACATGATAAACAATGCGCCATATATCGTAACCCGTTGCGACTCACATGATAAACAATGCGCCATATATCGTAACCCGTTGCGACTCACATGATAAACAATGCGCCATATATCGTAACCCGTTGCGACTCACATGATAAACAATGCGCCATATATCGTAACCCGTTGCGACTCACATGATAAACAATGCGCCATATATCGTAACCCGTTGCGACTCACATGATAAACAATGCGCCATATATCGTAACCCGTTGCGACTCACATGATAAACAATGCGCCATATATCGTAACCCGTTGCGACTCACATGATAAACAATGCGCCATATATCGTAACCCGTTGCGACTCACATGATAAACAATGCGCCATATATCGTAACCCGTTGCGACTCACATGATAAACAATGCGCCATATATCGTAACCCGTTGCGACTCACATGATAAACAATGCGCCATATATCGTAACCCGTTGCGACTCACATGATAAACAATGCGCCATATATCGTAACCCGTTGCGACTCACATGATAAACAATGCGCCATATATCGTAACCCGTTGCGACTCACATGATAAACAATGCGCCATATATCGTAACCCGTTGCGACTCACATGATAAACAATGCGCCATATATCGTAACCCGTTGCGACTCACATGATAAACAATGCGCCATATATCGTAACCCGTTGCGACTCACATGATAAACAATGCGCCATATATCGTAACCCGTTGCGACTCACATGATAAACAATGCGCCATATATCGTAACCCGTTGCGACTCACATGATAAACAATGCGCCATATATCGTAACCCGTTGCGACTCACATGATAAACAATGCGCCATATATCGTAACCCGTTGCGACTCACATGATAAACAATGCGCCATATATCGTAACCCGTTGCGACTCACATGATAAACAATGCGCCATATATCGTAACCCGTTGCGACTCACATGATAAACAATGCGCCATATATCGTAACCCGTTGCGACTCACATGATAAACAATGCGCCATATATCGTAACCCGTTGCGACTCACATGATAAACAATGCGCCATATATCGTAACCCGTTGCGACTCACATGATAAACAATGCGCCATATATCGTAACCCGTTGCGACTCACATGATAAACAATGCGCCATATATCGTAACCCGTTGCGACTCACATGATAAACAATGCGCCATATATCGTAACCCGTTGCGACTCACATGATAAACAATGCGCCATATATCGTAACCCGTTGCGACTCACATGATAAACAATGCGCCATATATCGTAACCCGTTGCGACTCACATGATAAACAATGCGCCATATATCGTAACCCGTTGCGACTCACATGATAAACAATGCGCCATATATCGTAACCCGTTGCGACTCACATGATAAACAATGCGCCATATATCGTAAC
>CM067167.1:193200633-193253133 GCA_034093135.1 Erigeron breviscapus | reverse complement strand
CGTCTTTGGCGTTGTTCCCTTACTGTTTGTAGCCACATGGGTTTCTTTGTATGGTTTTTAAATATGTTGTATCCCTAATTGTTGTATTTCCATTAAAATAATGTAACGAGTTTCACCCGTATTGTATGAATAATGAAATACAAATTTCTTGGATCTCTTTTGGGATTGTTGTCGATTAGGGAAATTCCCCAGTTAAAAGAATTTCCCATATTTGTCTTGATAGATTTTTATACCAAGTTCATTTGTCTATTTTAATCGTTGATCGCCCATCATAAATTTTAGCCTTTCAAATAATTCTTATTTTCAAATTTGAAGTTCTTTTACCAAGACACTACTGTTATCCAGTAGAAAAAGTCGACATATTTTTGTTGATAACATTTGTCTCATTTTCTTAAATTCAATCATTAAAGGCGATCCATGGGTCAAAGAACCAAATATTACCTAGATCACTCCTGAAACAATAGTTTGGATCAAAAATTCATCTAGGGTTCAAAAAGATGAATTAGCAATTGATATGGTTCTTGAAAAAGAAGCAGTGAAGAAAAATAGTGATGTGTGGAAGACGGTCTATTCATTAAGCTATTAATTAAGTTGAGGATTTTCTCAACATAGTATACGTTTTTGAGTAAACTGTTCAGCTCTTTTCAACCTTGGTTAAAGGGATGATAAAGTTTAGAAATTTTATCTTTAGAAAAAAAAATAATTCGGTAATTACTAATTACCGTAGCAATGATTAAAATTTCTGTAGTTTATGGACACCTGTCCGTTCTTTCAGGTTACATTTCCCTTTTCATCCTCTATAATAGAAACGCGTTTTCTTAAGGAAGAATGCACACTAAATCTTCTTTCTCTATCTCTTTTATTTACTTAGTTCTTCATCTGCCAATTTGTTTTTAGCTATTCCGTTCACAGCCAGCTTGTGTTCTAACAGATCTCCGACTTTCTCTTTGGTAAGCTACATTTTTGTACTCTTTCTCATCTTAGATAATATACTATCTATTTATATGTTTATATAAAACTTTTATCTTTTAATTCATGTTCACTTAATTAACAATATTGTTCCACCGATTTATAATAAGACAATGAAAAACTCCGGTGCCTCTTCTAGCGATCCAAAAGGCAAAAGGCCAGCGGCTCAAGATAATCCTGAAAATCTTGAAACAAATAGGGTCAAAAGAATTAAGCGGGAGGCCGTGATGTTAGGTATCTCATATGAAGACTACAAGGTGATGGTAGACGAAGATGTCCACCTTTTTGAGAAGCAAACTTCTGAAGATGAAAAGCTAGCAAGAATTTTATCTCAATTTTTAATAGAGGAGGAATCTATCCTTGTGAATCGTCAAATAAAAGAAGATGAAAAGTTTGCAAGAGCCCTAGTTCAACAAGAAGAAGATAATCTCTCTCAAAGAGAGAAGTCCATTTTCGCCATGTCATCTGAAGAAGAAGAAGAAAATCCCAATATTCCACCACTTAAGAGAAGAAAAAGAAATGTTGTCGGAGGAAGCAACATGTCAGGGTCGAGCTCTGACAGAACTCCTAATTCTTGAAATCAAAAGGGATTTTATAGAAATATTTGGAATCTGTTATAAATTTTTTTTTTGTGTTATAAATCAAATCTTAAGTTGTCCAGGATGTGTTTTTAATTAGAATGATATTGTTGATAATGTTTCCTTATGTATTTGTTATGTCAATTTTCTGACCAAAATTTATTGTAGATAAGAAGAACTCAATATAATCATGGACGCATGGCAAAACCCGATGATTGGTACTAGTGAATGGGGAACATCAATCGATGATTTTTGCCAAGACTGGCTTCTCCAAAATATAGTACCAACATCACAGTTAGAACCCTCAACAGAAAATGTCAGTGCATTGTTCTCAAATCCTATTGATGCAATTCATCATAGGGCCTCATCTTCTAACCTAATAGAACCTTTTCATCAAAGCTGGTCTTTCGATACACCAGAACCGATATTCCAGTTGGAATCAACATTCCAACCCGAACCAACATTCCAACCAGTACCTTCTGAGGAGAGTAACAGGGCACCAGGAAAACGACCAATGTCAGACTTGCCCACACTATCCCCCAATCCAATTAGTGACACATGTTATGAGGTCTCAACCTCGAACATGGTAGGACCGATTGATACGATAATGAATCACGGACCCGAGTTTGAGAAGCTCGTAGAAGACTCATGGGCTTATATCTGCGAGCTTTATAGCCGTAAGAAAAAGTCCGCAGAAGTATCATCCTCTAAAGCCCAAAGAAATGTAAGGTCGAAAAGGTCTTACCAATTTTTGAAACCTAATACTACTTTGGTAGTATTTGGAGAAGAAATGAACGTATCAGAGATGCCAACACCGATATGCTCATGCACAGGGATACCTAGGACCTGTCGCGGGTGGAGTACAGAGGGATGGACCTCCACATGTTGTACAGCTGCTCTTTCCATGTATCCGTTGCCAACCTATGTCGGGCCAAGTCGTATTGTAAGGTTGCCGGGGAGAAGAATGGGTTGTAGTACATTCTCAAAGGTCATAGAGAAATTATTGTTAGCAGGGTACGATCTCGATTGTCCAATTGACTTGAAGGATCATTGGGTTAAACATGGGACTAACAAGTATGCATTGAATAGATAAATGTGTGATCTTCATAGATTCAGGAATTTGGCTACTTAAACTATAAAGTAGGATTACATAAACAGTTAGTGATTTTCGTATGTCTATTTCCCTCTTTTCTTTATTGCGAAATTTATATATAATTTGTTTGTAGTTAACACTTTTATTATTGCTTATATCAAAATAGTCTGATAAAGCCATTCTACTTTATCTTGTTCCATCAAGATCCAGATATCTTATCTGTTGTCGGCCATTTTGAAAAATTATTGTTAGCAGGGTACGATCTCGATTGTCCAATTGACTTGAAGGATCATTGGGTTAAACATGGGACTAACAAGTATGCATTGAATAGATAAATGTGTGATCTTCATAGATTCAGGAATTTGGCTACTTAAACTATAAAGTAGGATTACATAAACAGTTAGTGATTTTCGTATGTCTATTTCCCTCTTTTCTTTATTGCGAAATTTATATATAATTTGTTTGTAGTTAACACTTTTATTATTGCTTATATCAAAATAGTCTGATAAAGCCATTCTACTTTATCTTGTTCCATCAAGATCCAGATATCTTATCTGTTGTCGGCCATTTTGAAAAATTATTTTCATTTGACGTCATTGCTTACGTTATATGAGCGAATAGTACCTCTTAGTAAAATCATGTATTCTTATTCTAGGTACAAGGCCAATATAAGGTGAAATCTACGGGACTTGATTCCTGCATATAATCACTTAAGTTCATAATCTTTCTACTACTATCCTGTTTGCTCTTTTCTAGCCATTTTCTTGAACACATTCGTTAAATTATTAACTCAAGCTCAATGTTCATAAAAAATGTTTCTTAACACACTATATCACATAATATTTCATAATATCTTAATCATAGTCTCCAAGAACTTTGGCTCATTCTATCAGTAAATCGTAATTATAAGTTTGAACTAGGTCTGTAGTTTATAATGAGTCCTTGGTCAATAATTATAGTTTATAAGCATCTTAATAACCAGGTATTCTAGTTCTTATTCTCATACTGTTATTTCAACAATGACTAATAATTGTAGATAATTATAAGTAATATGGCTTAGACATGGGTCATCCTATATACTTTGTTAATGCTTATAATATAGAGCGCACCAACGGTCAGCCCATCACATTACCAACTCGTCCAAAATACCCTATGTCTGTACTACCATAGATTTCAAGTCCACACAAATTTTAACAAGTTAGGTCTCGTAATTCATACCCGAATATCAAAATTGACCCTCAAGTAACACACAATTTCCACATCAAGTCCTTCTAAATCATTGCATGAATATGGTTATCTCTACGGGGATATTATCATGGCAATAATCTAAGGCTTCATCAATCATATAATTTACCATCAACAATACAATCACGAATCATTCAACACGATATAAAGGGGGTCAAGTCATAACAAGGCGGGTAAAGCATAGTCCGAATCTTAACCTCAACATTCAATACATTAAAGATGTTTGTATACAGGGTGTACCAGCGGCTAACCCTCCACACCGTTAATATATTGAATGGATGTCGGGATTCAGTTCTGTTATGCTTTCTAAGTATTGGTCAGGTATGTATACAGGGTGTACCAGCGGCTAATTGTTAGGTCCAGATTTAGTCCAGATTTACTGGACTCGCTCCAGACTCGACTATTGGAGCCTCACTGAAGATCTGACCAGAATCGTGTTCTACTGGACCTACTCCAGACTTGGAATCTGGAGTCCCTCTGAAGATTTGTCCAGAATTAATTGAAGATCAGTGAGCAAATACTTGTATAGGAAATCTGGAGTATTCTCCAGATGAGCTCACTGGACTTCACCCCAGTCCAGATCAAATCTACTGAAGACATTCTGACTGAAGTCAAAGACTGAAGTCTGAAGAAAGAAGACTTAACAAATGGCGGAGTCCACTGGAAAGTCTTACCAGATCTGTACACTGGAGGATTGTCAGTGTTCTAGATCCTACAAGTCTGAACACTGATATCAAGGATTGACTTTTCCCTTTACACACTTTCCAAAGAACAATCCACTTGTTCTTTACCAAAGTATACGTGTGTAAAGATGGTTGGATAAAAGGATACACTTGCATTTGATGTGACTTTATCCTTATTCCTTATCCAATACATTTAATGTTCTTGTCGGATCATTAAATGTATGCAACCATATTTGTACGGCACAAAATTCATTGGTGAATTTTGTTGCCTATAAATACAAAGTCATTTCCTTGACATAAATACTTTTAAGCATTCATTTTGCATTGAAGTGAATTTGTCCAAATACTCTCGATCTTAAACTAGGATACTTCACAACTTTAAGTATCTCGATCCAAAAGAGTTATTTGACAAATATAGATCATTTGTAACTCATAGGTTGTTAGGATACATACTTATTTGTATTATCTTGATTCCGCAACAACCTTGTGTTTTATTTAACATCATAAATAAAATACCCATGAAAAATACATAATGTTCCACTTTATTTGTTTATTGCTTTAAGTCTTGTATTACTTTATTTATATACTTGCATTTATATTAAAGTAATACTAGTCCAATCTAGTGATTATTAGACTTGTTGTATTTTACACTTTCCTGGTTAACCATCAAACTTAAGGGACTCACACTAACCCTCCACCTAACCAACACTCATTAAGCATACCGGGTTACCTACTATACTTTATCCATGAGGCGCAATCCACGAGATCATTAACTTTATATGACATAGGATAACCATAGATTTGTTGATCAGGCGCCTCTAGGGTTATCGAGTGTTATACTCTGTTAATGCCATCGTTTCACTTTGCTGTGGGACAAATAATAAATACTTCCAAGATTCCACACATTAACGTTTATCACAATAATTCCACAATTCACGGTGTATCCCGACACTATCATATACGTCCATCAAGTTGTCACATAACAATCAAGTCATCAAATCATAATAAACCTACGAACTCCGTTTAAACAATTTTTATGCATCATACAGTTCACGTTGCACACAAAATTTCCTACCATGCATGCTATTATGAAATGTGGGTGCAATGGCTATAGACTAGGTCAATCCACCTAGATCTCTACAACCATGGCTCTGATACCATTCTGTAACACCCCAACATGGCGGAATCATGGGGTATCACTTAGAAAAGCACAACACGACATGGAAATTATGTAGAGTCAAACTATATGCATTCATAGGATTGAAACAATCCACAAACTCACTCAAATGTATACAATAATCAACATCTATCAAAGATACACACTCAATTAATATTAAATGGAAATGTTTAAATGATAGTAGTTGATCCTAAGCATAACCCGTTAAAGGGAAATAAGGATCACGGATCCAGAAAGTCCAAAGCAAGTCCAATCTTAGCAATGCAAGCACATAATCATCCATTTTGTCTCTGATTAACCTGATTACCTGAAAAGTGTACTAAAATGCGTCAACATAAAGTTGGTGAGTTCGTAGGGACAAGTAACAGGAAACAAGTATGTCGGGATAACAACCGTTAACGATAAGCGAGGATTAGAATATCTAATCATGTCCAAAGAAACCCTAAAAAGGTTTCACATTAGCACAAATCAATACAATCAACATATCAAGTACAATATCATTATACATAAACCGTTACGCCTTACTTGTCAAACAATGCGCCATATATCGTAACCCGTTGCGACTCACATGATAAACAATGCGCCATATATCGTTAACCCGTTGCGACTCACATGATAAACAATGCGCCATATATCGTAACCCGTTGCGACTCACATGATAAACAATGCGCCATATATCGTAACCCGTTGCGACTCACATGATAAACAATGCGCCATTAAACCACAAGTAATCACATCAACAATCAACAAATAAGCAATTAACATCTCGGTCCATATCATAACAAGTGAATCAACCAAACAATACGATGCACATACACTTCTTACAATTCTACTTTAAAAGAATCATCGATGCTTATATATAGGGTCACCCGCAGCCTTCCCACCACATCTATTACTCATAAAAAGTATAATTGTCTTCCATGTATGTACAACTATCCAAAGTACAACAAGTATTCATAAACGAAATCATAATTAACCGAGCAACAAGTCAATACATTAAACAAACAATCAATCAACAAGCATGTACACTTTTCAGCCCGAATCTCAATTAAGTAGGGAGGGTTTACGAAACTCACCTGAAATGCCTGTCAGACAGTATGAGGTATGTAACAGTCTGAAATGTACCCGAATATCCCAAACGTATTAGCCTTCGGTAAAGGAAACTGTATAGAATAACCCATTTTAATAGAATTATCAGTTTAGTAAGAAACTGATGGATGAAGGACTAAAACTGCAAACAGTTTAACGGTTCAGGACTGAAACTGTCAGAAATCTAACGGTTTAGGACTGAAACTGTCAGAAAATCTAATGGTATTAACGGTCGTTAGAAAATGGACCTGTTTTGTGATAGATTTAACGCTCGTCAGAAATTGGACTTGTTTTGTAATAGATTTTACAACGGTCGTTAATGGCGGTTAAGTATATACTTGGTTTGTATAAATCTTTTATACATATATATATACATGCACACACACACACACACACACACACACACATATATATATATATATACATATACATATATTATATATATATATAAATACACACACACACACCACACACACACACACACACACACATATATATATATATTATCAACTCATTTCTACATATATATATATATACTATAGAAGGAGGGCGGCTTTATATCTATATATATAATAGTAGGTACATATATGTACTATAGAAGGAGGGCGGCTTTAAGTATCTATATATATAATTAATATATATTATATACGTATATATATATATATATATATATATATATATATACTATAGAAGGAGGGCGGCTTTATATCTATATATATAATAGTAGGTAATAATATATATATATACTATAGAAGGAGGGCGGCTTTATATCTATATATATAATAGTAGGTAAGAGGAGGGCGGCTTTATATCTATATATATAATATATATATTATATACGTATATATATATATATATATATATATATATATATATATATACTATAGAAGGAGGGCGGCTTTATATCTATATATATAATAGTAGGTAAGAGGAGGGCGGCTTTATATCTATATATATAATATAATAGAATACATGCACACACACACACACACCCACACATATACACACACACCACACACACACACATATATATCAACTCATTATATATATATATATACTATAGAAGGAGGGCGGCTTTATATCTATATATATAATAGTAGGTAAGAATATATATAAGTTGAGAGAGAGCGCATGCAATAAGCAAAACGAGAGGGAGAAGAGGGCTTGTGATTCAACTCATTTCTACATATATATATATATATACTATAGAAGGAGGGCGGCTTTATATCTATATATATAATAGTAGGTAAGAGGTGTACAGAAGGGAGAATATGCATGATTTGGTTTTTTTGTGGGGGGGGGGCTGTCAAACAAAAGAAAGCACAAAATGCCATTTAAAATAATATATCCAGCAATGAGGATTGCGAGAGGTAGACTAAAAACATATGCATCGATACAAGAGGACTAGAATATAACAATCATACAAAATAAATCTAATCATTCTTAACTTTATGCTTTATGGCCAACCACGACACCACCACCACTTGATTCAATAAATTAGTAAAAGAAATATACTTGTCATAGATATATATTACTCTATATCTATATTATATATTTATAAGGATAAGAAAAGGTGGTGTCCAAATGTGTGTCGGTTGTCGAGTAAAAGAAAGAGAGGAACATGTCAAAGCAAGAATCACGGATAGTTTATAAGTTTATGATCATTTCTTATTTATGTCGGTATAGATGATTTATTTAATTAATAATCATTGTTTGCTAAGTGTTTAATCTGTGATTAAATCTAAATAGTTGACATTATATTGTCAAACTTTAAATTTGATCATACTAAGGCTTTAAACATAATACCTTATGATTTTGTATCCTTCATTAGTCGTCTTTTATCAATTTATAAATTAAAGATGTATTATTAATATGTAATTGTATATTTTTATACAATTAGATATCCATAAATTTTCTTTAAATCGTAAAATAAATATTTTTATTTCTTATTATTTATAAGTTATTTCAAAGTATTTCTGTGAAAACTAATAATTTCACATACGTTAAATAGTTTGGAAAATATATATATATATAACATATATTATATAAAAGAACTCAAGTATCTAGTTTGTTCTCTTGAATTGTTACAGAAAATATTGAATTAATCAAATTTTATATTTACTCAGATTTTTGCGAGTTGTTACATTATGTCTTTGTGTTATTCGAATCTGGTGCTGATAAAAGCTTTATATCCTTAGAATTTAAGTCTCGATTTAATATAGTAGCTATCCCCATGAAAGAAACTTATATCGTCGAATATGCAAACGGTCAAAAGTATGTTGCTAGAGACCATTTAGTAGATTGCAGTTTGACATTGTCCGGTAAAACCTTTAAATTGATCTTATTCCCATAGAACTAGGAAGTTTTGATGTGATCGTTGGTATGGACTGGTTGTGTAGAGTTCGCGATGATATTGGTTGTTACGAGAAAGTTGTAAGAATACCTCTTCCAAATGACGAAACGTTTATAGTGCAAGGAGACAAGTCAGAGAAGGAATTGATTTTGGTGTCGGCGATAAAAACGAATAGATACTTACAAAAAGAATACCCTGCTTTCTTGGCACTAGTGGTTGAAAGGAAACCAGAGGTAAAGGCATTCAAGATATTCCAGTAGTTAAAGATTTTCCGGAGGTGTTTCCCGAAGATTTGACTGGACTTCCACCTCATAAACCAGTCGAGTTTGGAATAGACTTGGTCCCTGGAGCTGCACCCGTGGCCAAGGCACCCTATCGCCTTGCACCCTCAGAAATGCAAGAATTGTCCGAACAACTTCAAGAGTTGTTAGCAAAAGGACTAATTCGTCCAAGTTCATCACCCTGGGGAGCTCCGATCTTATTTGTTAAGAAGAAAGACGGCTCTATGCGCATGTGTATTGACTATAGAGAATTGAACAAGTTGACCGTCAAGAACAAGTACCCTTTACCTCGTATTGACGACTTGTTCGACCAACTGGAAGGTGCATCACACTTTTCCAAGATCGATCTCAGATCTGGGTATCATCAACTCAGAGTCCGAGAGACAGACATTCCTAAAACAGCCTTCAAAACTCGTTATGGACATTATGAGTTTTTGGTTATGCCATTTGGCTTAACCAATGCACCTGCTGTGTTCATTGACTTAATGAATAGAGTATGTCGACCATATCTAGACAAATTTGTCATCGTGTTCATTGATGACATACTGATTTACTCGAGAACTAAAGACGAACATGAAGGTCATCTGAGAAAACCATTTTACAACTGCTCAAGGATCAAGAATTGTACGCAAAGTTCTCAAAATGTGAATTCTGGATTAGGGAAGTACACTTCTTGGGTCATGTGGTGAATGCGGATGGAATCCATGTAGATCCATCTAAGGTCGAGGCAATAAAGAAGTGGGAAGCCCCTAAGACTCTGACAGAAATCCGTCAATTTCTTGGACTGGCTGGCTATTACAGGAGATTCATTGAGAATTTCTCTAAAGTTGCTCAACCTTTGACTTTGTTAACTCAGAAGACTAAGGAGTTTATTTGGCAGGATGCCCAAGAAAAGGCATTCCAGACGTTAAAAGACAGACTATGTAATGCTCCTATTCTAGCATTACCGAATGGCATTGAAAATTTCGTGGTATACTGTGACGCCTCACATCAGGGCATGGGGTGTGTACTTATGCAGGAAGGTAAGGTCATTGCTTACGCTTCTAGACAACTCAAAATCCACGAAAAGAACTATACAACCCACGATCTCGAACTCGGAGCGGTTGTCTTTGCATTGAAAATTTGGAGACATTATTTGTATGGTACCAAGTGTACTGTATTCACGGATCACAAGAGTCTTCAGCATATCTTCGATCAGAAAATGCTAAATATGAGACAACGCCGATGGGTAGAATTACTCAGTGACTACGACTGTGAACTCAAATATCATCCCGGTAAAGCAAATGTTGTTGCTGACGCGCTAAGTCAAAAAGATAGAATTTCCTATCTGTCATAAAAAGAGCAAGTTCTTATCTTGGCTCATCATTAAGGGATAGAGTTCTGGACGATCAAAACGATGCCCTACAGCCAGGGCGTATCGAGAAAGAAGCATTGTGGAATGCTGAACGTTTATTTGAATTGGATGGCGATGGGATCCGACATGTCAAGGGCAGAGTGTGGATTCCCAAGTACAATGGACTTAGAGAACTCTTAATGAACGAGAGTCATCGATCTAAGTATTCAATCCATCCTGGTGCTGACAAAATGTACCATGGACTAAAGGACTTTTATTGGTGGCCTGGTATGAAAAGAGATATCGCCACTTATGTCTCAAAGTGTCTAAATTGTTCAATGGTCAAGGCGGAGCACCAAAAGCCTTCTGGGCTGCTCCAACAACACCAAATTCCCGACTTGAAATGGGAACAGATTACTATGGACTTTATTACTAAACTGCCTCGAACCCTGAAAGGATACGATACTATTTGGGTCATTGTCGATCGATTAACGAAGTCTGCACACTTCATTCCCATACGGGAGAATTGGAAGATAAAGAAATTGTCTCAATTATATATTGAGAAGATCGTGTCACTTCATGGTGTTCCTTTGTCTATTATATCTGATCGAGATGGTCGTTTCACTTCACAGTCATGGAGACATTTTCAGGAAGCCCTAGGCACTCAATTGAACCTGAGTACGGCTTACCATCCACAAACTGACGGACAAAGTGAACGTACCATCCAGACTTTAGAAGACATGCTTCGGGCATGTGTCATTGACTTCAAGGGTAGTTGGGACACCTTTTTGCCGTTAGCTAGATTTTCATATAATAACAGCTATCATACTAGCATCAAATGTGCTCCTTATGAGGCTTTGTATGGACGGAAATGTAGGTCTTCTGTCTGTTGGCTTGATGCCGGCGAATGTCGTTTGTACAAATATAGACTAGTTCAGAAGACTACTGATCAAATTGTTGAAATTAGGGCACGGCTGAAGGCGGCTCAAGATCGCCAAAAGAGCTATGCCGACCGTAGAAGGAAACCACTCGAGTTTCAAGTGGGAGACAAAGTCATGTTGAAAGTGTCACCTTGGAAAGGCACTGCACATTTTGGCGTGCGAGGGAAACTTAGTCCTCGTTATATCGGAACATTCGAGATTGTTCAAAGAATTAGTTCCGTGGCTTATAAACTCGATTTGCCCCAAGAGCTAGAACACGTTCATCACACGTTTCATGTGTCAAATCTTAAGAAATGTCTGACTGATGAAACATTAGTAGTACCTGTCGAAGAGCTGCAAGTGAACGACTCTCTTCAATTTGTCGAGGAACCTGTTGAAATTTTAGACCAACAGCTCAAACAACTTAGACATAGTCGTATCAAGTTGGTCAAAGTTCGTTGGAACTCAAAACACGGACCCGACTCGACTTGGGAACGTGAAGACTATATGATGGAACATTATCCTCATCTTTTTACTGAGCAGCAATTAATTTCGGGACGAAATCCTAAGAAGTCGGGGATGCTGTGACAACTCGTAATTTATTTAACATCGGGTTAGACAGTCATTAGACGTGGAAATTGTTAGACTTTTGGACTTTTGACTTAGTCAAATTAGACGTATCTTGATGACGTAGACTATTAGCTATCTAGACGAATGCCCAGTCTTAAATATAACTTTAAATAAATATTCAAAGGTTATGTCTTGTACAAAATAATTAGACTGTCTAGACTTAATATTATAAAGTTCACTTTGACGAAACTTTATTGACTTGTCTTAATTCAAATAACACGAGGGAAAATACCTTTACTTTAAATTACACACACACACACACACACACACACACACACACAGACACACACACACACACACACACACACACACACACACACACACACACACACACACACACACACACACACACACACACACACACACACACACACACACACACACACACACACACACACACACACACACACACACACACACACACACACACACACACACACACACACACACACACACACACACACACACACACACACACACACACACACACACACACACACACACACACACACACACACACACACACACACACACACACACACACACACACACACACACACACACACACACACACACACACACACACACACACACACACACACACACACACACACACACACACACACACACACACACACACACACACACACACACACACACACACACACACACACACACACACACACACACACACACACACACACACACACACACACACACACACACACACACACACACACACACACACACACACACACACACACACACACACACACACACACACACACACACACACACACACACACACACACACACACACACACACACACACACACACACACACACACACACACACACACACACACACACACACACACACACACACACACACACACACACACACACACACACACACACACACACACACACACACACACACACACACACACACACACACACACACACACACACACACACACACACACACACACACACACACACACACACACACACACACACACACACACACACACACACACACACACACACACACACACACACACACACACACACACACACACACACACACACACACACACACACACACACACACACACACACACACACACACACACACACACACACACACACACACACACACACACACACACACACACACACACACACACACACACACACACACACACACACACACACACACACACACACACACACACACACACACACACACACACACACACACACACACACACACACACACACACACACACACACACACACACACACACACACACACACACACACACACACACACACACACACACACACACACACACACACACACACACACACACACACACACACACCCACACCCACACACACACACACACACACACACACACACACACACACACACACACACACACACACACACATACACACACACACACACACACACACACATACACACACACACACACACACACACACACACACAAAACACACACACAAAATCTAAATCATTTGGCAAGGAGAAATCACAGGGAGTTCAAGGGAAATAATCATCTTTCAAAAATAATTAAGGTTTATTAGCATCATCATCTTCATCTTCATCATTTTCTTCAATCATTTCAAGAACACAAATTGGTAAGTAAACATTCTCAAACTTTTGATTTGTCTAAATTAATTTAAGGGTTTGTTTCAGTTTTGTTAATTGATTTAGAAGCCTTTGAACTTAATATGAATTTAGGGTTTTGTTAATTAAATGAAATTTTGATTTAGAATTAGGTTTTGAAATCAAAATGGTGGAAATTGTGAAATGGTTGGCGAAAAGGATAGTTTTCAGACTCTTTGAACATGTTTATACTTGTTGTAATGCAAAGAATTGGTTAGATAACGATTTGGTTTACGGAAAATGGTCGAAAACAAAGTTTTCATTCGGCCAGGCTAAACTCGCGCCGCGAGTAGCCTACCTCGCGTCGCGAGGTTTGTAAATTTTTGAGCAGAACCTATTTTTTTAGCTAAGACTCGCACCGCGAGCCCTCCAGGTCGCGCCGCGAGTGCTGCCTAGTCCAGATCGCGCCGCGAGTTTTGGGTCTGTTTGACGATTTCAGTTTTTGACATCTTGAACACTTGAACTTCGTTTATACGAATTGGTACTTTAGACTACCTTATAATGACAATGTCATTGACGTTAGTAATTTGAGTCAAATAAAATGGACGTTTAAATCACATTCTTGGTCGTGGCATTCTAGGGTTGATAGCTAAGTAGTTGTACGTAGGATACTTGTCGTCGTGAGATTTAAATCTCACCATTGGTACTCATATCCTAGGTTTTGGATGGGCGTGGAGACTAGACTGCTCATTTTCTCGGACTACTCATACTTTTAGCTCTTTGATCGCTAAGGTGAGTTTATGGCGCCCTTTTCCTTTTTACTTTGGGCCTGAAAAGCATGTACTGTATACACGACTACTTTATAAATGATTTGTCTTTGTCTATGCCATGAGTTTTGGTAAATTAAATCATTTGTCTTATGTCTTGCCATGTTGACGGCTGTCTAAAAATGCGTATACATGTGTTATGAAATATTGAACTAAATGACTTTGACTTGCCATGTTGTCGGCTGACTAAATTGTTCTTTGTGTTTGACGAACTAAAATGTTTCCCCTATGTAGTTATTACCATTATGAGATCCTAATGGTTGTCTTGTCAGTTTTTGTGCCTGACTGTCTTGGTTCTGGTCCGCACCCCATTATAGACGGGAGACCTGTGCGAGGGAAATTTGTCTTATTGTCGGACCTTGCTCCCGACTGTCTTGTCTTAATAACTACATGTCATTGTGTGCTCCCAATGACGACTGGTCTTTTAGTCAAACACACTGTAAACTCACCAACTATTTCGATAGTTGATCCTCTTAAATTTCATGCTTTTCAGGTAACCAACAGTAAGTCTTGGATCATCTATGGCATTATAGGACATTCTTTTGACATTGGACGTACAATTAGCATCAGACATTTGAGGACTCTCATGTTATTAGCTTTAATTGTATTAGACTGTCCAATTTATTGAACACGTATTCAGTGGGCCCAGTTCCAAATGAGGATGACTTGTATCCGTATTTTGGGGTCCACATTTGAACGATTGTACTTGTTTTGAACATGTATTGGCATTAATGGATGTAATCTCTATTTACCTTCTGATTAGTACGCAATTATTTGTTAACCATGTATTTCCGCTACAACGTGGTGTGACATATAAACAATCATATATAAAACCATTAAAAAAAAAAAAAAAAAAAAAAAAAAAAAAAAAAAAAAAAAAAAAAAAAAAAAAAAAAAAAAAAAAAAAAAAAAAAAAAAAAAAAAAAAAAAAAAAAAAAAAAAAAAAAAAAAAAAAAAAAAAAAAAAAAAAAAAAAAAAAAAAAAAAAAAAAAAAAAAAAAAAAAAAAAAAAAAAAAAAAAAAAAAAAAAAAAAAAAAAAAAAAAAAAAAAAAAAAAAAAAAAAAAAAAAAAAAAAAAAAAAAAAAAAAAAAAAAAAAAAAAAAAAAAAAAAAAAAAAAAAAAAAAAAAAAAAAAAAAAAAAAAAAAAAAAAAAAAAAAAAAAAAAAAAAAAAAAAAAAAAAAAAAAAAAAAAAAAAAAAAAAAAAAAAAAAAAAAAAAAAAAAAAAAAAAAAAAAAAAAAAAAAAAAAAAAAAAAAAAAAAAAAAAAAAAAAAAAAAAAAAAAAAAAAAAAAAAAAAAAAAAAAAAAAAAAAAAAAAAAAAAAAAAAAAAAAAAAAAAAAAAAAAAAAAAAAAAAAAAAAAAAAAAAAAAAAAAAAAAAAAAAAAAAAAAAAAAAAAAAAAAAAAAAAAAAAAAAAAAAAAAAAAAAAAAAAAAAAAAAAAAAAAAAAAAAAAAAAAAAAAAAAAAAAAAAAAAAAAAAAAAAAAAAAAAAAAAAAAAAAAAAAAAAAAAAAAAAAAAAAAAAAAAAAAAAAAAAAAAAAAAAAAAAAAAAAAAAAAAAAAAAAAAAAAAAAAAAAAAAAAAAAAAAAAAAAAAAAAAAAAAAAAAAAAAAAAAAAAAAAAAAAAAAAAAAAAAAAAAAAAAAAAAAAAAAAAAAAAAAAAAAAAAAAAAAAAAAAAAAAAAAAAAAAAAAAAAAAAAAAAAAAAAAAAAAAAAAAAAAAAAAAAAAAAAAAAAAAAAAAAAAAAAAAAAAAAAAAAAAAAAAAAAAAAAAAAAAAAAAAAAAAAAAAAAAAAAAAAAAAAAAAAAAAAAAAAAAAAAAAAAAAAAAAAAAAAAAAAAAAAAAAAAAAAAAAAAAAAAAAAAAAAAAAAAAAAAAAAAAAAAAAAAAAAAAAAAAAAAAAAAAAAAAAAAAAAAAAAAAAAAAAAAAAAAAAAAAAAAAAAAAAAAAAAAAAAAAAAAAAAAAAAAAAAAAAAAAAAAAAAAAAAAAAAAAAAAAAAAAAAAAAAAAAAAAAAAAAAAAAAAAAAAAAAAAAAAAAAAAAAAAAAAAAAAAAAAAAAAAAAAAAAAAAAAAAAAAAAAAAAAAAAAAAAAAAAAAAAAAAAAAAAAAAAAAAAAAAAAAAAAAAAAAAAAAAAAAAAAAAAAAAAAAAAAAAAAAAAAAAAAAAAAAAAAAAAAAAAAAAAAAAAAAAAAAAAAAAAAAAAAAAAAAAAAAAAAAAAAAAAAAAAAAAAAAAAAAAAAAAAAAAAAAAAAAAAAAAAAAAAAAAAAAAAAAAAAAAAAAAAAAAAAAAAAAAAAAAAAAAAAAAAAAAAAAAAAAAAAAAAAAAAAAAAAAAAAAAAAAAAAAAAAAAAAAAAAAAAAAAAAAAAAAAAAAAAAAAAAAAAAAAAAAAAAAAAAAAAAAAAAAAAAAAAAAAAAAAAAAAAAAAAAAAAAAAAAAAAAAAAAAAAAAAAAAAAAAAAAAAAAAAAAAAAAAAAAAAAAAAAAAAAAAAAAAAAAAAAAAAAAAAAAAAAAAAAAAAAAAAAAAAAAAAAAAAAAAAAAAAAAAAAAAAAAAAAAAAAAAAAAAAAAAAAAAAAAAAAAAAAAAAAAAAAAAAAAAAAAAAAAAAAAAAAAAAAAAAAAAAAAAAAAAAAAAAAAAAAAAAAAAAAAAAAAAAAAAAAAAAAAAAAAAAAAAAAAAAAAAAAAAAAAAAAAAAAAAAAAAAAAAAAAAAAAAAAAAAAAAAAAAAAAAAAAAAAAAAAAAAAAAAAAAAAAAAAAAAAAAAAAAAAAAAAAAAAAAAAAAAAAAAAAAAAAAAAAAAAAAAAAAAAAAAAAAAAAAAAAAAAAAAAAAAAAAAAAAAAAAAAAAAAAAAAAAAAAAAAAAAAAAAAAAAAAAAAAAAAAAAAAAAAAAAAAAAAAAAAAAAAAAAAAAAAAAAAAAAAAAAAAAAAAAAAAAAAAAAAAAAAAAAAAAAAAAAAAAAAAAAAAAAAAAAAAAAAAAAAAAAAAAAAAAAAAAAAAAAAAAAAAAAAAAAAAAAAAAAAAAAAAAAAAAAAAAAAAAAAAAAAAAAAAAAAAAAAAAAAAAAAAAAAAAAAAAAAAAAAAAAAAAAAAAAAAAAAAAAAAAAAAAAAAAAAAAAAAAAAAAAAAAAAAAAAAAAAAAAAAAAAAAAAAAAAAAAAAAAAAAAAAAAAAAAAAAAAAAAAAAAAAAAAAAAAAAAAAAAAAAAAAAAAAAAAAAAAAAAAAAAAAAAAAAAAAAAAAAAAAAAAAAAAAAAAAAAAAAAAAAAAAAAAAAAAAAAAAAAAAAAAAAAAAAAAAAAAAAAAAAAAAAAAAAAAAAAAAAAAAAAAAAAAAAAAAAAAAAAAAAAAAAAAAAAAAAAAAAAAAAAAAAAAAAAAAAAAAAAAAAAAAAAAAAAAAAAAAAAAAAAAAAAAAAAAAAAAAAAAAAAAAAAAAAAAAAAAAAAAAAAAAAAAAAAAAAAAAAAAAAAAAAAAAAAAAAAAAAAAAAAAAAAAAAAAAAAAAAAAAAAAAAAAAAAAAAAAAAAAAAAAAAAAAAAAAAAAAAAAAAAAAAAAAAAAAAAAAAAAAAAAAAAAAAAAAAAAAAAAAAAAAAAAAAAAAAAAAAAAAAAAAAAAAAAAAAAAAAAAAAAAAAAAAAAAAAAAAAAAAAAAAAAAAAAAAAAAAAAAAAAAAAAAAAAAAAAAAAAAAAAAAAAAAAAAAAAAAAAAAAAAAAAAAAAAAAAAAAAAAAAAAAAAAAAAAAAAAAAAAAAAAAAAAAAAAAAAAAAAAAAAAAAAAAAAAAAAAAAAAAAAAAAAAAAAAAAAAAAAAAAAAAAAAAAAAAAAAAAAAAAAAAAAAAAAAAAAAAAAAAAAAAAAAAAAAAAAAAAAAAAAAAAAAAAAAAAAAAAAAAAAAAAAAAAAAAAAAAAAAAAAAAAAAAAAAAAAAAAAAAAAAAAAAAAAAAAAAAAAAAAAAAAAAAAAAAAAAAAAAAAAAAAAAAAAAAAAAAAAAAAAAAAAAAAAAAAAAAAAAAAAAAAAAAAAAAAAAAAAAAAAAAAAAAAAAAAAAAAAAAAAAAAAAAAAAAAAAAAAAAAAAAAAAAAAAAAAAAAAAAAAAAAAAAAAAAAAAAAAAAAAAAAAAAAAAAAAAAAAAAAAAAAAATAAAAATAAAAGAAAACTATCACAAAAAATTTAGTAAAAGGAAAAGAATTTACCTAAGAAGGTCACCAACTAAAAATAAAAAAATACCCTTAGAAGATGATATATATTTGTAACATTCGTGATTTTTACCCGTTTGGCTGTACTTGTAATTTGATTAACTACTTTAATAAACGAAAACTTTGAGTCTAATTGTGTTCGTCTATCTGTAAATTGGGCCAGTTATAATGTCATAATTGGATTTCTAGAATTAAGCCCATGATTACAAGACCGTGATATTGGCCCATACGTGTTATAAAAATTATATTATAGAAAATGATTGAGTAACTGTAGTAACAGGAAAAACGTATATACAAAACCTTAAGTATAATGTACGGTAAACAGTGTCGGTGGTTATCTAATAATTCCATTAATAGGACAAAGCCGACATACTTTATGGAAAGTAGGAATACTCGTGAAATTTTCACAAGCTATATTTGATTTATTAGTTGAATAATGTTACTAGTAGACATCCGACAAAACTTTTATGAATATATATGTAACATTCGTGATTTTTACCCGTTTGGCTGTACTTGTAATTTGATTAACTACTTTAATAAACGAAAACTTTGAGTCTAATTGTGTTCGTCTATCTGTAAATTGGGCCAGTTATAATGTCATAATTGGATTTCTAGAATTAAGCCCATGATTACAAGACCGTGATATTGGCCCATACGTGTTATAAAAATTATATTATAGAAAATGATTGAGTAACTGTAGTAACAGGAAAAACGTATATACAAAACCTTAAGTATAATGTACGGTAAACAGTGTCGGTGGTTATCTAATAATTCCATTAATAGGACAAAGCCGACATACTTTATGGAAAGTAGGAATACTCGTGAAATTTTCACAAGCTATATTTGATTTATTAACTACTTTAATAAACGAAAACTTTGAGTCTAATTGTGTTCGTCTATCTGTAAATTGGGCCAGTTATAATGTCATAATTGGATTTCTAGAATTAAGCCCATGATTACAAGACCGTGATATTGGCCCATACGTGTTATAAAAATTATATTATAGAAAATGATTGAGTAACTGTAGTAACAGGAAAAACGTATATACAAAACCTTAAGTATAATGTACGGTAAACAGTGTCGGTGGTTATCTAATAATTCCATTAATAGGACAAAGCCGACATACTTTATGGAAAGTAGGAATACTCGTGAAATTTTCACAAGCTATATTTGATTTATTAGTTGAATAATGTTACTAGTAGACATCCGACAAAACTTTTATGGATATATATGTAAAACGTTGCTTTTTCGATCGATTCTTTCTCGGTTTGGCTTGAAACTTGCTAGAACGTAATAACTAGATTTAAGATACCTTAATATGGTTTTAAATTTCACAAAATAACACTTAAAAATTTTATAAAAATGCAGCCCCCAAATAGTGAAAATGTCAACTTCAATATAGTAATTTCCAAGGATTTTTCATGACAAATCTTTAAGTTTTAACTTCCAAATGACACCACAACTTCTAGCTACCACTTGTAACATCCAACACATCACAAATTGCATGAATTACAGCTAATTTGATGATTCATAGCACACCAAAACCGGACTTATATTGGAAGTTTGATGAATATGCATAAATTTTATCATATTTAATTCCATTTCATTTACTATAAATACTAGCCTTAAGTTCTCATTAAAAACTCACACCTTAAACTTCATTCTCTTTCTATTTAGCATTCTATAAGTCTAAAATCATCTTCCCCCTTCTTGTTATAAGTTTCAAAGAACACTTGATTGTTCTAGTATAAGCAAAGTCGCTTTGATCTCAAAGTTCGCCGAAAATCGTCAAGAGAAGTTGTTATCAACAAATCTCTCTAAGATCTTCAAAAGTTCTAGTTATAATACTCAATTTGGGTTGGGAATAATCTTCAATTATTAAGTAAACAAGTCCAAGTCTTGAAAGAATTTCATTTGAATCAGAAGTCGTGTTCTTCGTACGTCGAAAGTTTGATCTTAGAGTTCATAAACTCTCCTTTCTTGTAAGTATTTTTATAAAACCTTACTATACTTTGCTCTATGATTTTAGAAATATATGTTATGTATTGAAATGCTTGTCAACTTAATTTTATACTCAATTGATACATAATTGCATTTAAATACGGTAACTATCGCTTTTATATATGAATATTGAAATATTGTTACTATTGCGAAAAATTATTCATTATATAAGTCGCACCGTTAGCGCATTACTTATTATATAAGTCGCACCGTTAGCGCATTACTTATTATATAAGTCGCACCGTTAGCGCATTACTTATTATATAAGTCGCACCGTTAGCGCATTACTTATTATATAAGTCGCACCGTTAGCGCATTACTTATTATATAAGTCGCACCGTTAGCGCATTACTTATTATATAAGTCGCACCGTTAGCGCATTACTTATTATATAAGTCGCACCGTTAGCGCATTACTTATTATATAAGTCGCACCGTTAGCGCATTACTTATTATATAAGTCGCACCGTTAGCGCATTACTTATTATATAAGTCGCACCGTTAGCGCATTACTTATTATATAAGTCGCACCGTTAGCGCATTACTTATTATATAAGTCGCACCGTTAGCGCATTACTTATTATATAAGTCGCACCGTTAGCGCATTACTTATTATATAAGTCGCACCGTTAGCGCATTACTTATTATATAAGTCGCACCGTTAGCGCATTACTTATTATATAAGTCGCACCGTTAGCGCATTACTTATTATATAAGTCGCACCGTTAGCGCATTACTTATTATATAAGTCGCACCGTTAGCGCATTACTTATTATATAAGTCGCACCGTTAGCGCATTACTTATTATATAAGTCGCACCGTTAGCGCATTACTTATTATATAAGTCGCACCGTTAGCGCATTACTTATTATATAAGTCGCACCGTTAGCGCATTACTTATTATATAAGTCGCACCGTTAGCGCATTACTTATTATATAAGTCGCACCGTTAGCGCATTACTTATTATATAAGTCGCACCGTTAGCGCATTACTTATTATATAAGTCGCACCGTTAGCGCATTACTTATTATATAAGTCGCACCGTTAGCGCATTACTTATTATATAAGTCGCACCGTTAGCGCATTACTTATTATATAAGTCGCACCGTTAGCGCATTACTTATTATATAAGTCGCACCGTTAGCGCATTACTTATTATATAAGTCGCACCGTTAGCGCATTACTTATTATATAAGTCGCACCGTTAGCGCATTACTTATTATATAAGTCGCACCGTTAGCGCATTACTTATTATATAAGTCGCACCGTTAGCGCATTACTTATTATATAAGTCGCACCGTTAGCGCATTACTTATTATATAAGTCGCACCGTTAGCGCATTACTTATTATATAAGTCGCACCGTTAGCGCATTGTTAATTATTAACTATGTAAGCCGCACCGTTGTTGAATGTTATTGATTGTTATGGAACGTTGTTGAACGTTGACTTGTATTGAATTGTGATAATGTGAAACCTTATAGGTTTTCTTTGGACTTGATTAGATATTCTAATCCTCACTTATTGTTAACGGTTGTTATCCGACACGGTTATTCCTTGTTACTTGTCCCTACGAACTCACCAACTTTATGTTGACGCTCTTTAGTACACTTTTCAGGTAACCAAGTTAATCAGAGACAGAATGGATGAATAGATGCTTGCATTGCTAGGGTTTGGACTATCTTTGGACTTTCTGGATCCGTGATCCTTATTTCCCTTTAACGGGTTATGCTTAGGATCAACTACTATCGTTTGAACATTTTTCTTTTAAGTATGGATTGAGTGTGTATTTTGATGAATGTTGATTATTGTAATGAGCTTGTGGATTGTTTCAATCTATTGAATGCATATAGTTTGACTCTACATAATTCCCATGTCATGCTGTGCTTTTCTAAGTGATACCCCATGATTCCACCATGTTGGGGTGTTACAATATTACACTATTAACCAAAAAGTTTGGGATGGCCACCACCCTCCCTGGTCCTTGGCATGTTCCGCACTTCCTCCCATGCTACTAAATATGCGGTTCGAACTAGTGTTTTATCTAAAACTTGGATTCACAGTTGGAAGTCTGTTACAAACCTTGACTTTGATGGTAAACATCCTTTTTCATGATATACAATGCTTTACTCAATTCGTTGATCGGGTACTTGAGTGTTGTAAAGCATCCCAAGTTCAACTTTTTAGGTTGCATTGTTTAGAATTTTGGGTTGACGATAGGCGTGTGCGTAAGTGGATTGATGCAGCAGTGAGGTTAAATGTTTGTGATCTTGATGTTAAGGTGATATCTTTTGTGTTGCCTCATAGTTTGTTCACTTGCAAGACACTTACAAAATTAAGCTTATCGCATGATAGTGATTCGTTTTGTGATTCTGATTTGAGCGATGATGAATTAAGCTATCCGTCATATATCAATCTTCCATGTCTGAAAACCATATATATAGCTATTTCACATGATTCCTATGCTATTGCGCTTAATCTTATACGTGGCTGTCCTGTACTAGAAAGTTTATCACTGATAATATCCGACCCTTCCGATGAAGATTACAACTTCAACATCCCTACTTTGAAGCACATGAAATTGGATATTGAGAAAAGCAAAAGCAGTAACTACAAAGTTTTTCTAAATATTCCTAAGCTTGAAGACCTCGATGTTACAACAAATATGTTCATAGTTTTTGCGATGGAAGATTTGCCGTCTCTTATTTCGGAAACGTTATCAGGTTACAATGGATGTACACCTTTATGGATTGAAGTTATAAAAGGAATAAGTAGAGCTAAGTCACTTACTTTGGATATGCCTCATCATGTAAGTTCTCTTCTTAAGACTTGAATGGTCCTGATTTTGTTTTCAAGCTTGTTATGCTTCTCCTTTTATGCCTTTAACTATGCGTCTGTTTGCAACTGAAGATACCATCCGATACACCGATGCCTAATTTTCTGTATCTGAAGCACTTGGAGATCAATTCCAGTTCTCACTGGGAGGGTTTGGATTGGCTATTTATTCAGCAAATACTAGAAAACTCTCATGAGTTAGAGCATTTATGTATTATAATGGTATCTTAGCTGATTCTAAATCTTTGACATGTTGTGTTCATTTATGCTATGCATTTATTTTCGTTTTCTTACATATAACTTTGGTCACTCCATCTTGTTTGTGCTCAAATAGAGTCCCAACGATCAAACAAATTATTGCTGGATTGAGCCACAGTCAGTTCCGACTTGTATGCCAAAGAACCTTAGAACAATGAAGTTTGCAAATTACAGGAGACAGAAATCCTATCTACAGTTTTTTGCATACTTATTGGGGAGTGCAGAGGTTTTGACTGTTAAATAGAAGGATATGATATAATTCATCATATCCCGAAATATTAGGATCTTGACTTTGAGAACAAGAAAAAGACCATTGACCCGTATTAATTTGTTTCCTTTTTTTTACAGTTTCTATTTTGTATAAATTGAGACATAAGGCTCAATCATATTGAATACAATAGACTATTTTTCGATTCTATTAACTGTCATGGTATCAGAGACACTGATTGACTCATCATCTACCCATTAAAGCTTCGCCAAACTCGCAACCATCAAGCAATTCTAAGCCACCATGGCAGAAGCCGGCGGCTCAGGCTTGGGTTCCGAGTTGGCATTGCAATTAGCTACATTATTACAAAACAACACCAATTACAATCACAAAACCCAAAACTTTCAGATAATCTTCAAATTAACCTCAAATTAAATATCCAAAACTATGCCTTATGGACTCGAATGATTCGAGTAGCCATAGGCGGAAAATCAAAAAAACTGTTAACCACTTAACCGACAAACCACCAGAAAAAACTTCATCGGAAAAATATGAGATATGGGAACAAGAAGACCTGATCGTGTTTTCTTGGCTCATTCAGAATATCGAACCTGTGTTAGCCGGAAACCTCACCGAGTTTTCGACTGCCAAAGAACTATGGGATGCTTTAACCGTCACCTATAGTAGCGGGAAAGATAAGTTACAAGCCTTCAATCTTCATGTAAAGGCTAATGAACTCAAACAAGACGATAAGAGTCTTGAAGATTTCTGGATTTCTCTTCAAGGTGTATGGGGAGAAATCGATCGTATCGATCCAAACCCCATGAAGTGCCCAGAAGACATTAAAATATATGCTAAGATTAGATCCGAACAGAAACTCTTCCAGTTTTTAAACGGATTAGATTGTAAATTCGAATCCGTTAAACGGGAAATTCTTCGGGTCGACCCACTACCAACCGCCGAGGCTGCGTACGCCACCATTCGTAAGGAAGCCGCTCACCAGAAGATTCTAGGAGCAACTAATAACGATTCATAGGGCATCGCTACCGGATTGGTCGCCGGAGAGACCAACGGCATAGGATTAGCAACAAAGGGTTATCGGCAATTTGATAAAAAGAAAAAAGCTGCCATTAAAGATGACAAAACCGATCTGATATGTGAAGAATGTGGGATGGAAAGACACACGAAAGATCAGTGCTTTCGCCTTGTGGGATACCCGGATTGGTGGACCAAGAAACCATCTCCTTCCACCGCCTATGGCGGCTCAAAATATTCTCCTACCATCGCCACCAATAACAGTTCCACCAACAAAAACAATAATATAGATCGAAAAGGAGGTGAATCGGATATGAAAAGAAAAGGGGGATTTGGAGGAATGGCAGCAGCGGCCGGAGAGAGAGATAGGGAGGAAGAGTGTTTTTCGGTGGTCAAAGGTAAAAGGGAAGAAGGAAATCAAGTGTGTTTCCTTTCTGGGCCGATTCCCTTCCAAAAATATAAAACATTTCCTTTTAATTCCTATTTATCTAAACCTAATGGGCCAAAATCCTTATGTGGTCTAAATGGGCCTGGTCCAGATAAGCGCATAAGTCCATTTCAGTTAAGCGGGCAGGCCCTAAGTATGGATGAGAACCGTAACGAGTCTGTTAGGTCCAGATTTAGTCCAGATTTACTGGATTCGCTCCAGACTCGACTACTGGAGCCTCACTGAAGATCTGACCAGAAACATGTTCTACTGGACCTACTCCAGACTTGGAATCTGGAGTCCCTCTGAAGATTTGTCCAGAAATAATGAAGGTCAGTGAGCAAATACTTGTATAGGAAATCTGGAGTATTCTCCAGATGAGCTCACTGGACTTCACCCCAGTCCAGATCACTGGACTTCACCCCAGTCCAGATCAACTCTACTGAAGACATTCTGACTGAAGTCAAAGACTGAAGTCTGAAGAAAGAAGACTTAACAAATGGCGGAGTCCACTGGAAAGTCTTACCAGATCTGTACACTGGAGGATTGTCAGTGTTCTAGATCCTACAAGTCTGAACACTGGTATCAAGGATTGACTTTTCCCTTTACACACTTTCCTAAGAACAATCCACTTGTTCTTTACCAAAGTATACGTGTGTAAAGGTGGTTGGATAAAAGGATACACTTGCACTTGATGTGACTTTATCCTTATTCCTTATCCAATACATTTAATGTTCTTGTCGGATCATTAAATGTATGCAACCATATTTGTACGGCACAAAATTCACTGGTGAATTTTGTTGCCTATAAATACAAAGTCATTTCCTTGACATAAATACTTTTTAGCATTCATTTTGCATTGAAGTGAATTTGTCCAAATACTCTCGATCTTAAACTGGGATACTTCACAACTTTAAGTATCTCGATCCTAAAGAGTTATTTGACAAATATAGATCATTTGTAACTCATAGGTTGTTAGGATACATACTTAATTGTATTATCTTGATTCCGCAACAACCTTGTGTTTTATTTATGATGTTAAATAACAAATTCCCCCTATTTGTTTAGAAATAATGAAAGTGTTTTCAAGCTTGAATCTATACACTTTGTAAGCTTGAAAAACACAAGTTTCGATTTGTCTAAAAAATCTAAGTTACTGGAAAACACTTTATAGATCATGGGTGTTTTCAGTTTCATCAATTAAGTTCTAACTTAGACTAAATCTGATCATTTACTTATGGAAATAAAAAATTGCAACTATTATTACATTCATCAACTGATAAATAGTATACAATTTTCATAAGACAATAATTTACAATAAGTAAACAATAAGAGTCAGACCCTTCTTTTCGATGTCCATTCTGGAGCATCTTCAGTAGCCTTTCTCTTTGGTGATGGAGAAGATGGTATTGAATCTGGTGATCTTATGCCCAATGTAACTTCCATCTGTTGCTTTCTTCTCCATACCTTCTCAATCCTTTTCAGAAATGCCTTAACATCAGTCGACACATCTGTCTTCCCCTTGAATGTTAGAGCAATTTCCCTAAGTTCACTCCATCCAAAAGCTTGGACTGAAGTACTTCTCCTCTCATCAGTGAAGTTACCCTCCCTGGTCAACTTTACCTCAAACTTAGACATGCCTTCATGATCTTCAACCAACTTGATTTCAGCACCAGTGATCCTTCTTGCATCAGCCCTGAAGTTTAACATTTCATTGTATTTTTCTTTCAGCTTGGCTTGCTGGATCAAAGCTTCAGTATCCTTGGACACTCTCCTTTGCTCTACAGCAGTTTGGAGTTCTTGACGATTTATTCTTCGAGAAGTGTCCAGGGGAATGAAAGTACTTACATCAGTATCTCTGATTGCTTTGATCTGTCTGGCAGTCAACTTTGGTAAACCAGTAAGTCTCTTTCTGTACTCTATCTCCAGAGCACCAGCATTCTTTCTTATCTTTTTCTGGAGACTTACCAGTTCAGCTTTTCTCTGTCTGATGAGTTCTGGTACACTCACGCCATAAATAATTGAGTCATATACCTGTTCTTCTTCAGCGTAGAATGAGCGTACATGAACATCATCTAATGCATTTAGGCATTGATGAACTCTGGGGTCATCTTTCATCCTTTTATATACTTCAATGTTAATGCCTAACCTTCCAGCATTGTAAGAGTCCAGAGTCCCCATTGTTGCCATCTCCCTTTGATGGGCCAGCAGTTCATCCTTTTGATTTCTTTTGAAAATCTCAATCATTATGCATTCCTGCTCTAACTTCCTTGAAGTTTCATTATCAATATCTTCAGTTTGCTCTTCCTCTTCACCAGATACAACTTTTTCCTTTCCTTTAACAGCCTTCAGTGTAGTAGGAATATCTGGGAAGGTTTCAAACTGGGGCTCACTGGCTTCAGTACCAGCAGCCTCTTCAGTAAGCCCGGCTTCAGTGCCATATGCTCTTTGTGTTTCAGTAAGCCCGGCTTCAGTGCCATATGCTCTTTGTGTTTGGTCACCAGACAACTCTTCCCCCTTGGAACGATCTCCAGTTCGTGACTTGAGATCATTCCACAATTGTTCAAGCATTAGTCTATCCAGTGGACCAAAAGATGTACCTTCTACTGGAGTTGTTTCAGACACAACTTTCTTAAGTTCCTGCACTTCCTTCTGAACATTTGCAATAGCTTTGGGCAAGTGCTTTGGCAACTTCTCATCCAGTAGTTTCTCTACTTGGGGTATCACCCCATCATAAATGCTACGAAGAATAGTCCCAGAAACTTCTTCACATAATTCTTTCAACATGTTGTTTCTGAACTTCCTTGTACATTCATCACTTATAGTGCTAACAACTGCACCTTGTTCCAGTGTGGGTCTGCTCTCCAGAGAGCTTACCCTGAAAACCAAATTTTGAACATCTTCTTTCAGACCTGCCAGTTCGCCAGTGACTGCAGTCTGAACAGAAGTAACCAACCTAGTCTCTAATCCCTGGACTGCCACCTTGATCTTTTCAGTGTTGGTGTTTGTGGCCAGTACCAGTTCATCAAGCTTCTCATAGACCAGCTTCTCATTTCCAGCAAAGACATTCATCTCAGATGCCAGGTTTTTTGATAATAATGATTTGAAGTCAGAAATAACCTGAGATGAAGTCTGGAGTGATCTCTCCAGGTCCGCCACCTTAATTAAAAGGCCTTGGACCTCGGTAGAAGAAGAAGTGGAGAGACCAGTGGGAGGTTCAAGATTTGAGGGTTATCTGGTCATTAGAGGAACTTGTGCCCAGTCCTCTTCAGTTGCAGCTTCAGATGTTGCAACTGGTGACTCCGGCGCACGAGGATGAGGTTAAGATTCTGAAGGTTGAATGGTTGCTGGTGTGAAGTATTGGGTGTTTTCTGGAATTGAAGGAGGTGGTGGTGGTGGCATGTTTGATTCTGGTGGTGGCACTTCTGGTGTAGGTGTTGGCATTTCTGGTAGATTTTCTTCTTCTTGTTCATCTTCACCCAGAAAATTCAAGTTAACATCAAAGCCTTCAGACATTGGGGAGTCAACATCATCCCATTCTGGAGCAGTCCCAACTGTCTGTTCACCAGACTGTTCACCAGTCTCTAAATTTACCTGTTCACCAGCCTCAACATTTAAGTCAATTGGAGCCTCTTGCTCACCAGAAATATGTTCATCAGTCTGAACATCTACTTCAACAACTTCAACAACCTGTTCTACAATCTGGGCAATACTTTCAGCTTGTTCATCAGTTTCCTGCCCAACAACCTCTTCAGATTCAAAGATTGGTGACCCATCCAGATTCATAACATCACCTGGATGTCTTTCTGGATTAACCCGGAGTCCAGCTCTCATCAGACGCCTATTAGTTCTAGGTCGTCTGGAAGGTTCAACAACTTCTTGACCTTGACCTTCTGGAGCAACTTGTCTTATGGGATGTACAGCCTCTATTATCTGTACATCATCACCAGATGGTACTTCAACAGCTTGACCGCTATCTGGACCCATTTCAGCTTCTTCCCTTTGCAAGGAAAGCATGGACTGAGGAATATCTACCTCATCCACTGGAGACCTGAGGTTGACCAGGTCCCTCATATACTCACTCACAGAAAAGTGAGTAGTATCAAAATCATACTGGTCGCCAAGAGCATTCTTAAACATCAGTGAAAGGAATCGAATATAAGGCACAAATGGTTTTCTTCCTTTCACTCTTAGGCGCTCGACCAGGTCATCAAAAAGAATTTGGGCATAATCCACTCTAAGCCCAAACCACAAACAGTAGGCAATCTGGAGGTGTGTTTGATTAATCTGGTCTAATCCTCCAGAGCTGCCTCCTAGACACTCAACAATATGTGTAAAGAAATATCTCCATGAGTCTGACAGTTTGCTCATGTAGATAGTCCCTTTTCTGGATAGCTGCCCATGCTCATCCAATATATCTGTATGCCCCATCAACCTGCATACTTCCCTTGTATTGATACCAGTGGGAAGCTCAATAGGTAGCTCATTCTGGTCAAAATAGTTTAACTGTAGAACAGACCTGAGCAGATTTGCAGTGAAACCAAGGGATCTGGTACCTCCCTTGAGAGTATAGTTGATCGATGAAGTTTCATCGTCATATGTAGCCGTGTACCAGAATTCACACAAATACTCGTGGTACATTTTTCCAGGATTCAATGTTAATGCACCATATAATGGGCAAGCGAGGAAGAACGAGTTTAATCTCCCAATAATCGATTGGGCATCATGAACACTGGACAGAGAGAGTCTTGCCATCCAGTTATTCATATTTATTCTTATGGCACTTGCCTCAATATTGATATGAGGTGCCCTAGCAACATTTTCCGAAGGAATGTATTCATTGGCAAGCAGATTTTTAGTTCTTGATTGTCTAGGTGCCATTTATAAGGAATAGATGAAAATGAAATTGAATATATAGGTTATGATGAAGATTTGATGAAAGAATGAATGAAAATGGAGTAAATAAGAGAGATAAATATGATTGGAAAATTGAATGAAGGAAATTAATGAAGGAATTTGAAAGATTTGAGAGTAAATATGTTCGAAGTAAATGCAATTGAAATTGTGTTTTATTTAACATCATAAATAAAATACCCATGAAAAATACATAATGTTCCACTTTATTTGTTTATTGCTTTAAGTCTCGTATTACTTTATTTATATACTTGCATTTATATTAAAGTAATACTAGTCCAATCTAGTGCTTATTAGACTTGTTGTATTTTGCACTTTCCTGGTTTAACCATCGAACTTAAGGGACTCACAGAGTCCAATGGACCGTGGATTTTTAATTGTGGGGCAACAGATACAATATCATATGCGTTGTCTGATTTTTTGGAATTTTCAAAACCAAAAAAAACCCATATTAAAGCTGCTAATAAGGGGAAAATGGATGTAAAATCTGGAGGAACAGTTAAAGTTTCACCGGACATTAAATTGTCTAATTGTCTTTATGTTCATTCTTTGTCACACAAACTATTATCAATAAGTCATGTGAAAAAAGAACTCAATTGCTCCGTTCTTATGCATCCAAATTTTTGTATTTTGCAGGATATCAGGACGGGGCGGATTGTTGTGCGTGGCACTGAGAGAAAGAGACTGTATTATGTCGATGAAGTGAATTCGAGTGGAAGTGTTATGCTGGATCATGGAACAAGTGAAAGAGAAGCCTGGTTATGGCATAGAAGACTGGGACATCCTTCAGTTAGTTATTTACATACTTTGTTTCCAAAACTTTTTCCTTTGAATAAATCATTTCTTGTGAGACTTGCATCTTAGCCAAAAGCCATAGACAAACTTATAAACCAAGCAATACTAGGGTTCAAGTTCCTTTTTCATTGATTCATTCTGATGTGTGGGGTCCTGCCCCGGTTCTTGGGGGTCAGGGTTTCCGATATTATGTAATTTTTGTTGATGATTGCACCAGAATGACTTGGATTTATTTTTTAAAAAATAAAGCTGAAGTTTATGATAGATTCACCATTTTTTATGCCATGATTCAAACCCAATTTCAGCAGTCCATCAACAATATGTGTAAAGAAATATCTCCATGAGTCTGACAGCTTGCTCATGTAGATAGTCCCTTTTCTGGATAGCTGCCCATGCTCATCCAATATATCTGTATGCCCCATCAACCTGCATACTTCCCTTGTATTGATACCAGTGGGAAGCTCAATAGGTAGCTCATTCTGGTCAAAATAGTTTAACTGTAGAACAGACCTGAGCAGATTTGCAGTGAAACCAAGGGATCTGGTACCTCCCTTGAGAGTATAGTTGATCGATGAAGTTTCATCGTCATATGTAGCCGTGTACCAGAATTCACACAAATACTCGTGGTACATTTTTCCAGGATTCAATGTTAATGCACCATATAATGGGCAAGCGAGGAAGAACGAGTTTAATCTCCCAATAATCGATTGGGCATCATGAACACTGGACAGAGAGAGTCTTGCCATCCAGTTATTCATATTTATTCTTATGGCACTTGCCTCAATATTGATATGAGGTGCCCTAGCAACATTTTCCGAAGGAATGTATTCATTGGCAAGCAGATTTTTAGTTCTTGATTGTCTAGGTGCCATTTATAAGGAATAGATGAAAATGAAATTGAATATATAGGTTATGATGAAGATTTGATGAAAGAATGAATGAAAATGGAGTAAATAAGAGAGATAAATATGATTGGAAAATTGAATGAAGGAAATTAATGAAGGAATTTGAAAGATTTGAGAGTAAATATGTTCGAAGTAAATGCAATTGAAATTGTGTTTTATTTAACATCATAAATAAAATACCCATGAAAAATACATAATGTTCCACTTTATTTGTTTATTGATTAATCTGGTCTAATCCTCCAGAGCTGCCTCCTAGACACTCAACAATATGTGTAAAGAAATATCTCCATGAGTCTGACAGCTTGCTCATGTAGATAGTCCCTTTTCTGGATAGCTGCCCATGCTCATCCAATATATCTGTATGCCCCATCAACCTGCATACTTCCCTTGTATTGATACCAGTGGGAAGCTCAATAGGTAGCTCATTCTGGTCAAAATAGTTTAACTGTAGAACAGACCTGAGCAGATTTGCAGTGAAACCAAGGGATCTGGTACCTCCCTTGAGAGTATAGTTGATCGATGAAGTTTCATCGTCATATGTTCACAACAATGAACTGTGATTTTCTTGAAACCAAGTATTTTTACCCTTCGCAACACAGTGGTCAGGGGGAGGATCAATGTGACACACTAAGTTGGCTTGGGTACTCAAAAGAAAATTCTCCAGATCCAAGTATCCCAGATGCATCTACAGAAGACCAGTCCTCTCCTGAAGAACAGTCTTTAGCAGTACAGTCCTCTCAGGAACAACAACACAGTGCCACCGAAAATACAAGTCCAAACCTGATATCCGAGGTACGTAATTCTTCTGTAGATGTTACATTGGAAACTACTGTACCAGATTTGAGTGAGATTATGCAGGAAAGTGAAGAACAGACTGATACACAGGCTCTAGAAAAATATGTACTTCCAGCAAGGTCAACTAGAGGAATTCTTGCAAAAAGATATTCCCCCGAAAAATTCTCCAGGAGCTCTAAATATCCAATGGCCAACATGGTAAAAGGAAATCTATCTAAAGAAGCAAAAGCATTCACAGCAAAGTTATATTCAGAAAAGATTCCATCAAGTGTAGAGCAAAATTTTAAAGTCACAAGGTGGAAGGATGCTATGGATATGGAAATGGATACACTAGTTAAAAATGAAACATGGGATAAATGTGTTTTGCCACAAGGAAAGGAGCCAGTAGGATGCAGGTGGATCTATACAATTAAATATAGACCGGATGGTGAAATTGAGAGATATAAAGCTCGATTAGTTGCCAAAGGATACACTCAAACGTATGGAATTAACTACTCCGAAACATTCTCTCCGGTTGCAAAGCTAGATACAGTGAGAGTCTTATTCTCTATAGCAGCAAATGAAGGTTGGCCCCTTCATCAGTTTGATGTAAAGAATGCCTTTTTACATGGAAAACTAAAAGAGGAAGTATATATGGAACCCCCACCTGGTTTTTCTCACAATTTCAAAGATAGAGAAGTCTGCAAGTTGAAGAAATCTCTTTATTGATTAAAGCAGTCACCTAGAGCATGGTTTGGCAGATTCACACTAGCTATGAAGAAATATGGGTATAAGCAAAGTAATTCTGATCATACTCTGTTCCTTAATCATAAAGGGGGTTTGATAACATGTCTAATAATCTATGTTGATGATATGATTATCACCGGAAATGATGAAATGGAAATCAAGAAGCTAAAAGAAAGTTTGTGTGCAGAATTTGAAATGAAGGATTTAGGAAATCTAAAGTACTTCCTCGGGATTGAAGTGTTGAGATCACAACAAGGAATTTTTATTTGTCAGAAAAAGTATATACTTGATTTTTTGGCGAAAACAGGGATGATTGATTGTAAACCAGCAGACACTCCCATGGTTATTAATCAGAAGTTGTTTATGAAATTGGATGGTAAACTTGCTGATAAAAATAGGTATCAACGAATGGTAGGGAAGCTGATCTACCTTGCTTATACTCGTCCAGATATAGCATATGCCGTTGGAGTAGTGAGTCAATTCATGCAACAACCTCAAGAAGAACACATGGATGCAGTATTAAGAATTATCAGATACCTCAAAGGAACTACTGGTCATGGGGTATTGTTCAAAGCAAATGGTCATCTTAAGATTCGGATATATACAAATGCTGATTGGGCTGGAGACAAAGGAAATAGGAGATCAACATCAGGATATTTCTCTATGGTCGGAGGAAATCTTGTCACATGGAAGAGTAAAAAGCAAAAGGTTGTTTCTTTGTCAAGTGCTGAGGCTGAGTTCCGAGGTATATCAAAAGGCTTAGCAGAAGCATTATGGCTAAAGAAACTGGTGACAGAATTAGGGTTTGCTCCTAAAGAAAGCATCCGGATTATGAGTGACAATGAAGCTGCAATTCAAATCTCAGAGAATCGAGTACAACATGACAGAACCAAACATGTAGAGATTGATCGTCATTTTATCAAAGAGAAGCTTGAAGACGGGATAATTAAGTTACCATTTGTCAAATCTGAAGATCAACTAGCCGATATCCTAACTAAAGCAGTAGGAACGGTTATTTTTCAAAAGTGTCTAAGCAAGTTGAATTTTGGTAATCCCACTATTCAACTTGAGGGGGAGTGTTAAATAGAAGGATCTGAACTAATTCATCATATCCCGAAATATTAGGATCTTGACTTTGAGAACAAGAAAAAGACCATTGACCCGTATTAATTTGTATCCTTTTTTTACAGTTTCTATTTTGTATAAATTGAGACATAAGGCTCAATCATATTGAATACAATAGACTATTTTTCGATTCTATTAACTGTCATTGACAATGTTAACAATCACGTGTGATAGCCTACCCTTGGAGGAGAAAATGCAGTTGAGTGCAGAGTTGTTGAAGATTCCAAGGGCATCCAGGTACTGCGAGATTCATATCCTTGGAAGTCGATCTCGTTACACAACTGGTTAGTTTTGTGAGAAGAAAATTATCTAAATTATGTAATGAACCTGGCTGTGTGGTTTGTTTTACATGTATGGATTGGGTTGACCGAAAAGTATTTGGGTGTGGGTCAATATTCAATATTTCAGAAATTTTAAGGTTAAAGAATCTAGATTTGTTTTGTTGTTACTGAATGATAAGCATATTTGTTTACTTATTTAGTTCTTACAGTAATATCCATAACGAAAATAACTAAAATTTGAAAACATATATGTCTGCAGTTCAACTGTTCAAGTCTTATTTGTTGCTTTTTTCCATTTATTATAGTTTATTACCTTTGTGATCATATTTTACAATGATATACTTTATAAAAAAAATACATGAAAACAAAATATGTATGCCGTCAGGTCTACTCATACTAAAAGTCTTCTGTTGTAACCCGCACTTGCTTTATATATTTTTCAACCCAATTGAACCATCCGTTTTGTTATCTCCAAAACTGTGAACCTTTTGGAAGTATCATGGACTATTGAACTGCAGCAAAACTGGCTTTGTTACTTATTCATTGACCGTAATGCATGTCAAAATGACCATCCAGGCCTATTTTAACTGATTGGCTGTTTTGAAGGTATGTAAATAGCTTGTCGGCTCGTCTTTTTTAACCATCTAGGCACCTGTATTGTTTAGTACTTGATCATTATTGTTTCTTTCAAATGCATATATTTGATACGACATACGAGTAATGATGTGTTCATATTATAGCAAGTAATGGGAAGCAACAAACAAACGACGGCTCTTATCGGAATCGGAATCGGAATCGGAATCGGAATCGGAATCGGAATCGGAATCGGAATCGGAATCGGAATCGGAATCGGAATCGGAATCGGAATCGGAATCGGAATCGGAATCGGAATCGGAATGAATGAATGGAATGAATCGGAATCGGAATCGGAATCGGAATCGGAATCGGAATCGGAATCGAATCGAATCGGAATCGGAATCGGAATCGGAATCGAATCGGAATCGGAATCGGAATCGGAATCGGAATCGGAATCGGAATCGGAATCGGAATCGGAATCGGAATCGGAATCGGAATCGGAATCGGAATCGGAATCGGAATCGGAATCGGAATCGGAATCGAATCGAATCGGAATCGGAATCGGAATCGAATCGGAATCGAATCGGAATCGGAATCGGAATCGGAATCGGAATCGGAATCGGAATCGAATCGGAATCGGAATCGGAATCGGAATCGGAATCGGAATCGGAATCGGAATCGGAATCGGAATCGGAATCGGAATCGGAATCGGAATCGGAATCGGAATCGGAATCGAATCGGAATCGGAATCGGAATCGGAATCGGAATCGGAATCGGAATCGGAATCGGAATCGGAATCGGAATCGGAATCGGAATCGGAATCGAATCGGAATCGGAATCGGAATCGGAATCGGAATCGGAATCGGAATCGGAATCGGAATCGGAATCGGAATCGAATCGGAATCGGAATCGGAATCGGAATCGGAATCGGAATCGAATCAATCGGAATCGGAATCGGAATCGGAATCGGAATCGGAATCGGAATCGGAATCGGAATCGGAATCGGAATCGGAATCGGAATCGAATCGGAATCGGAATCGGAATCGGAATCGGAATCGAATCGGAATCGGAATCGGAATCGGAATCGAATCGAATCGGAATCGGAATCGGAATCGGAATCGGAATCGGAATCGGAATCGAATCGGAATCGGAATCGGAATCGGAATCGGAATCGGAATCGGAATCGGAATCGGAATCGGAATCGGAATCGGAATCGGAATCGGAATCGGAATCGAATCGGAATCGGAATCGGAATCGGAATCGGAATCGGAATCGGAATCGAATCGGAATCGGAATCGGAATCGGAATCGGAATCGGAATCGGAATCGGAATCGGAATCGGAATCGGAATCGGAATCGGAATCGGAATCGGAATCGGAATCGGAATCGGAATCGGAATCGGAATCGGAATCGGAATCGGAATCGGAATCGGAATCGAATCGGAATCGAATCGGAATCGGAATCGGAATCGGAATCGGAATCGGAATCGGAATCGAATCGGAATCGGAATCGGAATCGGAATCGGAATCGAATCGGAATCGGAATCGGAATCGGAATCGGAATCGGAATCGGAATCGGAATCGGAATCGGAATCGGAATCGAATCGGAATCGGAATCGGAATCGGAATCGGAATCGGAATCGAATCAATCGGAATCGGAATCGGAATCGGAATCGGAATCGGAATCGGAATCGGAATCGGAATCGAATCGGAATCGGAATCGGAATCGGAATCGGAATCGGAATCGGAATCGGAATCGGAATCGGAATCGGAATCGAATCGGAATCGGAATCGGAATCGGAATCGGAATCGGAATCGGAATCGGAATCGGAATCGGAATCGGAATCGGAATCGGAATCGGAATCGGAATCGGAATCGGAATCGAATCGGAATCGGAATCGGAATCGGAATCGGAATCGGAATCGGAATCGGAATCGGAATCGGAATCGGAATCGAATCGGAATCGGAATCGGAATCGGAATCGGAATCGGAATCGAATCAATCGGAATCGGAATCGGAATCGGAATCGAATCGGAATCGAATCGGAATCGGAATCGAATCGGAATCGGAATCGGAATCGGAATCGGAATCGAATCGAATCGGAATCGGAATCGGAATCGGAATCGAATCGAATCGGAATCGGAATCGGAATCGGAATCGAATCGAATCGGAATCGGAATCGGAATCGGAATCGAATCGAATCGGAATCGGAATCGGAATCGGAATCGAATCGAATCGGAATCGGAATCGGAATCGGAATCGAATCGAATCGGAATCGGAATCGGAATCGGAATCGAATCGAATCGGAATCGGAATCGGAATCGGAATCGAATCGAATCGGAATCGGAATCGGAATCGGAATCGAATCGAATCGGAATCGGAATCGGAATCGGAATCGAATCGAATCGGAATCGGAATCGGAATCGGAATCGAATCGAATCGGAATCGGAATCGGAATCGGAATCGAATCGAATCGGAATCGGAATCGGAATCGGAATCGAATCGAATCGGAATCGGAATCGGAATCGGAATCGAATCGAATCGGAATCGGAATCGGAATCGGAATCGAATCGAATCGGAATCGGAATCGGAATCGGAATCGAATCGGAATCGAATCGAATCGAATCGGAATCGGAATCGGAATCGGAATCGAATCGAATCGGAATCGGAATCGGAATCGGAATCGAATCGAATCGGAATCGGAATCGGAATCGGAATCGAATCGAATCGGAATCGGAATCGGAATCGGAATCGAATCGAATCGGAATCGGAATCGGAATCGGAATCGAATCGAATCGGAATCGGAATCGGAATCGGAATCGAATCGAATCGGAATCGGAATCGGAATCGGAATCGAATCGGAATCGAATCGAATCGAATCGGAATCGGAATCGGAATCGGAATCGAATCGGAATCGAATCGAATCGAATCGGAATCGGAATCGGAATCGGAATCGAATCGAATCGGAATCGGAATCGGAATCGGAATCGAATCGAATCGGAATCGGAATCGGAATCGGAATCGAATCGAATCGGAATCGGAATCGGAATCGGAATCGAATCGAATCGGAATCGGAATCGGAATCGGAATCGAATCGAATCGGAATCGGAATCGGAATCGGAATCGAATCGGAATCGAATCGAATCGAATCGGAATCGGAATCGGAATCGGAATCGAATCGAATCGGAATCGGAATCGGAATCGGAATCGAATCGAATCGGAATCGGAATCGGAATCGGAATCGAATCGAATCGGAATCGGAATCGGAATCGGAATCGAATCGAATCGGAATCGGAATCGGAATCGGAATCGAATCGAATCGGAATCGGAATCGGAATCGGAATCGAATCGAATCGGAATCGGAATCGGAATCGGAATCGAATCGGAATCGAATCGAATCGGAATCGGAATCGGAATCGAATCGGAATCGGAATCGAATCGGAATCGGAATCGAATCGGAATCGGAATCGAATCGGAATCGGAATCGAATCGGAATCGGAATCGAATCGGAATCGGAATCGAATCGGAATCGGAATCGAATCGGAATCGGAATCGAATCGGAATCGGAATCGAATCGGAATCGGAATCGAATCGGAATCGGAATCGAATCGGAATCGGAATCGAATCGGAATCGGAATCGAATCGGAATCGGAATCGAATCGGAATCGGAATCGAATCGGAATCGGAATCGAATCGGAATCGGAATCGAATCGGAATCGGAATCGAATCGGAATCGGAATCGAATCGGAATCGGAATCGAATCGGAATCGGAATCGAATCGGAATCGGAATCGAATCGGAATCGGAATCGAATCGGAATCGGAATCGAATCGGAATCGGAATCGAATCGGAATCGGAATCGAATCGGAATCGGAATCGAATCGGAATCGGAATCGAATCGGAATCGGAATCGAATCGGAATCGGAATCGAATCGGAATCGGAATCGAATCGGAATCGGAATCGAATCGGAATCGGAATCGAATCGGAATCGGAATCGAATCGGAATCGGAATCGAATCGGAATCGGAATCGAATCGGAATCGGAATCGAATCGGAATCGGAATCGAATCGGAATCGGAATCGAATCGGAATCGGAATCGAATCGGAATCGGAATCGAATCGGAATCGGAATCGAATCGGAATCGGAATCGAATCGGAATCGGAATCGAATCGGAATCGGAATCGAATCGGAATCGGAATCGAATCGGAATCGGAATCGAATCGGAATCGGAATCGAATCGGAATCGGAATCGAATCGGAATCGGAATCGAATCGGAATCGGAATCGAATCGGAATCGGAATCGAATCGGAATCGGAATCGAATCGGAATCGGAATCGAATCGGAATCGGAATCGAATCGGAATCGGAATCGAATCGGAATCGGAATCGAATCGGAATCGGAATCGAATCGGAATCGGAATCGAATCGGAATCGGAATCGAATCGGAATCGGAATCGAATCGGAATCGGAATCGAATCGGAATCGGAATCGAATCGGAATCGGAATCGAATCGGAATCGGAATCGAATCGGAATCGGAATCGAATCGGAATCGGAATCGAATCGGAATCGGAATCGAATCGGAATCGGAATCGAATCGGAATCGGAATCGAATCGGAATCGGAATCGAATCGGAATCGGAATCGAATCGGAATCGGAATCGAATCGGAATCGGAATCGAATCGGAATCGGAATCGAATCGGAATCGGAATCGAATCGGAATCGGAATCGAATCGGAATCGGAATCGAATCGGAATCGGAATCGAATCGGAATCGGAATCGAATCGGAATCGGAATCGAATCGGAATCGGAATCGAATCGGAATCGGAATCGAATCGGAATCGGAATCGAATCGGAATCGGAATCGAATCGGAATCGGAATCGAATCGGAATCGGAATCGAATCGGAATCGGAATCGAATCGGAATCGGAATCGAATCGGAATCGGAATCGAATCGGAATCGGAATCGAATCGGAATCGGAATCGAATCGGAATCGGAATCGAATCGGAATCGGAATCGAATCGGAATCGGAATCGAATCGGAATCGGAATCGAATCGGAATCGGAATCGAATCGGAATCGGAATCGAATCGGAATCGGAATCGGAATCGAATCGGAATCGGAATCGAATCGGAATCAGAATCAGAATCGGAATCAATCGAATCAAGTGTGTAAAACTCGGACTCGGTCAGGAACTCGGAATCGGAATCGGAATCGGAATCGGGGGTTAAACGGGTCAAGTTGGCTAGAATCGGGTGAAAACTCGGTCAACGACTTGGTCGCTTGTAAAACTCGGTCAAACTCGTCTGGATCGGTCAAAAATCGGCGGATCGGGTCAAAACTCGGGTCAACTTTGGTCAAAAAATAACTTTGTTTTTTTTTTTATAAAAATAAATCCTAAATTGGTTTTAGTTTATGTTTCTAATGAATGAAGTTTGAACTTTGAAGTATTATATTAAAGTTTCTAAACAATTATGTTTCAAGTTTGAAATTTATTCCATATAATTTCAAAAACTATAAATTTTCTATATAAAAACCCGATCCGGGTTCTCCCCGATTCCGATCCGAGTTTTTAAAAATTCGTGACTCCCCCCCTCGCCGATCCGATCCCGAGTCATGAGTTCTCCAACCTTGCCTATTAGACATTGAGATATCCATGTTGCCCATAAATTTGCAAATAAATCTAATCTGAGTGACTAATTAGTCTCTTTATCCTATTTTTGTACTCGTTATAAACAAAAGCTATAGATTATTAAGTATCAATGTTTGATTGTTTGTTTGAATGCGTTGAAAACAAGATAACAAACATGAAAACGGTCTTTTTCTGTTTAAGATGAAACTAAGAAACACAAAAAATAACTTAAAATATAGTAATTAAATTGTCATACAGCGGAATAACAAAGACTGGGTGAGTTTGTAAGCTTAAGAATAATGGATTACTACAAGATTGTATTCAACAATGGACGATGTATCATTGAGAAAATATGTTTGAGCTGTTGCAATTCCACGAGCAAGTCGGAAAAAGCCAGTCCCTCCAACTATAGACATTTCACGAACCTGATGAAGTATTGGGTTTGTTCCTAGAAACTGGAGGGTGCTCCCATTGTACTTCCCTTGTGTAAACACAAAGTTCAAGTTCATTAGAAATCTAGGTTCTTCAAATGAAGCAGCACCAAAGAATCCTTGACCTTTACCAATCCTCATGGACCTTATATCTGGCTCGACGGTTAATGGGTTGTCAAACATGAAGGTACGGCCAAATTGGGTACGCGTAGTGGAGCTGATATTTGATTCAGCTATTTGATAAGCGGTTTGACCCGGTCCAGTAGTAGTGTCATGAAAATAAAAATGTAGCTTTGTGACTCTTTCTTTCTTGAGTGGGAGCTCTTTGAACCATTTTTCCACTCCTTTTGGTCCTTGAGAAATGCTCTGCACTAAGGGAATGGCTATGACCATTATGCATATCATCAAAACTACACTTTTGTTCTTCATTTCTACTTTTCTAGGATATGAGTATGTACTGTGTAAAGACAAGAAATATATCAAAACCACAAATGGGGCTTATATCTTTGTTTTCATAATACTATTGAGAGCGAAAGAATGAGATGCAGATTTGGGATGTTGCAAGATTAAAAATAGGATTTAAAAGATAAATGAGTGAAACTTAAAAAAAATCCTAGAGGATGAATTAACTTTGAGCTTGAATTTATTATGATTGAAGAATGAAAACTATATATATGTAAATGTGTGTTCATGTAATATGAAGGAGGTGAGTCAAGAGGTCCACTAAATATGATTTTTCTAATTGAAAAAAACTTGTTTACTTGAGTGGATGGTACCATTCACATTCACATTCACAAGTATGAAACTTCCTTTTAAGTGAAGAGAACACCACATTTGATTGTTGATACCTTTTAGAAAGAAAATGTTTTCATACTGATTATAATATGGAGGATGTTATTTCCAATTATGTCACTTTCTCAACAAGAATTATTTGTTAATAAAACTTTTTTTTTGTTTCTTTAAACAAGAAGAAGAATGTCCCAAGTTGTTTTTGAATTAGATAATATTAATCAACACAAAAAAACATTTACAAAGTTTCCTTTGAACATTGGTGCACTCACATCACATGGTACTTTAGTCACCTCCCCGACTACTTTTCAACCATTAATCTTAGGTAATATTCTTAACCCACTATTAATCAAGTTACATTTTTTATCCGTTAAAAGTGTCAAAATATATAAAATTACTAGATTTTAGACCCGTGTCAAATACACGAGTTTTACAACATCATTAATATAAGAATTAATATATGAAACAAAAAATACTTATAAGTTAAAGGTAAAGTTATACTTAAAAAGGAATTGAGATATTCAAATGTAAATACTGAATGCTAAATCATATTAAAGTTGGATGGTGTAGCAGAGTTTCTATTATACAAACTCTTCTAGAAAAATAATATCTTTAATTTTGGTTACACAATTGACCGAGTTCTCATAGATGTATTGCAAAAAAAAAAATATTATTTTCGTTAGCCATGGTTGTTAAGAACAGTAAAAGTAGCAGCTGATTCGTGGGGTTTTTAATGATTTCGTTTGTTGTGATTTTATTTGTAGGGTTAATTTATATAAGAAGATTCTGTATCCTATATATAGTTTGATTCCAATTACTAATAACAACAATGATTATCCTAATTATAGTTTGATTACAATTACTAATAACAACAATATTACAATTAGTTTGATTACAATTAATAATATAAAATAAAATATTGATATAAATATTAATTCGTATTAATCCAAATATTGTAACCTCTCTAACTTTTACTATATTTAACCTTGTTAGTAGATAGACATTATACAATAAAGTATTAATTGTTTTTAAATTGGATTAAAGTGTAAATTGTTGATGGAAAACCAAGAGGTGTAAATTAATTTAGACATGTGTTGATTTAATTAATTTTGAGAAATTAAGAGATGTGATTGGTCAATTGAGGTTAGGTCAGTTACGTTTTAGTATATATTAAGATAAGATTAAGATTATCCCAACCGACTCGTAACCACAATCATGAACGATTCAACACCAACCACCACCCGTAGGGTTACGAGTCTTGCACAATAGTGTTGGCTCGTGGTCATGAACATCACAGGTCCACCACGCTAGTGATGACGATTGCAACCCCTCTTACAAGAATTTAAGCTTAAAGTAAAATGTACATGGGGACCTATATTCCCACACCAAAATTAAATCAAATTGAGAAAAGTGGAAAACTATTAAAATATCTGTTTTTTTTTTTTTTTTTTTTTTTTTTTTTTTTTTTTTTTTTTTTTTTTTTTTTTTTTTTTTTTTTTTTTTTTTTTTTTTTTTTTTTTTTTTTTTTTTTTTTTTTTTTTTTTTTTTTTTTTTTTTTTTTTTTTTTTTTTTTTTTTTTTTTTTTTTTTTTTTTTTTTTTTTTTTTTTTTTTTTTTTTTTTTTTTTTTTTTTTTTTTTTTTTTTTTTTTTTTTTTTTTTTTTTTTTTTTTTTTTTTTTTTTTTTTTTTTTTTTTTTTTTTTTTTTTTTTTTTTTTTTTTTTTTTTTTTTTTTTTTTTTTTTTTTTTTTTTTTTTTTTTTTTTTTTTTTTTTTTTTTTTTTTTTTTTTTTTTTTTTTTTTTTTTTTTTTTTTTTTTTTTTTTTTTTTTTTTTTTTTTTTTTTTTTTTTTTTTTTTTTTTTTTTTTTTTTTTTTTTTTTTTTTTTTTTTTTTTTTTTTTTTTTTTTTTTTTTTTTTTTTTTTTTTTTTTTTTTTTTTTTTTTTTTTTTTTTTTTTTTTTTTTTTTTTTTTTTTTTTTTTTTTTTTTTTTTTTTTTTTTTTTTTTTTTTTTTTTTTTTTTTTTTTTTTTTTTTTTTTTTTTTTTTTTTTTTTTTTTTTTTTTTTTTTTTTTTTTTTTTTTTTTTTTTTTTTTTTTTTTTTTTTTTTTTTTTTTTTTTTTTTTTTTTTTTTTTTTTTTTTTTTTTTTTTTTTTTTTTTTTTTTTTTTTTTTTTTTTTTTTTTTTTTTTTTTTTTTTTTTTTTTTTTTTTTTTTTTTTTTTTTTTTTTTTTTTTTTTTTTTTTTTTTTTTTTTTTTTTTTTTTTTTTTTTTTTTTTTTTTTTTTTTTTTTTTTTTTTTTTTTTTTTTTTTTTTTTTTTTTTTTTTTTTTTTTTTTTTTTTTTTTTTTTTTTTTTTTTTTTTTTTTTTTTTTTTTTTTTTTTTTTTTTTTTTTTTTTTTTTTTTTTTTTTTTTTTTTTTTTTTTTTTTTTTTTTTTTTTTTTTTTTTTTTTTTTTTTTTTTTTTTTTTTTTTTTTTTTTTTTTTTTTTTTTTTTTTTTTTTTTTTTTTTTTTTTTTTTTTTTTTTTTTTTTTTTTTTTTTTTTTTTTTTTTTTTTTTTTTTTTTTTTTTTTTTTTTTTTTTTTTTTTTTTTTTTTTTTTTTTTTTTTTTTTTTTTTTTTTTTTTTTTTTTTTTTTTTTTTTTTTTTTTTTTTTTTTTTTTTTTTTTTTTTTTTTTTTTTTTTTTTTTTTTTTTTTTTTTTTTTTTTTTTTTTTTTTTTTTTTTTTTTTTTTTTTTTTTTTTTTTTTTTTTTTTTTTTTTTTTTTTTTTTTTTTTTTTTTTTTTTTTTTTTTTTTTTTTTTTTTTTTTTTTTTTTTTTTTTTTTTTTTTTTTTTTTTTTTTTTTTTTTTTTTTTTTTTTTTTTTTTTTTTTTTTTTTTTTTTTTTTTTTTTTTTTTTTTTTTTTTTTTTTTTTTTTTTTTTTTTTTTTTTTTTTTTTTTTTTTTTTTTTTTTTTTTTTTTTTTTTTTTTTTTTTTTTTTTTTTTTTTTTTTTTTTTTTTTTTTTTTTTTTTTTTTTTTTTTTTTTTTTTTTTTTTTTTTTTTTTTTTTTTTTTTTTTTTTTTTTTTTTTTTTTTTTTTTTTTTTTTTTTTTTTTTTTTTTTTTTTTTTTTTTTTTTTTTTTTTTTTTTTTTTTTTTTTTTTTTTTTTTTTTTTTTTTTTTTTTTTTTTTTTTTTTTTTTTTTTTTTTTTTTTTTTTTTTTTTTTTTTTTTTTTTTTTTTTTTTTTTTTTTTTTTTTTTTTTTTTTTTTTTTTTTTTTTTTTTTTTTTTTTTTTTTTTTTTTTTTTTTTTTTTTTTTTTTTTTTTTTTTTTTTTTTTTTTTTTTTTTTTTTTTTTTTTTTTTTTTTTTTTTTTTTTTTTTTTTTTTTTTTTTTTTTTTTTTTTTTTTTTTTTTTTTTTTTTTTTTTTTTTTTTTTTTTTTTTTTTTTTTTTTTTTTTTTTTTTTTTTTTTTTTTTTTTTTTTTTTTTTTTTTTTTTTTTTTTTTTTTTTTTTTTTTTTTTTTTTTTTTTTTTTTTTTTTTTTTTTTTTTTTTTTTTTTTTTTTTTTTTTTTTTTTTTTTTTTTTTTTTTTTTTTTTTTTTTTTTTTTTTTTTTTTTTTTTTTTTTTTTTTTTTTTTTTTTTTTTTTTTTTTTTTTTTTTTTTTTTTTTTTTTTTTTTTTTTTTTTTTTTTTTTTTTTTTTTTTTTTTTTTTTTTTTTTTTTTTTTTTTTTTTTTTTTTTTTTTTTTTTTTTTTTTTTTTTTTTTTTTTTTTTTTTTTTTTTTTTTTTTTTTTTTTTTTTTTTTTTTTTTTTTTTTTTTTTTTTTTTTTTTTTTTTTTTTTTTTTTTTTTTTTTTTTTTTTTTTTTTTTTTTTTTTTTTTTTTTTTTTTTTTTTTTTTTTTTTTTTTTTTTTTTTTTTTTTTTTTTTTTTTTTTTTTTTTTTTTTTTTTTTTTTTTTTTTTTTTTTTTTTTTTTTTTTTTTTTTTTTTTTTTTTTTTTTTTTTTTTTTTTTTTTTTTTTTTTTTTTTTTTTTTTTTTTTTTTTTTTTTTTTTTTTTTTTTTTTTTTTTTTTTTTTTTTTTTTTTTTTTTTTTTTTTTTTTTTTTTTTTTTTTTTTTTTTTTTTTTTTTTTTTTTTTTTTTTTTTTTTTTTTTTTTTTTTTTTTTTTTTTTTTTTTTTTTTTTTTTTTTTTTTTTTTTTTTTTTTTTTTTTTTTTTTTTTTTTTTTTTTTTTTTTTTTTTTTTTTTTTTTTTTTTTTTTTTTTTTTTTTTTTTTTTTTTTTTTTTTTTTTTTTTTTTTTTTTTTTTTTTTTTTTTTTTTTTTTTTTTTTTTTTTTTTTTTTTTTTTTTTTTTTTTTTTTTTTTTTTTTTTTTTTTTTTTTTTTTTTTTTTTTTTTTTTTTTTTTTTTTTTTTTTTTTTTTTTTTTTTTTTTTTTTTTTTTTTTTTTTTTTTTTTTTTTTTTTTTTTTTTTTTTTTTTTTTTTTTTTTTTTTTTTTTTTTTTTTTTTTTTTTTTTTTTTTTTTTTTTTTTTTTTTTTTTTTTTTTTTTTTTTTTTTTTTTTTTTTTTTTTTTTTTTTTTTTTTTTTTTTTTTTTTTTTTTTTTTTTTTTTTTTTTTTTTTTTTTTTTTTTTTTTTTTTTTTTTTTTTTTTTTTTTATTTTTTTTTTTGTTCATTCACATGTGAAACGTTATAAAAACATATGTTGTAGAAGAAATTTTTTTCCGAAACCTTATATATAGCCGTTTGTCACATGTGAACAAAAAACGTGAACAAATTCATTCACAAGTTCATAAAAGGCTAATTTGAAGGTTTCTTGAAAAAGTTTCTTCTACAACATATATTTTTATATCATTTCACATGTGAATGAACAAAAAAAACATGTGAACAAATATATAATTTAAGAGTTCTCATGGTTCTTACAAAAAAAATGGTTCTCAAAATAAGGAAACTATATATATATATATAGGGGACCCTTATTTTGAGAACCCATTTTTTTGTAAGAACCGTGAGAACTCTTAAATTTCATATTGGAACACATGTTTTTTTTGTTCATTCACATGTGAAACGTTATAAAAACATATGTTGTAGAAGAAATTTTTTTCCGAAACCTTATATATAGCCGTTTGTCACATGTGAACAAAAAACGTGAACAAATTCATTCACAAGTTCATAAAAGGCTAATTTGAAGGTTTCTTGAAAAAGTTTCTTCTACAACATATATTTTTATATCATTTCACATGTGAATGAACAAAAAAAACATGTGAACAAATATATAATTTAAGAGTTCTCATGGTTCTTACAAAAAAAATGGTTCTCAAAATAAGGAAACTATATATATATATATAGGGGACCCTTATTTTGAGAACCCATTTTTTTGTAAGAACCGTGAGAACTCTTAAATTTCATATTGGAACACATGTTTTTTTTGTTCATTCACATGTGAAACGTTATAAAAACATATGTTGTAGAAGAAATTTTTTTCCGAAACCTTATATATAGCCGTTTGTCACATGTGAACAAAAAACGTGAACAAATTCATTCACAAGTTCATAAAAGGCTAATTTGAAGGTTTCTTGAAAAAGTTTCTTCTACAACATATATTTTTATATCATTTCACATGTGAATGAACAAAAAAAACATGTGAACAAATATATAAGATAAAAAAAAACTTACTAAAAAGTTTATTAACACAAACTATAAATACATTTTGGAAATTTTCAATGTTAGAATACGCATTTGCATTAAAACACAAAAAAAGAAATTTTTTGGGTGAAGTCTATTCAAAGAAAAAGGGTTGTTATTAATTTATTTTATTCTATTTGTGAAAATTAAGGTTTCCCATAAATAGGTTGTATAAAGTACTAGTTTTTGTTCCAAATAATAAGTTGCCTTAATAATCTTGTTTATTACTTATTTGGTTTTTTTTATAAAATGCAGGACTTGAGATGTTATACTTCTAAGGCATGAGGGCTATTTCTGTACAAATGAAAGTGAAGGATGTCGGTGTCATTAGAAAAATTCTCAAGGACTGAAGATGAAAATATTTTATAAATATATAATCTCTTTTTCTCAGTTTTAGGGTTAGATTTTTAGTTTATTCGATTATTGGTTTCTCTCTTATTTTCTGTATTCTCTCTACAATAATTTGTATATATATATATATATATATATATATATATAATCATCATATTGATGATTATTTGATAAAATCTTTAATATATATATATATATATATATATATATATATATATATATATATATATATATATATATATATATATATATATATATATATATATATATATATATATATATATATATATATATATATATATATATATATATATATATATATATATATATATATATATATATATATATATATATATATATATATATATATATATGTTATATATATTATATATATATATATATAATATATATATATATATATATATATATATATATATATTTTATGTATATAATAATAATAATAATATTAATAATAATAATAATAATAATAATAATAATAATAATAATAATAATAATAATAATAATAATAATAATAATAATAACAACAACAACAACAACAACAACAACAACAACAACAACAACAATAATAATAATGAGGGTTCTGGTTCTGAACATTCTGTTTTTTTAATGAACCTGAAACAAAAGTTAGTAAGTTGGATTTTGGTGATCCTCTCTTTTTGCATGCTAGTGATACTGTCAGCACACCTTTAATTGGTTTTAAACTGCTTGGAACTGATAATTACAAAGTCTGGTCATGTGATATGGAACTTGCTTTGCAAACTAAGAATAAAATAGGATTTATTGATGGTACTTGTTTAAAATCTGCTGATAATCCTGTTTTAGCTAGTCAATGGGACAGATGTAATGCTGTTGTGCTTAATTGGATACTTGGTTGTGTGTCTCAAGAACTCTATCTTGGTCAAATTTTCTCTAAAAATGCTACTGTTGTTTGGCAAGAATTAAAAGACACATATGATAAACTGGATGGTTCTGTTATTTAATCTGCATCATAAAATAAATTCTTTAACTCAAAATGGTGCTTCTCTGTCTGAATATTACCATAATTTGACATCATTGTGGAAGCAATATGATTCTATGATTAATTTGCCTATTTGTACTTGTGTTGTTGCTACTACTGTTAAAAGTCATAATGATTTGCTTAGACTGATGCAATTTTTAATGGGTTTGGATGATGTCTATATGGGAGTTAGATCTACTATTTTAACTAAAGAATCTCTGCCATCTGTTAAAACTGCATATGCTATAATTTCAAGAGAAGAGTCACATAGAGCAGGAATAACTGATAAACCTAATACTGCAAGTGCTTTTGTGGCTAAAACAAACTTTTCTAAGGGTTTCTTCTAAAAATGGTACTTATAAACCTCCATTTGACACTAAAAGGACCTTTGATAATAACTTTGAGTCTAAAAGGACATTTGATAATAATACCAGAACATTTAGACCTCCTAATCCTAATCTTCAATGTACTAATTGTCACAGAATTGGTCATACTATAGAAAGATGTTTTCCATTGGGTTATAAAAGATCAAATCAGTTTGGTAATAGAGTTGTTAGTAATAATTCTAATGTGCAGTCTAATCATTCTGGTCCTAGTACTACTGATTCTAATTCTGCTCCTTCTTTGTCACCTGAACAACTTGCTAAACTGTTATCTTTGATTGAGGACAAGTCTTCTAGTTCTGTGCATTCTTCTTCTTCTTCTGGTATACATGCTAATATGGCAGGTAGAAGTGTTTGGAATAATCCATTTTTTAATTTTAATTGTTTTATGTTACAGTCTATAATACTTAAATGGATTATTGATTCTGGTGCAAATCATCATATGACTCATTCTGCAAAAAATCTTACAAATATTGTTGATATTTCTGATTTAAAACTAAGAATAGGACATCCAAATGGAACTAGTGCAATTGTTAAACAGATTGGTAATTTACACTTAAAAATGGAATCATTCTATTTGATGTTCTTGTAGTTCCTGATTATAATGTGAATCTTTTGTCTGTACACAAAGTTGCTAGGGACAATAAACTGTTTGTTGGTTTTGATGAAAATAAGTGTTATCTTCAGGATTTAATTCAAAAGAAGTTGTTGGGGACTGGTAGTGAGCAGGGTGGTCTGTATGTTTATGATGATCTTCCTACTTGTAATAATGTGGTATGCAATTCTGCAAATCTTCCCTTTGCATCTAAGTTACTTTGGCACATGAGATTAGGACACCTTGCAGACCAAGCTTTGTCTATATTTGCTAAGAAACTTGACCTAAATGATGGTTCTCTTGGTCCTTGTGATATCTGTCATAAAGCCAAGCAGACCAGAACACCCTTCCCTCTAAGTGAACATAAGTCACAGAGACTTGGTGACTTAATACATGCAGATGTTTGGGGACCTTATAAAGTTGTTTCAAAAGAAGGTTATAGATATTTTCTAACAATTGTTGATGATTTTACTAGAGCAGTTTGGACTTTTCTTATGAAGTCTAAAACTGAAGTGTTTGATTATATTTTTGAATGTGTGCAACTTGTTAAGACTCAGTTTAATACTAAGATAAAAAATTTTAGAAGTGATAATGGTTCAGAATTTCTTAATTATAAGGTCACTTCTTTGTTTAACACTGAGGGAATTATTCATCAAACATCTATGGCTTATACACCTCAACAAATGGTATTGCTGAAAGGAAACATAGACACCTTCTGAATGTGGCTAGGTCTCTTATGTTTCAGGGGGAATTCCTTTATCTTTGTGGAGTGAATCTGTGTTAACTGCTACCTATTTGATTAATAGAACTCCTTCCTCTATTCTTCATGGCAAAACTCCTTATGAAAAAGTATTTGGTTTTGAACCTACTCTAAAACATCTTAAGGTTTTTGGTTGTTTATGTTTTTCTACCATTCTAAATAACAATGATAAGTTTGCTTCAAGAGCAGAAAAATGTGTTTTTGTTGGTTATTCTAATTCTACGAAAGGTTATAAACTTTACAGTTTGGAAAAAAAGAATTTTCTTTATTCTAGAGATGTGCAGTTTTATGAAAACATTTTTCCCTTCAAAATGATTTCTGAAAATAAAGAAACAGTTTCAAATATAGATCAAACTAATTTTTTTGATACTTTTGATGTGGATAATGCTATGAGTTCTGGTTCCTATCCCAATGATGATGAGGAAGACTTAAATCATGAATCTAGTGTTGATGGTAGTCCATCTAGTACTGGCAGCCCAAATGTGGCAACTGGAAAGAACACTTCTGGCAGCCCAGTGGCTACCAATGATAGTGGCTTTATTCCTGGCAGTCCAAGTGTGGCTACCAGACTAGATGAGTCTGCAACTACACTTGAGAACATGAATGAAAATATTGTTTCTGAGGGAAATCAAGAAAATCTTAGAAGATCTCAAAGGAACATTACTCTTTCTAAAAGATTAAAAGATTTTCAATTAGAAGGAAAAGTTAAATATCCTTTGAACAAAGTTGTTAATTATTCACATCTTCTTCTTGATATTCATTGTTTCTCTACTAATTTGAATAAAAGCATTGAACCAACTTCTTTTAAAGATGCTCCTACTGATATTAATTGGGTTAATGCTATGAATGAAGAACGAGGAAGCTTTAAATAGAAACAATACTTGGGAATTAACTTGTCTTCCTCCTGGTAGAGAACCTATTGGTTGTAAATGGATATATAAGATTAAATATAAGTCTAATGGTGAGATTGAAAGATATAATGCTAGACTTGTGGCTAAAGGATTTAGTCAAAAAGCAGGT
>CM067167.1:193163204-193199633 GCA_034093135.1 Erigeron breviscapus | reverse complement strand
AATTTTTTTTAAAGAAATCTTTGTCTAGACTATACACATACGATTTGGGTTTCTATTAACAATATACCTTCAATGCTTATATATAGGGTCACCCGCAGCCTTCCCACCACATTTACAGTATATTGTTAATATAATCCAAACTATCAGTATATAAGTCCCATGTATACACATACGATTTGGGTTTCTACTCCTAACATACCTTCAATGCTTATATATAGGGTCACCCGCAGCCTTCCCACCACATCTACAGTATGTTGTGAGTATAATCCAAACCATAACATATATACAAAGTCTAAGATATTTATTTCGAGCCTTATATTATTTTACATAATCGGGACGTAGTTGATCAGTTTAGGTCTAATTATAGACAAATAATATAACTCTTGAAATAAGTATCCTAAACCTTACTAGACTTAGATTTCTTTTTGAAACGAAATGGCTATAGATTGAGTTTTTCCAGCGGAAAAACTCGGTATTAACTATAACCTTGTCTCTGATACAAATTTTTGTCACACCCCGTTGTAGCGGAATACAGGGTTAACAAAATTGCGTACTAATCAGAAGGTAAATAGAGATTACATCTATTAATCCAAATACAAAACAAGTACAATGTTCAAATGTGGACCCCAAAATACGGATACAAGTCATCCTCATTTGGAACTGGGCCCACTGAATACGCGTTCAATAAATTGGACAGTCTAATACAATTAAAGCTAATAACATGAGAGTCCTCAAATGTCTGATGCTAATTGTACGTCCAATGTCAAAAGAATGGCCCTATAATGCCATAGATGATCCAAGACTTACTGTTGGTTACCTGAAAAGCATGAAATTTGAGAGGATCAACTATCGAAATAGTTGGTGAGTTTACAGTGTGTTTGACTAAAAGACCAGTCGTCATTGGGAGCACACAATGACATGTAGTTATTAAGACAAGACAGTCGGGATCAATATCCGACAATAAGACTAATTTCCCTCGCACAGGTCTTCCGTCTATAATGGGGTGCGGACCAGTATACCTCGCACAGGTCTCCCGTCTATAATGGGGTGCGGACCAGAACCAAGACAGTCAGGCACAAAAACTGACAAGACAACCATTAGGATCTCATAATGGTAATAACTACATAGGGGCAACATTTTAGTTCGTCAAACACAAAGAACAATTTAGTCAGCCGACAACATGGCAAGTCAAAGTCATTTAGTTTAATATTTCATAACACATGTATACACATTTTCAGACAGCCGTCAACATGGCAAGACATAAGACAAATGATTTAATTTACCAAAACTCATGGCATAGACAAAGACAAATCATTTATAAAGTAGTCGTGTATACAGTACATGCTTTTCAGGCCCAAAGTAAAAGGAAAAAGGGCGCCATAAACTCACCTTAGCGATAACAGAGCTAAAAGTATGAGTAGTCCGAGAAAATGAGCAGTCTAGTCTCCACGCCTATCCAAAACCTAGGATATGAGTACCAATGGTGAGATTCAAATCTCACGACGACAAGTATCTTACGTACAACTACTTAGCTATCAACCCTAGAATGCCACGACCAAGAATGTGATTTAAACGTCCATTTTATTTGACTCAAATTACTAACGCCAATGACATTGTCATTATAAGGTAGTCTAAAGTACCAATTCATATAAACGAAGTTCAAGTGTTCAAGATGTCAAAAACTGAAATCGTCAAACAGACCCAAAACTTCGCGGCGCGACCTAAGGTCCTCGCGGCGCGATCTGGACTGGGCAGCACTCGCGCGACCTGGAGGGGTCGCGGCGCGAGTCTTAGCTAAAAAAATAGGTTATGCTCAAAAATTTACAAACCTCGCGATGCGAGGTAGGCTACTCGCGGCGCGAGTTTAGCCTGGCCGAATGAAAACTTTGTTTGCGACCATTTTCCGTAAACCAAATCGTTATCTAACCAATTCTTTTCATTGCAATGACTTCAAACATGTTCAAAAAGTCTGAAAACTATCCTTTTCGCCAACCATTTCACAATTTCCACCATTTTGATTTCAAAACCTAATTCTAAATCAAAATTTCATTTAATTAACAAAACCCTAAATTCATATTAAGTTCAAAGGCTTCTAAATCAATTAACAAAACTGAAACAAACCCTTAAATTAATTTAGACAAATCAAAAGTTTGAGAATGTTTACTTACCAATTTGTGTTCTTGAAATGATTGAAGAAAATGATGAAGATGAAGATGATGATGCTAATAAACCTTAATTATTTTTGAAAGATGATTATTTCCCTTGAACTCCCTGTGATTTCTCCTTGCCAAATGATTTAGTTTTTGTGTGTGTGTTTTGTGTGTGTGTGTGGTCGAACAGACAAAAGAAAAGGAAAGGGGGAAAATGTTTGGTGTCTCTTTTCCCTCCACATAGTCTAAGAACGGCCCATGTGGCCTAAATTTGAGATATTTTGTACCCCTTTATTCGGTAAAATGCTTACGATTAAATACCGTTTGACTAAAAGGTTATAATTTAAAGTAAAGGTATTTTCCCTCGTATTATTTGAATTAAGACAAGTCAATAAAGTTTCGTCAAAGTGAACTTTATAATATTAAGTCTAGACAGTCTAATTATTTTGTACAAGACATAACCTTTGAATATTTATTTAAAGTTATATTTAAGACTGGGCATTCGTCTAGATAGCTAATAGTCTACGTCATCAAGATACGTCTAATTTGACTAAGTCAAAAGTCCAAAAGTCTAACAATTTCCACGTCTAATGACTGTCTAATTGAGATTAAGACTAACCCGATGTTAAATAAATTACGAGTTGTCACATTAAATTTGCTTGTCACGTGGAAGATGATAGAGAAGTAAGGATCTTCAACGATGAAAACTTGATTGGATGATAACAGTGGCGGATCCAGGAATGAAAATCACATGTGTCCGGTTTAAGTAGAGTAAAAAAAAATTTTCCCCATATGGTAACGGGTCGGGTCGGGTCGAGAGTTTACAAAAGATCATATATGTATATATTATACATATCATTCAAATTCTTACAATTGTACACGGCCAAATTTCATGTCGTGAAAAGTGTTTATAATTGTATTGTTACTAACATCTAAGCCATCTTTTTCGATATATGATACGAGACGATCATTCATAAATTCGCAACCTATTATGTTTCATAAAAAAACATCATTATCTTATTAAACTTCTTGTATTTTATGTATATATTAGTTATATATAAGTTATTTGTAGCTTTAAAAAAACTCGTATTTGTTTTAATAACATATATAGAACTTCACAACAAACAATGATACAACTACTTTTACTAGTTTCTTGTCGAAGTATTGTTTAATATGTTGCCATTTGCCAGAAAGGAAAAACGATTTACATAGACTATCAGCAACAAGTTAAATAATAAGAGAAAACTAGAACAATACATCCGCGCTTTGTTGCGGTTTATCATGTTTAAATCGTATAAAATTTATTATGAATATATTTTACTGAATATAGATAACCAACAATATATATTTTTTTATTGTTGTATTAAACATTTAATAACATCTTTTCAAACATCAATTTTTGTCAAAGTATATAAGCTAGTATATCATTAAATATTTTAAATAAGAAAACCAACATATAAACATATCATATTATTTAGCATGAATCATAATATAACAACCATCGTAAAAAAGACTATGCATAAAATTGTTTGCTAACATGTAAGACTATGCATAAAATTGTTTGCTAACATGTAATTCTAAAATAACTTTAAAGTAACATTAATTAATAAATAACTGAATTAACAAAAGTTTTGTTTAGTGGGATTTGTGAGTTTAGTATTTATACTATATATTAGTTAATATATTAAAATAGTATGTTATTGGTAATTTAGTATAATAAAATGTCAAAATATATATAAACTTACATATACATATAGTTACACCTAATTAAAGAAGGAAATGGTTGGCACGTGAAAAGGTTTCAGATTTCTCTTTTTATAGTATATGCCTCAATAGTTTCCTAGTAATTACGTTTGTGCCATCGTGAATAGTAGATTACGACAATTTTAACTATCGAAACGACAACACGTTTCCCAAAATTTACCACAAATGAGCTGTAAGGGAAATGAGAGATTGTTTAGGCCCATTAAAAGAGAAACCCATTAATTATCACTTTTAGGTTTAGGCCCAAACCACCACATCATCTTCTTCATTTCTACCCCCACAGACCCCCACCTGCTCGATTGTTTCTTCACCAGTTCAGCCATTACAGTTGAATTTCACTTCCATATTTTCGGATACTAAAAATTAATCTTATACTCCATCACTTTAGGTTCCTAACTTCTTCAATTCAATTTAAGGTGTGTACAAGTCCAATTCTTAAGTGTGTCCAATCAAAATATACCATATACTCTCTAAAAGTTTTTGGTATCTAACATAGGTCCATGGACCTACCTTGGACCTATGTAGATCCGCCCTTGGATGATAAATGAGCATGGTGGAAGATGATAGTAGAATCCAATATTTCCTTTCGGAAAAGAAAGCTTTTGATTTGCACGTAGGTTTTCGTTTTAAACCCCCTCTTTTGAAGGCTGGACCATTTCTCTCCACAAAAAAACACGGAGAAATGTGCTTAACAAAAATATAATTAACTTACATATACATATAGTTACACCTAATTAAAAAGGAAATGGTTGGCACGTGAAAGGCGGTTTCAGATTTCTCTTTTTATAGTATATGCCTCAATAGTTTCCTAGTAATTACGTTTGTGCCATCGTGAATAGTAGATTACGACAATTTTAACTATCGAAACGACAACACGTTTCCCAAAATTTACCACAAATGAGCTGTAAGGGAAATGAGAGATTGTTTAGGCCCATTAAAAGAGAAACCCATTAATTATCACTTTTAGGTTTAGGCCCAAACCACCACATCATCTTCTTCATTTCTACCCCCACAGACCCCCACCTGCTCGATTGTTTCTTCACCAGTTCAGCCATTACAGTTGAATTTCACTTCCATATTTTCGGATACTAAAAATTAATCTTATACTCCATCACTTTAGGTTCCTAACTTCTTCAATTCAATTTAAGGTGTGTACAAGTCCAATTCTTAAGTGTGTCCAATCAAAATATACCATATACTCTCTAAAAGTTTTTGGTATCTAACATAGGTCCATGGACCTACCTTGGACCTATGTAGATCCGCCCTTGGATGATAAATGAGCATGGTGGAAGATGATAGTAGAATCCAATATTTCCTTTCGGAAAAGAAAGCTTTTGATTTGCACGTAGGTTTTCGTTTTAAACCCCCTCTTTTGAAGGCTGGACCATTTCTCTCCACAAAAAAACACGGAGAAATGTGCTTAACAAAAATATAATTACTTTGAAAATGCATACAAAGCTATTTATCACTTTTCTTAGCTCCAAGCAAACACTGAAAATTAATAGTAATGACATCCCATCTCTCCTCTTTTATTCATTGCACACTTTTAATCGATCTCTTTATGTCATCTCATATACAAGTCACTCACTCTTTATTCCACTTTTTTAATGACATCGCACATTTTTCATCCTTATATATATATATATATATATATATATATATATATACATATATATATATATTATTATATATATATATATATATATATATATATATATATATATATATATATATATATATATATATATATATATATATATATATATATATATATATATATATATATATATATATATATATATATATATATATATATATATATATATATATATATATATATATATATATATATATATATATATATATATATATATATATATATATATATATATATATATATATATATATATATATATATATATATATATATATATATATATATATATATATATATATATATATATATATATATATATATATATATATATATATATATATATATATATATATATATATATATATATATATATATATATATATATATATATATATATATATATATATATATATATATATATATATATATATATATATATATATATATATATATATATATATATATATATATATATATATATATATATATATATATATATATATATATATATATATATATATATATATATATATATATATATATATATATATATATATATATATATATATATATATATATATATATATATATATATATATATATATATATATATATATATATATATATATATATATATATATATATATATATATATATATATATATATATATATATATATATATATATATATATATATATATATATATATATATATATATATATATATATATATATATATATATATATATATATATATATATATATATATATATATATATATATATATATATATATATATATATATATATATATATATATATATATATATATATATATATATATATATATATATATATATATATATATATATATATATATATATATATATATATATATATATATATATATATATATATATATATATATATATATATATATATATATATATATATATATATATATATATATATATATATATATATATATATATATATATATATATATATATATATATATATATATATATATATATATATATATATATATATATATATATATATATATATATATATATATATATATATATATATATATATATATATATATATATATATATATATATATATATATATATATATATATATATATATATATATATATATATATATATATATATATATATATATATATATATATATATATATATATATATATATATATATATATATATATATATATATATATATATATATATATATATATATATATATATATATATATATATATATATATATATATATATATATATATATATATATATATATATATATATATATATATATATATATATATATATATATATATTGATTTATAAAAATTCCATTAAGTTTAACATATATATAAAATTTATATATAATATAAAAGTTAAGTTCTTGAAACAATACTAAACCAACTTTATCTCTCTTACTAATGATGCTTATTAAATTTCTTAATGATTCATTTAGCAATGGATTAAGGATAACCGGTTTAATGTTGAATACCATATAGCAATCAATTTTGCCATCAATACATGTGTTTTCAATTCATGCCTTCAACTGAAGTTTCTTTTGATTGCTTCGTATCTCTCCTTATGGTAATCAAAAAGACCATGACATTGAATAGCAATTAAAGTTAATTAGGGTCAAAGATCCATAAACTGATAATCAACTTCTTAGTTCTTTAAAGAACCAACACATTACCACGCCACCATAGACCACCTCATCACCGCATTTTGCCCCTCCGGCCTACCACTAAACGGTTCCACCAGGTTTGTTGTCTTCTTCTTTTACATAATGTGTCATTGCTTATTAGGTGTTTGATGTTATGTCTCAAAGAAACGGTTCCACCATGTATTTCTCGCTACAAGGTGATATTTTTCTCATTTTTCATATTGTCAAGTGTTAGCTGAATGATGTTGTTTACATTTGTAAGAGAATCATTGAAGATGAGAACATACGATTGTATGTTTACAATTATCGTTTTCTTTAAATGTTATTGTATACTATAATTGTGAGAAATAGTATCTCCTGTTGTATTCATTGTAGTGAGAAGGCTGAATATAAGGGTAGTGTGCTTCTAGAAATCAACAATGAGATACTCTAATATGAGATTATAAGGTACATAGTTTGACAGTTTGTTCTCGAAAGTCAATATAATTTTTTTTTGGTTGTTAGTTTTAACATAAGCAAGGACTATTGTCTAGCAAGTATCTATTTAATTCCATCATATCATTTAGAGTAAATTACAAATTTGGTCCCTGTCGTGGGTCAAAAATTACCGTTTTCGTCCCTACCTTTCATATATTACCGTTTTGGTCCAAAAAACTTTGGTCCGTCAACGCTTTTGGTCCAATTTTCTAAACGGACGTTAAACACCCATCACGTGATCTGCACGTGATGGGTATTTTAGTCTTTTCATTAGCACAGGGACGAAAACGGTAATTTTTGACCCACGACAGGGACCAAAATTGTAATTTTTGACCCACGAAAGGGGGGTATAAAAACAAAAATAAACCTAACTCTAATCTCATTTCTCACACTCCTCCCTCCTCCCTCTCTTTGGCAGCCGCCCCCTTCCCCTTTTTCTCTCTAATTTCGGCCAAGAACAACCACCATCAACCACCAACCGGCCGCCGCCAACCACCACTATATTCCGGCCGGCCGCCGCCACAAACCACCATCTACCTTCATAATTCTTCATCTTTTCTTCTTATTCTTTTACATTTGGGTAAGTATTGATTGTTGATCATCAAAATCACGAATCTTCTTTCATATTTTCTTATAAATCTCGGCTATGTATATATATATATATATATAATATAAAAGTTAAGTTCTTGAAACAATACTAAACCAACTTTATCTCTCTTACTAATTATGCTTATTAAATTTCTTAATGATTCATTTAGCAATGGATTAAGGGTAACCGGTTTAATGTTGAATACCATATAGCAATCAATTTTGCCATCAATACATGTGTTTTCAATTCATGCCTTCAACTGAAGTTTCTTTTGATTGCTTCGTATCTCTCCTTATGGTAATCAAAAAGACCATGACATTGAATAGCAATTAAAGTTAATTAGGGTCAAAGATCCATAAACTGATAATCAACTTCTTAGTTCTTTAAAGAACCAACACATTACCACGCCACCATAGACCACCTCATCACCGCATTTTGCCCCTCCGGCCTACCACTAAACGGTTCCACCAGGTTTGTTGTCTTCTTCTTTTACATAATGTGTCATTGCTTATTAGGTGTTTGATGTTATGTCTCAAAGAAACGGTTCCACCATGTATTTCTCGCTACAAGGTGATATTTTTCTCATTTTTCATATTGTCAAGTGTTAGCTGAATGATGTTGTTTACATTTGTAAGAGAATCATTGAAGATGAGAACATACGATTGTATGTTTACAATTATCGTTTTCTTTAAATGTTATTGTATACTATAATTGTGAGAAATAGTATCTCCTGTTGTATTCATTGTAGTGAGAAGGCTGAATATAAGGGTAGTGTGCTTCTAGAAATCAACAATGAGATACTCTAATATGAGATTATAAGGTACATAGTTTGACAGTTTGTTCTCGAAAGTCAATATAATTTTTTTTTGGTTGTTAGTTTTAACATAAGCAAGGACTATTGTCTAGCAAGTATCTATTTAATTCCATCATATCATTTAGAGTAAATTACAAATTTGGTCCCTGTCGTGGGTCAAAAATTACCGTTTTCGTCCCTACCTTTCATATATTACCGTTTTGGTCCAAAAAACTTTGGTCCGTCAACGCTTTTGGTCCAATTTTCTAAACGGACGTTAAACACCCATCACGTGATCTGCACGTGATGGGTATTTTAGTCTTTTCATTAGCACAGGGACGAAAACGGTAATTTTTGACCCACGACAGGGACCAAAATTGTAATTTTTGACCCACGAAAGGAAAAATGTAATTTTTACCCACGACAGGGACAAAATTGTAATTTTTGACCCACGACAGGGACAAAATTGTAATCTTTTCATTAGCACAGGGACGAAAACGGTAATTTTTGACCCACGACAGGGACCAAAATTGTAATTTTTGACCCACGAAAGGGGGGTATAAAAACAAAAATAAACCTAACCCTAATCTCATTTCTCACACTCCTCCCTCCTCCCTCTCTTTGGCAGCCGCCCCCTTCCCCTTTTTCTCTCTAATTTCGGCCAAGAACAACCACCATCAACCACCAACCGGCCGCCGCCAACCACCACTATATTCCGGCCGGCCGCCGCCACAAACCACCATCTACCTTCATAATTCTTCATCTTTTCTTCTTATTCTTTTACATTTGGGTAAGTATTGATTGTTGATCATCAAAATCACGAATCTTCTTTCATATTTTCTTATAAATCTCGGCTATGTATATATATATATATATATAGATCCGAAAATCTTTACAAATATATGTATTTAAACCCGTTTTTCTTGAGATTTGCTCATATATATATATTTTCGGATTGTGTTTGAGTATATATATCTTTAAATCCGAATTCTTTGACAAAATACATATGTTTTCGGTTGTATATGAGTATATGTATATGTATATATGCGAAATCCTTTAGATCCGAGATGTTTGAGCCAAAAACCTTTAAGATCCGAAATCTTTTCATAAATATATATGTATTTCGGTTGTCTAAGTGTGTAAGTGTATGTTTATGCCCGATATCTCTGAATCCGAGAATAATGAACCGAAATCCATGAAATCCGGAAACAATGAGTCCGAAATCCTCTAAATCCGAAACCTTTTGGTCCGAAATCTTTATTCTTGGTAAGATTGATGTTATTTGATTTTTGGTTCTTGTTGATGTATATACAAACCGAAATATTAAAACAAACGGGAATAAAGGTGATTTTTTGGTTGTTTTCGGTTAGATCTAGCCTAGATCCGAGATGTATTCGTGTGTGTGACTTTGAAATCGTGCTGTAACTTCATCCTTGTAACCGGATCTAGATTTGTCCTTGGATTTGGGTCAGTCAACGCCGGCCAAACCGACCGAAATATACATTTTTGGCTTCTAAAATCGATTTCAGTTTGGAATTGTGTTTGGATCTAGTTTTGGGAGTCGTGTCTTCGTCGGTCAAAGTTGGTCAACGCCGGTCAATGGCAGATTCAAATGATATTTTTTGTCAAAATTAGGTTTTTAGGGTATTTGGGTTTAATTTGGATTTTTGGTGGTCAAAATTGATTTAAGATTTGACAAAGTCAAAATTAGGGTTTCTGGTCAAGGTAAAAATTAAGGTTTCTTGGTCAAAGTTAAATTATGATCTAGTCAAATCGGATTATGTACAAAATCGAATCTTAATTGTCATAATATCGGCATAAAGTGGACATGTGACTATATATATATATATAAGGACTTCAAAAGACTATATAAAAGAGGAATCCAAAAATATGCACATTGACACCTAAAACATACCCTAAGATGGAATCCAGAAATATTTAAACAATAATAATAAACTGTGCATAAATGTTTATCCCCAATTGTTTGAAGATAAAAGAGATTTGAAGAATTTTGGAAAAGAAATAAGAACATAGAAATATTTATATGGATATAGATTTATATACTGATAGATATAGATATTGATTGAAAACAAAAAATAAAATAAAGAGTAAATTACAGTTTTGGTCCCTGTAGTGGATCAAAAATTACAGTTTTCGTCCTTGTGCTAATGAAAAGACTAAAATACCCATCACGTGCAGATCACGTGATGGGTGTTTAACGTCCGTTTAGAGAATTGGACTAAAAGCGTTGACGGACCAAAGTTTTTTGGACCAAAACGGTAATATATGAAAGGTAAGGACGAAAACGGTAATTTTTGACCCACGACAGGGACCAAATTTGTAATTTACTCTATCATTTAATATGTTCAAGTGTACATTTAAATTTTATTTTCTCTTATTATCTATACACCCGTCTTTATATTAAACATTTATTTGTTCATTCTGTTATGCAGAAGGAAACCATTCTATGCGAAAGAAATAAAGGTACATGATACTTGATCACATACTATTGACTCCTATGTGATAGGTTAAGTATGTTATGCTGATTATAAGTTGTGAATGAACTTATGAGCAAAAAATAAACAACATATTATACTTCTCAATATGTGGAGCCTCATTAGTCAATTTGGACGGAGGCTGTGTTTTTAAAAAGAACAAAAAGAAAAGACAAACAAATGGATATTGAAACTGAGACAAATTAAGAAATGTAACAAAGCAATCAGTTTTATGATTAATGAAGTAATTTTAAGGGATTGACATAAAAGTTTGTGAGGAACTTCATATTTTGTTTGGTTGGTCATGAAATAAGTCAAATACACAAAGGTAAAAAAAATAAACAACATAACACTAGCAGTTGTAGAGATACTTACATGTTGCGATTATCTCTCGCTTATTATAATTTACAACATCGAACATTGAACCTGATGGATTAGTCAAGATAAACCTTTATTTGATATTTGTTTAGTGGGGCATTATTGTATGTTGATTTCGTATACTACTAATTTGAAAGGTAAATGCTACATGTTAAAAAATTTCACATCGATTTATGTATAACTGGGTCATTTTGATTGATATTATCTCTAATGGTTCGACTTGGATAACTACAAAAATCAGTTGAATAGGAAATGGGATCAATGGTTCGATGAAATCAGTAATTTCTAATTTAACAATCTCATTGCAAGAGCTCAGATGGATCATTTGTGATTCGGATTGTAACATCCGTGAATTTTGACCCGTTGACTTTTTGATGTAATTCGACTAACAAACTTGTTGAATGAAATAATTGAGCCCATTTGTGATTATATGACTATGTGGTATGTTAGTCGGGTCGTTAATATGTTTGTTTAACGTTTATTGTATAATCAATTGTAAATTGGCTTGGGGGAAATGGGTCGACCCATGGGTAGTCCATGACCCATGGGCCAACTAGTTACCCATCCTCCCCCCCCCCCCTTATCCTTTCATTTCATATCTTTCTATCTATCTTCTCTATTTCTCTCAAACAAAAGAAAACCAATTCATTCTTCATCCTCTTCTTGCATCAAATTAGTGTTGGAACGGTTATAACATAGAAATCATAGCCATCTTCATCTCACTTTCGTCATATTGAAGAATCAAAAGCCAAGTTCTTGCATTTTACCCATTTTGACCTAATTTCGGGTTCTAGCTCAAGGAGGAGTTTCGGTAAGTCTAATTCACCCCATTTGTACCTACTTATGTTTGTTTATGCATTTGTAGTCATCTTGAAAGTTTGCAAGTCCTAAATCGGCTTAAATCTTGATTTGGGTCAAACTAGGGTTTAATTAGGGTTTGAAGGGTTTGGATGTGATTATGATGTTTTGAATCGAAACTAAGATAGGGGTTATGTTTATTTATGTTGAAATATGTTTGTATAAGCTTCAAAATGAGTCTTGAAACATCACTAGTCGATTTGGTGACCAAAAATGGAGTTTGGGTTAAGTTTGGTTCGTGTTTGAAGTGTTTTGGAACTGATCTGGGCGCAGGTGCGCCGCACCTCCTCTTTGGTGCGCCGCACCAGGGCTTGGACTGGGTTCCCTGATCGTTTTGTGCGTCGCACACCCTCTTTGGTGCGCCGCACCTGGCTTGGTGCGCCGCACCTCATCAATGGTGCGCCGCACCTTTCCTCCAGTGCAGCAAAACCTGTTTTAGTTTGAAAGGTCGTAACTTTTGATCCGTAAGTCCAAATAAGTCGTATGACCTATCGTTGGAATCGTGAGAGAGTCTAGTTTTCAGTAGTAACACTCTTTTTGTATGAATCTTTTCTCATTTCTAATAAGGTCGAGTCGAATGCGTCTTGTTCCTACCCGTTAAAGTTGTAAAGGTGCTTAGGGTTCGTGACTTGACTTAATTGTGCTAAACCAACTTGTTTATGATTGTAGAGTTGACTTTACGGTATTATGATGTATAATTATAGGTTGTGGACGTGTGGATCCTATTACTCGTTTGTAATCTTATACTAGCTTCTTTGCCGGTCAAGGTGAGTTTCGTATCTCCCTACTCGCTTGAGATTCGGGCTGAAAAGTGTAAACCTTGCGTGTTTACTGGCATTTATTGATTTATTGATTGATTTGGTTTGATTGTTGGATTGTTGATACGGTTATCACGCTTAAATGTCTTGGTTTAAGTTTTGCTAAGTATTTCATTATGTTAGGATAGACGTACATACATGGAAGTCGGTTATGCCTTCATTGGGTTTTAGATGTGGTGGGAAGGCTGCGGGTGACCCTATATATAAGCATCTGGGACTCGAAGGAAGTAGAATCCTCTTAAGTGTATGTACGTATATTTGGTTTAGGTTGAGATTATTGATTTATGATCGGTGATTATTGATTGTTGGCTCACGTTCGTTGAATGTTGGTTCATGATTGATGCATTTACATTTGATTGTAAGCATTGCATACATTGTTGATGACCCTCGGCAGGGGATTGCCGACATCCTGGTGCATAGATGTATGCACCCATTTTGGATGTAGTTCCTGACTCCGAGTATATAGACATATATATCTCGATGATTTTGAGATACAGCCTTGTTCATTGTGATGACAGAAGGGTATCGCTGCATTGGTGACTGGCGTTCACGCATATGATAGGCATGCTTGCTTATTCATGCATTTGGCACTTACATTGATTCGCATATCATTGGTGCATTCTCATTTCACATTTACTTGTCTTGTGTAATCTTGTTGTTGGGCGATGTTGTGCTATGTAGAGGCTTGCTGTAAGTCATGTCTAGCCTCTATTCTTATATTATGATTATTGATGTTGGTTCTTTACGAACCATTACTACAAACTCACCAACCTTGTGTTGACTATGCTTAGTACACTTTTCAGGTAATCAGATTAATCCTGGGCGTGGAGTATAGTTGCCTGCTTGCTTGCTTGCTGTTTAACCCGGACTCTGGACTTTATGGATCAAGGATTCATAGACCTTCTCTTTTGCATTATACTTAGGATTAATTGCCATCTTTTGAATGCTCCTTTGTAACTTTGATGGTTATTGCTCCTTTTGTATTTTGGTACTTGTTCGTATTTGTAATGGATTCACTGAATCTTTATTTGCATTTAGTTCTTGTTCTATTGTAATTCCACCTTGTGCTATATGATTTCCGTAATATTTCGAGCCTCGGCTTGGGGTGTTACACGGATAGAGATGTAGCATTTTTATTGCAAGAATTGAAGTGGACAAGAGGTACCTAACCTTTTCTTGATCTCCAAACCAAGCTCTATACATTTTCCATTCTACTACATGGCTATGTGATGAGATTTAGGTTTCCAACTACATTTTTCTTCTTCAACAACCACCATAAATCTGTTTTTAAGACAATTGTATTGCTATGCAAAAAAAGATAGGTTTTTAAAACAATTAGAAAAAACAAACAAATTTTTCATGAAATCAATTAAAATTTTATCATGTCGTGTAACGCACGGGTCTTAAGCCCTCGTTTTATTTAAAAACTAAAATTTAATTAAACAAAAACATTACATAATAAATAACTAGTAAAATCCGGTCCCGCGTTGCGGGCTTCAACTATTCCGTTGAAACAGTTACATTATTCTAGTATAATTGCGTTGAACTCTCAACCGCCTAATTAAAAATGATTATGTCACTGATAAGTTTATTTCAAATATATATTTATTTAAGGGCATTAGGTTGCTTAGCGCATTACGGAATTTCAATTATTGTGATTAGACTTTGTTATTGATGATGTGTCGCTATATATGTTAGTTAAAAACTTTAACATATGAAGTACATATTTGCTCAAAGTCAAAACCACAAACGATTACGAAAGTTTATATTAACGAATACATATATTTTATATGTGCAATAAACCAAAAATCAAAAATGAAAGAAAAAAAAATTAAATGAAAGTTTTTAATATATTAGTTAAAAACACCAAATAAAAAAAATGTGAGACAAACTAAATAGTGGTACATAATGGTTCAGGATATCGCGACGAAAAAGTTGCAATATATTGGTTGGAAATCCAAAAGTAAAAAAAATGTGAATAAACCAATACGTAACCCGTATTTGAACACCCGAACGAAATGCAATGTGGCAAAATCCAATCAGTGGTTTAAGATGTGTGGTGGACAAATAGTAACTTGCCACGTAGGCGGTTACTATTCATCATGTTACTGTTCATTGTTTCATCCCTATTAATGTTCATGGTTTCATCCCTATTAATACATGGATATAATAAAAACAAACATAATAATACTACATACATAATAAAAAACATAAAATATAAAACACTACATGACTAAAAAAGGATAATGATATATATACCTAATTCATATGCTTAAAGATATGTCTACTCCATATATTACATGACACATGTTCTCCACCAATTCTCTCTCATCATATCTACCTTTGATCTTGTCACATGGCTTGATCTCTTTTTTAGGCCTATCTTTAGGCATACAAGTTAGGCAGATTAATCATTTTCCACTAAAAAGACATACATAATACTAAAATACAATACATAATACTTAAAGCCAACCGAATTGAGAATCGGTAGAGAACACGTCACTGTCTCCGTCATTGCGATGGATGTATTAATAGCGTTCAGAAGACCGGCTAGCGTCGCCAGCTTGAGCTGCGTATTCCTCCCTCTGGTCAGTCTGGTAACCTTCAGGCCGACCACCACCGACACTACCTTGCCAGTATTCCGCGTGCTCAAGCGTGGTTGTTAATGTGGAATAGGCAGCAGTAAGTCTGACAATGATTTGATCCAGCCAATTGATCTTCTGTCGAAGATAAGTAACATACTCATCTTTGATGACACTAGGATTCCGTCCTAAAGGTTTAAGTTGTTCGATTTTGGCTATGTAAGCCGTCTTGTTGTTCGTTATTCTCTGAATCACAGTATTTAGCTCCAATCTGTGTCTGACGTCTTCAAACATGTGATTTTGCATCGACATTTTTGCCTCGAAAACAGTCATACGTGGCCTGGCGTTTGCCATGGTTCTTTTGAAAATGGATTTGTATATATTATGGATGAATGTGTGTGTAAATTTGAAGTATAGTGGAGTGAAGTATAGATGGATGTGTGTGTAACATGAGAGCATATATAGTGAAGGATGTGTGTTGTGTTGTAAGTGTAACACCCGTCGTTTAAAAACTTGGATTTTTCAAAACTTTGCCAAACGGCGTTTAAAATAAGCGGAAAGGATCACTTTCAAAATCTGCCCCATCCGTAACGGATGGTACCTTTAAAATTTGGTGTTACTACAAGCATCGTCAAAACAATAAAAGTAAATCCAAGCTTTGGCACCAACATAAATGCCACATTAATACAAGTCTTTAAGCATACATGAAATAGCCAAACATGAGGCTAAAAGGAAGTCTAAGCGTTTAATGTCTTAGCTAAGCTTCTTTATTCGTCTACCCAAGTCTCACCAAGCTAATCCTCGCCTAGCTCACTTGATTATCCTGAAGGCACAACATTTTCAAAGAACAAGTGTTAGCTAATAAAATTAGCTAAGTAAGATAACATAACTTGAAAACATTTGCCATTTAAATATATTAACAAAATCATCTTTTAATGTTAATATCACAAACATATAGATCATTGCACACACATCTTATCATAACACAATAGGATCATCATATACCTAATGTGCCTAACTTTTCTTTCTTTATCTTTCTTTCTTTACTTTATTTCTTTGCCTAGACGTAGGCTAAGTGACTTATGCCACTTACTTAGGGATGTGGGGTTGTGTGTAGGCGGTCATAGACCATACATGGAGTCCTCACACCCGACATGATGGGTAAACCATTAGGTGGTCCATCGGCGTCGTTAAGGAATGACAAAGTCAATCCTACTGAATAAACCGTTTATGCCTTTACGCATTGGTGGTTAGTTACTTCACCCGGAATACCCAAACGTAACTATGCCACAAGGAGCAACTCAAGTGACCACGTACGCACCAGCCCCGAAGAGCTAGCACGGGTTAAGCTTAACACAAGACTTTACATAATGCTCGAGACTTTAATAGCTTAATTAGTTTAGGCTACTCTTTCACCTAAGCTAATCACATATCATCTTTTACTTTAGGGCCCTTAACGTGCACGTGAACATGGCAATCCTAATCAAAGGACTAGTGACTAGGTGATCAAGCCACACATGCAAGCATATATCATATCATTTCATCATTTCATACATACATAATCATTTCATCATCTCATGCATTTATAATCATTTCATCATCTCATGCATACATAATCATTTCATCATTTCATACATATAATCATTTCATCATTTCATACATACATAATCATTTCATCATTTCATACATACATAATCATTTCATCATTTCATACATACATAATCATTTCATCATTTCATACATACATAATCATTTCATCATTTCATACATCATAATCATTTCATCATTTCATACATACATAATCATTTCATCATTTCATACATACATAATCATTTCATCATTTCATACATACATAATCATTTCATCATTCATACATCATAATCATTTCATCATTCATACATACATAATCATTTCATCATTTCATACATACATAATCATTTCATCATTTCATACATACATAATCATTTCATCATTTCATACATACATAATCATTTCATCATTTCATGCATACATAATCATTTCATCATTTCATGCATTTATAATCATTTCATCATTCATACATACATAATCATTTCATCATTTCATACATACATAATCATTTCATCATTCATACATACATAATCATTTCATCATTTCATACATACATAATCATTTCATCATTTCATACATACATAATCATTTCATCATTTCATACATACATAATCATTTCATCATTTCATACATACATAATCATTTCATCATTTCATACATACATAATTATTTCATCATTTCATACATACATAATCATTTCATCATTTCATACATACATAATCATTTCATCATTTCATACATACATAATCATTTCATCATTTCATACATACATAATCATTTCATCATTTCATACATCATAATTATTTCATCATTTCATACATACATAATCATTTCATCATTTCATACATACATAATCATTTCATCATTTCATACATACATAATTATTTCATCATTTCATACATACATAATCATTTCATCATTTCATACATACATAATCATTTCATCATTTCATACATACATAATTATTTCATCATTTCATACATACATAATCATTTCATCATTTCATACATACATAATCATTTCATCATTTCATACATACATAATTATTTCATCATTTCATACATACATAATCATTTCATCATTTCATACATACATAATCATTTCATCATTTCATACATACATAATCATTTCATCATTTCATACATACATAATTATTTCATCATTTCATACATACATAATTATTTCATCATTTCATACATACATAATCATTTCATCATTTCATACATACATAATCATTTCATCATTTCATACATACATAATCATTTCATCATTTCATACATACATAATCATTTCATCATTTCATACATACATAATCATTTCATCATTTCATACATACATAATTATTTCATCATTTCATACATACATAATCATTTCATCATTTCATACATACATAATCATTTCATCATTTCATACATACATAATCATTTCATCATTTCATACATACATAATCATTTCATCATTTCATACATACATAATCATTTCATCATTTCATACATACATAATCATTTCATCATTTCATACATACATAATCATTTCATCATTTCATACATACATAATCATTTCATCATTTCATACATCATAATCATTTCATCATTTCATACATACATAATTATTTCATCATTTCATACATACATAATCATTTCATCATTTCATACATACATAATCATTTCATCATTTCATACATACATAATCATTTCATCATTTCATACATACATAATCATTTCATCATTTCATACATACATAATCATTTCATCATTTCATACATACATAATTATTTCATCATTTCATACATACATAATCATTTCATCATTTCATACATACATAATCATTTCATCATTTCATACATACATAATCATTTCATCATTTCATACATAATAATCATTTCATCATTTCATACATACATAATCATTTCATCATTCATACATACATATTCATTTCATATTAAACACATAAGCATTTAATCACATAATCCCTTATAAGGCACATAAACATAATAGACCTAACGTTAACTAACGGAAAGTCAAATAGTCAAACATAAAACGTTTGGGATGTTACAATTACCTCCCCCTTAAGAGGATTCCGTCCTCGGAATCGCCTCGGAAGTGAACAAATCTGGATATTTCTCTTTCATCACTGCCTCGGTCTCCCAAGTTAAACTTTCACCGTGGTTATGCTTCCATTTAATCAACACAAGATCAATCAACTTTCGGCGAAGTTTCTTTTGCTTTCTTCCGAGTATCGCTACTGGTTCATCCACTATTCTTTTCTGAGGATTAATGCTCACATCCTTAATTGGAATAACACTTGACTCATTGGCCAAACACTTCCTCAAATACGAAACATGAAATGTGTGGTGAATTCCATCCAATTCTGGGGTAGTTCTAATTGATAAGCTACATCCTTGATACGTTTCAGAATTTTGAAAGGTCCTATGAAACGTGGGCTTAGCTTTCCTTTCTTTCCAAAACGAATTACTCCTTTCCATGGGGAAACTTTCAGCATTACCAAATCACCAACTTGGAATTCAATTGGCTTCCTTTTCTTGTCGGCGTAAGTCTTTTGTCTTTCTCTAGCCACACGAAGTGCTTCCTTTGCCACATTAACTTTTTCAGCTGAGATTTCAATGATTTCAGGACCCGTAAACTGCTTTTCACCGGGTTCCATCCAACAACTCGGAGTCCTACATCTCCTACCATAAAGCATTTCAAATGGTGGCATTCCAATACTTGCATGATGGCTGTTATTATAAGTGAATTCGATCAATTTCAAGTGTTCATCCCATGCTCCACCATATTCTAATACACAAGCTCTCAACATGTCTTCCAACGTTTGTATGGTCCTTTCACTTTGCCCATCAGTTTGAGGGTGATAGGCGGTGCTCAAATTAATTCTAGTACCTAACTCTCGCTGAAGACCCTTCCAAAAGTTAGACACAAATCTCGCGTCTCGGTCTGAAACAATGGATAAAGGAACACCATGCTTTGCTACGATTTCATCCACATACATCTTTGCCATCTTAGTTAGTGGTACATCTTGTCTTGTTGCCAAGAAATGAGCACTCTTTGTCAATCTATCCACAATAACCCATACCATGTCATTTCCTTTCGGTGTTCTTGGTAGTTTGGTCACAAAATCCATAGTAATATGGTCCCATTTCCATTCCGGAATCTCCAATTGATGCAACATTCCATATGGCTTTTTGTGATCAGCTTTCACACGTGCACACGTCAAACATCTTTCAACAAATGAGCAACTTCTCCCTTAATGTTTGGCCACCAATAGATGGGCTTCAAATCTGCATACATCTTGGTAATACCTGGATGGACTGAATATCTTGACCTATGAGCTTCTTCAAGGATCAATTCTCGGTTATCACCAAGCAATGGTACCCATATTCGACCCTTATAAGTCTTAAATCCACGGCTGTTCGTCTCCATCACAAGTCTTCTCTTCTTTCCAATACTCTCATTATCGATATTATCCTTCATTAAAGCCTTAACTTGTGCTTCCTTGATGCGGTCGAGTAACCCCGACTTGGCTTGAATAACCATGCTCATCAATCTACAAGAAAAATTCTGCACTTTCCTACTTAATGCATCCGCCACCACATTGGCTTTACCGGGATGATATTTAATCTCACAATCATAATCTTTCAGAAGTTCCATCCATCTCCTTTGCCTTACATTCATTTCCTTTTGTGAAAACACATATTGCAAACTCTTATGATCCGTAAACAATGTACATTTGGTGCCATATAAGTAATGCCTCCACAACTTCAAAGCAAACACTACTGCAACCAATTCAAGATCATGGGTCGGGTAATTCTTTTCATGAGGCTTCAACTGACGTGAAGCATATGCAATAACCTTGTCCCTTTGCATAAGGACACAACCCAAACCTGAAATAGAAGCATCACTATAAACAACAAGATCATCAGTACCTTCGGGTAAGGCTAGAACAGGAGCTTCACATAACTTTGTCTTAAGCGTTTGAAAGGCCTTTTCTTGAGCTTCCGTCCATACAAACTTTACTCCTTTCTTTGTCAATTCAGTCATTGGCTTAGCTATTCGGGAGAAATCTTGAATAAACCTCCTATAATAGCCAGCTAAACCGAGAAAACTCTTAATCTCCGTGGGTGTCTTTGGCTGTTCCCATTTAGATACAGCTTCAATCTTGGCAGGATCAACTTTAATACCTCCAGAAGAGATAACATGCCCGAGAAATTGAACTTCTCGGAGCCAGAATTCACACTTGGAGAACTTTGCATATAACTTTTTCTCTCTAAGAACCTCAAGAACAGCTCTTAAGTGCTCACGGTGCTCAGCTTCGGACTTTGAATAAATTAGAATATCGTCAATGAAGACAATCACAAAATGATCTAAGAATGGGCGACATACCCGATTCATTAAATCCATAAAAGCGGCTGGAGCATTTGTCAACCCAAAAGGCATGACAAGAAACTCATAGTGCCCATAACGTGTACGAAAAGCTGTCTTGGCCACATCTTCCTTTTTGACTTTTAATTGATGATAGCCGGACCGCAAATCAATCTTAGAGAAGTAAGAAGCACCATGGAGCTGATCAAAAAGATCATCAATACGCGGGAGAGGATACTTATTCTTAACCGTTCGCTTATTCAGCTCACGGTAGTCTATGCACATGCGCATAGAACCGTCTTTCTTTTTGACAAAAAGAACCGGAGCTCCCCAAGGCGAGGAACTTGGTTGTATGAAACCTTTGTCAAGTAGCTCTTGAAGTTGGGACATTAACTCTTTCATTTCTGTGGGAGCTAAACGATATGGTGCTTTTGCAATGGGAGTAGCACCAGGTACGAGATCAATCTGAAAGATGACCTCTCGGTCGGGAGGAATACCGGGAAGATCATCCGGAAAGACATCAGAAAATTCAGAAACTACATCAACATTAGGGATCGGAGACTTCCCTTTTCGTGTATCGATAACATAGGCAAGAAAGTGATTCTTGTTATGCCGAATGCAATTGAGAGCCTTCATCAAATTAATAATCTTTATGCTCCCCTTCTTCTTGTCTCCATAAACGGAAATGACCTCACCATCCGGAGTAGCGAATCGTACAACCTTTTGAGAACATATAATAGTAGCATCATTTTGAGACAACCAGTCCATACCTATCACTATATCAAAACCGGCTAGAGTGGTAGGCAATAATTGAACCGGAAAAGAGCGACCTTCAATCTCAATAGAACAATCATCATAACCTACTTGAATGTCACTAATGGTACCGTTAGCAATTTCAACCTCTATAGAGCAATCAAGAGGAGTAGTGACCCTATCAAGCTTAGGAGCAAATAAAGTGGACACAAAAGATCTATTTGCACCCGAATCAAAAAGTACAGAAGCAGGTTTTGAGTTAACAAGAAATGTACCGCTTACTACCTCGTCGTTATCCTTGGCAGCTTCGACTGTCAGCTGAAAGGCTCGAGCTTTAGGCTTTTGGACAGCCGTCTTCTTTCCATCATCTCTTCCTTGTGGGCAATCTTTGATGAAATGACCGGTTTGTTGACACCGATAACACTTTGGCTTGTCCTTGCATCCTGAAGTAGGATGACCTGTACCACCACAAGTATCACACCTTCGGGTCTTATCTGAACATGGACCCGAGTGAGGCGCCTTACAAGTACCACACCAATTCTTTGGCTTTGCATAGCTGCTGCCCCCATTTCTTGAAGACGGACCTTTCTTGAACTTCCTATTAGATCCACTTGACCCATCATACTTCCTTTTTAAACCTGATTGCTTATCATCATTAGCTTTCACTACAACCTTTTCACCCTTGAAATCATCATCCAACCTCTTGGACTCCTTAATCGCAGCAGACAATGTAATGTGTTGTCTACAAAGGCCACGATAGCTAGCGGGAAGACCATCACAGTAAGCTTCAACCTGATCCACATCTCTACGAACCAAATGACCAACAAATTTCAGCTTTTCCATAAATGAGTGGGCATACTCAGTTATGGCACCCGGCTTAGCTGTTAAAGCTCTGAATTCTTTCTCAATCAACCTCAGTTCACGAGTACCCACATATTCTTCCAAGAACTTCTCCTTAAAGGTACCCCAAGGCATATTAGCTAGCACCTCGGGGGTCAAAGAAATAGTAGCAACCCTCCACCAATTTCGAGCATTCTTCTTCAACATACGGGAAGCACACAATACCTTCATATCCTCAGGGCAATAACATGAAGCAACACAACCTCGATATCATCCAACCATTCCATGGCACCTACAGCATCTAGAGTACCATCAAATGCCTTTGCTCCACATTTCTGAAAGCTCTCATACTTAAAGTTACTAGTACGAGGAGCGACTACAACACAAGGCTCCACCACATTATTAACACCATTCACATTAGCAACAACATTTTCAGGAGCAACTTGTGACCTTACCATTGATGGCTCGGTACGGTTTGAGCGGTTGGAGTAATTCCCATCCGTATGCTCATTCCGTTGCAAGCTAGCTTCTCTTTCAGCCCTAAGTTGATTCAACTCCTCTTCATTTCTCAACAAAAGAGCTCGAATAGCCCTCAACTCTTCATGCATTTCAGCTTGAGTAGGAACTTGCTCAATCACGGGGTTAGCTCTATCAATTTCAGACCTTGTAGGTCGCGCACCCGAAAGTGGTCTTCGAGGAGGCCTTAGGTTAAAACCATTTCCAGTCCCGTTTGGATTAACCGGAGCATCGCTAGCATTAGCTCCATCTCTTTGACTACTAGCACGGGTATTAACCATCCTTCTACAATTTTAGTGACAAATGTTAGAGATGAATCGAATGAGAACAAGGTATGGTCAGGCCTACTAAATTACATAAGCATAACATAAACACATATAAGCCATAAACCTACCCTCACACTCATCCCAACCCATCCTAAAAGCATTTTCCTCATAGAGCTAAAGCATTACTACTTAAGCCAATCATTTCTCGTACGGTTTAAGTCCAAAATCCTAAGGTCTTGGTCGAATTTTGGTTCACTTAAACCATTTCTCTGATACCAACTTGTAACACCCGTCGTTTAAAAACTTGGATTTTTCAAAATTTTGCCAAACGGCGTTTAAAATAAGCGGAAAGGATCACTTTCAAAATCTGCCCCATCCGTAACGGATGGTACCTTTAAAATTTGGTGTTACTACAAGCATCGTCAAAACAATAAAAGTAAATCCAAGCTTTGGCACCAACATAAATGCCACATTAATACAAGTCTTTAAGCATACATGAAATAGCCAAACATGAGGCTAAAAGGAAGTCTAAGCGTTTAATATCTTAGCTAAGCTTCTTTATTCGTCTACCCAAGTCTCACCAAGCTAATCCTCGCCTAGCTCACTTGATTATCCTGAAGGCACAACATTTTCAAAGAACAAGTGTTAGCTAATAAAATTAGCTAAGTAAGATAACATAACTTGAAAACATTTGCCATTTAAATATATTAACAAAATCATCTTTTAATGTTAATATCACAAACATATAGATCATTGCACACACATCTTATCATAACACAATAGGATCATCATATACCTAATGTGCCTAACTTTTCTTTCTTTATCTTTCTTTCTTTACTTTATTTCTTTGCCTAGACGTAGGCTAAGTGACTTATGCCACTTACTTAGGGATGTGGGGTTGTGTGTAGGCGGTCATAGACCATACATGGAGTCCTCACACCCGACATGATGGGTAAACCATTAGGTGGTCCATCGGCGTCGTTAAGGAATGACAAAGTCAATCCTACTGAATAAACCGTTTATGCCTTTACGCATTGGTGGTTAGTTACTTCACCCGGAATACCCAAACGTAACTATGCCACAAGGAGCAACTCAAGTGACCACGTACGCACCAGCCCCGAAGAGCTAGCACGGGTTAAGCTTAACACAAGACTTTACATAATGCTCGAGACTTTAATAGCTTAATTAGTTTAGGCTACTCTTTCACCTAAGCTAATCACATATCATCTTTTACTTTAGGGCCCTTAACGTGCACGTGAACATGGCAATCCTAATCAAAGGACTAGTGACTAGGTGATCAAGCCACACATGCAAGCATATATCATATCATTTCATCATTTCATACATACATAATCATTTCATCATATCATGCATATATACTTACCACATACCATTGCAACCTGCATATGAACGTTAATCATCATAAACGGTAAGTAATATATCCCTTTGCAACCTCCCATAGTTACCCGTGAACATAAAATGTACATACATATTCAATTGGAAGGTTTAACTTACGAAAACGTGTTTTGTTGTACCAACAGGTGACAAAAGATGTTATCTTACCTCGATACAGCTTACCAACAAGTTAAGAGTATCTTATAGTGCTTGCTAAGTGCTCCCGACAACCTAGAATGAATATAAGATCGAAATATAAGCTAAACGAAATGTTTTATGAAAACTGGACAAGAGGTGCGCCGCACCCCTCACATGGTGCGTCGCACAAAGTCAACAGGGAGTTCTAAACATAAGCAGGTGCGCCGCACCTACCCCTTTGGTGCGCCGCATAAAATGATCAGAAATTCTGAACATGTGAAATGTGCGCCGCACCTACCCTTGGTGCGTCGCATATCGGGCTTTTGGCTGAACACCATTTTTCCAAAATGGCTTGTGGTGCGCCGCACCACCCTACTGGTGCGTCGCACCTGGAGTGTCGACCAGAAACCTAATCTTTGTTCTATGATCAAACGAATTCCATACCCCAAATCCAACTTGGGACTTAAAATTAATCCTTTCAATTGCACTTTCATCAACTTAAACCATCCTAATAATCCCTTTAATAACCTTAAAAATATGAGATGTGTTATTCATTTATTCGCTCTTCTAATTTTATCTATTGATTTATACACATGTCATGATTAAATTATTAAGAGGATAATTGAGCTATTTCTTTTGGCGGAGCGGATTCCCTCGGGCCTCAAGTTACCCTAACATGACTAATCTTGACCCTTAGATGAAAATCAAGGCCAAGATTCAAAGATGATCTTTGAATCTCGGCCCTTGATTTTCAGTGTCAAAGGATTTTAGTTTGAGGGATTTGTTGTATTTGTGGTGGTGGTTGCTTTGGAAAGCGAGAAATAACTTTGTACATACCAGCACCCGTGAATCAAGTCGTGATCTTTTTTGTGAATGTACGTCTTTATCATTCTTGTGGATTACAAATTGAAGTAAAAGACATGGAGCTTCTAGGTTGGTTTGGGTAGCGAATCCACTTCTCGCGGCGGGTTAATTCGACGCTGCTTTTTTGCAATAATTCAATAAACAATTTATCAAACCGAATTGATGATGTTATGTATATTCACCTAAAACATATAATTAATTTTGTTTTATCCTAATCTTAACTACCTTATAAAGCCTTTGACCCTCTTATTTTCTTAAAAAAGAACTTGAACTATCCAAACTACCCATCTCTTTTATATACTAAATTAATATATTCACCTAATATACCTATAATATCTTTAATGAAATTTTTTACAACATACATCACTCAACCCTTAAAATAACTACAATACATCTTTTTATATCAATTACGTTTATATTAATAACACGTCACTATCAACACCGCCGCCACCACCACCCGTCGTCGCCCACCACCACCTCCCTACCACCGCCCACATCACCGCACCAGCCGCATCAATAACTATACAATCAAAAAACAAAAAAAAAAAAAAAAAAAAAAAAAAAAAAAAAAAAAAAAAAAAAAAAAAAAAAAAAAAAAAAAAAAAAAAAAAAAAAAAAAAAAAAAAAAAAAAAAAAAAAAAAAAAAAAAAAAAAAAAAAAAAAAAATCCTTGATTTTCACGTGTAAAGGATTTTAGTTTGAGGGATTTGTTGTATTTGTGGTGGTGGTTGCTTTGGAAAGCGAGAAATAACTTTGTACATACCAGCACCCGTGAATCAAGTCGTGATCTTTTTTGTGAATGTACGTCTTTATCATTCTTGTGGATTACAAATTGAAGTAAAAGACATGGAGCTTCTAGGTTGGTTTGGGTAGCGAATCCACTTCTCGCGGCGGGTTAATTCGACGCTGCTTTTTTGCAATAATTCAATAAACAATTTATCAAACCGAATTGATGATGTTATGTATATTCACCTAAAACATATAATTAATTTTGTTTTATCCTAATCTTAACTACCTTATAAAGCCTTTGACCCTCTTATTTTCTTAAAAAAGAACTTGAACTATCCAAACTACCCATCTCTTTTATATACTAAATTAATATATTCACCTAATATACCTATAATATCTTTAATGAAATTTTTTACAACATACATCACTCAACCCTTAAAATAACTACAATACATCTTTTTATATCAATTACGTTTATATTAATAATCACGTCACTATCAACACCGCCGCCACCACCACCCGTCGTCGCCACCACCATCACCTACCACCGCCACCATCACCGCACCAGCCGCATCACGCGGGCATATGACTATACAATCAAAAAACAAATTAATTAACATATCTATATAGCATATGTATTGAAAAAGTTTAAATGATATCTTAAACGATATATATTTTTAGCTCGTTTGAGTTTCTATGGATCAGTAACTCGAACCGAAAAAAATCAAAATAAAAAAGTGTTGGTTCGTTTCATTAATTTTTTGTTTTTTAGTTCGGTTTTTTATCCCTAGTTGCAAGTTATGTTTTACAGAATTTTCTCTTGAATAATTTAGAAATTAGAATTATAAAAAACTTAAAATGAAATAAATAAAAATCACATGGTGAGGTACTACAGAAAAAACAAGAAAACACACATGTAAATTTTTTTTAAAAATAACATGGTGTCATGATGTTTTTGCAATGCCCTCTTTTAAATACAATAACAATCAAATTGCTCGACGTCCCTGTGTGATCCAATCAGTACTCGATTTATGTTCCAAAGGACATATCAATGAAGCTGTTAATTCTCTCCAGATTTTGTCAAGTAAAGGTCTACGTTTAGACACTAAATCTTTAGCTTTTATATTACAAAAGTGTGCAGATTACAGATCAGTTAAAGAAGGCAAATGGGTTCATTTACATATGAATGTTACGGGTCGAAAAAGACCCGGTACGTTCTTGTCGAATTGTTTGATTCATCTGTACTTGGAATGCGGCAATTGTGTCAGTGCACGTAAGGTGTTTGATGAAATGTCTGTGAGAAATTTGTATTCTTGGAACAATATGATTTCTGGGTATGCTAAGTTAAGGATGATGAACCCCGCTCGGAGTTTGTTTGATCGAATGGAGGAGAAGGATGTTGTGACATGGAATACGATGATTATAGGTTATGCACAGGATGGGGAGTGTGATGAGGCAATGAAGTTTTATAAAGTGTTGAGAATGTTGGATATTGGTGTTAATAAGTTTAGTTTTTCTGGGGTGTTGACGGTTTGTGTGAAAAGAAAGGACTTTTGGCTTACGAGACAAGTGCATTGTCAGGTTTTTTATGTTGGTTTTTTGTCGAATGTGGTTCTTTGTAGTTCGGTTATTGATTGTTATGCAAAATGTGGAGAGATGAATGATGCCAGAAAATTATTTGATGAAATGCCGAATAAAGATGTTCTTGCTTGGACTACTATGGTTTCGGGATATGCTAAATGGGGTGACATGAAATTTGCTAGAGGGTTATTTGATGATATGCCAAAGAAGAATCCAATATCTTGGAATGCGGTAATTTCTGGTTATACGAGGCATGGTTTGGGGTGTGAAGCTCTTGAGTTGTTTGCGGAGATGATGGGTAAAAGTGTTAAACCTGATCAGTTCACTTTTAGCAGTGCTTTATGTGCTTGTGCTACTATTGCTTCTATAAAAATTGGTAAGCAAATTCATGGATTTATGATTAGAACGTATTTCGCACCAAACACTATAGTAGTTAGCTCTCTCATTGACATGTATTCTAAGTGTGGAAATTTAGAACTCGGGCTGCGAGTTTTTAAAATCACGGATGGTAAGCATAACACGATACTTTGGAACACCATGATATCTGCCTTAGCGCAACATGGTCATGGAGAATCAGCAATGGAGCTTTTCTCCTACATGGTTGAATTACAAGTACCCCTAGATAGAATTACGTTTGTCATAGTTCTAAATGTATGTAGTCATTCGGGCCTTGTACAAAAGGGGCTGCACTTTTTCAACACGGTAATGCATGAGCATAATATTATTCCCGATCAAGAACATTATGCATGTTTAATTGATCTTTTGGGTCGAGCAGGGTGTTTTGATGAGCTGGTAAATCAGTTAACAAAGATGCCTGTTAAACCTGATGCTCTTGTTTGGAAAGCTTTACTGGGGGTCTGTAGGCTCCATGGGAACTTAGAATTAGGAAGAAAAGCTGCTGAACGTTTAATTGAGTGTGAACCTCAATCGTCTGTAGGGTATGTTTTGCTATCAGGTATATATGCAGCATCCGGGAAGTGGGAATCTGTAGCGAAAGTGAGAAAACTTATGAACGAAAGAGATATGAGTAAAGATGCAGGAATTAGCTCTTTAGAAAATGAGAACAAGTTGCATGCTTTTACGGTATCAGACAAGTCAGATACTTCAAAAGACGAAATCGATTCAGTTTTGGAGTTTTTAGCTACTCAAACGGAAAAGGATGTTTCCTTTCTTGATGCTTGAAGGTAATGCTTCTGTGTGCCTTCATTTGGATTTCAAGAATGAGATTAACTATATATATTTTTTTACTTACTATTTTGGAGATTGATTTAAAGTTCATAGATTAGAAATCTAGCCAAGTTAGTGATAAGATGGTTACTTTTGCATTAAAAGCACCCTTGATGCTAAGACTTGGGTAGTTGGGTATTGTTAGATATGGTCTGGCTTCATAGAAAATGATTTCGACAAAACTTAAGGCACTTAGGATAATATTTTGTCTTAGTTATCCATTTGTTTCTAAAACTTTTATCATTGTTTAGATATGATCATTTAATTTTCAAAATTTGTACATATATAGTTATTAGAAAGTTTAAACTTTGACGCCATATGTGAACAAATTTTGAAAGCTTACGGCATAAAGTATTATGTGCATATGTGATAAATTTTAAATGTCCGTTAACTAGGTCAATAGAAACTTCATAGTGCAACTGTGTACAAATTAAAAAGAAAGTACTTTTAAGTATGTTAAAATGGGAAGTACATGTAAAATGGAATGTTATTTAAGACTAGCCTAGAGAACAAACCTGATGACAAATGCAAGCTTACATAACAAAAACTAGATTTTTATCCCGCGGAAGACGCGGGTAAGTTTTAATAAAACGGTTTCTAATTAGTTTGTTATTAGTTCATTAAGTTAATTAAATGTAAGACCAAAATATTTGAGATATAGACATATATAGGTAATGTAAAACAAATTTTTGAATGAAATAACATTAGATAACCTTTGAAGTGTGTTGCAATATATATATATATATATATATATATATATATATATATATATATACATATATATATATATATATATATATATATATATATATATATATATATATATATATATATATATATATATATATATATATATATATATATATATATATATATATATATATATATATATATATATATATATATATATATATATATATATATATATATATATATATATATATATATATATATATATATATATATATATATATATATATATATATATATATATATATATATATATATATATATATATATATATATATATATATATATATATATATATATATATATATATATATATATATATATATATATATATATATATATATATATATATATATATATATATATATATATATATATATATATATATATATATATATATATATATATATATATATATATATATATATATATATATATATATATATATATATATATATATATATATATATATATATATATATATATATATATATATATATATATATATATATATATATATATATATATATATATATATATATATATATATATATATATATATATATATATATATATATATATATATATATATATATATATATATATATATATATATATATATATATATATATATATATATATATATATATATATATATATATATATATATATATATATATATATATATATATATATATATATATATATATATATATATATATATATATATATATATATATATATATATATATATATATATATATATATATATATATATATATATATATATATATATATATATATATATATATATATATATATATATATATATATATATATATATATATATATATATATATATATATATATATATATATATATATATATATATATATATATATATATATATATATATATATATATATATATATATATATATATATATATATATATATATATATATATATATATATATATATATATATATATATATATATATATATATATATATATATATATATATATATATATATATATATATATATATATATATATATATATATATATATATATATATATATATATATATATATATATATATATATATATATATATATATATATATATATATATATATATATATATATATATATATATATATATATATATATATATATATATATATATATATATATATATATATATATATATATATATATATATATATATATATATATATATATATATATATATATATATATATATATATATATATATATATATATATATATATATATATATATATATATATATATATATATATATATATATATATATATATATATATATATATATATATATATATATATATATATATATATATATATATATATATATATATATATATATATATATATATATATATATATATATATATATATATATATATATATATATATATATATATATATATATATATATATATATATATATATATATATATATATATATATATATATATATATATATATATATATATATATATATATATATATATATATATATATATATATATATATATATATATATATATATATATATATATATATATATATATATATATATATATATATATATATATATATATATATATATATATATATATATATATATATATATATATATATATATATATATATATATATATATATATATATATATATATATATATATATATATATATATATATATATATATATATATATATATATATATATATATATATATATATATATATATATATATATATATATATATATATATATATATATATATATATATATATATATATATACACAAATATAAGACATGACTAAATTTATGAATGCCAACATCAATATTCATTTTTGCTATATTTGGACAGAATCTAGAAAAGCTAATTCTCACTTTCACAACCTTAAACTCAACTAACCAAATGCTGCAAGATCAATATATAACCGAGCTGAACTTAAAGGTGTCATCCAAAGTTGATAGCAATTCATCAGCCTTACATTGACATCGAGGAGCCAACTCTTCTATCCTCTTCTCATACTTATCTACCGATTTTTTTCTATCACTTTTTCTGCAATATTCAATATAACTCAATACCACTTGAACAATCAAATAAGCTATGTGTAAAGATGGATTTCTTACTTCAACAACAATAACATCATAAGCTAAACATGAGCCCAATATATAATTTTCTATTTCATCGTTAAACTAAAAAAAGTAACATAACTACTTTTTTACCAAATGGCATTGAAGTGATCCAAGAAATAAGTATCTACAATCATCATCATCCTACATCAAAAAATCCAGGCGACATATCCAAGAAATCCAAGTCTTTGCTTGCCCACCTAACATCCAAAAACCCTCAAAATATTTAAGTTATAAGAATACAAAAAGCTGAATGAATATGCATTTAGAGTATTGCATATACTTACCAAGCTGACTAAATATTCATTTATTGATATCAAAGCAAATAGCCACATAGCCACATACAAAAAGCAAACCTACCATCATTTCTATATACAAAAAGCAACATTGAAGTTCTCCTAAGACGCATTCATGCACATAGCCACATACCAAACCTACCATCATTTCTATATAACCTATGAAATAGGCTTGAGCAGATTTAGAAAGACCTACTACAAAGTACAAACCTTTTATGTCGCAACAACAATGGGTTGGGAGCAAAACTTGTTCTTGTGATCATTACGTCTCGCTTTCATCTTGATGTCCTAAATCAAGTATCAAGTGAATCTATAAGCGGGCTCAAATTGTTGGAACATACATTTATACAGTGAGAAAGTAGCCATACCTTGTGTTGAAACTTGTCGATCAACATATAACAAGCCCATCTGCAGATTAATGTAGAAAAACTTAACGAATTATTTGGTTTTATGAATAATGCGAGATTTCTATTTTCCTACCATAACAAAGATACAGGGACTCACATAGAGTTGAAAAAAACGAAATCCTGGATGAGTTGAAGCACTCTGCTGTATACTTGAAGTAGCCCATGAGGACAAGTTTGGAAAATCATAGGTATATGATGTAAATCTAGAGGTGATATTTTCAACCCATTACTTCTATATATGTCGCTTTTAAGTTGTATTCTAGAATCGACCAAGTTGGTTTTTATTCTAAAATGACTTGTTTCCACTCATCCTAGTTTAGACCTTTACCCAACCTTGTTTCCAAAACTTTTGTACAAAATTCTTATATAACAACAAAATATCACAAAAGAGTACATTTTTATAACCATATATTTTGATGAAGCACATGTATAGTTAGAAATATGTAACAACGCTTACAACCTCATATGTTGTTGTAAAAATCACCGAATACAGTCAACCCAACCCTCCTGATTCTGACACATACTTATAACTATAAATGATCAATTTGACTGAAAATAACCTTTATCTCAATATATGTATGATAGAACTTATTAAACCTGCAAAACAAAAAACAATAATATAAACAAAATATAATTAGTATAAATAAAAAGTTAATCCATAAAACAACAAATATCAAAACTTACACATGAATTCCAATCGAGTCGAAGTCTGATTAGGTTATCATCATCATCATCATCATCATCATCATCATCATCATCATCATCATCATCATCATCATCATCATCATCATCATCATCATCATCATCATCATCATCATCATCATCATCATCATCATCATCATCATCATCATCATCATCATCATCATCATCATCATCATCATCATCATCATCATCATCATCATCATCATCATCATCATCATCATCATCATCATCATCATCATCATCATCATCATCATCATCATCATCATCATCATCATCATCATCATCATCACCATCAGCCTTAACAGAAGCAGCTTTACATATATATCGTCATTAGAAGCCGCTTCGCAATTTCACATGTCTATATCCTTGATTTTTTTCTTTCGTCTTCTTTCATCCAAGACAAAAATAAACAAGTTTGATTTATAGATGTATGTATGCATATGCAACAACCCAAAAACTCAAATGTCAAAACAAACTTACATATGAATATAGAAAATAGTCAGTAAGAATATACCATTCATTAACTTAACAACTATCCGCCTTTCACTCAAACAACAAATTGTACCATTTCATCCACTCAAACATATAATGAAACAGTTTATCATAATCAATATAAAAGGAAACAATTATAAGAATTTAATTAAAATAACTCGCCAGTTTGATTACATCCGAAAACTCTATTATAAAGCATGCCAAATACCTGCAACCATAAAGAGCAAGAAAAACACCCTTTTTGCCACTCTACACAAGACCTATTCAAAACATTGTGGTGACCTAAAAAAATCACCCGAGAACAACCAAGTTTTTGTTTATGCAATATATCAAAAAAGCAAACAAATTTTGTATCAATATAACATTTTGGGTATGAATATCAAATAGGCTCAGACATGTTGAAGTAAGATTAATGGTTCAACATGGCTGCATCAAAAAAGGTTGGCATGCAACCACAAGGTCACATACACACCTCAAGTGCCATGCCAAGGAACACATAACCTCTTACTTTTTTTGAATGTAAACACATCATCATAGCCAATCTAAAAGGGACAATCATCATATTAAGCTATTGAAATAGTCGAAAGGCTCAAACATGTTGAAATAACAGTAATGATTCAGCATGGCTGCATCAAAGAAGGTGAGCATATGACAGCAAGGTCACATACACACCTCAAATGCCATGCCAAGGAACACATAACCTCTTACTTTTTTTGAATGTAAACACATCATCATAGCCAATCTAAAAGGGACAATCATCATATTAAGCTATTGAAATAGTCGAAAGGCTCAAACATGTTGAAATAACAGTAATGATTCAGCATGGCTGCATCAAAGAAGGTGAGCATATGACAGCAAGGTCACATACACACCTCAAATGCCATGCCAAGGAACACATAACCTCTTACTTTTTTTGAATGTAAACACATCATCATAGCCAATCTAAAAGGGACAATCATCATATTAAGCTATTGAAATAGTCGAAAGGCTCAAACATGTTGAAATAACAGTAATGATTCAGCATGGCTGCATCAAAGAAGGT
>CM067167.1:193150704-193153204 GCA_034093135.1 Erigeron breviscapus | reverse complement strand
CTTTCTCTTCTTCAACCTCTTCTGCTTACACCGCTACTGACCCCCTTGCCCTTGTCTCTGCTGAGCACATTAATTTTAATAGTGGTGCCAGCTCTTCTCATCTCCCACCTCCTATTCAGTCTCTTGTTAATGATCTCGATGCTGATGAGAAACAAGAGATGTTCAGCGACTTTATGGATTTTGCCTTAGTCGCTGGTAAGAGGTACTCCCGTAAATGGAACAACCGTAAGTCGGTTGCTCCATACAAGCCTCCTGTTGACAAAACTCAAGAGGAGTGCTGGAGATGTGGTAGAAAGGGACACTACCAAAAGGAGTGCAGAGTTGCTTTACCAACTCCAGCTGCTCCTAAAACTAATCCTTCCAAACCTGCTGATGAGTACAGGAACAAATACTATCAGCTAAAAGCCAAGGTTGCTGAAATGGAAGATGCAAAAACTCCAGCAAAAGGGCTGGTAGCTGAAGAGCACGACTGGGCCGAATCAGATGATTCAGACAGTGAAGAATACGTCGATGCCATGTGTCTTATGGCACTCGCTGATGGTGATGCTCTGACTAACGACCAAGTCTCTTCCAGTCAGTGGGTAAACGTCACCATTAAAAAGGTATGTGCTCACTCTTCTGCCTCTGACGAAGATAAACCTAAAATCTTCGAATCTCTTCTCTGTGATATCCAGTTCGTTGAATCAATACGAGCTGATATCCAATCCAAACTTGACTCTGTCTGTTCAGAGTTGAGTGAAAAATCTGAAAAACTCAATGAGTTGAGAAATGTTCACGTTGAACTTCAATCTCATGAGTTGTTGGCACAAAAGGTTCAACTTGAGAATGAAAGACTCAAGCTTGAAGTTGCCAACCTTAAGAAGATTGTGACCTCCTGGTCAAAAGCTTCCAGGTTTCACCACCAGTGTTTAAACGAACAAGTCCTGCCCAAGTTCAGGCAGTAATAGGCGGTGACTTTAATGCCGCTGCCTCGCTTTCTGACTTGTTCAATGATGAGGTGAAGCCTGAAATTTCTATTCCTCCATCTGCTGTCATCTCTCCTGAAGAGATGAAGAAATGGTATTTTGTTAGGGGTCTTAACGATTACCACAATGAAATGGAAGCTGGTACTACCACTTCTACTACCAGTGACCCATCTAATCCTGCTGAGGAAAATGGTGCTGGCTCCCCAGCAAGCACCAGCAACCCCTATCCTCATCTTCCATTATTGGCATGATGCCAAACGAAGGAAGAGTTCAATACTCTTCTGGGGAATCTTTTGAAGGGGATATTGGTACTGACGGTTTTAAACCCATCGCTCCTCAGCAACTCACCATCAGACCTTCTGAACCCTTCAGAAGAAGTAAGGTTGTTGTTCCCTATGACTATAGCACGCCTCAGCGAGCTAATCATATCAGTCAGCAACCTCAACCAGTTGCTCAACCCTCTTCTTCTTCATCTTCTCAGCAAGCTCCTACCCTTGCTGACAGCAAAACTGTGCAGGATGATCGTGTCATGCAGAGACGCGTCAGGTTTGGTGACGCTAGATATCAGCAAGTTGGATCATCAAAAGTCCGACCTGCTGATAGACAAGTCCACCAGCATGTACCACAATTGATGCCTACTCCTATTTTGAGGCATAAAACTCCTTAAAAAGAGAGAATATCTAATACCCAAAATAGGTCTGTCACTCCTCAAAGAGGACACTTGCCTCATCAGCAAGTAAGACCTATCACTCCTCAAAGAGGACACTTGCCTCATCAGCAAGTGAGATCTACTACCCCTAATAGGCAATACTTACCTCATAGGAAAATGAGGTCTGTTACACCTAATCAGCAACCTAGATCGATCACTCCCAAAAGAGTGCATCCATCTCAGCAGGGTCCTTCTTCTTCTTCTCACCCTGCTGTTAATCTAGCATGGAGTGTAGAAAGGGATCAAAAATCCCCTCTACCTCTCAATCTGAGGATCCAAGAGGAAAATCCATTTTGGGTCCTGCTCCTAAAATGCCTCAGCTTACACTTAAGCATAAGCAAAAGTCTAAGCAAAAGAAAAAGGCATCTTTCTCCGTTGACCCTAAAATTAACGAGCTGGCTCAGCAAGTTAATGATCTTTCCTCTCAACTGAAGGAATTCTTCCTTCAAAATCAAAAAGGCAGCACCTCTGTTAAAAAATGCTACATATGTGGCAGCAGAGGTCATGTTGCTTCTGATTGTGACAACTCCAGGGATGCTCCTGAAGTTGACATTCAACCTAATCCTTCTTCTTCAGTGGCTGCTTCCTCCTCCACTTTGGTCAGCGACAGCTCTGCTTCTGCTGATCACATGAATAGTGTAGGAGAGTCAACCGATCTCACTGAAGAGAACATTGTTGAATTCATTGCAGCTCAGCGAATCTCCTTTCCTCTCTCTCAAGAGATCATTATTAATGGTCGTGGTAGCATTCTGGTTGAGTATGGGAACAACAATCAAGTCAGCAACTTGACTGTTCTAGATACTGGAGCCACTGTCACCTTGCTGAT
>CM067167.1:193065302-193149704 GCA_034093135.1 Erigeron breviscapus | reverse complement strand
ATTTATATTCAAGTAATACTAGTCCAATCTAGTGCTTATTAGACTTGTTGTATTTTACATTCTGGGTTAACCATCTAGAGAGTTTGGGACTCACAATTGGTATCAGAGCAGAAGGCTAAACATTGCCTAGATCTGTTTCTTTGATGGCCAACTCAGAAAATACACAAGGAAATTTTAATTTTGGTCCTGATCCTAATGCTAATGCTAATGATCAAAATAATGAACCACCTGTTAACACTAATCCACCACCTCCTCCTCCTACTCCTGCTTCTCCACATGTGCATGTGCACTATTCAAATAATCATGTTCCTAAATTCAGTGGGAATAGCGATGAATTTGGTACGTGGAAGGCTAGGATGATATTGCATATCACTGGTATTGAGAGAAACATGATGAAAATTTTAAACGAAGGACCTTATGTCCCCACATCACCTCTCAATGCTCTTCTTGATCCAACTGGATCTAGAAGAGGCAGGGAAAAGAGAGAGGAACATTGGTCTGAAAAGGAGAGGAGATTGGTAAATCTAGATACCCTTCTCAAAAACATGATCCTCGGGGCTGTTCCAGAAACCCTAATTCCCACATTAGTTCTTTTTCCCAGTGCTAAAACCATGTGGGATGAACTAATGAACCAGTTGAAGGAGGAGATGACACCATTGTCACCAGAAAAGTCTCCTTAAACAAGAGGTATGAGTCATTTTTTGCTCAGCCAAATGAGTCTCTCACTGGTACTTACACCAGATTTATGAGTATCATAAACCAGTTGAGAGGTCTCGGGGTTGAGAAGGACAAGGATATACTTCTGGAGAAATTTTGTGATATTCTACCCACCAAATGGTCTCACATGATCCTGGTTTTACGACAAGGTAAAACTCTGCACACTCACACCCTGTCAACTCTGTATGGAGCGTTCAGATACACTGAGGAAAATCAAGCTCAGAGAGTTGTGGCAGAACAAGATGCTTATAACCATGCCTCCAGTACTCCTACTGTGGTTAGTCATACTGAACCACAAAGTACAACACTGATATCTTCTGAGAATGTATTTTCTATGAAGAAGATGGTGTCTGAACTCATGGATTCTGGAGAAGCCAGTCAAATCTCTCCAGACTGTGATGAAGCTGAAGATGATGACCTGGTTGCTATGATTGCTAAAACGTTTAACCGTTTCAAAGCAAGAGCAAATAGGCCATCTGGACAATTTGCATCCAGTTCTTCAACTGATAAGACCAATTTGACATGCTTTAAGTGTGGCAAAAAAAGGTCATTTCATGAAAGATTGCAGGTCCAGTCAGTTTGTATCCCAGCCTGGTCCATTTAATTCAAATAAAAAGCCTGATGATAGCTATAAATCTAAATACAAAAAGCTTAAGGCTCAGATTGCTCTCATGGCACAACAAATGGAAAATAATAATAAGTGCATGATTGCAATAACTGAAGAAAAGTAGGTTCCTTCTGATGATTCATCTGCTGATGAAGAAGAAGAAAGAGATTGCTGTTACATGGCTCTGGCAGACGAAGAGCACCTGGTAAAGGAAGATGTCACATCTGGACGATGGGTGGACATTGTTATCAAAAAGGGCGATCGAAAGAAATATATCTGGTATCTTGACAGTGCAGCTGGCAGGACGATGACCGGATGTAAGACCCTGCTGGAGGAGTTCGTAATTTCTGACGGACCCTCCATTACTTTTGGAAATGATGGTTGTGGAAAGACTGAGGGATATGGTGTTCTGAACAATGGACAAGTCAAATTCAGACGAGTTGCATTTGTGAATGGTTTGAAATATAACCTGATCAGTGTATGCCAACTGTGTGATGATGGCTATCAAGTTTTATTCAATATTGCTCAGGGCATCGTATTCAACAAGGACTGGAAGGTAGTGTTGATTGCTCCCAGAAAAGGGAATGTGTACGTGATGGATATGGAAAGCTCTCCTTCAGAGCAGTGTTTCAATGGTCAAGCTGATGAAGACACAAACTGGTTATGGCATAAAAGGTTATCCCATTTAAATTTCAAAAATATTAATAAGTTGTCTAGAAAACAACTGGCAGATGGGATACCTTCAGTTTCCTTCAAAAAGGAAAGCCCATGTCCAGGATGTGAGATGGGTAAGCAGAAACGTACCAGTTTCAAGACCAGACAGAATTTCAGCATATCTGAACCTCTTCATATGCTTCATATGGACCTCTTTGGTCCAGTGAATGTTCAGACTTGTGCTGGTAAAAGATACACCCTGGTGATCGTAGATGAATTCTCCTGATATTGTTGGGTTATCTTTCTCAGGTCTAAAAGTGAAGCTGCTGCTGAAATCATCAGTCTTATCAAGCAAATTGAGCTCAAGTACAGTCGAAAGGTGTGTCAGTTAAGAAGTGACAATGGAACAGAATTCCAGAATGCAACTCTGGAGTCATTCTGTACTGACACTGGCATCTCCCAGAATTTCTCATCAGCCCGCTCTCCAGAACAGAATGGAGTGGTGGAAAGAAGAATCGAACGCTGATAGAAGTTGCCAGGAGTATGCTTGCTGAATCTGGTCTGTCTACCAGTTTCTGGGCGGAAGCAATTGCTACTGCTTGCCACACCCAGAACCGATCAGTGTACATCAAAAGACACAAAAAGACAGCCTATGAAGTCTTAAGAAATAGAAAACCAAATATTGGTTATTTTCACGTTTTGGATGTCCAGTTTACATCCTGAATGACTCCAGTCAGTTAGGCAAATTTGATGCCAAAGCTGATGAAGGGTATTTCTTAGGCTATTCAGCCATTCGCAAGGCCTTCAGAGTCTATAACAAGAGACTGGAGAAGGTCCATGAGTCTATTCATGTCACATTTGATGAATCAAATGCTGCAATCAATAAAAAGCCAACCCTTGATACTCCTCCAGTAACTCCAATTGTCTTCTGTGAATCTGATCCTATCAACTACAATAAAGATTCAAAAGACAGTTTCCAGTCATTCTGATCTGGAACCTGTTCAAAAAAAGAAACTCTCCAGTAGTACTCCATTCTATCCTTCAATTATTTTCAAGCTACCTTCTGAAATTAATATTGGATCAGATGTTCGTACTACTCCCCCAGTATCAGTCCCAGTTGAGACTGAACCAGTACTTCAAGAAATGCCTTCAATAGAAGAATTTCATGATGCAAATCGTGATTTAAATGACTCAGATGAAGATGCTGAAGTAGTCTGGCAAGATCCTCCTCCAGAAGTAACACCAGAGGAGATTCAACTGAATTTTTGCACTGATATTGTTGTCAGTAACAATCCTGGTCAATACTCCAGATGGACAAAAGCTCATCCTATCGATCAGATCATAGGTGACTCCAGTCGTGGAGTTCTGACCAGAAGAGCCTCCAGTGATCAATGCTTATATGTCAGTTTCTTATCACTGATAGAACCAAAGAAGATTGACGAGGCTATGGAAGATCCAAACTGGGTGACTGCTATGCAAGAAGAGCTTCACCAGTTTGAAAGGAACAAGGTTTGGTACCTGGTTCATTTCCCAGTTGGAAAGAAAGAACCAATTGGAACCAGATGGGTCTTCAGGAATAAGGTAGATGAAGATGGCCACGTAATCAGAAACAAGGCCAGACTGGTAGCACAAGGCTACTGCCAGTCAGATGTCGATTTTGATGAATCATTCGCTCCAGTGGCTAGACTTGAAACGATCAGAATATTTTTAGCATTCGCTGCTCATCATCAGTTCAAGGTCTACCAGATGGACGTGAAAAGTGCATTTTTAAATGGAAAACTTGAAGAAGAAGTTTATGTCAGACAACCACCAGGTTTCGTTGATGAAAAACATCCACATTGGGTATATCGTCTGGACAAAGCACTCTATGGTCTCAGACAAGCCCCACGTGCCTAGTATGATACTCTGACTAAACATTTATTGAAAAATGGTTTCAAAAGAGGTGCAATTGACAATACCTTATTTATTCTTCAAGAAAAAGGTAATCTGTTAATGGTACAAATTTATGTTGATGATATTATTTTTGGCTCTACTGATGATAATATGTGCAAGAAATTTTCGAAAATAATGTCAACTGAATATGAAATGAGTTTGATGGGTGAATTAACGTATTTTCTTGGACTCCAGATTAAACAGACCAGAGATGGTATTTTTATTAATCAGGAAAAATATGTTAGAGATCTTTTAAAGAAATATGATATGAACTCTTCACCATCTAAACCCACTCCAATTTCTGCACCATTAACACTGGACTCAGATCCAGATGGTAAATCAGTGAACACCACTGTCAATAGAGGCATGGTTGGTTCACTGATGTATTTAACTGCCAGTAGACCAGATATTATGTTTTCAACATGTTTATGTGCCAGATATCAGTCTAATCCAAAAGACTCGCATATGCTTGCTGTAAAGCGCATACTGAAGTACCTTAAAGGTGTCCCCAGTTTGGGTCTTTGGTATCCCAAAGGCTCATGTATGGATCTAATGGGTTATTCAGATTCAGATCATGCAGGTTATAAGATAGAAAGGAAATCCACTACTGGTGGATGTCATTTCATTGGTGGCAAATTGGTCAGCTGGACCAGTAAAAAGCAAACTTCAGTTTCATTGTCCACTGCTGAAGCTGAATACGTGTCTGCAGCCAGTTGTTGTGCTCAGATACTCTGGATGAAGAACCAGTTGCTTGATTATGGTATTAAGTATTCAAAGACCCCAATCTTTTGTGACAATACTAGTGCCATTGCTATCTCTAACAATCCAATCATGCACTCAAAGACGAAACACATTGATCTCAGGTATCACTTCATTCGTGATAATATTGTGAAAGGCAACATTGAACTCATTTTATTCCCACTGACAAACAACTCGCTGACATTTTTACTAAACCTCTGGATGTCAATACTTTTGAATATCTTGTTGGTGAGTTGGAATGTTAAACCCTTAAATCTGGAACCTTGGTATTGAACGCCATTGTGTACTACTGAGGATCCTTGATTTAAAGATTTATAAATCTATGACTGCTTAGATATTGAATGCCGTTGTGTACTATCTTTGCATTAATAGATTTCTGGATCAACATTCCAGGGGGAAGACTTGAAAGATATTTTTGTTCTTAAAAAATGTTTTAAGTTCAGGGGAATTTATTAATTTATTTTCTCACTGGACAAATTTTCCAGAAAATATTACTGGTACCTTGTAAATGTGTCCCTCTCACTGGTAATTAGATAGGTTGAAGTGCATGTTTGAGGTGACTTTTGTCTCCTTGTAAATGTGTCCCTCTCATTTGTCTGTATTAGTTAACGTGCATGTTTGAGGTTACCAATCTCTTTCAAATGGTTTTCACTGGTACTTTACTGGAGTGTCCCTCCAGTGTACCATCAGTGCATGCTTCACTGGACTAATCCACCAGTGATACTGGAGTGTTCAGTCAACCTCCAGATGCACTGGTCTGTCAGTCATAATACCTTTTTAATACTTGGTCATTGTGCGTGCCACGTATACAAAATCTTTTGAAAAGATATTTATCTTGATATTTATCTTATTATCCTACGTGGCATGTCATTTTTTTCAAAGAAATGATGGTATTTTTACCTTGGGAAGACAAAAAGTGCAACTTGTTACTGTTTGTGGGCTGTAAACCGTCACACATTTATGTGTGATGTGATGTATTTAATGCGGATCTCAGAACCCGATCAAAATTATATTTGATAATTTCAAATTAACCGTTTGATTTCCACATTCTCTCTCCTATATAAATACCCACTTTCACTTTCATAAGCATTTACTTCGAACATATTTACTCCCAAATCCTTCAAATTCCTTCATTTATTTCTTTTTCATTCAATTCACAATCATAAATCTCTCATATTTACTTCAATTCATTAAATCTTCATCAAAACCCTATTTATTCATTTTCATCTTCATCTATCCATCATATTCAATGGCACCAAGACAATCTAATTCACCTAAAAATCTGCTCGCCGCCGAATATGCTCCTGTTCCAAATGTTGTTAAGGCACCCCATATCACCTTAGAGGCAAAAGCCATAAGGATTAATATGAACAATTGGTTGGCTAGACTCACTAGCACCACTCATGCTCCCACCTCTCTCATCGGACGACTGAATGCTTTTTTCCTCAGTTGTCCACTCTATGGTGCTCTCACACGTAATCCGGGTAAAATGTATCATGATTACCTGTGTGAATTTTGGTATTCTGTTGTGTATGTTGAAAACACTAAAACCATCAACTACACATTGCAACAAGGCACCAGATCGCTCACTCTCATTGTCGATTCTCTCAGAGATGTTTTTCAATTAAATTATTTGGCTGAGAATGAGATGGCAATTCCTTTCCCTACTGGTATCAATTTCAGGGATGTGTGCAGATTGATGGGGCACACTGAAATATTGGATGAACATGGCCAGTTATTAAGAAAAGGCACAATCTACATGAGCAAGCTGACTGACTCATGGAGATACTTTTTCACTCATTTGGTTGAGTGTTTAGGTGGGAGTTCTGTAGGATTGGACCAGATCAATCAAATGCAACTCCAAATTGCCTACTGTCTTTGGTTTGGGTACAGGGTTGATTTCACTCAGATCTTCTTTGATGACCTGGTTGACCGTCTGAAGGTGGAAGGTAGAAAACCACACATTCCATATATTCGTTTTCTATCACTTGATTTTCTTAGAGCTCTGGGTGCTGAGTATGATTATGAAACAAATCATTTCTTTATGTGTGAATATCTGAGGGAATTGAGTTCCCTAAAATCAAGAGCTGGTGAGGTTGAAATTCCTGCAAATATGTTGAGTAATTTTGGAAATGATGCACCTGATGAGCAAGAAGAGGCTTCAGGTACGGGTCAAATTGTTGTAAGACCCACTGGAGTCATTGATGTTGAAAATGTGCAACCAGTAACCCAGGTGGCTCCTGAAGGTCAACAACCAGAAAATGTTGACCCTCCTAGACGACCAAGATCAAATAGACGCCTTATGAGGGCTGGAGTTCAAGTGAATCCAGATAGAGCCGATGCAACCCATCCTGGTGATATTATGAATATTGATGGGTCTACTATTTTTGAAGAAGAAAATATTGTACAAGATGTTGAGCAGGCAGAAAATGTACAAGTTGTTGAGCAGGAGACTGGTGAGCAAGATGCTCAGATAGACTTGAATATAGAGGCTGGTGATCAGGCTGGTGATGATACAGTTGGTGAAACATTTGTCTGGGATGAGGCTGATTCACCCATGTCTGAAGGTAATATCTTTGATACTGACATGAGTTTTCTGGGTGAAGAAGTAGAAAATGTGGTTTCTTCTGTTATTGCTTCAGTCACCCAACCACTTACTGAAATGCCACCACCTCCAGAATCAAATATTCCACCACCAGAATCCGAAATGCCACCACCTCCACTACCACCACCACAACACCACCACCACCACCACCAGAATCCACTATGCCACCACCACCACCACCTTCAATTCCACAATCCACTCCTTACTTCAATCCTCCCACAATTCAAATTTCACAAACTCAACCACCACCACTTGAAACTCAAATCGACTTATCTGAACAACGTGCGCTGGACTCAACAGTTGTAACTGCTGAAACTTCATCTGAAGAGGTCTGGGCACAAGTACCTTTAATGACCAGAATGACTTCAACTCTTGATCCTCCCAGTGGTCCCTCCTCTTCTTCTTCAGCCGAGGTCCAAGGCCTTTTAAGTAAGGTGGCGGAGCTGGAGAGATCACTCCAGTCTTCATCACAGGTTGTTTCTGATTTCAAATCTTTATTGTCAAATAATCTTTCATCAGAAATGAATGTGTTTTGATGAAAATGAGAAGCTGGTAGTCGAGAAGTTGAATGAGCTGGTACTGGCCACAAATAACAATTCTGAAAATATCAAAGTGGCAGTCCAGGGATTAGAGGCAAGGCTGGTTAGTTCTGTTCAGACTGCAGTGAAAGGTGAACTTGTTCAACCACTGGCAGGTCTGACAGATGAGGTTCAGAGGTTGACAACCAGGATAAGTAGTTTGGAGAGTAGGCCAACCCTTGATCAGAATGTTGTTGTTAGCTCAATCAGTGATGAGATTGCTAAGAAGTTCAGACATGGAATGTTAAAAGAAATTTCTGAAGAGATTTCTGGGTCTGTTCTTAGAACAATTCAAGATGGGTTGTTGCCACAAGTTGTGAAGATGATAGAAAATGAAATGCCAAAGCACTTGTCTTCAGAAATTGATTTTATCAAGAAGGAAGTGACTAAGCTAAGGCACACTGTGAATATCACAACTCCAACTGCTGGAAGAACTTTTGGTGAGACAGACAGATATATGATTGAACAATTATGGAATGCCCACAAGTCTCAAACTGGTGGACATTCCAAGGGGGAAAAGTCGTCTGTTCCAGAAGGTTTGGTAAGGAAACAGAAAGAAGTTGTTGTTAGCAATCAGTGATGAGGTTGCTAAGAAGTTCAGACATGGAATGTTAAAAGAAATTTCTGAAGAGATTTCTGGGTCTGTTCTTAGAACAATTCAAGATGGGTTGTTGCCACAAGTTGTGAAGATGATAGAAAATGAAATGCCAAAGCACTTGTCTTCAGAAATTGATTTTATCAAGAAGGAAGTGACTAAGCTAAGGCACACTGTGAATATCACAACTCCAACTGCTGGAAGAACTTTTGGTGAGACAGACAGATATATGATTGAACAATTATGGAATGCCCACAAGTCTCAAACTGGTGGACATTCCAAGGGGGAAAAGTCGTCTGTTCCAGAAGGTTTGGTAAGGAAACAGAAAGAAGTTGTTGCCAGTGCTATTGAAAAAGCCTTTGCTACTGAAAGCATCGTGCAACAAGAACAAGTGACTGGTACTGATGCAGTGCACAAGAAGCACAAAGGGCACTTGGCACTGAAGCCATTGTGCAGGTTGAAGAGGCTGTTGGTACTGATGCCAGTAAGCCCAGTTCGAAGCATTCCCAGATATCATAACTACTCAAAAGTCAGTAAAAAGAAAGCAACATGTGATATCTGGAGAAGAGACTGAGATTGCTGGAAGTTCATCAGAGTTTCCCACTGCTGATGATGACACCTCGAAGAGACTGGAGCAAGAATGTATAATGATAGAAATCTTCAAGAAAAATCAAAAGGATGAACTGCTGGCCCACCAAAGGGAGATGTCAAATATGGGGACTCTTGATTCATATAATGCTGGCAGGTTGGGCATAAATATTGATGTTTACAAAAAGATGAAGGAAGACCCCAGAGTTCATCAATGTTTGAATGCATTGGATGATGTACACATTCGCTCCAGGTACTCTGAAGAAGAACAAGTTTATGATGCAGTTATGTATGGTGTCAGTGTAGTGGAACTGATCAGACAAAGAACGGAGGAGCTGGTGAACCTCCAGAGAAAGATTAGAAAGAATGCTGGTGCTCTGGAGATAGAGTACAGGAAAAAGATTAAAGGCTTGCCTAAACTTACTGCCAAACAGCCCAAAGCAATTAAAGATGCAGATCTGAGCACATTCATTCCTCTGGATACTTCACTCAAAATTAATCGTGAACAACTCCAGTCTGCCATGGAACAGCAGAGAGTATCCAAGGAAACTAAATATATGATCCAGATGGCTAAGCAGAAAGCCAAGTATGAAGATATGTTGAAATTCAGGGCTGATACCAGAAGGATCATAGGTGCTGAAATCAAATTAGCTGAACACCATGAAGGCATGACCAGGTTTAATATAAAGTTGACCAGAGAGCGGTATGTGTTACTGTACCATGTTGTTGGGTGAATATACAAACAAACTCTTGGTTTTGTATATAGTGCCACACAATCTAGGCGGAGAAAATCCTACTAAAACAAATAAAACAAACTGTACGAACAATATATGATTATTAGGCTATCTCCAATGGGGGTGCCCTTAGGCGCCCTTGGATATCCTTTGCTGTTGAATCTTGTCCAAAACTAAGGATTTTTTAAAGGATGCCCTTATCTAAGGGCATGCCCTTACTTGTCCTTACCTAATATATTTTTGGTTTTAGTTGGAGGTAAAAGGATATGTAAGGATATGTAAGAATATGTAAAGATGTTTGTATGGTTGGAGATAAAATTATAGGATTTGAAGGATTTATATGGATGTATAAGTATTTGTAAGGATATGATGTGACAGCTCAAGGACGCCTAAGGGCGTCCTTAGCATTGGAGATAGCCTTACAACTTCAAACAACACAATTCCATTATTCTTTTTCGTTTTGGATAATTTCATATCATGTAAATATCACCAAATTCACCATCCTGTTTCGTTATGTAAAATTAACCTCTCGTTCAATGTAAATGTAACCATTTCAAGAAAAAAAGGTAATATATGATAACATTGGAGAGCAAGGTTTGCAACTAAGTAGGCCTCTTTTCGTGAGTATTCTCTTTCAAGTTTTATCTTCATGATTCTAAATATTTTCTTCACATCTTTCAGTTGAGACCTTGCCCATTTTAGTAGCTTTTTCTCTTCACTAAGCTATCTATAATCAATAGCATGTCACCTTGTGATGAGTTCCAACAACACTACCCGAATGCTACAAACATCACATTTTGGAGTTAATCAAACCTGTTCACATACATGGAATGACTTCATATAATATCCAAGTGAATGCTAATAAAAAAAGGTACCACTGCTAATCATTTTTTTAATTATCTTAAATATACATGAATAAATCAAAAGCAAAGAAGTCTAATGAACCTGTAGCCATATATTCATGGTCTGTATAACCTTGGGTGCCCATTACTTAAGTTGTTATATGAGCCCGATCACCCATTGGACCAGATTTTGCCAAACCAAAGTCCGAGAGCTTTGCATTATAGTCCTATGAACACAATTAAAATGCAGATGACTTCAATTTTTACGTGTCTGCATGTGTGTGTCTGTGCGTGTATAAATTTTGATCCCTAACATGTGAAAAAGAGGCAAGTCATCATGATCGAAGAATATAATATATATATGGGGGGCCATGTGATTTATTTAAAATTCAACAAATATTAAAAAATTAGTATGTGAGGGGTTCCACACCTAAGCTTAGGTGCCGGACAGCCTTATATTCACTTTTCCCTATATATATATACCTTGTCTAGCATAAAGATTTAAAATCACAGTATCAAATTTTGAGTTTCTGAAGCATGCAAAAAAGAGACCCCCTGGGCTTCCTCTATTGCATCTTTAATTCTTAGAGCCCATAAAAGAGGCAGCACTTCTTGATATATACATAGACAATTCTCTTATTTGAAAAAAGGCAACTCTAATGAAATCCATTTGCCGCAAATATATTGAGAACCAATTTCAGTCTAACCGAATAATAGATGTAAATCGAAAACAATCATAAGAACAAAAACCAAAAAGTTGCAGAATTATATCAAAAATAAGTGATATTACTGTGTAGCGATCCATGCATTAACATGACCGAGTTATATCAAAATCCGGAAAAATTTAAAAGATACCACTACTATCATGATGCATCAGTGACAATATAGTAAAATATATCTTTACCTGAATCATATATCCATTGTCTGAATTTGCTTAATAAGCTACAAAAGTGAATTTTGGTTTAATTAATTATAAATTTATATCAACAAATCTGAAGTTTCTCATTAGATCGAGTACATGATGAATTAAAAAGTTATAAAATTATTGGTTAGTCATTCAAGAATCTGCAATACAAAGTAGGGATTGCCGATGTTGAGATGTTTTGTGAGTGTACCTTAGTGATGAAACTTCCATGTTTGTCGGCCTGTATCATGTTCCGACATATCGAATGCCAACATAGTTTATTCAATCATTAGGTTTTTACCTATAAAGCAAATTTTGCTTTCACCATACCTATAGATAAGATACCAAATGAATATAAGATACACAAATACATAAACTTGAAACAAACATAATAAATTTGTGAAACTTAAATTTCCATTCTATCCAATGAACTCAGGGGATTTTTTTATTGCAAGCGCAAGATCAAGAAAAACAATAGACGGACCTTGTAAGAGTGGCATTATCGACCAAACATTTGCTTGTAAAAGGCTAAAAGCGTATTTATTCCTGAAACAAAAAGCACAGTGGACACCACATTTGACAAATCCTCCTACACCACTAAACTTCATCAAACAATTTCAAGCACAAGAAATACGATTTCAAAAACAATAACTAAACTTCAATTACATGGTTGCCACCCATCGCTGGAACAATCACAAGCGGGCTCAAAATCAGCGAACCAATCATAGATAAATAATGCTGTAAATTTGCACTATCAATAACATATCATCTTTCTACAATCTGCATAATTCAATTTAAGCAATAAGCAACAAAGAACAAAAATTAAAAAATAACTATATCAATAATAGCTCAATAAATCAGAAAGGGATACAGATTTGTATGTACAATATGATCACAAATTGAATATACCCAAATTGAAAAAGAAGGAAAAAATCAATAAACTATTAAACTTGCCCAAAAAAACTTCAAAATAAGTAGTCCAACGATCCCTGCAAATTTTTTTTTATTTTTTATTTCTATCAGGAGAACAACACCTTTGATAGTAATAATAAAATTATAAAAAATGAAAATCAACCCACAAAAATAGCCAAATAAAAAACTGAAAATCAACACATCAAATTATAAAATATCAAAAAATATAGATATATACCTTCGTATCGAATCGCCTTATTTGGGGATGGCGGCGATGGATTTTCCGACCAGCGATGGGAGAGAGTGGGGGACGGTGGTTATGATTTGTGGAGGTGGTGATATGAGATTGGACAGAAAGGGATGATTGGGGAAAACAAAATTGATTTGTGATGATGGTGGTGCAGTCAAAGAGAGAGAGAGAGAGAGCAAAGTGAATGAGATTGTTGCGTGAATGATATTTGGGTTTTTGAAGCCCAGAGGTATTTTAGGGCACTGGCGGCACAGATCGGTGGACTATACGGTCGCGGCGATGGGCGCGAAGAAGGAGGAGGCCGAGGAGGAAAAGGTGTAGAAGTCTGTGTAAACTGAGATAGGGTTTGAGTCTTTGAGATGGTGAAGAGGGAGTGTTAAATTCGGGGGTTATTTTTGGCAAATTAAGTGGGTGGGGTATTATGGATTAAGAATTGTAGGGTCAATTTAGTCTTATCAGGTTCTTAATAACTTAAATCCAGTTCCTTTTATATGGGAGTATAGATACAGATATAGAAGCTGTAGAGCAAAACACCTCAAAAATAATAATAATAATCATCATATATATAGGTTATTATTAAGCAGAAAGATAAATATAAGAAAAAAGTCTCAAAAAAGTCATCCACGATAAATAAAAGCACTTACCAGACGGTAGGGAAATTGGCTTTGTCAGATATCAAACCGTTTGGATCACTTATCTGTATATGTTATCTGCAGTATGCCTTACAAAATTGCTTAAGATCGAGATCCAGCATCAGGCCCAATAGGCCCAGGATGATGATTTTGAACCAGACGCACGTTTACTTGGTGTACAAGTAGTTGCTGTAACAATAATCTCTAATCTTTTGAATTTATTTTCTGTTTATGTTTCCTAGTTTATCTAGGATTGTTTTTCCTATACGAGAGAGTTTTTTCATTGTAAGATTGTTTTAGTATTTTGATATTGAATTATATGAGATCCTATCATTAGGTTTTAAAGCTTGTTTTATTACATAGAATTCTTTAGCCATTTGATTACATAAAAAACTGCATCACATCCGATGAAAGATACATGCATGGATTCTACTAATTATCTATCTTAATCTTTACGTTCTATTATGCCATATTGTGTCGTCATCGATCTCCTTCTGAGGAATGTTTTTAGGCCTATGAATTCATATTTATCGTTTTACACACACACACTAGTGGGAAACCCGTGACAATGTCAATTTACAATGCAATATATACTTATTAATTTTTTGTACTTTATCAATCCTTTCGTAATTTTAGAAAAGGAGTTATAGATATTAGACGTGATCATTCGCCACTCGTTGCATATTCAGGGGCACAGTGCCACAGTAACCATAGGTACCCATAACTCGATTGAGACACAAGTCTTATCACCAACATAGCCCAATTTAGCATGTCAAAATCGTGCAAACATGGGTTTTTAGTTATATAGCAATACTATTTGAGACGAATAAACAAATTTCACTTTGAAACGACATACTGTTGATAAGTTCAGCAAAGCAAGAAAATTGTCCATTTTTAAATGCAGTTGTAAGAAATCAAGAAAGTTAGAAGCTTTTGGAGCTACTGGATATGTTCAGTAACATGTCCCATGGTATAAGCTTGAATTATAACTCTTTCTATTACTATTATTCAAAGACCAATAGGTAATTGATAGCTAGTTCAATTAAGATTGTTACTTGTAATAATATGGGTCAAAAGTCCTTTAAAATGAATTTAAAAATCTAAATATATTATTTTAGCTAAGATATCCAGATTTTAATACTAACAAAATATATTTTCCTGACCATCTTAGTACAATAGTTATTTTATTTTGTTTTACCAAACCTGTTTCGGCCACTTAAACGTTACACGCTTCGCCTTGAACCCATTTTGAGCCGTTAAGGTGGTAACCATACCTCTAGTGCATATCAATAGCTAATTAAGAATGTCGTTTACACAATTGTTATTTTTCATTTGTAGTATATACAGAACATGAAACCTATGGACGGCTTCAATCCATATCCCTTTAGCTTGGTTTTAAAAAGCGATAGGCGCACAAAAGCGATAGGGTCCATTTCGGAAGCGCAAAAGCGGCGAGCTTTTCGTACGCAAGGCGCACACTTATGAAAAAAATTATAAATTATTTATATAGTATTTATAACACATAAAATACCAAAACACCATCAGTAAGATACTCGTTTAAGTCCGGCTTTGATCAAATTTGGTGTTTGAAAAGAAACTCTCAAAAGATTGTTGGTCTCGTTGAGGAAAAAGAAAGAAGAGATCAATCTTGTTGAGAAAGAAGAGGTAAGAAAAAAAAATTTACTTATTTATAAAAAAAATCCTCTTGTGTACAAAAAGCTCACGCTTTTTAGCGCCTAAGCTCACAAAAAAGCCCAAAAAGCGAGCGCTTTTTGTACACCCTGCGCCTTGTGTACCAAAAAGCTCTAAGGCTTGCGCCTAGGTGCGCCTAGCGCTTAAGCACTGATGTGCTAAATCGAGTTTAAAAATTATAAACTAGAAATACCTAGAAACTCACTACTACACACTATCGGGCAGTGGACCCGATCGTATGAAATATAGTTAAGAGGTAAGTCCGTGTTCGTTCTCGGGGATTGGTTTGAACTAGTTGTCTGATAAAGTAGGTTGGAAAACAGGGTGGAACACTTTGAATCTCACTTTGACAATTAAATTAAAGTAAATTTAAAAGACAAAACACTTAAAAGCAAAGAAAAGCTTCAAACAATAATAGTAAAGATCATCCACCTTGACTTCGCTAGACTTCAAACATGATTGCATTCAATTAAGGCCAAATTCATTGAGTTGAAAAGATAATCGTAAAAGGATAAGATGCTCGCGTGGTACCACCAACCGTTACAAAACACGTTGACAAAACGATTCCTTTTATTAAAATGACATTCACTATCATACCATGAACTAGTGATAATTGCTCATAGACAAGCAACCGTTTGAAAATCACAAATGTATTCAACTAGTACCACTAACGAAGAACACACATGCCACCAATATCATAATAATAAATATAAAGGAATTAAATCATCAAGATCTCGACACAACGATAATTGAAATCAACTCTTTGAATTAAAACATATAGCAATCACATCATTCGTCTAGTTTCATCAAGGTGGATGATTAAAAGATTAACCACTCATGATTAAATTGAAATAACAATCAAAATAAAGGAAGAACATGATGTACCAATCGTTTGAGAAATAGAAATTGCAAGACAATAAAATAGATACGATCTAAGTGGGTGCACGTGAATCTTCAATGAATTGGAAGATGATGAAATCTTGATTCGATCCTTGAAGGTGTTCCCTGAAGTGCAGCTCTTAGAAAGAAAACTTGATACTTTGGGGATTAGGTTATGTTTTCTATTTATACCTCCCTGTAATCTGATGCAAAAGCTGCCCAAAACCTTTCAGCCCCGTACTCTCACTGCGGCGCAGTGGGCGAATGATGCCACTGCGGCGCAGTGGGCAAGATCAAACCCACTGCGGCGCAGTGGGGATAACACTGCGGCGCAGTGACTTCCCCCTGCGGCGCAGTGGGAGGATGTCAAACCCACTGCGGCGCAGTGGGCAATGACATACTGCGGCGCAGTGGGCACATGCACATCCCACTGCGGCGCAGTGGGCACAGATCAAACCCACTGCGGCGCAGTGCCAACATGAACCCACTGCGGCGCAGTGGGCAGTATGTCAAACCCACTGCGGCGCAGTGGGCACATGCACATCCCACTGCGGCGCAGTGGGCACAGATCAAACCCACTGCGGCGCAGTGCCAACATGAACCCACTGCGGCGCAGTGGGCAGTATGTCAAACCCACTGCGGCGCAGTGGGCACATGCACATCCCACTGCGGCGCAGTGGGCACAGATCAAACCCACTGCGGCGCAGTGGGCACATGCACATCCCACTGCGGCGCAGTGGGCACAGATCAAACCCACTGCGGCGCAGTGCCAACATGAACCCACTGCGGCGCAGTGGGCAGTATGTCAAACCCACTGCGGCGCAGTGGGCACATGCACATCCCACTGCGGCGCAGTGGGCACAGATCAAACCCACTGCGGCGCAGTGGGCACAGCACATCCCACTGCGGCGCAGTGGGCGAATGATGCCCTCACTGCGGCGCAGTGCTGATAAACACTGCGGCGCGTGGGCTCAGTAAGGCACTGCGGCGCAGTGGGCACATGCACATCCCACTGCGGCGCAGTGGGCACAGATCAAACCCACTGCGGCGCAGTCCAACACTAACCCACTGCGGCGCAGTGGGCACAGATCAAACCCACTGCGGCGCAGTGGGCACAGATCAAACCCACTGCGGCGCAGTGGGCACAATCAAACCCACTGCGGCGCAGTGGGCACAATCAAACCCACTGCGGCGCAGTGGGCACAATCAAACCCACTGCGGCGCAGTGGGCCAGATCAAACCCACTGCGGCGCAGTGGGCCAGACAAACCCACTGCGGCGCAGTGGGAGTATGTCAAACCCACTGCGGCGCAGTGGGCACATGCACATCCCACTGCGGCGCAGTATAATATTACTGGTTGATTGTGCCTTTGAACATGAACCACTGCGGCGCAGTGGGCACAGATCAAACCCACTGCGGCGCAGTCCCAAACTAACTGCGGCGCAGTGGGCACAATCAAACCCACTGCGGCGCAGTGGGCACAGATCAAACCCACTGCGGCGCAGTGGGCCCGAAGACAAACCCACTGCGGCGCAGTGGGAGTATGTCAAACCCACTGCGGCGCAGTGGGCACATGCACATCCCACTGCGGCGCAGTGGGCACAGATCAAACCCACTGCGGCGCAGTGGGCACATGCACATCCCACTGCGGCGCAGTGGGCACAGATCAAACCCACTGCGGCGCAGTGGGCACATGACATCCCACTGCGGCGCAGTGGGCACAGATCAAACCCACTGCGGCGCAGTGGGCACATGCACATCCCACTGCGGCGCAGTATAATATTACTGGTTGATTGTGCCTTTGAACATGAACCACTGCGGCGCAGTGGGCACAGATCAAACCCACTGCGGCGCAGTGGGCACAGATCAAACCCACTGCGGCGCAGTCCAAACTAACTGGTCCGGAACTCCTCTAAAATCTTGAATCCTTGCAGAAATTTTCTATCTTCTTTTCACTTGAACAACTCTCGAACTCCAAATCAACATCTTGGCCTCGGAAATCATCCAAAATTGCACCAAATGGAAACGCAACCTGTTTAGAACCTGAAACCACTAACAAACACCATAAACGCGCCAAATGCATACAAAATCGACTTAAAACGCTTAATAAAATGGCCAATAATGATGTGGGCGATGGGTATAAATTGGTCACATCAAATCCCCCCACACTTGAGCATTGCTTGTCCTCAAGCAAATCCGGAATTAAAGCAAAAGTAATCCTTGGCAATTAAGCTAAAGAAACAATTTACGAGTATCAAAAAGAAGCCACACCAAGGATGTCAATGACAAAAAGTTGGGTGAAGCAGTTTTAATCTTAAATGAAAACCCGAAATGTTTGACAATATCTGAACAGTCCACAAGCCTCAATAACACGACTAAGCAAAAGTGAAACAAATGAGCCTATCAAAATCATCCTACTCCAACGAACTTCAATTGGGGTTGAATATATATGAATAATCACTCATTGCGCGGTCGTGATGCATATCTTACCATAGGCTTGAACAAGGATCATAGCTCCACCGACGTGGCGTAAGCACCAAGTACATCATCAAAATAGGCATATAGGACGGTTGTATAGTTAGGCTAAGGTATATATAATGGAATTTTACAATGAGTAAGGGAGTGTAGGTTAGAAATGAAAGGAAACAATCAAAAGTGTAAGGTATGTATAAAATATACACAAAATAGTCTAATCAAAACCCGTACCATTGATTGCCAACAACCCATAAATTGCTATTCCGCTAAGACACCTCAAAAATACCAAGCAAACTCGACACCATTGTGGTGTATCAACTTCAAACAACTTATAACCAACCAAGTCTTTCATTCTATACACAAACCAAACTATACAACAATTCTTTTGAACAGACAAAAGAAAGAAAGAAAGAAAGAAAGAAAGAAAGAAAGAAAGAAAGAAAGAAAGAAAGAAAGAAAGAAAGAAAGAAAGAAAGAAAGAAAGAAAGAAAGAAAGAAAGAAAGAAAGAAAGAAAGAAAGAAAGAAAGAAAGAAAGAAAGAAAGAAAGAAAGAAAGAAAGAAAGAAAGAAAGAAAGAAAGAAAGAAAGAAAGAAAGAAAGAAAGAAAGAAAGAAAGAAAGAAAGAAAGAAAGAAAGAAAGAAAGAAAGAAAGAAAGAAAGAAAGAAAGAAAGAAAGAAAGAAAGAAAGAAAGAAAGAAAGAAAGAAAGAAAGAAAGAAAGAAAGAAAGAAAGAAAGAAAGAAAGAAAGAAAGAAAGAAAGAAAGAAAGAAAGAAAGAAAGAAAGAAAGAAAGAAAGAAAGAAAGAAAGAAAGAAAGAAAGAAAGAAAGAAAGAAAGAAAGAAAGAAAGAAAGAAAGAAAGAAAGAAAGAAAGAAAGAAAGAAAGAAAGAAAGAAAGAAAGAAAGAAAGAAAGAAAGAAAGAAAGAAAGAAAGAAAGAAAGAAAGAAAGAAAGAAAGAAAGAAAGAAAGAAAGAAAGAAAGAAAGAAAGAAAGAAAGAAAGAAAGAAAGAAAGAAAGAAAGAAAGAAAGAAAGAAAGAAAGAAAGAAAGAAAGAAAGAAAGAAAGAAAGAAAGAAAGAAAGAAAGAAAGAAAGAAAGAAAGAAAGAAAGAAAGAAAGAAAGAAAGAAAGAAAGAAAGAAAGAAAGAAAGAAAGAAAGAAAGAAAGAAAGAAAGAAAGAAAGAAAGAAAGAAAGAAAGAAAGAAAGAAAGAAAGAAAGAAAGAAAGAAAGAAAGAAAGAAAGAAAGAAAGAAAGAAAGAAAGAAAGAAAGAAAGAAAGAAAGAAAGAAAGAAAGAAAGAAAGAAAGAAAGAAAGAAAGAAAGAAAGAAAGAAAGAAAGAAAGAAAGAAAGAAAGAAAGAAAGAAAGAAAGAAAGAAACGAAAGAAAGAAAGAAAGAAAGAAAGAAAGAAAGAAAGAAAGAAAGAAAGAAAGAAAGAAAGAAAGAAAGAAAGAAAGAAAGAAAGAAAGAAAGAAAGAAAGAAAGAAAGAAAGAAAGAAAGAAAGAAAGAAAGAAAGAAAGAAAGAAAGAAAGAAAGAAAGAAAGAAAGAAAGAAAGAAAGAAAGAAAGAAAGAAAGAAAGAAAGAAAGAAAGAAAGAAAGAAAGAAAGAAAGAAAGAAAGAAAGAAAGAAAGAAAGAAAGAAAGAAAGAAAGAAAGAAAGAAAGAAAGAAAGAAAGAAAGAAAGAAAGAAAGAAAGAAAGAAAGAAAGAAAGAAAGAAAGAAAGAAAGAAAGAAAGAAAGAAAGAAAGAAAGAAAGAAAGAAAGAAAGAAAGAAAGAAAGAAAGAAAGAAAGAAAGAAAGAAAGAAAGAAAGAAAGAAAGAAAGAAAGAAAGAAAGAAAGAAAGAAAGAAAGAAAGAAAGAAAGAAAGAAAGAAAGAAAGAAAGAAAGAAAGAAAGAAAGAAAGAAAGAAAGAAAGAAAGAAAGAAAGAAAGAAAGAAAGAAAGAAAGAAAGAAAGAAAGAAAGAAAGAAAGAAAGAAAGAAAGAAAGAAAGAAAGAAAGAAAGAAAGAAAGAAAGAAAGAAAGAAAGAAAGAAAGAAAGAAAGAAAGAAAGAAAGAAATGAAATAAAAAGGAAAAGTGAAAGAAGAAAGAAAGAAAGAAAAGTATGGGTCAAACCTATATGCCAATTCGTCATCCGATGTACTTATATCACAAAAGTGATCTCACTGCGGTCTCGTAACGATCACCAGGCCAAGTTCTAGCTCAACACATCACCGGCACACTCATATCAAGGAAAAGAACCCGGAAATGGAATAAATTAACCTCAAATTCGCACATCTTAGTGCAGAGTTCGAAATGGAACCCTTACTCCCGAATAAATCCAAGAGCCTAAGAGAGGGACAAATTACAAGGCAATCAAACCACAACCGTAAACACCTAACACATCTATAAATGAATGATGAATCTCACAACTTTAGGTGTTTGGGAAATTTGAGTATGCAAGTAATGTTATCAATCCACAAGGATTAGCCCAATAACCGTTCAGAACACATTTCGCCGATTAAAATTTTGCCAAGGAAAAATTTGTAGTAAAATTGCTCATTAAATTATTATGAATTAAGTGACAAAAGCAATTTACCACAAGGACAAGTTCAACTCAAGTTTAAAATCATATCAACTTCTATCATCCCGCCAAATTGAAACAACCAATTCTCAAACGTGCACATCATAGTTCAAAGTTCAAAATAGAACCCTTACTCCCGAATAAATCCAAGAGCCTAAGAGAGGGACAAATTACAAGGCAATCAAACCACAACCGTAAACACCTAACACATCTATAAATGAATGATGAATCTCACAACTTTAGGTGTTTGGGAAATTTGAGTATGCAAGTAATGTTATCAATCCACAAGGATTAGCCCAATAACCGTTCAGAACACATTTCGCCGATTAAAATTTTGCCAAGGAAAAATTTGTAGTAAAATTGCTCATTAAATTATTATGAATTAAGTGACAAAAGCAATTTACCACAAGGACAAGTTCAACTCAAGTTTAAAATCATATCAACTTCTATCATCCCGCCAAATTGAAACAACCAATTCTCAAACATGCACATCATAGTTCAAAGTTCAAAATAGAACCCTTACTCCCGAATAAATCCAAGAGCCTAAGAGAGGGACAAATTACAAGGCAATCAAACCACAACCGTAAACACCTAACACATCTATAAATGAATGATGAATCTCACAACTTTAGGTGTTTGGGAAATTTGAGTATGCAAGTAATGTTATCAATCCACAAGGATTAGCCCAATAACCGTTCAGAACACATTTCGCCGATTAAAATTTTGCCAAGGAAAAATTTGTAGTAAAATTGCTCATTAAATTATTATGAATTAAGTGACAAAAGCAATTTACCACAAGGACAAGTTCAACTCAAGTTTAAAATCATATCAACTTCTATCATCCCGCCAAATTGAAACAACCAATTCTCAAACATGCACATCATAGTTCAAAGTTCAAAATAGAACCCTTACTCCCGAATAAATCCAAGAGCCTAAGAGAGGGACAAATTACAAGGCAATCAAACCACAACCGTAAACACCTAACACATCTATAAATGAATGATGAATCTCACAACTTTAGGTGTTTGGGAAATTTGAGTATGCAAGTAATGTTATCAATCCACAAGGATTAGCCCAATAACCGTTCAGAACACATTTCGCCGATTAAAATTTTGCCAAGGAAAAATTTGTAGTAAAATTGCTCATTAAATTATTATGAATTAAGTGACAAAAGCAATTTACCACAAGGACAAGTTCAACTCAAGTTTAAAATCATATCAACTTCTATCATCCCGCCAAATTGAAACAACCAATTCTCAAACATGCACATCATAGTTCAAAGTTCAAAATAGAACCCTTACTCTTGGATAAAACCCAAAAGCCTACGAGAGGGACACATCCCGTTTTAAAACAAGTTAGTCGACCCCGTGTCACAAATTGCGCTTCCAAAAACAGAAGAACACTTTGCTTGGCGGGAGAAACAACTTGTACCAAAACGGAAGGTGCGAGAGTTGTGTGTGCATCAAACATAGCAATGACAAAATAATTCGCTGAACTTACTGCCAGCATATGCACACCATCACACAATCACAATTTGATGCCACAGAGTAAAGATGAGAAGAGAATCCAATGGGTTTTCCCCCCACACTTGTGTTGCACAATAGCCATCAAATTGAATAATCCTGTTTCACTTGCATCACAAACAAACCACATTTCCAAACATATCAAAGTAACTACTGTTTTTATGCAGAAAAATAAAAACCTAAAGGAAAGAAAATAAACGAAAGTACAATGTCTCATCACCCCGTAGGGTGGATACCAGAAAATAAAGAACAGAAAATAAGAAGTAATGTATAAAGTTCCGAATACCAAAAATATCAATCACCAAATGATTCCATCCCACGGTACCGGATGGGAATCATAATCATCATCACTCACTGGAACTGGCCGTGATATCCATGTGGGATACCTGATGAACCAAACAAACTGTCCACCCAACTAGTAGCCTCCTCCGGTGCATCTCCTGCTCCTGAACCTGAACCTCCAGCAAATCCAGAGCCACTGGCATCTCCACCTGCTTGACCAGTAGCACGTGGCCATGGCATCCATCCTGAACTAGTACCTGCAACAAAAGAAGATGAACCGCCAGCATCACGACCACCCTGAAAACCTCCAAACTGCACTGGCCCACGAGGAGATCCTCCCAAATCATGGGGCCGTGGTGACATGTCCCCCGGGGCAGACATAGGAAAGAATGACTGACCACCCTGGCGGTAAGCTGGAACATGAATAGGCGGTGGGCTAAAGTCAGGAACCGGATTAGGTCTTTCAAACTCCCGATTATGATACTGTGCATCCCACATCGGTTGATAATAATCCAGAGTATAGTTGGTGTGGGCCTGCTGCGATCCAATCCAAGTCATATCCTGATCCATACGCCGCTGATAATCATCAAAAGCCTGGCGGCTAGCCTGCTGCCCATCATAAATATTTTGCACCGTCTGTCCCAGGAGTGTGAGATCAAATGAACTCGGGACAGGAATGGTGCGAGCACGCGGCCTGGGTTGCTCCAGAGGAGCATCCCCCATCTCAACATCCTCAGCGGCCTCCACAATTGGAGGCGGTTCAGCAATAACACCTGTATCCTCTAACAACCTTGCCTGCTCATTCTTTTTCGGCTTCTTCACAATTTTAGCTTTTATCAACTCCTTCTCAGTTAAATGCTCCTGTGGTACCTGTAAAGACAAGTCCTCCTGGCATGCATCAAGATCAAAAACTCCCATCCTCTTGTAAAGACGGGTGATAAACTGCCCAAGCACCAACTGTGAATCCGAGTGATTCACCATCCTATCCAAAACAACCATCGGGGCCAAAACAAACCTCCTAGGTGCCCCCTCAGAAAATAACTTTATTAACCACAGATCCAACTGATAAGCTTTGTCCCAATGGGTGGATCTTTGAACCAGAAACGTGACAATCATCCGGTGCAACAACCTCAGCTTCACACTTCTAATCTTCGACACACTAACAGAGCCACCAGTAGGCCAATCGTGTCCCCCCGAAATACGGGTCCAATACTGAGGTATCGACTCTCCATCACCCAAATCCTGTTTCACATATAAACCTTTCCTCAACAAAGCCCTAAAATCTTGATTATCTAACTGCTCCCTCGTATACATACCACAGTAAAAACCAAATTCAGGAATAGATAACTTCCTAGGCTGTCCCCTTTTTTTTTTTTTTTTTTTTTTTTTTTTTTTTTTTTTTTTTTTTTTTTTTTTTTTTTTTTTACTGAACCACTTTTACTCTTTTTTTTTTTTTTTTTTTTTTTTTTTTTTTTTTTTTTTTTTTTTTTTTTTTTTTTTTTTTTTTTTTTTTTTTTTTTTTTTTTTTTTTTTTTTTTTTTTTTTTTTTTTTTTTTTTTTTTTTTTTTTTTTTTTTTTTTTTTTTTTTTTTTTTTTTTTTTTTTTTTTTTTTTTTTTTTTTTTTTTTTTTTTTTTTTTTTTTTTTTTTTTTTTTTTTTTTTTTTTTTTTTTTTTTTTTTTTTTTTTTTTTTTTTTTTTTTTTTTTTTTTTTTTTTTTTTTTTTTTTTTTTTTTTTTTTTTTTTTTTTTTTTTTTTTTTTTTTTTTTTTTTTTTTTTTTTTTTTTTTTTTTTTTTTTTTTTTTTTTTTTTTTTTTTTTTTTTTTTTTTTTTTTTTTTTTTTTTTTTTTTTTTTTTTTTTTTTTTTTTTTTTTTTTTTTTTTTTTTTTTTTTTTTTTTTTTTTTTTTTTTTTTTTTTTTTTTTTTTTTTTTTTTTTTTTTTTTTTTTTTTTTTTTTTTTTTTTTTTTTTTTTTTTTTTTTTTTTTTTTTTTTTTTTTTTTTTTTTTTTTTTTTTTTTTTTTTTTTTTTTTTTTTTTTTTTTTTTTTTTTTTTTTTTTTTTTTTTTTTTTTTTTTTTTTTTTTTTTTTTTTTTTTTTTTTTTTTTTTTTTTTTTTTTTTTTTTTTTTTTTTTTTTTTTTTTTTTTTTTTTTTTTTTTTTTTTTTTTTTTTTTTTTTTTTTTTTTTTTTTTTTTTTTTTTTTTTTTTTTTTTTTTTTTTTTTTTTTTTTTTTTTTTTTTTTTTTTTTTTTTTTTTTTTTTTTTTTTTTTTTTTTTTTTTTTTTTTTTTTTTTTTTTTTTTTTTTTTTTTTTTTTTTTTTTTTTTTTTTTTTTTTTTTTTTTTTTTTTTTTTTTTTTTTTTTTTTTTTTTTTTTTTTTTTTTTTTTTTTTTTTTTTTTTTTTTTTTTTTTTTTTTTTTTTTTTTTTTTTTTTTTTTTTTTTTTTTTTTTTTTTTTTTTTTTTTTTTTTTTTTTTTTTTTTTTTTTTTTTTTTTTTTTTTTTTTTTTTTTTTTTTTTTTTTTTTTTTTTTTTTTTTTTTTTTTTTTTTTTTTTTTTTTTTTTTTTTTTTTTTTTTTTTTTTTTTTTTTTTTTTTTTTTTTTTTTTTTTTTTTTTTTTTTTTTTTTTTTTTTTTTTTTTTTTTTTTTTTTTTTTTTTTTTTTTTTTTTTTTTTTTTTTTTTTTTTTTTTTTTTTTTTTTTTTTTTTTTTTTTTTTTTTTTTTTTTTTTTTTTTTTTTTTTTTTTTTTTTTTTTTTTTTTTTTTTTTTTTTTTTTTTTTTTTTTTTTTTTTTTTTTTTTTTTTTTTTTTTTTTTTTTTTTTTTTTTTTTTTTTTTTTTTTTTTTTTTTTTTTTTTTTTTTTTTTTTTTTTTTTTTTTTTTTTTTTTTTTTTTTTTTTTTTTTTTTTTTTTTTTTTTTTTTTTTTTTTTTTTTTTTTTTTTTTTTTTTTTTTTTTTTTTTTTTTTTTTTTTTTTTTTTTTTTTTTTTTTTTTTTTTTTTTTTTTTTTTTTTTTTTTTTTTTTTTTTTTTTTTTTTTTTTTTTTTTTTTTTTTTTTTTTTTTTTTTTTTTTTTTTTTTTTTTTTTTTTTTTTTTTTTTTTTTTTTTTTTTTTTTTTTTTTTTTTTTTTTTTTTTTTTTTTTTTTTTTTTTTTTTTTTTTTTTTTTTTTTTTTTTTTTTTTTTTTTTTTTTTTTTTTTTTTTTTTTTTTTTTTTTTTTTTTTTTTTTTTTTTTTTTTTTTTTTTTTTTTTTTTTTTTTTTTTTTTTTTTTTTTTTTTTTTTTTTTTTTTTTTTTTTTTTTTTTTTTTTTTTTTTTTTTTTTTTTTTTTTTTTTTTTTTTTTTTTTTTTTTTTTTTTTTTTTTTTTTTTTTTTTTTTTTTTTTTTTTTTTTTTTTTTTTTTTTTTTTTTTTTTTTTTTTTTTTTTTTTTTTTTTTTTTTTTTTTTTTTTTTTTTTTTTTTTTTTTTTTTTTTTTTTTTTTTTTTTTTTTTTTTTTTTTTTTTTTTTTTTTTTTTTTTTTTTTTTTTTTTTTTTTAAAACCCTAGCTTAAATTTCAACCCAAATCTGGATGAACAAGTGTTAGAATCGGGAAATAACCACCCCAATAGCCTCAATATCACAAAACTAACAAAACCCACTAATTAATTTAACAATGACAAGCCTACGAACTAACAATCAAAATTAAAGCAAACCTCCTAGGTGCCCCCTCAGAAAATAACTTTATTAACCACAGATCCAACTGATAAGCTTTGTCCCAATGGGTGGATCTTTGAACCAGAAACGTGACAATCATCCGGTGCAACAACCTCAGCTTCACACTTCTAATCTTCGACACACTAACAGAGCCACCAGTAGGCCAATCGTGTCCCCCCGAAATACGGGTCCAATACTGAGGTATCGACTCTCCATCACCCAAATCCTGTTTCACATATAAACCTTTCCTCAACAAAGCCCTAAAATCTTGATTATCTAACTGCTCCCTCGTATACATACCACAGTAAAAACCAAATTCAGGAATAGATAACTTCCTAGGCTGTCCCCCGCAGAAAAATGTAACAATCCTCTCCTCAAAAATATTCTTCACTTTATGCAACTCCCTAGTCAATTTTAATGAAGAATAAAACTCAAGACAAAGTTCACGAAAAACTGGTTCCCGATTATTGAAAATATTGTGCCACATATCACTACTAACAACCTGGTCACCAATTTGAACCTCAATACGAAACCACCTACGGATATCCTCCTGTACCCCATAATTTCTGGCAAAAATAGGATCAAGATACTTGGGAGGGCAAACTACCTGACGATGAAGCGTAAAGAGATTATTCAAGAAGTTGTTCTTATGGGGTTGCCTAGCCCCATTGAACTCTAACCATTCGTGAACCTCACCCATATCGTCCTCTCCAAACTTTAAATCCGGAATTTCGACTTCCTTTCTAGCTCTCTTAGCAGGGGCTTCAGCGGTCCCGCTTCCTTGTCCAACTTCCATTTGTCGTCTCTGTTCTGCGCTCTGCAATCACAAATAGTAAAACAAACAAGAACGTCAAATGTGGAATGCAAAACTCAAAACTGCATTCAACACGAAATTTCTGAACAGTGAGTGCTCACTGCGGCGCAGTGAGACTTGGCATCCCTCACTGCGGCGCAGTGAGGCTAAAAGCTCTTGCAGGTCAGGGAGTAGTCACTGCGGCGCAGTGGCACACACACACCACCACTGCGGCGCAGTGAGACTTTTTTTCACTGCGGCGCAGTGACACTTGCACCCACTGCGGCGCAGTGAGGCAACTTTGCATGGGAGTAATCACTGCGGCGCAGTGAGGCATTTTTACCCCCAGTTCAGATTATATTGACTGCGGCGCAGTGACTTCTCACTGCGGCGCAGTCACATGCAACACTGCGGCGCAGTGAGGCATTTTTACCCCCAGTTCAGATTATATTGACTGCGGCGCAGTGAGGCATTTTACCCCCAGTTCAGATTATATTGACTGCGGCGCAGTGGACTTCTATCACTGCGGCGCAGTCAGGCATAGCCACACCCCCACTGCGGCGCAGTCACATAGCCACACCCCCACTGCGGCGCAGTGAGGCATTTTTACCCCCAGTTCAGATTATATTGACTGCGGCGCAGTCACATAGCCACACCCCCACTGCGGCGCAGTGGGATCTCCCCCAGTTCAGATTTATGACTGCGGCGCAGTGAGGCTAAGCTCTTGCAGTAAGTAGTCACTGCGGCGCAGTGAGGCATTTTTACCCCCAGTTCAGATTATATTGACTGCGGCGCAGTGAGGCTAAAAGCTCTTGCAGGTCAGGGAGTAGTCACTGCGGCGCAGTGAGGACTTGCATCACTGCGGCGCAGTGAGGCTAAAAGCTCTTGCAGGTAGGGAGTAGTCACTGCGGCGCAGTGGACTTGGCATCCCTCACTGCGGCGCAGTGAGGCAAAAGCTCTTGCAGGTAGGGAGTAGTCACTGCGGCGCAGTGAGGCATTTTTACCCCCAGTTCAGATTATATTGACTGCGGCGCAGTCACATAGCCCCCACATATACCGGCGCAGTGACGTCAACATTCTCACTGCGGCGCAGTGGGACTTTGCATTAATCACTGCGGCGCAGTGAGGCATTTTTACCCCCAGTTCAGATTATATTGACTGCGGCGCAGTCACATAGCCACACCCCCACTGCGGCGCAGTGGGATCTTTCTGATCTCGCCCCACAGTTTTTCCTTAGAAAAATGTTGACAATGAAAATTTTAAACACTTACCTCAATCCGCTTCACATCCAAATGTACCTGCATTTTTCTTGACCAAACATCATCAAATCTAACTACCAAAAACAAAAAATAAAATGCAAGAAAATAACACGGGTTGCCTCCCGAGAATCGCTTAATTTATTTACGAGTCGTTAGCTAGACTCGACCAATTTTCAAGCTTCATATTCAAAAATGGGGATCTCTTCAATCATCCCCTCCACTTGTTCTTCTTCCAAGTACAACTTAAGCCTATGACCATTTACAATGAAAGAACCGTCTCCATTTCTCTTAAACAATTCAACATAACCCGACGGATAAACATGCTTGATAACAAAAGGGCCAATCCACCTAGAAGTTAGCTTAGGCTGTTTAATTTTAAACTTAGACAAAAACAACAAAACCTTAGCTCCAACCTTAAATTCCTTCCTACGGATCCTTTTGTCATGCCAAACCTTGGTTCGCTCCTTGTAAAGCCGAGAATTCTCATATGCACCCAACCTAAGCTCATCGAGCTCATGAAGTTGCAACATTCTAAGTTCACTAGCTTCCATCATATCCAAGTTCAAGTTCCTCAATGCCCAATATGCCTTATGCTCTATCTCAATAGGGAGATGACAAGTCTTACCATAGAGCAACCGGTATGGCGTGGTGCCAATCGGCGTCTTAAAAGCCGTCCTAAACGCCCACAAGGCGTCATCTAACTTCTTTGACCAAACATCATCAAATCTAACTACCAAAAACAAAAAATAAAATGCAAGAAAATAACACGGGTTGCCTCCCGAGAATCGCTTAATTTATTTACGAGTCGTTAGCTAGACTCGACCAATTTTCAAGCTTCATATTCAAAAATGGGGATCTCTTCAATCATCCCCTCCACTTGTTCTTCTTCCAAGTACAACTTAAGCCTATGACCATTTACAATGAAAGAACCGTCTCCATTTCTCTTAAACAATTCAACATAACCCGACGGATAAACATGCTTGATAACAAAAGGGCCAATCCACCTAGAAGTTAGCTTAGGCTGTTTAATTTTAAACTTAGACAAAAACAACAAAACCTTAGCTCCAACCTTAAATTCCTTCCTACGGATCCTTTTGTCATGCCAAACCTTGGTTCGCTCCTTGTAAAGCCGAGAATTCTCATATGCACCCAACCTAAGCTCATCGAGCTCATGAAGTTGCAACATTCTAAGTTCACTAGCTTCCATCATATCCAAGTTCAAGTTCCTCAATGCCCAATATGCCTTATGCTCTATCTCAATAGGGAGATGACAAGTCTTACCATAGAGCAACCGGTATGGCGTGGTGCCAATCGGCGTCTTAAAAGCCGTCCTAAACGCCCACAAGGCGTCATCTAACTTCTTTGACCAAACCTTGGGATTATCACCAACAGTCTTCTCTAAGATTCTTTTCAGGGCCCTATTGGTGTTTTCTACTTGTCCACTAGTTTGTGGATGATAGGAAGTAGAAAAGTAATGCACAACACCATATCTTTTCATGACCTTGGCTAATTGATGATTTGCAAAATGGGTTCCTCGGTCACTAATCAAAGCTCTAGGGCAACCAAATCGACAAAATAACTGTTTAAGGAAGTCAATGACTACCCTTGCGTCATTCGTGGGCAAAGCCTTGGCTTCGGCCCATTTAGACACGTAGTCAACGGCAACAAGAATGTATTGGAATTTGTTAGACGGTGGGAATGGTCCCATGAAGTCTATGCCCCAAATATCAAATACCTCACATACCTGAATGCTTTGTTGAGGCATCTCATCCCGCTTAGTGATGCTTCCTTGTCTTTGACAAATGTCACAAGTCTCTACCAAAGTTTGAGCCTCTTTGAAAATGGTAGGCCAATAGAAACCTGCATCAAACACTTTCTTACCAGTGACTGAAGGACCGTAATGACCTCCAGTTGGACCAAAGTGACAAGCATCAAGAATCTCCCTCGTCTCAGCTCCTGCTACACATCTCCTCACCATACCATCTGCACAAACACGAAACAGGTATGGGCTATCCCAAAAATAGTACTTAGCATCTGAAATGAGCTTCTTCTTTTGCTGGGACGTGAAATCATTCGGAATCTCACCTGCAACCAAATAATTAGCAATATCTGCAAACCACGGAGCATCATCAGAATTAGATATAAACATTAAAGATTCATCGGGGAAGTGATCATTGATCTCCCCTTCACGAAGTTCCTCCCGGTGAGGATCTTCCAAACGACTCAAATGGTCGGCAGCCAAATTTTCAGCCCCTTTCTTATCCTTGATTTCTATATCAAACTCTTGTAACAACAAGATCCATCGGATAAGCCTGGGTTTAGCATCTTGTTTCGAGAACAAGTACTTAAGGGCTGAATGGTCAGTAAAAACTATGGTCTTACTTAAAACAAGGTATGATCTAAACTTATCAAATGCGAAGACCACGGCAAGCAACTCCTTCTCAGTAGTGGTGTAATTTTGCTGGGCGGGGTTCAAAGTCTTACTAGCAAAATAAATGGGCTTGAAATGCTTATCAACCCTTTGCCCAAGCACGGCTCCCACAGCATAGTCACTTGCATCGCACATCAACTCGAATGGCAATTCCCAATCCGGCCCAACCATGATAGGAGAATTAGTCAACTTTTCCTTCAAAACCTGAAAAGCACTTAAACAAGCATCATCAAATACAAAAGGGACGTCCTTCTCCAACAAGTGGGTCATAGGACGAGTAATCTTAGAAAAATCCTTAATGAAACGGCGGTAAAAACCGGCATGTCCAAGAAAACTCCTTACCCCTTTCACATTGGAAGGCGGGGGTAATTTGGCTATAACATCAATTTTAGCCCTATCAACTTCAATCCCGGCCTTAGACACTTTATGACCTAAAACAATACCTTCGGTCACCATGAAATGACATTTCTCCCAATTCAAAACAAGTTGTGCCTTCTCGCACCTTTCCAACATCCTATCCAAATTATGCAAGCAAGTATGAAAAGAGTCCCCAAAAACCGAGAAATCATCCATGAAGACCTCCATGGAGGTTTCAAGCATGTCCTGGAAAATAGCTATCATGCACCTTTGAAAGGTGCCTGGGGCATTACACAAACCAAACGGCAAGCAAAGGTACCAAATGGGCACGTGAAGGTGGTCTTTTCTTGATCCTTGGGATCAATGGGTATTTGAAAGTACCCGGAAAACCCATCTAAGAAACAAAAATACTCATTACCTGCAAGTCTTTCTAACATCTGATCAATGAAAGGCAGGGGAAAGTGATCCTTACGGGTGACATCATTAAGCTTACGGTAATCAATACAAACCCGCCAACCCGTTATAGTCCTAGTGGCTAAGAGTTCCTTATTCTCATTTTCGACAACTGTCATGCCCCCCTTTTTGGGCACACAATGAACAGGACTAACCCAAGAACTATCAGCAATAGGGAAAATGATCCCTGCATCTAACAACTTAATGACTTCTTTCTTAACAACCTCTTTCATGTTAGGATTTAGCCTCCTTTGTCTCTGGACAACGGGCTTAACATCATCAACAAAATCAATCTTATGCTGGCAAAAGTTAGGACTAATACCTGGAATATCGGTGGTCTTCCAAGCAAAAGCCCGCTTATGGGCTCGAAGCACAGATAAAAGACAATCTTTCTCGACACTCGAGAGTGAGGACGAGATAACCACGGGTAAAGAAGATTCACCTGACAAATAAGCATACTCCAAATGGGTAGGTAATGGCTTAAGCTCCAAATCGGTGGGTGGTACATCAACAGAATTTGGTACCCTCGAACTTCCATCAGCAACAACCTCCTCAAAACTCTCATCCTCGGGAGGTGTCTCATCCAAGCTAAGCGCCATAACCTCTGCAAACAAATCATCATCAGAAATATCTCCTGATCCTAAATTTGCAATCTCCTCATCTCCAATATCGGTCTCCATCAATTCTTGAAATTCTCGGTCTAAAGCATCATCAATCACATCAATCCTGAAACAAGACTCATCATTAGAATAAGAATGCTTAATAGACCTCTCAACATTAAAAACAATTCTATCCGTACCCACACCCAAAGAAATTTCCTTATCCTTCACACGGATGATAGCATCCGCGGTATTAAGGAATGGGCGTCCAAGAATAAGGGGTACCTGTGTATCCTCCTCCATCTCGAGGATAACGAAGTCAACAAGAAAAACAATATGGCCCACTTTGACTCTAATGTTTTCAGCAATCCCCATGGGATACTGAAATGAATGGTCAGCTAGTCTAATACTCATGCGAGTCGGGTGAAGGATTCCTAAAGCCAACTTACTCCAAACCGAATAAGGCATCAAATTAATGCTAGCACCTAAATCAGCCAAAGCCTTACAAATAATGGTTCTAATAGAGCAAGTAATAAGGAAACTCCCTGGATCTTCAAGCTTAGGCGGAATGCGGTTCTGCAAGATAGCAGAACACTCGGCATTGAGAAAAGTAGCTTTTGCCTCCTTCATCTTTCCTTTGTCCGTCACAAGTTCCTTAATGAACTTGGCATAATGAGGCATCCCCTGTATCAAATCAACTAAAGGCACATTAATATGAACATTTGAAATCATTTGAACAAACTTATTATATTGTTCCTTTAACTTTGCCTTCCTGAACCGTTGTGGAAATGGAACCTTTGGCTTATATGCTTTAACCTCGGGAACCACATCCGGTTTTGGTGGAGTGACCGGAGTCTTCACGGTCGGATTCTCCCCCATCTCAATCTCTTCACCAACTTCATCATCATCACTCCCTTTTTCCTGCACATCTGAAACAACAACATCAGGTATAGTAGGAGGGTCATAGGATTTACCTGTACGAGTGGTGATGGCCTTGGCTTCCTCATTACGGGCTTGAGGTGGAGTGTACTTCTGCCCCGCATTCTGTCCCTGATTTGGCCCCATGCTAAACTGAGGCTTAGGATTCTGTTGAGTATTGCTAGGTAAAGTACCTGGTGGCCTAGAAAGGGCAGCCATCCTACTCTCAAGATCCTTAAAGTTAACACATTGATTCTTCATATTTATCTCTACCTTGCCATCTATCCTATCCAACCTATCATTCAATGCCTTAGTATCATCCCGAATCATCCGAATGCTAGTGGTAGTTTCAGCCTGATTACTAACCAACTGTTTCATCATCTCCCTCAACTCGGCATTTGGATCGGCATTAGACGAAGAAGAACCTGATCCTTGTCCTTGTTGAGTTTGTTGTTGTGGCTGACTCTGAAAGTTATCCCTTTGCCACCTATTTCCTGAAAAACGAGAATTATTAGTAGGAAAAGAAGAGTTATAAGAAGGATTACCTGAAGGACGGTTCTGGAAACCGGTATTGCGTTGGTAGCTCCCTTGTGGTTGATTCTGGATGTAACTCACATCTTTGGGTCCCCGATTGGGACACTCATCAGAATAATGCATATCACCACAATGATCACATCCATCGGCTACTACCTTAACATCCCTTTCAATTGCTCCAAACCGATTCTCTTGCATAGCAAATCCCTTTTCCATGCGCTCAGATAGCGCTCTAATCTCTCCAATCATCCCAGAATCATGACTAGCTTCGACCTTTGCAACCCTACCTTGGCTAGTACCTTTCTTTAACCTTCTCTCATTCTTCAAGAATCTATCATCGTCCATATTCGCATTGTCCTTTGCCATGGACTCCAAAATTTCAAAACCTTCATTTGGTGTAATCTTGTTGAAACCACCCCCAAAAGCATATCCTAACTCCCGCTTAGACTTCTTATCTAGGCCATCAAAGAAAAGCTCAACATATTGTTCCTTAGTCATGTTATGGCCCGGATAATTCCTCAACATCTCCTTAAAACGGATCCATGCATCCACCACATCTTCATCTTCATCTTGGTCAAAGGACCTAATCAAATTTTCCAACTTCCTTTGAGTTCTAAGTGAATAAAACTCACCAATGAAAGCTTGCTTGAGTTGGTCCCAAGTTGTTATGGAATTTTCCGGAAGATCATTAAACCAATCTAGAGCATCACCGGTAATGGACATGGGAAATGTCTCAAGTTTAACGGCATTCATTTGGTTTTGCCCATATTGATATAACCGTGCCAACTTTTCAAACCTTTCCAAGTGTTGGTATGGATCCCATTTCCTTTTGCCATCAAACTGTTGCTCCTCAATACTCTTAAGATGATTACCTTTCAGATTGAAATCATGAGCAATGGCCGGAGGTCTTATAGGACTACCACGGTTGGCAGGAATAGTACGGACCCTCTCACCATAACGTATATCATTCGGATCCCTTTCTTCGTCTCCCATTTCCTCTTCTAACTTAACTTCTAAATTGAAAAATTCGTCCAAATAGAGCCCTTCTTCGTCCGAATCAGGAGTGGGTCTAGCAATAGGTGAGAATGGTGTAGGTGTTGTGAAGTTAAACCTACGTCTTGTTGGTGTTCTCAAAGGACTATTAGAGGTAAACCCGAAGACCGCAAGTTCATCAACCAAGAAGTAGACCTGCAAAACACAACTAACCAAACACGTCAACTGCACCTGTGATAAGACAAGAAAAGAAAAGCTAATCTATTAAAGCAAATAACTTCCTCACGCGTGAGGGAGGATCAAACCACTAAATTAGCAACTAAAACGGCACACAATCCCCGGCAGCGGCGCCAAAAACTTGATGTGCTAAATCGAGTTTAAAAATTATAAACTAGAAATACCTAGAAACTCACTACTACACACTATCGGGCAGTGGACCCGATCGTATGAAATATAGTTAAGAGGTAAGTCCGTGTTCGTTCTCGGGGATTGGTTTGAACTAGTTGTCTGATAAAGTAGGTTGGAAAACAGGGTGGAACACTTTGAATCTCACTTTGACAATTAAATTAAAGTAAATTTAAAAGACAAAACACTTAAAAGCAAAAAAAAGCTTCAAACAATAATAGTAAAGATCATCCACCTTGACTTCGCTAGACTTCAAACATGATTGCATTCAATTAAGGCCAAATTCATTGAGTTGAAAAGATAATCGTAAAAGGATAAGATGCTCGCGTGGTACCACCAACCGCTCACAACTCACCCAAACACCTAAGTTGCTAGTTTAATTACCCAAGCCGGTACCACCAATGCCTAGGCAACCTTACCAACAATTAGTTTGCTTGACTATCAAATCACCAATTGTGCCTATGTGAAAATAACGTGGTACCACCAACCGTTACAAAACACGTTGACAAAACGATTCCTTTTATTAAAATGACATTCACTATCATACCATGAACTAGTGATAATTGCTCATAGACAAGCAACCGTTTGAAAATCACAAATGTATTCAACTAGTACCACTAACGAAGAACACACATGCCACCAATATCATAATAATAAATATAAAGGAATTAAATCATCAAGATCTCGACACAACGATAATTGAAATCAACTCTTTGAATTAAAACATATAGCAATCACATCATTCGTCTAGTTTCATCAAGGTGGATGATTAAAAGATTAGTCACTCATGATTAAATTGAAATAACAATCAAAATAAAGGAAGAACATGATGTACCAATCATTTGAGAAATAGAAATTGCAAGACAATAAAATAGATACGATCTAAGTGGGTGCACGTGAATCTTCAATGAATCGGAAGATGATGAAATCTTGATTCGATCCTTGAAGGTGTTCCCTGAAGTGCAGCTCTTAGAAAGAAAACTTGATACTTTGGGGATTAGGTTATGTTTTCTATTTATACCTCCCTGTAATCTGATGCAAAAGCTGCCCAAAACCTTTCAGCCCCGTACTCTCACTGCGGCGCAGTGGGCGAATGATGCCCTCACTGCGGCGCAGTGCTGATAAACTGACTTTGGTGCTCGTTTGTTAAGGCTGACTGCGGCGCAGTGGGCACATGCACATCCCACTGCGGCGCAGTATAATATTACTGGTTGATTGTGCCTTTGAACATGAACCACTGCGGCGCAGTGGGCACAGATCAAACCCACTGCGGCGCAGTCCAAACTAACTGGTCCGGAACTCCTCTAAAATCTTGAATCCTTGCAGAAATTTTCTATCTTCTTTTCACTTGAACAACTCTCGAACTCCAAATCAACATCTTGGCCTCGGAAATCATCCGAAATTGCACCAAATGGAAACGCAACCTGTTTAGAACCTGAAACCACTAACAAACACCATAAACGCGCCAAATGCATACAAAATCGACTTAAAACGCTTAATAAAATGGCCAATAATGATGTGGGCGATGGGTATAAATTGGTCACATCAAGCACGCTTTTTAAAACCAAGCCCTTTAGTCAGTTGTTGCAGGGCTAGTGTGAGAGACTGAGAGCTTAGTAGCTGCTCAAGTCATTTACTTGGAAACACGACTTGCGACACCTGAACTAAACTTAACCAGGAGTGCTAATCATGATAATACAATCAATATTTAGTTGCAAGATATTAAATTGAAAAAAATCTCATGAAATGAGAAAACTGTAATAATCTAGTGCAAGATCAAAGTGCTGAATCTAGAATCAATACATGAGTTTTCGTTTTCTGCCATTTGTTTTTGCTTCTACATCACAAGATTGTTGGGTTCCGTTGCAAACAATACCTCTATCTAGCAATACAAGGCTTTCGGCATATGTTTCCATGTCAATAATGTTAGATATATAACTGCAGGGAAATGACCATTCTCTACTTTCTGGATTATAAAGAGTGAGCCCTACTTTGTATATGTAGAGCAAGAAATCACCTTCCGTCAGTTGCAAAACTCGACTTACTGGTTGATGAGTTAATAACCAGGTTAGCGATCCAACAACCCTAGACCAAGAAGCACTGTTATTTCTCTCCCTTTTCACCCAAATCCAGTCATTCAACCATTCTGGACAAAATGCAGCTAACAAATCTTTGACGATGGTTAGTTTTGTAGTTACAAAACATGCTAACAAATCTTTGACGATGGTTAGTTTTGTAGTTACAAAACATGGTCCCGGTAGCTCAATTGAGCCACAAACATTTGTATTCAAATCGAATGTCATTATACATACTCCGGTTGGATTACGTTCAACAACCCAATACAATGTCCCATTGACCAAACACGCCCTTAACATAACCTTTTTTAACGGCATGGTAGGGGAATTAATCAGAGACCAAGTGTCTGTCTTCATAGAGTAAACCAATGGATCTGTTTTAGTGTAGGAAATCATCACAATCTTATAATCATCAGTGATTGGGTCGACCCCAAAACCTAGTGCAAAATCACGTCCTTTTTCTATATAATTTAGGGGTATGGATATGGTTAGTTTGCGCCTAATTGAGGGGTTACATCTATAATCTATAATACCTTATAAAGCAAGAAGCCCCTTTTTTCAAATCTCAATTAAGTAATTGAACTACCTAAATTACCATTCTTTTTTATTCACTAATATAAACATCTCTACCTAATATACCAATAATACCCTTAAATCTCAACCATTCATTTCTCCCTCTCTCCTCAAATCTCAACCACTCATTTTTTTTCTTCTCCATAAATCATTTTATTCCTCTAATTCATTCAAAATATTTTATCTCAAAAACCGTATATCGATAAATTATAAAAATTGTATGGGTGTTCTTAAAATTTCATGCTCTTTCATTAGAGATGTCATTCGATATACTTTCGACGAATTTTTAAATCCGAGGGCGGAGCCCGTACGGCTAAGACATTTGGCTATCATACTCTATGACTTGACCTATCACCCCACCATCTCACCGCCGCAACGCGCGGGCACTATCTCTCGTATCTTATAATAGAGGACCACCTTTTTTCAATTCTCAATTAAGGAATTGAATCGCCTAATATACCCCTTTCCTTTTAAAGATAATTACCCCTTTACCGCCCAACCTCCTGCCGCCAACACTGCCGCTACTGCCGCCGCCAACACTGCCGTTGCCGCCGCCAACACTGCCGGCCGCCGCCAACACTGCCGTTGCCGCCGCCAACACTGCCGGCCGCCGCCAACACTGCCGTTGCCGCCGCCAACACTGCCGGCCGCCGCCAACACTGCCGTTGCCGCCGCCAACACTGCCGGCCGCCGCCAACACTGCCGTTGCCGCCGCCAACACTGCCGGCCGCCGCCAACACTGCCGTTGCCGCCGCCAACACTGCCGGCCGCCGCCAACACTGCCGTTGCCGCCGCCAACACTGCCGTTGCCGCCGCCAACACTGCCGTGCCGCCGCCAACACTGCCGTCCGCCGCCAACACTGCCGTTGCCGCCGCCAACACTGCCGTGCCGCCGCCAACACTGCCGTCCGCCGCCAACACTGCCGGCCGCCGCCAACACTGCCGTTGCCGCCGCCAACACTGCCGGCCGCCGCCAACACTGCCGTTGCCGCCGCCAACACTGCCGGCCGCCGCCAACACTGCCGTTGCCGCCGCCAACACTGCCGGCCGCCGCCAACACTGCCGTTGCCGCCGCCAACACTGCCGGCCGCCGCCAACACTGCCGTTGCCGCCGCCAACACTGCCGTTGCCGCCGCCAACACTGCCGTGCCGCCGCCAACACTGCCGTCCGCCGCCAACACTGCCGGCCGCCGCCAACACTGCCGTTGCCGCCGCCAACACTGCCGGCCGCCGCCAACACTGCCGTTGCCGCCGCCAACACTGCCGGCCGCCGCCAACACTGCCGTTGCCGCCGCCAACACTGCCGGCCGCCGCCAACACTGCCGTTGCCGCCGCCAACACTGCCGGCCGCCGCCAACACTGCCGTTGCCGCCGCCAACACTGCCGGCCGCCGCCAACACTGCCGTTGCCGCCGCCAACACTGCCGGCCGCCGCCAACACTGCCGTTGCCGCCGCCAACACTGCCGGCCGCCGCCAACACTGCCGTTGCCGCCGCCAACACTGCCGGCCGCCGCCAACACTGCCGTTGCCGCCGCCAACACTGCCGGCCGCCGCCAACACTGCCGTTGCCGCCGCCAACACTGCCGGCCGCCGCCAACACTGCCGTTGCCGCCGCCAACACTGCCGGCCGCCGCCAACACTGCCGTTGCCGCCGCCAACACTGCCGGCCGCCGCCAACACTGCCGTTGCCGCCGCCAACACTGCCGGCCGCCGCCAACCACTGCCGTGCCGCCGCCAACACTGCCGTTGCCGCCGCCAACACTGCCGTTGCCGCCGCCAACACTGCCGTCCGCCGCCAACACTGCCGTCCGCCGCCAACACTGCCGTGCCGCCGCCAACACTGCCGTTGCCGCCGCCAACACTGCCGTGCCGCCGCCAACACTGCCGTGCCGCCGCCAACACTGCCGTGCCGCCGCCAACACTGCCGTCCGCCGCCAACACTGCCGTCCGCCGCCAACACTGCCGTTGCCGCCGCCAACACTGCCGTGCCGCCGCCAACACTGCCGTCCGCCGCCAACACTGCCGGCCGCCGCCAACACTGCCGTTGCCGCCGCCAACACTGCCGGCCGCCGCCAACACTGCCGTTGCCGCCGCCAACACTGCCGGCCGCCGCCAACACTGCCGTTGCCGCCGCCAACACTGCCGGCCGCCGCCAACACTGCCGTTGCCGCCGCCAACACTGCCGGCCGCCGCCAACACTGCCGTTGCCGCCGCCAACACTGCCGTTGCCGCCGCCAACACTGCCGTGCCGCCGCCAACACTGCCGTCCGCCGCCAACACTGCCGGCCGCCGCCAACACTGCCGTTGCCGCCGCCAACACTGCCGGCCGCCGCCAACACTGCCGTTGCCGCCGCCAACACTGCCGGCCGCCGCCAACACTGCCGTTGCCGCCGCCAACACTGCCGGCCGCCGCCAACACTGCCGTTGCCGCCGCCAACACTGCCGGCCGCCGCCAACACTGCCGTGCCGCCGCCAACACTGCCGTTGCCGCCGCCAACACTGCCGTTGCCGCCGCCAACACTGCCGTGCCGCCGCCAACACTGCCGTCCGCCGCCAACACTGCCGTCCGCCGCCAACACTGCCGGCCGCCGCCAACACTGCCGTTGCCGCCGCCAACACTGCCGGCCGCCGCCAACACTGCCGTTGCCGCCGCCAACACTGCCGGCCGCCGCCAACACTGCCGTTGCCGCCGCCAACACTGCCGGCCGCCGCCAACACTGCCGTTGCCGCCGCCAACACTGCCGGCCGCCGCCAACACTGCCGTTGCCGCCGCCAACACTGCCGGCCGCCGCCAACACTGCCGTTGCCGCCGCCAACACTGCCGGCCGCCGCCAACACTGCCGTTGCCGCCGCCAACACTGCCGGCCGCCGCCAACACTGCCGTTGCCGCCGCCAACACTGCCGGCCGCCGCCAACACTGCCGTTGCCGCCGCCAACACTGCCGGCCGCCGCCAACACTGCCGTTGCCGCCGCCAACACTGCCGGCCGCCGCCAACACTGCCGTTGCCGCCGCCAACACTGCCGGCCGCCGCCAACACTGCCGTGCCGCCGCCAACACTGCCGTTGCCGCCGCCAACACTGCCGTTGCCGCCGCCAACACTGCCGTGCCGCCGCCAACACTGCCGTCCGCCGCCAACACTGCCGTCCGCCGCCAACACTGCCGGCCGCCGCCAACACTGCCGTTGCCGCCGCCAACACTGCCGGCCGCCGCCAACACTGCCGTTGCCGCCGCCAACACTGCCGGCCGCCGCCAACACTGCCGTTGCCGCCGCCAACACTGCCGGCCGCCGCCAACACTGCCGTTGCCGCCGCCAACACTGCCGGCCGCCGCCAACACTGCCGTTGCCGCCGCCAACACTGCCGGCCGCCGCCAACACTGCCGTTGCCGCCGCCAACACTGCCGGCCGCCGCCAACACTGCCGTTGCCGCCGCCAACACTGCCGGCCGCCGCCAACACTGCCGTTGCCGCCGCCAACACTGCCGGCCGCCGCCAACACTGCCGTTGCCGCCGCCAACACTGCCGGCCGCCGCCAACACTGCCGTTGCCGCCGCCAACACTGCCGGCCGCCGCCAACACTGCCGTTGCCGCCGCCAACACTGCCGGCCGCCGCCAACACTGCCGTTGCCGCCGCCAACACTGCCGGCCGCCGCCAACACTGCCGTTGCCGCCGCCAACACTGCCGGCCGCCGCCAACACTGCCGTTGCCGCCGCCAACACTGCCGGCCGCCGCCAACACTGCCGTTGCCGCCGCCAACACTGCCGGCCGCCGCCAACACTGCCGTTGCCGCCGCCAACACTGCCGGCCGCCGCCAACACTGCCGTTGCCGCCGCCAACACTGCCGGCCGCCGCCAACACTGCCGTTGCCGCCGCCAACACTGCCGGCCGCCGCCAACACTGCCGTTGCCGCCGCCAACACTGCCGGCCGCCGCCAACACTGCCGTTGCCGCCGCCAACACTGCCGGCCGCCGCCAACACTGCCGTTGCCGCCGCCAACACTGCCGGCCGCCGCCAACACTGCCGTTGCCGCCGCCAACACTGCCGGCCGCCGCCAACACTGCCGTTGCCGCCGCCAACACTGCCGGCCGCCGCCAACACTGCCGTTGCCGCCGCCAACACTGCCGGCCGCCGCCAACACTGCCGTTGCCGCCGCCAACACTGCCGGCCGCCGCCAACACTGCCGTTGCCGCCGCCAACACTGCCGGCCGCCGCCAACACTGCCGTTGCCGCCGCCAACACTGCCGGCCGCCGCCAACACTGCCGTTGCCGCCGCCAACACTGCCGTTGCCGCCGCCAACACTGCCGTGCCGCCGCCAACACTGCCGTCCGCCGCCAACACTGCCGGCCGCCGCCAACACTGCCGTTGCCGCCGCCAACACTGCCGGCCGCCGCCAACACTGCCGTTGCCGCCGCCAACACTGCCGGCCGCCGCCAACACTGCCGTTGCCGCCGCCAACACTGCCGGCCGCCGCCAACACTGCCGTTGCCGCCGCCAACACTGCCGGCCGCCGCCAACACTGCCGTTGCCGCCGCCAACACTGCCGGCCGCCGCCAACACTGCCGTTGCCGCCGCCAACACTGCCGGCCGCCGCCAACACTGCCGTTGCCGCCGCCAACACTGCCGGCCGCCGCCAACACTGCCGTTGCCGCCGCCAACACTGCCGGCCGCCGCCAACACTGCCGTTGCCGCCGCCAACACTGCCGGCCGCCGCCAACACTGCCGTTGCCGCCGCCAACACTGCCGGCCGCCGCCAACACTGCCGTTGCCGCCGCCAACACTGCCGGCCGCCGCCAACCACTGCCGTGCCGCCGCCAACACTGCCGTTGCCGCCGCCAACACTGCCGTTGCCGCCGCCAACACTGCCGTGCCGCCGCCAACACTGCCGTGCCGCCGCCAACACTGCCGTGCCGCCGCCAACACTGCCGTGCCGCCGCCAACACTGCCGTGCCGCCGCCAACACTGCCGTCCGCCGCCAACACTGCCTCCGCCGCCAACACTGCCTCCGCCGCCAACACTGCCGCTACTGCCGCCGCCAACCACTGCCCGTCACCGCCAGCGCCGGCATTACATCACCACCACCGCCGCCGGATTGCTCCTCCATTTCTTCGAATTGGAACTCGAAATTGTCACCAAAATGCTCAGGAACAAAATCCGCACAAACCCTTGCCAAAATAAAACCGATTCAAGGTTCGCCGGAAAACTTAGATTTACGATTGCTCCTCCGTTTCTTCGAATTGGAACTCGAAATTGTCACCAAAATGCTCAGGAACAAAATCCGCACAAACCCTTGCCAAAATAAAACCGATTCAAGGTTCGCCGGAAAATTCAAAAACTCGCCGGAAAACTTAGATCTACGATTGCTCCTCCGTTTCTTCGAATTGGAACTCGAAATTGTCACCAAAATGCTCAAGAACAAAATCCGCACAAACCCTTGCCAAAATAAAACCGATTCAAGGTTCGCCGGAAAATTCAAAAGCTCGCCGGAAAAGTGAAAAACGGTGACTGTGTAAGAAACTAACATATAAAACACAATGCCCGTGACTGTGGTGCCGATGGTTGATGGTGGTGGTGGCGAAACTGTGGTGCCAGTTGATGGTGCCGATAGTTGTCGTAGCCATTGAAAATTGTGGGGACGGTTAGAAAACATGTGATATATAATACTTAGATAGTTAGATATTGGGTTTCTTAGACCATCAGGTGGAAAAAGAAGGGTGATAAATCATAGATACCAATTTGCTAATGGCTATGTGAGAGAGAAATATGTGAGAGTTTTCCTTTTATTTGGTGAAAGGTGAAAGTAAAAATGAAGAGGAAAGTGGGTAGGTTATGTGAAAAGATATAAAGCCTGACAAGTGACAACACAATTTGCTTTTTTTTCTTTTTGAACGGACGCATAATCTATTTTCCTTTTGACCCTTGAATTTTGATTTTATTTATTTTACTCATTGAATTACATTTCCATTTATTGTATAAATTATATCTATTTAACTTTGTTTGTTTTATTTTTAAATTATATAAAAAATCACAAAATTTGTAATTCTTATATAATAAAGTTTGTTATTTGTATTTTCTGTATGTGTATAATTTACTTTTATACATACAATTCAATGTATTATTATTTTTATATAGAAATTACCTAATCCGGTATTTTCCCGATTTTTCAAAAACGTCTGCCTCCGCTCCTTGCCAATCTAATCTCGAGCTACGAATTTCTCAACCTTGCTTATTATATCGCCGCATTGCGCGGGCATATGACTCGTAAGGTAAAAATCATTTCTTTGTCCACCACACAGAAAATTCCATTACACGAACCAACAATTTCAAAATCTCTGCTCGGGAGATCAACTTCTGCTACCTTCATGCTCTTAGCTGTCCGATGATCCAATGATAATCTGTTTTCCGAAATCAAGGTATAAATGACTCCAACTCCATTAAGATAGAACCAGGAATCTGGGTTGTAAGGATTGTGCTTGACGAGGAGTTTCAGCGGAGTGTTCACGGATCGAAGATTGTGCCCTCGTATGAAATCCGGGCTAGCAATATGAGAAAACCAATACTTGGAGAGAGATCTGAATCGGAGGAGGGATTTGACTGGTAATCTTTGAAAGATTTCATCCACCAATTCTTCACATAGATGATCTAACATTGTATATAATTCTACAAAAAATTTAACAGACGAGATACTATGATGATTAATCATGCAATTTAACAATATACACAATATAATCACAAGGTTAAAATTTTGTAAAAGAGTGATTATAATATATATATATTTCTCTATGTAGCCTTCTCTCCTATTATGTATATAAGATACATTATTAATAATTATATAATCTTATATATATATAGGTTATTAGTAAGCAGAAAGATAAATATAAGAAGAAAGTTTCAAAAGAGTCATCCACGATAAATGAAAGCACTCACCAGAAGGTAGAGAAATCGTCTTCGTCAGATATCAAACCGTTTGGATTTTTAAGTGATAGATGAGGCAAGTATTGAGGCAGATAAATTATAGGGTTTAAGCATGCTAAAATATATTTTGTGGGCCGATCTCCTGTTCTATGAAACAAAAAACTGCATATATCTAAATTATCTTCTACCAACAAGTATAAACTAGAACAATACCCGTGCGTTGCTCGGGTTACACTAAATAAAACACATCTATAACTTACATCACATTTTTTTTGAAAAGTATAACTTACATCACATATCTCATAAAGGTTTTATTAACAAAATAAAGTCATAATATACAACATTAATGTAATGTTTATTTAACATAACAAAATAACTCAAATAAAATATAATTAAACAATGAATCGTCTCTCAATAGTTTATCTCATGAGTTCTCTCAAAGTCTCAATACTTCATCATGGGGATGGAACCAAAATATTCATTTTAAGGTGCCGAATGATAATAGACACTTTCTTGATAAATTTAACAAAGTTGAGTTGTGGTTGAAAATGTATACATTCTTTTATAATGCAATAACTGGAATTAGGAATTTATAATAGTATATATATATATATTTGTTTATGTGATCGAATTTTTTAAAATATAAAGAACAAATTATGAAGTTTTCAATTAAAGCTCATAGTATTTGAGATTCACAATTCATTTTACCACACGTGTAACATAGATTGTATACAACTCAGTGACTCACCATGTTGATTACTATCATTCACCAACTAACCCAACACATTAATAATTTTCCATCTTAACTCCGTCCTCCTATGTTCGAAAAAAAACCCTCCGTCCTCCTCAGAGAGTCAGAGATCACAAGTTAAACAACATATATATAATTAAAACTTATAAATCACCTATTATTACCCCAACTGTCGATTTCGTTTTAAGCATCACATGAATCATCATTCTTTATATCGCTAAAAAGAAAGAAGACAGGAACAAATGGGAACGATTTGACCGGAAATCTGCAACTTCCGTCAAAACGATTCCAACGTCCGGCAAAAATCTTGCAAAATTTGATTTAATTCTCTATTAGGTTTTGTGAAAAATTGGCATTGAACTTTGGGATTGATTTAGATATAAGTACTACTTTTACAGCTTGAAATCCGACAATTATTTTATATTTAAATAGTATATCTATACTTTACATATGCGTGTATAAGTAGTTTTTGTATTGATTAAGTTGTGATATTGGTCATAGTGATGAAATTAGTTAAAAAGTTTTGAACTTTGATGTGTGAAAGTAATAAAGTTTGGATCTTTTATAATAGGTTTAAAACTTTTGATCTATATATAAGTTAATGTGATAATCTACTAAATCTCGACTAATCAATCATGTGCTACCTTTGAAACTTTCATATGCAAAAGCTTTTGGTATGGTGGTGCAAGACAAAGGGTTGAGTGCGAGATGGGTACCAAATAATGAAGTAATTGTTGATGGTGACTTTGCTAAACAAATCAAAATTATCTCCTATCCAGCTATTGTCATACCGTTTAATGTAATAATAAAGTTTTCATCTAACAAATTGTCATATGAGGGTGTGAATAGGGATGTCGTAGAGGAGGGAAATGAGGGAAAGAGAGGTAGAGCCCGATAGCTTTCTTTTGTGATAAATGTTCCTATAATAGTCCATAAAAGTAAGAGGCTCGTAGAAGTTAGTACTACACTGATGCTAACGTGCAGGGGCGGTCTCAGAACCTTGTTATGGGCGCAAACAGTTAGTGAATTTGAGGAGAAGTCCGTTTATATTTGTGTATTTAATAAACAAATAAACACGAACAATATTTCTCGTTTGTTTAGTTAAGCTAAACACACACATGCTTTTTTGTTCGTTTGTTTATGCTCGTGAACATTCCTTACCGTTCATTCTCTTTATTTATATTGGTGTATTGGTGTATATACATTGCATAACAAACGAGAAACATAAATGAAAATGAAAAGGATAATTATACATATTTAAACATTATTATGTGTTTGGGTATGTTTATGTTTTACTTTTTGTATCTATATATCCCTTTAAACAATTAATTAAATACGAGTAAAGAAGATTATTTATTCGTTCATTCGTTTGAACATAAATGGACATGATCGAGCTCAGTAATAAAGCCGTGGTCGTAAATATGGAGGGCCCACGTTGAAGTAGCCGCGAAACAAAATAAAAATATGGAGGGCCCACGTTGAAACAAAACAATTTATCCTATTTTTTTATGGCGGGAACTGAAACAAAAGAAAAAGGAGGGAGCAAAAAAGTGAAATATACGAAATTAGAATTGGAATAGAAGGCAAGCCATGGGATCGGAGATTCATGTGTTAAGAAACAGAAATTGAAGACAAGAATTTTTGTATTGATTTTTTCATCACATTTGATTACATCTTACACCTCTATTTATACTAGAGCTAAATAGGTAACACATGACTGTTGGGCTTGGGCCCTTATTGGACCGATACACATTCTAACACTCCCCCTCAAGTTGAATATCGGGATTACCGAAATTCAACTTGCTTAGACACTTATGAAACATAGATGTTCCCACTGCTTTAGTTAGAATATCAGCCAGTTGGTCTTCAGACTTTACGAATGGTAACTTGATAATTCCACTTTCCAATTTTTCTTTTATGAAGTGACGATCAACCTCCACATGCTTGGTTCTATCATGTTGAACTGGATTCTCTGAGATTTGGATAGCCGCTTCATTATCACTCATGATTCGGATACTTTCTTTGGGGGCAAAACCTATTTCAGACACCAGCTTCTTTAACCACAAAGCTTCTGCTAGTCCTTTAGCTATACCTCTAAACTCAGCTTCAGCACTTGACAAGGAGACAACTTTCTGTTTTTTACTTTTCCATGTAACTAAATTACCACCTACCAACGAGAAATATCCTGAAGTAGATCTTCGATTACCTTTATCTCCTGCCCAATCTGCATCTGTATATAACTGAATTTTGAGGTGACCATTAGTCTTAAATAACACCCCATGACCTGAAGTCCCTTTAAGATACCTAATAATTCGCAGAACTGCATTCATATGATCTTCCTGAGGTTGATGCATAAATTGACTGACAACTCCAACAGCATATGCAATGTCTGGACGAGTGTGAGCCAAATAGATAAGTTTTCCTACCAACCTTTGATATCTTCCTTTATCAGTAGTTTTAGCATCTATCTTCACAAACAACTTCTGATTGATGACCATGGGAGTATCTGCTGGTTTACAATCAACCATTCCTGTTTCTGCCAGAAGATCTAGTATATATTTCTTCTGACAAATAAAAATTCCTTGTAGATCTTGAAACTTCTATTCCAAGGAAATATTTCAAATCTCCCAGATCTTTCATTTCAAATTCTGCAAACAAAGCTGATTTTAGTTGATTAATCTCTTTTTCATCATTTCCTGTTATAATCATGTCATCAACATAAATTATTAGACATGTCACAAGATTTCCTCTGTGGCGAAGAAACAATGTGTGATCTGAGTTGCTTTGTTGATATCCATATTTCTTCATAGCAAGAGTAAATCTTCCAAACCAAGCTCTGGGTGATTGTTTAAGCCCATACAAGGCCTTTTTCAATTTACAAACTTCCCCATCCTTAAAGCTGTGAGAAAAACCAGGAGGGGCTTCCATATACACTTCTTCTTGTAATTCTCCGTGTAAGAAGGCATTCTTCACATCAAATTGATGAAGGGGCCAACCTAGATTTGCTGCTATTGAGAAAAGAACTCTTATTGTATCTAGCTTTGCAACCGGAGAGAAGGTTTCTGAATAGTCAATGCCATAGGTCTGAGTGTACCCTTTGGCAACAAGTCTTGCTTTGTATCTCTCTACATCTCCATTTGGTTTATATTTGATGGTATATATCCACCTGCACCCTACTGGATCCTTTCCTTTTGGAAGAATACACTTCTCCCATGTATCATTCTTTATAAGAGCCTCCATTTCACTATCCATAGCATCCTTCCAATTTTTTTAACTTCAAGGCATGCTCTACATTTGACGGGAGCTCTTCTGAATATAGTTTTGCTGCAAATGCTTTTGCTTCTTTGGAGAAGAGACCCTTTGCAATATTAGCAAAATTATCTACTGGATATTTGGTAGACCGAGAACTCTTTTCTGGAAAATATCGCTTTGCAGGAATTCTCTGGTAGACCTTGGTGGGAGAACATATCTTTCTGGAGCACTTTCTGGAGCATTTTCTGGAACATTTTCTGGAGGAGTAACTTCTTCTATATTTTCTGACTCTCCATTAACATTTTCCTGCATTTCATTAGCTGGAATATCCATACCATTCAAAGTATGACTTGGTTCAGAACTAATTACCTCGGATATCAGGTCTGGATATAGGTTGTCACTTTGAGAGGAGGACTGTAAATCTTTATCTGGAGTCTGAACATCTGATGATGTAGTGGTCTGAACTTCTGATGAATATTGGAGCCAACTCAGTGTGTCACTTTGTTCCTCCCCCTGACCACTGAGTTCCTGAGAGTAGAAATACTTGGTTTCCAAAAAATCACAATTCATCGTAGTAAACATACGATGAGTTTTAGGATTGTAACATCTATACCCTTTTGAGTAACCCCATATCCCACAAAAACACATTTTTCAGCACACGGTTCGAGTTTATTACGATATGATTTTGGAATATGAACAAAAACTGTACATCCAAATACTCTAGTTGGCAAAGTAAGAACTGATGGGAGTTTATGAAACTCAGAGAGGACTTTCAAAGGGGTTTTCATATCGAGAATCTTTGTAGGGAGACGGTTGATCAAGTATGTAGCAGTAGCTAAAGCTTCGGGCCAAAAACTTTTAGGAACTAAGGACTCAATAATAAGTGCCCTAGTCATTTCTAAAAGAATTCTATTTTTCCTTTCAGCCACACCATTTTGTTCGGGGGTGTGAGGACAAGTGGTTTGATGGATTACACCTTTGGATTGAAAAAACAGGTTCATTTGTGAATTTACATACTCCCCACCATTATCTGTTCTCATGACTTTGATAGATTTTTGAAATTGAGTTTGGATCATATTATAGAACACAGTAAATCTATCATAAACTTCATCTTTATTTTTCAAAAAATAAATCCATGTCATCCGGGTGCAATCGTCAACAAAAATCACAAAGTACTTGAAATTATGACCTCCACTAACCGGTGCCGGACCCCACACATCAGAATGAACCAATGAAAAAGGAGAATCAACTCTACTCTTACGGGGTTTAAAGGTCTGCCTATGACTTTTTGCGAGAATGCAAGTTTCACAATCAATCTTTTTATTCAACGGAAAAAGTTTTGGAAATAAAATATGCAAATAACTCACTGACGGATGCCCCAATCTTCTATGCCATAACCATGCTTCTCTTTCACTAGTTCCATGAGCAAGCATGACATTCCCACTTTCAGTAACCTCATCAACATAATACAGTCCTCCTTTCTCAGTGCCACGCCCAATAATCCGTCCCGTCCTGATATCCTGCAACAAACAGAAGGTTGGATGCATGAGAACTGAGCAATTAAGTTCTTTTGTCACATGACTTATCGACAAAAGTTTGTGTGATAAGTCAGGCACATAAAGACAATTAGACAATTGAATGTCTGTGGAGAATTTAATTGTTCCACCATTTTTTACATCCATTTTCCCTTTATTCGCGGCTTTAATATGGGTTTTGTTGGGTTTCGTTATGACCTTAAAATCCGACAAGTCATAGGTCATTGTGTCGGTGGCACCACAATCAAATATCCATTCCCCATTATTTTCTTTTAAAGTCTCTTCGTTGGCTATATTTGCATTTCCATGATAAGTTAAGGGTTGTTTTTGAAAATTCTTATTATGTATAGGGGTGTTTGACCGTGTGGAAAGCCAAGGGCTTTTTCCCTTTCCCTTTTTCTCTGCCACCGTAACCCCTTCCTCCCCTTCTCCTCTTCCAGCCGCCACTACTCCTCTAAATCCGGCAACCGATTGCCGATCATCATGAGTATTTCTTTTATACTCGGAGCTAGTCTGAGCGGTAGGGAAGGATTTGGTGTTTCTCTTGATTGGCTGGGCTTCAAACTCGTGGGCCTCCAAACTCGTGGCCTCCACACGAGTTTGGTCTAAGCTCGTGGCCTCCACACGAGTTTGGTCTAAACTCGTGGCCTCCACACGCGTTTGGTCTAAACTCGTGGCCTCCACACGAGTTTGACCTAAACTCGTGGGCGTCGATTTGGTGTTTTTCTTGTGATTGTCGGACCACCATTCCGGGTACCCGATGATCTGGAAGCATTGTTCCTTCGTGTGCCTTTTCATGCCGCACTCGTTACATTTGAGGTGAGATTTATTGGTTTTATTTGATTGTTTTGGTTGTTGTGGTTGTTTATTGGTATTTGTTTTATTCAGATTTGTTAAATCAAACCCAAAGTCGCCGGAACAATTTTCCATGGTGGCTTGGGTTTTGATGTTGTTAAGAGATAGAGTTGAAATAAGCGATGATTGAATTGATTTGTTTTTGTGATTCTGTAGCAAATTGGCAATCTGAAGTGCCAACTCATAACACGAGCTTTGGTCGCCGGCATCAGCCATGGTGACTTCTCGATAATTTGTGAGTTTAACGGACGTTATGATCCCTGAATTAGTGTTAGTGGCTCTGATACCATGTTAAGAAACAGAAATTGAAGAGAAGAATTTTTTGTATTGATTTTTTCATCACTCTTTGATTACATCTTACACCTCTATTTATACTAGAGCTAAATAGGTAACACATGACTGTTGGGCTTGGGCCCTTATTGGACCGATACACATTCTAACATATGAATGGGCTTCAACTCCGTGCATTATGGGTATCGATGAAGCCGGTCGGGGCCCTGTTTTAGGTTTCCCCTCTCTTCTTTCTTTTTGTCATTTCATCAAACACCTTCTGTGCATTTTTAATTTAATTCTGATTGTGTTATTATGTTCCAGGTCCGATGGTTTACGGATGCCTATATTGTCCACTTTCTTACAAGAAAACCCTCTCCACTCTGGAATTTGCAGGTTCACACCAAAACCCCCTTTTCTGAACCCTAAATCAATCTAGATGTATGTTGTGTACGATTAGATATTGTTGTGTACATATCACCTCCCGTTCTATATCGGATTTTAATTACTTCTTGTGTTTTTATTATTAGTAGAATAGTAGTGCGTCTTCTCTTTTAGCTTTTCGGTGTCTCGTTTCACTAGTTTTTTTTAGTTTATGTTGTATAGTATGTTCATAGGATTTGCCTAGGGTAAGTACTATGTTGGATCAATGGGTATCTTTTCTGATAAATTTAAAGCTTTCGACTTTCCGCTAATCAAGTGTACATTTTTTCTGATTATTAATGGGTTGTCAGATTTTTACAACCTTTACATGTTTTCTAGACATGTAGCAGTGTTAAACATGTCCCAAACAAGTTTTATACCTTAACTTGATACTCATATCTATGATTTCTTCGGTGTTTATTCTGTCATCACATCGGAAGCTTAGTTTTGATATTTCTCGTGCATACGTTTATTCTTGGCTCTTTTGTTTGATTTGTTTTTTTTTTCTCTCTGTATATAAAGAGCTTCTTCTGGGTGTTATGCAGATTCCAAGACTTTGAAAGAAGAGAAAAGAGAGGAATTGTTTGAAAGTTTAAAGGGTGATCAAACAATTGGCTGGGCTGCTGATGTCATAGATCCTAAAGAGCTCTCAGCTAAAATGTTGCGAAAGTTAGTATGCAACTTACTTTCATTTATAATCTAGCAGTAGCATTTAAATGACTAATTACCAAATGATATATGTTTTGTTTTTAACAGAAACAAGATAAACCTTAATGAGATTTCACATGACTCGGCCATGGGACTTGTCAAGAAGGTGCTAGGCATGGGATATCTTCTGACTGAGGTACGCATTACAATCTAATACAGAGATAAAAGTGATTGTTTTGATTAATTGCGCTTCAGAATTGCACCAGTTTTGTCATTTTAAACAGCATTTTAGGTGTTTGATCACTGGTCAAAGATTTTCCATTAAATTAGTGTCAATCAAATGTTGCATTGTCTTGCGAATAGAGCAAGTATGATGATTACCACTTTTTCATGTCTTGGTAAGTCTCATGAAAGCACATTTTAGCTATCGGAGACAAAAAAAAATGCCACAGTTTAGTATGCACATTGATACCTTAGTTCCTTCTCTTTTTTTTCCCGTTGAGCATGCATAGCATGCTGATACAGAATGCCGCAAAAGCCTTTCTAAGCTACCATGCTACTAGAATGAGAAGGATTTAGCCTCATGTGTGCCCTCTTATATAGAAAACTAAGTTAAGTAGTTGTAACAAAATCTAGAGAGAGAATCTGGGAAATTTTCTTCCTCAAAATCAAATGTAAATGAACTACAACTAGTATTTAGTTATTTATACAACAAACTAGACTAATACAATTAGCATCACTAACATGTACATGTTCATATCTACGAGTTGAAGAGATATCTGGAAATTTAATTGACAGTAGCTGAGGGAAATTTCAAGAAAACTAATCAAGAACTGAACCTGCATTGGCTTAAATTTCTGCATTCACTTTTCTGTGAGTTTTATGAATGCATGTGGACTCTTGACCGGTAGAACTTCACAGGTTTATGTTGATACGGTAGGAGATCCTGAAAAATACAGAGTTAAGCTTTCCGAGAGATTCCCATCTATTCAGTTTGTGGTTGCAAAGAAGGCTGATAGTCTCTATCCAGTTGTTAGTGGAGCAAGTATAGTTGCCAAGGTAAATTTCTATTCCCCGAAGAGACTGGAACTCGAACTAAAGGTGAAAGTTTTGAGTCATTTATGGTTAAAGGGTAAATGTAGATGACCTGGCTAGAACAAAAAACCAGTGAAAGTTACGCAAACCAAATGTATACAATCTTATAAGTCATTTAAAATAGATTAATGTTTTGTTATTATAAAGTTCAGTGAAGAATATAAAAAAAGTGTTTGTAGGTCGGTCTAAGCTGACCCTACCCGGGGGTGTTTGGCTTGACAGTGAGATTTACTATGGATGTAGGTTTTAAATGCAAATGAGAATGGATACTTGCCATTTGTGCCTAACTTGGTGGGTTGGATACCCATTATGTAAATCCTACCCCATTAACCAAACATTTGTAATAGGAATGAAAGTTACTCCCTCATTCCCATACTCATAAACCAACACCCTAACTTGTACTAAAAAGTTATCATCTGTTCAGAACCCATGGGTTCAAAGGCTTTTTGGTGATCATCTTAGATATTCCCAGGGAATTTTTTTTTAAATTACAACCTACTTGATAATTCAGGTGACAAGGGACCGAGCATTGCAAAATTGGACGTTTGATGAAACTGCTGAAAATATGCATAGAAACTTTGGATCTGGATATCCTGGGGGTGAGAGAATTTAGTTTCTTACATTTTAAAGATAGCAAAGCTTACTTCTGTTCTTATTATTGTTATTGTATGTTTCGTTGGCATTAATGACCGTCTCCAAGTTAGTTTACTTGTCTAGTGATTACTTACAATGAATTTTTATGCAGATCCCAGCACTAAAGACTGGTTAGAACATCATAAACACCCAGTATTTGGCTTCCCATCATTGGTTCGCTTTAGTTGGGGCACATGTAATGCATACGTCAAAGGCGGTGTTGAAGTGTTATGGTGAGCTCTCATTTCAATAATCAATTATCATCATACTTTGTTAGTAGCTTCTGAAGAGGTTACTATACCTGCTACGTTCTTGTTATTACAGGGAAGCAGATAAAGAAGACGATGATGAATCCTCAAGTAAGACGCGCAAGCGGCAATCAAAGCTGAGTAATCTCGGTTTCACTGGGGTGAAGAGAAGAAGCGAAGATATTGAATCAAGCGGAAAAGGTCGATGCAAGTTTTTTCAATCTCGTAAACTCGAACAGCTCTCCGGTTTCTAACCACAAGACATCCGTATGGCGCCATAACGTCAGATGATAACGTATTTGTGCCAACTCTTCTTCCAGAACTTAGCATTTTCCTGGTCAATTCCATTGTCTTTTTTTTATGTATAGTTTCTTCATTGTTTTATCTTGTATGAATTTATTTTGAAATGGTTGGGGAGATATGATTTCAATGTTTATCTGATAATACTCGATAAACACCGAAAGTTTATTAACTCAATGAAACATCAAAAATCAAAAGACAAAAGCTAACTAAAATAAGCTTCAACGTCTTTGACAATTATATTAATTTTAAATATATTTAAAAAGCAAAGATGATATGTGAGTAAAAATCACTGTAGCTAGTAGTATTAGCTTTAATGCATGAAGTACAATATCTAAAGCAAGTTACCTAATAGTCAAAAAAAATAATCGGCTGACATGATTGAGCATCCACAAAACATTAATATAAGGCCCAAAACATAAGGCTCAAAAATATATTCTAGCCCAAAAAAAACAAAACATTAATATAAGGCTCAAAAATATATTCTAGCCCAAAAAAACACCACAAGAAAGTATATCAAAAACTTTTAAAAATCACACCTATATGAATGTCTATGACATAATATTTTGTTATTATAAATACATATAATCAATACATATAACCCAGATCTTTTTATAAAGAAATACAATTTTTATTTGATGCTTTAATTAAATTAGAAAGTATTTTCAAAACAAAATTATATTTTCAATTCTACGTGTTTTTCACTTTAACAAATAATACAAAATTGTAATCATAAAATACAAATTCTATAACAGTTGAGTTTGTAAACGGTAAATGACAATAAGTATAAGAACAAATAATTTGGACATTAAATTGGCCCCGCCACTCACTTCATAGGACAAGCCTCACATCTTTTATATTACATTTTCAGTTTTAGTTATTTATTCATTTTATAATAACCAACTGCAGTAAAAGACTCGATCATTTTGTTATATTTTAAAAAGTAACTTTTGCTATTTTGATTGTGAGTGAAAATTATTGTAGTTAATAGTATATGTTTACATGCATAGTGTACAAATTTTTTAAGCTACCATAAAAAATCAACCTTGCCTCAAAAAAAGTTCCAGATACTTTATGAGTGAAATTCATTGTGGCTAAAGGTATAAAAAAAAGTTTGCATCAAGTACAAGTTATATAAGCTACCTTCATCCATTTCATTTCATTTTTATGAAAATCCGAGTCCCACCACTTGCCAACCTTGGAATTTATTTGGAATAACAAATGATTATTTATCACATGACACCATCACTTATATTCTTTTTTCAGATTTTACACAAATAATTTTAAAAGTATATAAAAGTTTTAAAAAAATTGTTTATTATCTATATATAATAAATAGACACTTTATATCAACAAATATATATAGAATAATCTAAGCGTGAACAAAAACAATGTGTTTATAGTAACAAATATAATATATATTCTAAATGTTCAAAAAGACAAGAAAATGTAAGCTATTTATCAAATATCAAAAGTCTAATTTGTTTTTGACAACATATGAATAATAGTGACTTGATATATGGCATATATTGAAAAATTATTCATGTATTTGTATCCCTTTTAGTTTTAATGAGTATATGTATCAGATCATGTTTAACATAAGTTCGTTTTTCAAATGGTTATTTAAGGAAGTGATTTTTTATCCCGCCGCGTAGCGCGGGTTATAAAATACTTGTGATTATTCAAAGAAAAATGATCATTTAAAGAAAAACAATTAAAACCATTTATTTAACAGCTCATCAAAGTCCCAGTCTTCCTTTAAATCAAAACCGCCGTGTAGGGATGAGCACGGATCAAAATCTGGCCCGACATTGACATTGGCTTTTGAAGGTTCACCCACCGTAGGAACACTATTATTCCACCCTAGTACAGAAGGATTATTCGAGCCAATCTCAGAAACATTATTCGAGCCGATTTCAGAAGCATTATTTGAGTCAATCTCAGACATGTTGGAAGTAGAGAAGAACCTCGGGGCTGTCTTGATCATCATGGGGTCAAAATCTGGCCCGGCATTGACATTGGCATTTGAAGGTTCACCAACCGTAGGAACACCATTATTCCACCCTAATACAGAAGGATTATTCGAGCAGATTCCAGAAGCATTATTCGAACCAATCTCAGACACGTTGGAAGTAGAGAAGAACCTCGGGGCTGTCTTGATCATCATGGGGTCAAAATCTGGGCTGTCTTGATCATATGTTGGAGTGTGATCATTTTATTATAAATCGCATGTCCGGGAATAGTTTAAGCCTACGGGGTCACACAAAAAGACACGGTAACTCGATAATATTAATTGATATGTTAAAGTAATATATTAATTAGTTTGATCACGAAATGATTAATTAAATATAATTAAAGAGTTAGTTGTATTTAATTAATTAAAAGGAGGATTAAAAATGTGAAAGTGGTTAAATTCCACCAAGTGGTCAAATTCCACCAAGTGGTCAAATTCCACCAAGTGGTCAAATTCCACCAAACCTAATTAAGTCCTATAAATAGAGGCTTAATTCTTGGTTTTTCACACACATAATTTCACATTACTTTTCCTCTCCTTTTGCTCCCTTTTTCTTTGAAGTGCCGATTCTCTTTTTTATTAAGGGGAATTACTTCTTTGAAGATTAAGGTTTTAGAACAATTCTTTGAAGTGCCGATTCTCTTTTTTATTAAGGGGAATTACTTCTTTGAAGATTAAAGTTTTAGAACAAAGGGTTGTTCGGTTAAGTGATCGGGGTACTAGCATACATTATACGGGGTGTCTAGTGTGCGATCGTAGAGGGGTTTTGTTTTAAACCCTACTTGATAATAATATTATTGTTATTATATTTTATTGGAGCTTTGCAAAAGGTACACAACTCAATTCTATTCTTTGTTGATTAATATGATTGCATATATGTTCGATATTTCTTCCGTTGCGCTTACTCGTGATTATATGTTCATATATATGACATATTCTAACAGTGGTATCAGAGCCACATATGTGATCTATTAATTACAAAGTTCAAAACTTGAAGGGGGGTTTAAGGGTTGGTTGATTTTTCATTAATTAAAATCGGTTGTTTAATTAAATAATATAAGGGTTTTTCTTTTTGTTTAATTAAAATTTTAACCTTATTCAATGGAGATTGAAACCCTCAAGCAAGTTTTGAATTGTGAATTGACATGTTTATGTGATGAATTGCATGATTATGTGTATCTTAATTATTTAAAGTTGTTAAATAATAGTAAAATCACAAGAAATTCATGCAAAATCAATTGTGATTTTACTGAATATATAGAGATATATTGTGCAAAGAATAATGATCCAATAAGTAGGGTTAATTATAAGATAATTGTGTGACAATGTGAATTTTTCGTGTAAATTTTCTGATCTGCGACAGTTTACTAAAAAATTCATAACAATTAATCGGTAATGAGCTGGAAGTCGAAATTTAAACTGTAGATTGTCGACTCATAGGGCTACAACTTTGTAGTTCTGGTCGAAAGCTGAATCGGACCAGAAACAGGCTTAAACTGGTCGTGAATCTACTGGAAATCTCCAGACAGCATGTATTTATGTGTTTATGTGCTAAATGTTAGTTATTTTGTTTAAAGGCTTACGCAATCAAGGAAACTTGATGTATGTGGTCCTTTTCTTCGGAAGGGGGAGCCGGGATTAAACATATGCATGAACCATAGTGACCATGTTTAGGTGGCCTACCTTAACTTGTTACTTGATTAAGTAGTTCGGAATTAGCATGTTTATTAATTTTTGTATTATTTATAAGTTGTATAAAGATGATGCAAAAATTGGTTTTAAAATAAACTTGACTAAGAACTATCGAAATAGAGATTTCATTAAATATTATGTTTCGAAGATTATGCATGAGTCTTCAAACATAAACCTTTGATTCATATCAAATGCATTACCCATTTAAAGTTAAGTCAATGCCACCCACTTTGCTAAGAACACTTGCCAGTGCTTTTTGCTCTACGTGAGACGTAGGTGAATTGTATCTCTTCAAGGTAGATTACCACTCGTTGTGAGACAGCGGTGGACTATCTACATGTTCTTAATTGGGCGACTTAAAACGAGTTAAGAGGTGAGACCTTAACCCGTGGCATAAGATGGGACAAAACATGTTTACAAAACACTTAATACCCCTTTACAGTGTTGCTGTAAGTCCCATAAATCTAGGAGTTGCATGAATGCAATTATCGATTTTCGATTACCTTTTGAATATCGTCATTTCTAGCAGATCAACTGATGAAATGATTATATGTCAAGTTGGATCCTAGCCTTAGTGAAAGTAATTTGTTAGATGAATTTAACAAGGGTAAAATTACATTTCTTAAGGGTAATTATCGGAATACTGATAATTGAACTTTTGTCTGTTTTGTAGATGGCAACAAACAATACCACTCAAAACATACACCAATCGGCATTTAGGTCGATGTTGGAAAGGGAAAAACTTTCTGGGCCAAATTTCAATGATTGGTATCGTCAGCTCAGGATCGTTTTGAGAGCTGAAAGGAAATACCAAGTCCTTGAAGAGCCAAGACCCGTTGCTCCTGAAGCTAATGCTTCTAATGAAGCACTAGCGGAATATGCGGCTGCATATGATAGGCATAATGAGGTCGCTTGTCTGATGTTGGGAAGCATGAATGCTGACCTACAAAAGCAATTTGAGCATTCATTTCCATGTGATATGCTTACTGAACTCAAGTCTATGTTCGAGAAGCAAGCTGGAGTGGAGTTGTTCGATCTTATCGATGTACTTCATGACTTGCGACATGAACAAGGAACACCGATGAGTGCTCATATCCTTAAAATGAAAGGATATTTTGAGCAGTTGGATAGGTTGGATTATGCTTATGCAAAGCCAGTACAAATTGGTATGATTCTCAAGTCCTTATCTAAGGATTTTGAAGAGTTTGCACGCAATTATACTATGCATAGCATGAATAAAACCGTTACGGAACTTCTTGCCATGGCTAATGAGTATGAAAAGAAGATTCCGAAGAAAACTGCTACTCCCCAAGTTCTCATGATCAAGGGAGGGGGAAAGGTCCAAAAAGGCAAACAACCGAAGGGAAAGGGCAAGGTTGAAGGTAAAGGAAAGCAAGTTGTTGCTGCTCCTAAACCTAAGAAGACCCCTCCAGCGAAGAAGGAACATCCCGCTAAGAACCTACCTTGTTACCATTGTAATGAAGTGGGTCATTGGAAGCGGAATTGTCCAAAGTATCTCGCTGAGTTGAAGAAGAAGCAGCCCGGTTCGTCCGGGACTTCAGGTATATTCTTCACCATTGAATTATATTCATTTTCTAAGCGGAATTCATGGGTTTACGACACTGGGTGTGGTACTCATATCTGTAATTCATTACAGGGGCTTAGAAGGGGAAAGAAGCTGAAGCCGGGATCTTTACAACTGTTTGTGGGAAATGGCCTACCTGCAGCTGTAGAAGAGATCGGCGATTATCATTTGGTTTTACCTAGTGGTTTAATAATTGTTTTGAACAATTGTCATTATGCACCTTCTATTACTAGAGGTGTTATTTCAGTTTCTTTGTTGAAAAACAACGGATTCGTTAATGTCTTTAATGATATTGGTATCAGTTTCTCGAAATAATGTTCATTATTTTGATGCTATTGATTGTGATGGTATTTATGAAATTGATATGCGTGGTTGTGATTCAAAGGATAATTCAATGTATAATGTTAGCAAACGAGTCAAGCCAAAATTCGGACTCGACTTATCTTTGGCATTGTCGACTTGCTCATGTTGGCAAGAAACGCATTGAAAGACTTCAAAGGGACGGTGTCTTAAAAACAAATGATGAATCATTTGAAAAATGCGTATCTTGTTTTTCCGGCAAAATGACAAGGAAACCTTTTCAAAATAAACCGGAAAGGGCTAAAGAGCTACTTGGACTAATACATTCGGATGTATGTGGCCCATTTAGACATGTGTCAAGGAGAGGTGCTAACTATTTCGTCACTTTTACGGATGATTTCAGTCGTTATGGTTATGTTTACTTGATTAAACATAAACATGAAGTCTTTGAAACATTCAAGGAATTTAAAAGTGAAGTGGAGAATCAACTCAGTAAAACCATCAAGGTCCTTCGTTCGGATCGCGGTGGTGAATACTTAAGTCAAGAGTTTAAAGATTATCTTAAAGCTTGTGGAATAGTTCAACAGCTTACTCCTCCATATACTCCTCAACACAATGGTGTTTCGGAGAGGAGGAATCGAACATTGTTGGAAATGGTTCGATCAATGATGAATCATACAACTCTTCCTTTTTCGTTTTGGGATTATGCCCTAGAGACTGCTGTTCGCATTCTCAATATGGTTCCAACCAAGAAGGTTGACAAGACACCGCATGAATTGTGGCATGGGAGTGTTCCCATATTGTCTTACTTAAAGGTCTGGGGATGTGAGGCACTCGTGAAACGAGATACGCCTGACAAACTTGAATCCAGATCTGTTAAGTGCATCTTTGTAGGATACCCAAAGGAAACGATGGGTTACTACTTCTACTTTCCTACGGAAAACACTGTCAGTGTCAAACGATATGCTGAGTTTTTTGAAGAAAAACTCATATCTCAAGAAGACAGTGGGAGGATTGTTGAACTTGATGAGCATCAAGAAGATGTGTCAACTTCTAAAGACACTAGCAATCTTCAACTTGGGGGGGGGGAATGTTCAAAGAGATGAATCTCAAAATGAACTACAAGTTGAAGATGAAGCGATTCCACTTCGTAGGTCCTCAAGGACAATACGTGCTCGTGATAGATTAAATCTTATGATTGAGTCTGAAGAACACGTAGTAGGAGATTTGAGTGAACCTCCTAATTTCAATGCTGCATTATCAGATCCGGAATCTGACAAATGGCTTGAAGCTGCGAATGTGGAAATAAATTCCATGAAAGACAATCAAGTCTGGAGCTTGGTTGATCTTCCACCAAATGGTAGAACCGTTGGGTGTAAGTGGATCTTCAAGAAGAAGACCGACATGGATGGAAATGTACACACCTATAAAGCTCGTCTTGTGGCGAAAGGTTATACTCAACTCTTTGGAGTTGATTATGAGGAAACCTTTTCTCCGGTTGCGGACATTAGAGCTATTAGGATCATCTTAGCCATAGCAGCGTACTATGACTTTGAGATATGGCAAATGGATGTCAAAACCGCTTTCTTGAATGGTCTTATTGACAAGGAAGTTTATATGGTACAACCAGAAGGTTTTGTCGATCCTAAATATCCCAACAAAGTATGCAAACTTCAAAGGTCCATTTATGGACTAAAGCAAGCATCAAGAAGTTGGAATAAAAGGTTTGATGAAGAGATCAAAAAGTTTGATTTTGTTCAGAATCCTGATGAGCCATGTGTATATCGCAAAGCTAGTGGGAGTAATGTTACTTTCCTTGTCTTGTATGTCGATGACATATTGATAATAGGAAATCACATTCCAATGTTGAAAGACGTCAAATCTTATCTTGGAAAGTGTTTCGCTATGAAAGACTTGGGTGAAGCAGCATTCATACTTGGAATCAAAATCTATAGAGATAGAAGTAGACGGTTGATCGGATTAAGTCAAAGTGCGTATATAGATAAGATCTTGAAAAGATTCAAGATGGAAAATTCTAAGCGCGGGAACTTGCCTATGCAAGAAGGACTTAGTTTATCCAACAAGAATGGTGCTTCTACACCTGAAGAGGTGGAGCGTATGAAGAGAATCCCTTATGATTCTGCGGTGGGATCTATCATGTATGCGGTAAGATGCACTAGACCTGATGTTGAGTTCGCGCAAAATATAGTAAGCCGCTATCAGCAAAATCCTGGAAAGGATCATTGGACTGCTGTGAAAAACATTCTTAAGTACATGCGTGCTACTAAAGAATTGTTTTGGTGTATGGAGGAAATCCGGATCAAGAGCTTAAAGTCACTGGATACTGTGATGCTGGATTTCAGACTGATAAGGATGATACCAAGTCTCAGTCAGGGTATGTCTTCATTTTGAATGGAGGAGCAGTAGATTGGAAAGCAAGAAGCAATCTACCGTTGCTATGTCTGCTACAGAGTCTGAGTATATAGCTGCTTCGGATGCAGCAATGGAAGCTGTCTGGATCAGAAAGTTTATTTCTGGACTTGATGTGATGCCATCAAATAACACACCTATGGATCTGTACTGTGACAATTCTGGAGCAATTGTCATTGCCAATGAACCTGGGGTTCAAAAAGGTGCCAGACATTACCAAAGGAGATATCACTATGTTCGAGAGCAAATCGAATCACGTGAAATCAATTTACTCAAAGTTCACACAGATAATAACTTGGCGGATCCTTTTACAAAGGCATTGTCGAAGGGAAAGCTCAATAAGCATGCAGAAGGCTTAGGTCTTAAATATTGCTAAGTTATATCATGTAAATCTGTGATTAGTTTTTGGATAATGGGATGTTAAACAATTGTTATTTTTAATAAATGAATTTTTATACGCGGTATAAGTGGTTTCATTTCTATAATAATTGTGTCCTATATTTGCATGTTTAATCCATGAATATTAAGGTGAATATTCTAAATGTCCATTGTCGATTAATTATATGGGAATATAATTAAAGTAAGACAATTGTGAGAGATTGGTGAAAATATTTAAGGGAATATTTTGAAGATGGTGGATCGTACCAAACTCACATGATATTCAAAAGGTGAATATTGGACTTACCCCACAGAACGAATTATCATTTTATGGATCGGCGTCATTAAATGAAATTCGTCGAAATGGTTACTTTATTTATCCTTTGACTTGAGATACAAGTGAGTTATGCTTGTGTGGATTGCATTTCTTGATTGTAGTTCTAACTGTCCTGAACAAGGCAGTAATAAAGGGCTATTTTCAGAAATGTTAAGAAACGACATAGCCAGACACTTGTAGTCAATACAGGATTTGTTCCTTCAATTTGCAACTGAAGTATGATACCATTTGGCGCCCTCATTAATTAATTGAAGATGTTTGTGTGGCCACACCCAAATGAACTCAAGAAGTCGTCTTGACTAATTTGGTAATCTTAATTAATTGTAGAAATGAGAAACAAAATCGTTAAAAATTATGAAATGACATTGATCCATATTCATAATTAACAAGGGTATCTGAACAAAGGGATATTAAAGACTAAATCATTTCAACTTGGCAATTTAAGAATCTATTCTTAAATATTTCCGGGAGCATTGGAGTGTTGCTAGACGCCAACCAATGTTATTGCCTTTATAATAACATGCTCAAGTGGGAGCTGTTGGAGTGTGATCATTTTATTATAAATCGCATGTCCGGGAATAGTTTAAGCCTACGGGGTCACACAAAAAGACACGGTAACTCGATAATATTAATTGATATGTTAAAGTAATATATTAATTAGTTTGATCACGAAATGATTAATTAAATATAATTAAAGAGTTAGTTGTATTTAATTAATTAAAAGGAGGATTAAAAATGTGAAAGTGGTCAAATTCCACCAAGTGGTCAAATTCCACCAAGTGGTCAAATTCCACCAAACCTAATTAAGTCCTATAAATAGAGGCTTAATTCTTGGTTTTTCACACACATAATTTCACATTACTTTTCCTCTCCTTTTGCTCCCTTTTTCTTTGAAGTGCCGATTCCCTTTTTTATTAAGGGGAATTACTTCTTTGAAGATTAAGGTTTTAGAACAATTCTTTGAAGTGCCGATTCTCTTTTTTATTAAGGGGAATTACTTCTTTGAAGATTAAAGTTTTAGAACAAAGGGTTGTTCGGTTAAGTGATCGGGGTACTAGCATACATTATACGGGGTGTCTAGTGTGCGATCGTAGAGGGGTTTTGTTTTAAACCCTACTTGATAATAATATTATTGTTATTATATTTTTATTGGAGCTTTGCAAAAGGTACACAACTCAATTCTATTCTTTGTTGATTAATATGATTGCATATATGTTCGATATTTCTTCCGTTGCGCTTACTCGTGATTATATGTTCATATATATGACATATTCTAACATCATGGGGTCAAAATCTGGCCCGACATTGACATTGGCATTTGAAGGTTGACCAAGCGTAGGAACACCATTATTATTCCACCCTAATACAGAAGGATTATTCGAGCCAATTTCAGAAACATTATTCGAGTAGATTTCAGAAGCATTATTTGAGCCAATCTCAGACACGTTGGAAGTAGACAAGAACCTCAGGCCTGTCTTGATCATCATGAGTTCATTGCCAAAGGGGTACCGAATGCTGAGTAACTGCGTTATTGTTATTGTTATCATGACCAAGATAGCGGTCTATGAGGACGTCTGCATTGGGATGACCAAATGCAAACACCTTCTCACCAGGGGACTTAACCAGAATGGCGACTCGGGCTCCAGTCAAAACACAAAGTTCTGATGCCTTCTTGAAAAGCCTGGTTCTACGTTTAGAGAAAGCTACTTGCCTACTGTTGTTTTCTTCTATTCTTTTGATCACTATCTTTCTCTTGCCTTTGGGCATTTTGTTGTTGTTGATGCTTCTGTGATTAATCATGGAAGAGATATTAATTATGGGTGTTTTGTTTAATCGATCATAGGTTAAAAGAATGTATAATATGGGAGTATTTATAAGCAAAACCTCAATATGATTTTGGAGATCTATTTTCTTTGGAAATCTATTTAGGACAAAAATATGTATGGTTAGTTTTCGGTTATATTGTTAGAAATTTTGTTATGTTCTAAACCAACTATAACTAATATTGGTTTCCTGAAAGAGAAATCATCTTTTTCATTTTATTTAATACATTTATTTCATCGACACACATTATTATTATTACTATTATTATTATTATTATTATTATTATTATTATTAATAATAATAATTTTTTATTGTATATACGGTGAAATAAAACATATATATTCCGTTTTTAACAAATATAAAAAAAATGATGTTTCTAAAATATCATAGCCTAAAGATGGATATCGTATCGTGTATAACTAAAAGAGGAGGTTGGGGGTACACTTGGCACCCCTAATCCCCCTCCTTTAGCCTAATACTCTCTCCTTATTAATCCTCTATTTTTTTAATATTTATTTAATAAATGGCCGACCTTTAATAAAAAAATATTTATTATTATTATTAATATTATCTATATATATACTATCTAGAAAAAACTCTCACATATTCTCAACTCAAAAAAAAAACCTACGGCAAAAAAAAAACCCTACGATCGACTACCAAAAAGGTTTTTTTATTTATATACTTTGTTCATATTTAATCATTATTATTATTATTTAACATTGAATTCTTATGTTATTGTTATTATTATCTCTTTTAATTTAGTTTGTTGTCCATAGGTTCATTATGACTTCTTCTTCAACAACAAAAAATAAGACCACATTAGTTCATCTTGAAGATCTTAAACCAACACATGTTAACCATCATCTACGACTCCGTGTTGTGCATGTATGGACTGTTTCGGAGTGGAACAACCCGAAGAAAATCAAAACGTTCGAGATGGTCTTTGTTGATGAATTGGTATGTATTTTTCAAATTATATACTGTACACATTTTGTCTCTATTTTTGATGAATTAACACACTAGTTTTATTGCACGAGTATGAGAAACCATGTTGTTAAGCGTGATTTTGTGCAAGGTGTAACGAAAATAGATAATGCATGTGTAGGTGTGTTAATCAGCGAGCATTTTCATGGATGGATTAGTATTAGTTTGAAGCTTTTAGCATGTATAAATTTTGTTGTTAAGCTAAACTGTATACATGAGATAAACGAATACGGTGATGCATGTATAAATATTTACTCAATGGACAATTATATGAATAAAAATGGTAGACATGTTTAATAATTTGAGTATGCTCAAAACTTTATTTCTTGACTTAGTTATAAGAACGGATCGGTAATGATTGAAAATTTAGACATAGTTCTACCCAACGTATGAGAGATCGTATGTATGACTGGGTAGGCGGGATTAGTAGATTAAACAGGCAAAATCTTACCTCTAACTTGATTATGTGGATGAATTATTAGGAGATGCGGTAGAACAAGTATGGTTCCATGATATTCAAATTGATGAAAATGCTTGAATTTCGTTGCCCGACTAATTTAGTAAAATAAATCGTTATGACTTGGTAATACATGCGTAAAGGAAATTGGAATCTTGAGAAATTGTATGCATAGGTTGCCATGCTAGCCTAATTACTTGAATATGTCATAATCTTGTTTCCTAACTTGCTTATTGAATACATAGTTAGGAATTTAAGATGCATGCGTAGATGTAAATGGTTTCGTGAACAATTGTATGTATAAATTAGTATGGCGATTTAAGATTGCATGGCTGAGTTATCCCTCCTGTTACTTTATAACTTAGTCAGCAACGTAGAGATTATAAGTATAGTTGTATTATGACCATGAGAACCTCGTTGTGTTATACACCTTTAGGATTGAACCTTAGGACAACGCCTGAGTTAGCTATGGTGAGTTGATGAGAATAAACGAATAAACAGTGGAGTTAACTGCGAAGTCCATATCGATGACGACAACGGGACGTAATGATTTCATTTTGAGCTGTTATACAACGATAACTTTATCGAGTGAGGAGGAACGACATGGGCTAGGATAACCATATGATTGAACAAATAAATTGAAAATTTAGAAGTCTACCCCACATGTAAAATATGTGCAAGTACGAACGTCGCAGGAATGGAGTTGAAGTGTAAACGATATTGGGTGGTACATATACACAAATCCGATTGGTGAAAGTTGATCTAATTGAACGCCTAGCTTAACGTGGAACCGAGAGTTCATAAGCATGGGAACGATGAGCCAGTTGAGTGCCATAGTACGAGTCACACGTGAGTTGTAAGAAGCTCGAGTGCTTAGTGTGCGATTCTCGAATCTTCTCGACCTTAAACGAATCGCTAGATCGTTGTCTATCACACGAATGAGGTGCCGTCAGGATTGGATGTCGTGGACATGAACCCTCCCATTGTCAGACAGATGGCCAGAAGTGGGAGCAAACACGTGATTTCAACGAATGAGCCGCCGACCAATGGGTGAAACACGTCACGGGTGCGCTGACTATAAGTCAAATAGTCATAATAAGTGTTACCTATTTACAACTAATTGCACTTAATGTTAATCTGAGTGGGAAAAATTTTAACCGCAATATGAATGAAATAAAAATATATATAATATTTCTTATAATAAATAATAAAATACTGGAAGTTGGCAATAAACTCATTTGAGAAAAATGGAATTATAATTCGGAGATCGATGAATCATAGCAAAAGACTCCAACACTTGGTATGAACGATGCGTACGACGTCACCCGGTTTTAATAATCTAATGAGTTATAAACTAATAACTTGTTACGTAATACGACTCCTATAATCGTATGAATTTTGCTAATATAATAGTGAGATGTTTTTGAGACATATGTGAGGAATTTTAAATGAGAAAGATCAATGAAATCTTGGTAAATGTCTTTAGTGATTTTCAAAATCAAATCGAGTAACAAAACTGTAACTTATGAAAAGATTTTTATTAATTACATTCCATTCCAAAAGCTTGGGGATTCTCAATTTTACATGAGAGTCGGTTTTAACTTATAGAGTGTGCAAATGTTAAGTTAAGAGTTAAGAGTGACAATAGGAACCGTTAAAAATCCCGTTTGAACAAAACAATGTGATGACAACTAGGAACGGAAAAAAAAAAAACACCCTAAAGTAATGAGTACAGACAAGAGGAAACGTAAACATTTGGGTCATACGAACCGGATTAAGAAAGTAAAGTTTGGTTGTAAAGGGGAATTCTTTTAACTGGGGAATTCCCCAAGGAGTCAAAGAAAGATCTCGGTCCGGGAGGATTCCTTCTTAAATGGGGAATCAACCATGACATGTGTGAGACGGAAGGATTTGGATGTGAACGACATGTGAGTGGAATCTGGGCTGTCCTGTGATACTAAACGGATCCACGTGCTACAAGCGATGAAAGTGGGTAACGTTAGCGAGATTTGAACCTGGGTGAGAGTAAGAATCGTTGTAATTTCGAGGACGAAATTCTTTTAACTGGGGAATTCCCCAAGGAGTCAAAGAAAGATCTCGGTCCGGGAGGATTCCTTCTTAAATGGGGAATCAACCATGACATGTGTGAGACGGAAGGATTTGGATGTGAACGACATGTGAGTGGAATCTGGGCTGTCCTGTGATACTAAACGGATCCACGTGCTACAAGCGATGAAAGTGGGTAACGTTAGCGAGATTTGAACCTGGGTGAGAGTAAGAATCGTTGTAATTTCGAGGACGAAATTCTTTTAACTGGGGAATAATGTAACATCCGCAAATTTAGACCATTTGACTTTGTACGTAATTTAACTAGCGAATTAAATTATTAATATAATTTCATTTATTTTAAGACAAAATAACTAGTGATGGACTTGACGGGTCGATTGTTCAACTTATTATATGAAACGACGTTATGCGGTATGTGAATTTATCTAAACAAGCTATCGGGTCAACCCATGGGTCTTGACCATGACCCATGACCCAACCAAGTCAACCCAACCTCCCATCCACCTTATCCATCCATTCCACCAATCATTCATCATCCTCTTCTCTCTAGTAAATGCACACACACAACTCCCTCTCTCTCTCACTAAATTACCTTATCATTTAAGGTTGTTCATGTGAATTTATTACAAGAATCATCATCTTCATCATTAAACCTACAACATACCAAAAAAATTCGAAATTTATAGAACAAGAAACCTTACTTCGAGCTTAAATTCGGATTTCGCATCGGGAGGCAACTTTGGTAAGTTAAACTCGTATCTTATGGATCGTTTTATGTTTATAAATATAATTTATAGTCAAACAAAAGAAACCTGGGTCAAACTTGTATTAAAAAGTCAAAGAAACTCATTAGGTTTTGCTAGAACACGTATGAATCCAAAACCGATTTTTATTTTTCAAAGTAGTGTTATGAATCATGTTTTTGGCAAGGGTTACGTTTGTTTTAGTTCCTTCCTACCCCGAAACTGTTTTGAAGCAGCTCAAATCGTTTTAATAGTTAAAATGAAGATTTAAGGTGTTTGCGTGTCGGAAACCGGGTTTGGCAAAATTTAGTGTTTCGAAATGAAATTGTAATGTGGGTCAAGCTTGATTTCGTTCGTTTGTTGTCCACCATGTGTATAATCGAGTTTTGAAGCTTTACAAGTCGATCTCTAAGATTAATTATGAGTTTAAAAAGGGTTTGGTTCATGATTTTCTCAAAAATCTGCTGCTGCTCGTCCCTGAACTGAACAGGCGTAGGGTACGCCCCTCTTGGGCGTAGGTTACGTTGGGTGATGTCTGCATGGGCGTATGGTGCGCCAGATTGGGCGTGGCTTACGTTGGAGGTGGTGTGATGGCGTACCTTACGCCATGTTGGCCGTATCTTACGGTGCTCTACAAATACCTTACGCCATGTTGGCCGTATCTTACGGTGCTCTACAAATACCTTACGCCAATGGCCTTCTGTTTACGCCAAGAAACTCCCCAAAACACCTCTTTGCAGGCCACCGTAAGGTACGGTGGCATGCACAGTCGGTTACGCCTGAAGTAAACTGTCCACCGTAAATTACGGTGGTCATGGCCGTAATTTACGGTCTTCCCCATTTGTTGATTTTCAGATTTTCTAGTTTAGGGCCCATTAGTCTTGGATCATTTTGGGCTTTTCCTTGGACTGCTTCTCGACTCCTTCAGCAACCCTTGGTGATAATTGTGGCCATTCGAAGTGGTCTAGCCATGAGAGTTTAGTTTGAATATGAAAGAATAATGTAATATTTAAAATTAAAAGGTGCATTATTAACACTAAAAGCTTTTAGAACATGAAACGACATTAAATCGTAATAGATTACTTCTTAGTTCTTAAGCGACTTGAGTCACCGCTAAACACGATGTAGGATTTTTGACAAGTAAATGACATATATGTATATATATATATATATATAACCGTAAAAAACATATATTTATATATATATATAAGAAAGAAAATTAACCATCGTATTGTAGATGTCGGTAAACTCGTTAATATTATATATATATATATTATATATATATATATTATATATATATATTATATATATATATTATATATATATATTATATATATATATTATATATATATATTATATATATATATTGACAAGTAAATGACATATATGTATATAAATGACAATATATATATATATATGATATGTATTAATGTGTACGTATATTATCAATATATCTAGGTGGTGGACGTGAAGTGAACATTGAACGACATTAACTAGGTTTATATCAAACTAAACTTCTTTTTCCGAACAAGGTGAGTTTCGTATCTCCCTACCCGCTTGAGATTCGGGCTGAAAAGTGTACACATACGTGTTTGTTTGATTGTTTGGTTGATTTGACTGACGGTTTGTTGATTGTTTGATTTATTGTTTGATTGATGGATGATTTTGATTGATGACTTGATGGTCACACGTATGATACGCATTATGACATTGACGTGCATACGACACATATCTTGATATTGACATCACTTGTGTTTATCATTACACGCTTTTACTTATATTGTGTATTCGTGTTGTATTGATTGGGTGACACGCAAAATGTGATTGTGATATTGTGATTATTTAGGATAGACGTACATACATGGAAGTCGGTTATGCCTTCATTGGGTTTTAGATGTGGTGGGAAGGCTGCGGGTGACCGGGTGACCCTATATATAAGCATCTGGGATTCGAAGAATGGATAACCCTCTTAAGTGTATGTACGTATAGTTGGTTTAATTTGTAATTATTGGTTTATGTTTGACGAATATTGATTATTGGTTCATGACAGACGATTTGTGATTGATGCATATGATTCATTGTAAGCATGCATACATAGTACATAATCCCTCGGTTGATGACTCAAACATCCTAGTGTATAGATGTATACACTTATCCTGTGAGATGTTGGTGACATGCCATCCGAGTATATAGACATATATATCTCGATGTTTTTGAGATACAACCTTGTTCATTGTGATGACAGGCGGGTATCGTTGCATAGGTGACTTGAGTTCACGCATAAGATAGGCATGTTGACTTATTTATGCATTCGGTTCTTGCATTGATATTATTATCATTGGTACATTCCTATTACACGCTTATTTACTTTGTGTAATCTTGTTGTTGGACGTTACTGTGTTCATAGAGGCTCACTGTAAGTCATGTCTAGCCTCTACTAGTATCTTGTGCTTATTGACGATGGTTCCTTATGGACCATTACTACGAACTCACCAACCTTGTGTTGACTATGCTTAGTACACTTTTCAGGTAATCAGGTTCTTCCCGGACGTGGAGTTTAGTTGCTAGCTTGCTGTTAAATCCGGGCATTGGAATTTATGAATCAAGGATTCATCGACCTTCTCTTTTGCATTATAGTTAGGATCGATTTGCCATCTCCTGAATGTTCTTTTGTATACTTTGATGGTTATTTGCTCCTTATGTATTTTGGTACTTGTGTTGTGTTGTAATGGATTCACTGAATCTTTATTTGCATTTAGTTCTTGTTCTATTGTAATTCCACCTTGTGCTATATGATTTCCGTGATATTTCGAGCCTCAGCTTGGGGTGTTACAGAATGGTGGCCCATGCGTGGTCGTAGAGAATTAGGCGGTTTGACCTAGACTATGGCTTAAGTTAAAACTCTTCATATAGTATGCATGGTTAGGGAATTCGTGTGCAATGTGAATTATGTGAATCCCCGTGTGAGTTCGTAGTTAAAACCACTTGTGTGATAGCTTGAATTCAATGTGATGAATGTGGAATGTGGCTAATATGGTTTATTGTTGTTATTAGTTGAAGTTAATTTGATGATTTAGAGCAAAATGAAGTTATGCCATTAACTTAGTATAATATTGTGGCAACCCTAAAAGAACCCGATCAACTCTTTTATGGTTACCCAACATTATAACAAGTTAATGACATCGTGGATTACGCACGTGTGGCTTAAAGTATAATAAGGAACCGATATGCTTAATGGAAGTTGATTAGGTGGAGGGTTAGCCGTTGGTACACCCTGTATACATACCCGGTCGATAACTAGAGAGCATATCGAATTCGGATTATACTTTGAACCATTCGTGTTAGTTACTTAGATTGTATAATGTGGTGAATATGAATACTTGGTATTTATGGTGGACAATTGTTGTGAACTTTGCACGAGAACATGATGGATAACGATTACTTGAGGACCTTGGTATATTGTTCTTAGCGTAGTGATATGAAACATGTATGATATGTTGGTATGATAGCATGATATATGATAGTTACTTGAGAACATTTATATGTTGGCCTTAGTGTAAAAACATTGAACATGGGTAGTGTGTCGACATGAAGGCACTAACTACTAGTGCAACTAACACGAGAACAATTGTGAAGCTACTCCCGGATCATAAACTTTAGGGCTATTACTACGGTTGGAATTTGGTAGTAGAATGACATGTTGTTTTAAATGTTTTAGGTGCAATTTGAATCGTTTAGTTGCTAAGGAATTTGATGTTGATTTGTCTATATATCCATGATTGAGATTAGTGTTGAAATTATGGTGAACAATGAGGATATTTTGTTTAATAGTATGTGAACTTGAACATGTATGAGACGTTGTTAAACTTGATTGTATGCAGGATATGAGATATTTGGTGATGCATGCGTAAAATGTATTAATCAACGGAAAACTATAAGAATCGAATTAACACACTAGTTTTATTGCACGAGTATGAGAAACCATGTTGTTAAGCGTGATTTTGTGCAAGGTGTAACGAAAATAGATAATGCATGTGTAGGTGTGTTAATCAGCGAGCATTTTCATGGATGGATTAGTATTAGTTTGAAGCTTTTAGCATGTATAAATTTTGTTGTTAAGCTAAACTGTATACATGAGATAAACGAATACGGTGATGCATGTATAAATATTTACTCAATGGACAATTATATGAATAAAAATGGTAGACATGTTTAATAATTTGAGTATGCTCAAAACTTTATTTCTTGACTTAGTTATAAGAACGAATCGGTAATGATTGAAAATTTAGACATAGTTCTACCCAACGTATGAGAGATCGTATGTATGACTGGGTAGGCGGGATTAGTAGATTAAACAGGCAAAATCTTACCTCTAACTTGATTATGTGGATGAATTATTAGGAGATGCGGTAGAACAAGTATGGTTCCATGATATTCAAATTGATGAAAATGCTTGAATTTCGTTGCCCGACTAATTTAGTAAAATAAATCGTTATGACTTGGTAATACATGCGTAAAGGAAATTGGAATCTTGAGAAATTGTATGCATAGGTTGCCATGCTAGCCTAATTACTTGAATATGTCATAATCTTGTTTCCTAACTTGCTTATTGAATACATAGTTAGGAATTTAAGATGCATGCGTAGATGTAAATGGTTTCGTGAACAATTGTATGTATAAATTAGTATGGCGATTTAAGATTGCATGGCTGAGTTATCCCTCCTGTTACTTTATAACTTAGTCAGCAACGTAGAGATTATAAGTATAGTTGTATTATGACCATGAGAACCTCGTTGTGTTATACACCTTTAGGATTGAACCTTAGGACAACGCCTGAGTTAGCTATGGTGAGTTGATGAGAATAAACGAATAAACAGTGGAGTTAACTGCGAAGTCCATATCGATGACGACAACGGGACGTAATGATTTCATTTTGAGCTGTTATACAACGATAACTTTATCGAGTGAGGAGGAACGACATGGGCTAGGATAACCATATGATTGAACAAATAAATTGAAAATTTAGAAGTCTACCCCACATGTAAAATATGTGCAAGTACGAACGTCGCAGGAATGGAGTTGAAGTGTAAACGATATTGGGTGGTACATATACACAAATCCGATTGGTGAAAGTTGATCTAATTGAACGCCTAGCTTAACGTGGAACCGAGAGTTCATAAGCATGGGAACGATGAGCCAGTTGAGTGCCATAGTACGAGTCACACGTGAGTTGTAAGAAGCTCGAGTGCTTAGTGTGCGATTCTCGAATATTGTAACACCCGACGTTTAAAAATATGGGTTTTCAAAAACTTTCACCTAACGGTGTCAAATTGCGGAAGAAAAGATTTTAAAAGTCAAAACCGATAAAAACTTTCGGTTTCTACGTTTTGTTGGTGTTACATGCCATATCAAACAATAGTTCATATGAAAACCCAACGGTTGCCCAACATAAACAACCGTTCACACGACACTACATAAATTCGACATTAAGTACGAAATGTAACTAAATGTCTAAGAAAGAATCGTCTATGGGTAGCTAAGGCTCCTTCATTGCATCTACCCAAGCTCACAAGTCTTGCGTCACTAGTCCATCAGGCTAAACCTGAGGGAACAACCACATTAAAGAAACAAGTGTTAGCTATAAGAATAGCTAAGTAAGATCACACTTAATTTAAAAGCATTTGTCCAATTAAAACATTTCTTCATTATTAGACAAGCCCATTAGGCACAACACACAACACACATGACTGCATTATACTTCATTTCATAACACATACTACATTATACTTCATTTCATAACACATACTACATTATACTTCATTTCATAACACATACTACATTATACTTCATTTCATAACACATACTACATTATACTTCATTTCATAACACATACTACATTATACTTCATTTCATAACACATACTACATTATACTTCATTTCATAACACATACTACATTATACTTCATTTCATAACACATACTACATTATACTTCATTTCATAACACATACTACATTATACTTCATTTCATAACACATACTACATTATACTTCATTTCATAACACATACTACATTATACTTCATTTCATAACACATACTACATTATACTTCATTTCATAACACATACTACATTATACTTCATTTCATAACACATACTACATTATACTTCATTTCATAACACATACTACATTATACTTCATTTCATAACACATACTACATTATACTTCATTTCATAACACATACTACATTATACTTCATTTCATAACACATACTACATTATACTTCATTTCATAACACATACTACATTATACTTCATTTCATAACACATACTACATTATACTTCATTTCATAACACATACTACATTATACTTCATTTCATAACACATACTACATTATACTTCATTTCATAACACATACTACATTATACTTCATTTCATAACACATACTACATTATACTTCATTTCATAACACATACTACATTATACTTCATTTCATAACACATACTACATTATACTTCATTTCATAACACATACTACATTATACTTCATTTCATAACACATACTACATTATACTTCATTTCATAACACATACTACATTATACTTCATTTCATAACACATACTACATTATACTTCATTTCATAACACATACTACATTATACTTCATTTCATAACACATACTACATTATACTTCATTTCATAACACATACTACATTATACTTCATTTCATAACACATACTACATTATACTTCATTTCATAACACATACTACATTATACTTCATTTCATAACACATACTACATTATACTTCATTTCATAACACATACTACATTATACTTCATTTCATAACACATACTACATTATACTTCATTTCATAACACATACTACATTATACTTCATTTCATAACACATACTACATTATACTTCATTTCATAACACATACTACATTATACTTCATTTCATAACACATACTACATTATACTTCATTTCATAACACATACTACATTATACTTCATTTCATAACACATACTACATTATACTTCATTTCATAACACATACTACATTATACTTCATTTCATAACACATACTACATTATACTTCATTTCATAACACATACTACATTATACTTCATTTCATAACACATACTACATTATACTTCATTTCATAACACATACTACATTATACTTCATTTCATAACACATACTACATTATACTTCATTTCATAACACATACTACATTATACTTCATTTCATAACACATACTACATTATACTTCATTTCATAACACATACTACATTATACTTCATTTCATAACACATACTACATTATACTTCATTTCATAACACATACTACATTATACTTCATTTCATAACACATACTACATTATACTTCATTTCATAACACATACTACATTATACTTCATTTCATAACACCTACTACATTATACTTCATTTCTACATTTCCTGCATAATAAGAGACTTCGTAATACTTACATAAACTGCATAACAATACACTACATTAAGCAATACTTCATTTCACTACATTAGGGACTGCATTTCATGTCTCATGGTCAACTACATAACCCATAATACCTCCCGTGTAACCCGAGATACCCACATATATCATAAGTTACCGTTAAGGAAGTTATAAGTATGAAACCTTTGCTTGTTGAACCCTCAGCGTGACAAAAGTAGTGTATCTTACCTCGATACAGCTTAACAACAAGCTACAAGCACAATACAACGATGACTAGGTGTCTCCAATAACCTAGAACAAGTATAAGATCGAAATATAAGCTAAACGACATTTGTGAAATCTGGCCATGTGGTGCGCCGCCCCTCCCACATGGTGCGTCGCACCAATCCTCCAGGGAAATTCCTATCAACATAGGTGCGCCGCACCTATCCTTTGGTGCGTCGCATATCGGCCCCCATCAAAACTTAAACTGGCCAGTGGTGCGCCGCACCACGCCCTTGGTGCGCCGCACCTGGGGTGCAGACCAGCAACTCAATTTTAAAACTTGTTCTAAACGATTCTCATTCGATCTCAAACCCTTAGCCCGACCTGGAGACATAAAATTGACCTCTCTGACAACACTTTTGATGACTTTAATCATCAATCAACCCTTTAATCCTTTACAACCTAAATCAATCATTGAATCACCCAAATAACATGAAATCGGTAATCGTTTAATCAATTAACCCAACCCAAACCCTATGGCCTGGATTGAATACTCATCTATGACTCATAAGATCAGATTTCAAAGAGGATATTACCTTTAATACATGTAGATCACAATGGGAATGCATAATACTTGATCAATCACTCCATAAACACACGCAAAGGGACTTTTCGGCTTGAAATTGATGGGAACTTGCTATGGGGTGATTAGGGTTTTCTTAGGAGGCACAAATCTGAAAATAAACTTCCTAATGACAGCCCCCATACTACAAATCCCGTTTTTGACTTTGCACATATGTCAAAACTAGTCCCTAAGCTTCCAATATCCTTCATTATTGGTCACAAACTACTTTATTGACCATATACATCATTAATCTTCATTAAATGTCACTACACGGACATTAACCTTCATATTACACACATTTATACTACATTAACATTTAGGCTTACAAGCCTCACACATAACACACATTAACTACGTATAAGCATTAAATCTAAAATAGACTTAACGACACACACAATATTGACTTAACGGCATTAGTCAACTAGTAAAGAAAAGTTGGGGATGTTACAATCTTCTCGACCTTAAACGAATCGCTAGATCGTTGTCTATCACACGAATGAGGTGCCGTCAGGATTGGATGTCGTGGACATGAACCCTCCCATTGTCAGACAGATGGCCAGAAGTGGGAGCAAACACGTGATTTCAACGAATGAGCCGCCGACCAATGGGTGAAACACGTCACGGGTGCGCTGACTATAAGTCAAATAGTCATAATAAGTGTTACCTATTTACAACTAATTGCACTTAATGTTAATCTGAGTGGGAAAAATTTTAACCGCAATATGAATGAAATAAAAATATATATAATATTTCTTATAATAAATAATAAAATACTGGAAGTTGGCAATAAACTCATTTGAGAAAAATGGAATTATAATTCGGAGATCGATGAATCATAGCAAAAGACTCCAACACTTGGTATGAACGATGCGTACGACGTCACCCGGTTTTAATAATCTAATGAGTTATAAACTAATAACTTGTTACGTAATACGACTCCTATAATCGTATGAATTTTGCTAATATAATAGTGAGATGTTTTTGAGACATATGTGAGGAATTTTAAATGAGAAAGATCAATGAAATCTTGGTAAATGTCTTTAGTGATTTTCAAAATCAAATCGAGTAACAAAACTGTAACTTATGAAAAGATTTTTATTAATTACATTCCATTCCAAAAGCTTGGGGATTCTCAATTTTACATGAGAGTCGGTTTTAACTTATAGAGTGTGCAAATGTGCAGTTAAGTACATGTCAGCCAAATAATTCATCTTTTTGACTTATGGAGTGTGCAAATGTTAAGTTAAGAGTTAAGAGTGACAATAGGAACCGTTAAAAATCCCGGTTTGAACAAAACAATGTGATGACAACTAGGAACGGAAAAAAAAAACACCCTAAAGTAATGAGTACAGACAAGAGGAAACGTAAACATTTGGGTCATACGAACCGGATTAAGAAAGTAAAGTTTGGTTGTAAAGGGGAATTCTTTTAACTGGGGAATTCCCCAAGGAGTCAAAGAAAGATCTCGGTCCGGGAGGATTCCTTCTTAAATGGGGAATCAACCATGACATGTGTGAGACGGAAGGATTTGGATGTGAACGACATGTGAGTGGAATCTGGGCTGTCCTGTGATACTAAACGGATCCACGTGCTACAAGCGATGAAAGTGGGTAACGTTAGCGAGATTTGAACCTGGGTGAGAGTAAGAATCGTTGTAATTTCGAGGACGAAATTCTTTTAACTGGGGAATAATGTAACATCCGCAAATTTAGACCATTTGACTTTGTACGTAATTTAACTAGCGAATTAAATTATTAATATAATTTCATTTATTTTAAGACAAAATAACTAGTGATGGACTTGACGGGTCGATTGTTCAACTTATTATATGAAACGACGTTATGCGGTATGTGAATTTATCTAAACAAGCTATCGGGTCAACCCATGGGTCTTGACCATGACCCATGACCCAACCAAGTCAACCCAACCTCCCATCCACCTTATCCATCCATTCCACCAATCATTCATCATCCTCTTCTCTCTAGTAAATGCACACACACAACTCCCTCTCTCTCTCACTAAATTACCTTATCATTTAAGGTTGTTCATGTGAATTTATTACAAGAATCATCATCTTCATCATTAAACCTACAACATACCAAAAAAATTCGAAATTTATAGAACAAGAAACCTTACTTCGAGCTTAAATTCGGATTTCGCATCGGGAGGCAACTTTGGTAAGTTAAACTCGTATCTTATGGATCGTTTTATGTTTATAAATATAATTTATAGTCAAACAAAAGAAACCTGGGTCAAACTTGTATTAAAAAGTCAAAGAAACTCATTAGGTTTTGCTAGAACACGTATGAATCCAAAACCGATTTTTATTTTTCAAAGTAGTGTTATGAATCATGTTTTTGGCAAGGGTTACGTTTGTTTTAGTTCCTTCCTACCCCGAAACTGTTTTGAAGCAGCTCAAATCGTTTTAATAGTTAAAATGAAGATTTAAGGTGTTTGCGTGTCGGAAACCGGGTTTGGCAAAATTTAGTGTTTCGAAATGAAATTGTAATGTGGGTCAAGCTTGATTTCGTTCGTTTGTTGTCCACCATGTGTATATATATATATATATATATATATATATATATATATATATATATATATATATATATATATATATATATATATATATATATATATATATATATATATATATATATATATATATATATATATATATATATATATATATATATATATATATATATATATATATATATATATATATATATATATATATATATATATATATATATATATATATATATATATATATATATATATATATATATATATATATATATATATATATATATATATATATATATATATATATATATATATATATATATATATATATATATATATATATATATATATATATATATATATATATATATATATATATATATATATATATATATATATATATATATATATATATATATATATATATATATATATATATATATATATATATATATATATATATATATATATATATATATATATATATATATATATATATATATATATATATATATATATATATATATATATATATATATATATATATATATATATATATATATATATATATATATATATATATATATATATATATATATATATATATATATATATATATATATATATATATATATATATATATATATATATATATATATATATATATATATATATATATATATATATATATATATATATATATATATATATATATATATATATATATATATATATATATATATATATATATATATATATATATATATATATATATATATATATATATATATATATATATATATATATATATATATATATATATATATATATATATATATATATATATATATATATATATATATATATATATATATATATATATATATATATATATATATATATATATATATATATATATATATATATATATATATATATATATATATATATATATATATATATATATATATATATATATATATATATATATATATATATATATATATATATATATATATATATATATATATATATATATATATATATATATATATATATATATATATATATATATATATATATATATATATATATATATATATATATATATATATATATATATATATATATATATATATATATATATATATATATATATATATATATATATATATATATATATATATATATATATATATATATATATATATATATATATATATATATATATATATATATATATATATATATATATATATATATATATATATATATATATATATATATATATATATATATATATATATATATATATATATATATATATATATATATATATATATATATATATATATATATATATATATATATATATATATATATATATATATATATATATATATATATATATATATATATATATATATATATATATATATATATATATATATATATATATATATATATATATATATATATATATATATATATATATATATATATATATATATATATATATATATATATATATATATATATATATATATATATATATATATATATATATATATATATATATATATATATATATATATATATATATATATATATATATATATATATATATATATATATATATATATATATATATATATATATATATATATATATATATATATATATATATATATATATATATATATATATATATATATATATATATATATATATATATATATATATATATATATATATATATATATATATATATATATATATATATATATATATATATATATATATATATATATATATATATATACAAATGTATAATATATAAAACTTTGTATGCATGAAAATATAATATATATATATATATATATATATATATATATATATAAATGACAATATATATATATATATATGAATGTATTAATGTGTACGTATATTATCAATATATCTAGGTGGTGGACGTGAAGTGAACATTGAACGACATTAACTAGGTTTATATCAAACTAAACTTCTTTTTCCGAACAAGGTGAGTTTCGTATCTCCCTACCCGCTTGAGATTCGGGCTGAAAAGTGTACACATACGTGTTTGTTTGATTGTTTGGTTGATTTGACTGACGGTTTGTTGATTGTTTGATTTATTGTTTGATTGATGGATGATTTTGATTGATGACTTGATGGTCACACGTATGATACGCATTATGACATTGACGTGCATACGACACATATCTTGATATTGACATCACTTGTGTTTATCATTACACGCTTTTACTTATATTGTGTATTCGTGTTGTATTGATTGGGTGACACGCAAAATGTGATTGTGATATTGTGATTATTTAGGATAGACGTACATACATGGAAGTCGGTTATGCCTTCATTGGGTTTTAGATGTGGTGGGAAGGCTGCGGGTGACCGGGTGACCCTATATATAAGCATCTGGGATTCGAAGAATGGATAACCCTCTTAAGTGTATGTACGTATAGTTGGTTTAATTTGTAATTATTGGTTTATGTTTGACGAATATTGATTATTGGTTCATGACAGACGATTTGTGATTGATGCATATGATTCATTGTAAGCATGCATACATAGTACATAATCCCTCGGTTGAGGACTCAAACATCCTAGTGTATAGATGTATACACTTATCCTGTGAGATGTTGGTGACATGCCATCCGAGTATATAGACATATATATCTCGATGTTTTTGAGATACAACCTTGTTCATTGTGATGACAGGCGGGTATCGTTGCATAGGTGACTTGAGTTCACGCATAAGATAGGCATGTTGACTTATTTATGCATTCGGTTCTTGCATTGATATTATTATCATTGGTACATTCCTATTACACGCTTATTTACTTTGTGTAATCTTGTTGTTGGACGTTACTGTGTTCATAGAGGCTCACTGTAAGTCATGTCTAGCCTCTACTGGTATCTTGTGCTTATTGACGATGGTTCCTTATGGACCATTACTACGAACTCACCAACCTTGTGTTGACTATGCTTAGTACACTTTTCAGGTAATCAGGTTCTTCCCGGATGTGGAGTTTAGTTGCTTGCTTGCTGTTAAACCCGGGCATTGGACTTTATGAATCAAGGATTCATCGACCTTCTCTTTTGCATTATACTTAGGATCGATTTGCCATCTCCTGAATGTTCTTTTGTATACTTTGATGGTTATTTGCTCCTTATGTATTTTGGTACTTGTGTTGTGTTGTAATGGATTCACTGAATCTTTATTGGCATTTAGTTCTTGTTCTATTGTAATTCCACCTTGTGCTATATGATTTCCGTGATATTTCGAGCCTCGGCTTGGGGTGTTACACATTCCATCACCAAGCACCCCACCATCTCCAACGAAGATGTATGTTAGTAATAGACTAATAGTTAAGCAGTGTATTAGTGTTTCGTAACACTTCAGACTCTTCGCACAATAACCGTCCCGTGTGTATATGGGGTTATGTGGGTACCAATTCGGTACATGTGATCTAGAGGTTTCCATCAATCTATCTTTTTTATATATAGGTTATTAAGCAGAAAGATAAATATAAGGAAAATTTTGAAAAGAGTCATCCAGGAGACCACAATAGATAAAAGCACTCACCAGAAGGAAGGAAGGAAGGAAGGAAGGAAGGAAGGGAAAATTGGCTTTGTCAGCAAAATATCAGACCGTTTCGATTTTAAGGTGATAGATGCAGTTTTGGCGTATGAATTTTTAGGGCTCTTTAGAAGGTTAGTTTGTCTAAATTTAGTTTTAGAAGTTGTTAAATATTGTGGGCCGATCTCCTGAATTTGAAACACAAAATTACTGTGCTCACATGACCAATTAGATATGTTTCAATCTAAAAAATTACTTTCTATCGAAGATTTTTTACACATTTAAAACTTAAAACTTAGAATAAAATTGAATATAATTTGGATACACATAATACTTATTTAATTATTTAGGATAGACGTACATACATGGAAGTCGGTTATGCCTTCATTGGGTTTTAGATGTGGTGGGAAGGCTGCGGGTGACCGGGTGACCCTATATA
>CM067167.1:193055302-193060302 GCA_034093135.1 Erigeron breviscapus | reverse complement strand
GTAGTTTTGAGCTGTTTTTATCATTTTTGAGCTGTTTTGCAGTTTTTCATTGAGTTGTTTATATTTTACAAAGTATTTCTAAGTTAATACCATTTCAACTTATATTTTATATTTTTATAATAATTTACGTAAAGTATATTTATTTAATTAATATTTAAACTCAGTCCGTCCATCGGACGGGTATACACCTAGTATAACTAAGAGGATAATTTTTTCCTATGTGACACTTATCTTTTCATGCCACTAAGTCGGCTTTTCCTTTTATGCCTTTATGGCCAATCCACTACATTAGTTTGAATTCTCTAATAGCTATATAACAATGTTACATAGAGAATTCAAACTTTAATGACCTGAGCAAATTTTGAAAGCTTACTGTCATTTATAAGAACTTATTAAAACTTTGATGATAATAATAAAATACTACGTGCATATGTGACAAATTTTAGATAATGTCTGTTGGGCAAATAGGCTAAAACATAATGGTAGAAACTGTGTACAAACTAAATTTAATTTTACTCCAAGTATGTTAAGATGGGGAATATATGCATAATGGGATGTTAATAATAATTGAGTGGCACTCCTTGAAAAAAAAAGCTAATGACAAATGCAATAGTACATAACCAAAATATGGACGACTTTAATCCAGATCCTTTTAGTCAAAGTAATAAACGTGGGCAAAGACATGATTGCTTCTAGTAAACTAAGGGCTAGTGACCTCTATTACTATTGCATCATGACTTGGACACGAACAAAACTTAACCAAGGAGTGCTAATCTGATTACATAGGTGACAAAATGTTAAAGTGAAAAAATCTCATCAAAAGGGAAAAGTGTAATCAAGTACAAGATCAAACTGATGAATCTAGAACCAGTATTTGGGTTTTTTCCGTTTTCTGCCATTTCTTTTTGCTTCTACATCACATGATTTTTGGTTTCCCTTGAAAACAACTCCTCTGTCTAGCAATACAAGGCTTTCGGCATATGTTTCCATGTCAATGATGTCAGAAATATCACTGCAGGGAAATGGGCTGTCTCCTCTTTCTGGATTATAAACAGTGAGACCCAACTTGAATTTGTGGAGCAAAAAATCACCATTGGTTAGTTGCAAAACTGGATCTACGAGCGGTAGAATAAATAATGAACAGGTTAGCGATCTAACAACCATAGACCAAGAAGAGCTATTAATTCTCTCCATTCTCACCAAAATCCAGCCACTAGAATAATCATTTGTATAAAGCGCAGCTAACGAATCTTTGATGACTACTAGTTTTCCAGTTTTCACAGTTTTTTCAGCAGATTTTCAGCAGTTTTCAGCAGTTTTTCAGCAGTTTTCAGCAGTTTTTTCAACAGTTTTCAGCAGTTTTCAGCAGTTTTTTCAGCAGTTTTTCAACAGTTTTTTCAGCAGTTTTTCAGTAGTTTTCAGCAGTTTTTTAGCAGTTTTTTCAGGAGTTTTTTCAGTAGTTTTTCAGCAGTTTTTCAGCAGTTTTCAGCAGTTTTTCAGCAGTTTTCAGCAGTTTTTTCAACAGTTTTCAGCAGTTTTTTCAGCAGTTTTTTCAGCAGTTTTTCAGCAGTTTTCAGCAGTTTTTTCAGCAGTTTTCAGCAGGTTTTTCAGCAGTTTTTCAGCAGTTTTCAGCAGTTTTTAGCAGTTTTTTCAGCAGTTTTTTCAGCAGTTTTTCAGCAGTTTTCAGCAGTTTTTTCAGCAGTTTTTTCAGCAGTTTTTCAGCAGTTTTTCAGCAGTTTCAGCAGTTTTTAGTGTTTTGCAGTTTTTCAACGGTTTTGAGCTGTTTTTCAGCAGTTTTTTAGCAGTTTTTCAACAGTTTTTCAGCAAGTTTCAGCAGTTTTTTCAGCAGTTTTTCAGCAGTTTTCAGCAGTTTTTTCAGCAGTTTTTCAACAGTTTTTTCAGCAGTTTTTCAGTAGTTTTCAGCAGTTTTTTAGCAGTTTTTTCTGCTGTTTTTCAACAGTTTTGAGTTGATTTCAGTAGTTTTGAGCTGTTTTTATCATTTTTGAGCTGTTTTGCAGTTTTTCATTGAGTTGTTTATATTTTACAAAGTATTTCTAAGTTAATACCATTTCAACTTATATTTTATATTTTTATAATAATTTACGTAAAGTATATTTATTTAATTAATATTTAAACTCAGTCCGTCCATCGGACGGGTATACACCTAGTATAACTAAGAGGATAATTTTTTCCTATGTGACACTTATCTTTTCATGCCACTAAGTCGGCTTTTCCTTTTATGCCTTTATGGCCAATCCACTACATTAGTTTGAATTCTCTAATAGCTATATAACAATGTTACATAGAGAATTCAAACTTTAATGACCTGAGCAAATTTTGAAAGCTTACTGTCATTTATAAGAACTTATTAAAACTTTGATGATAATAATAAAATACTACGTGCATATGTGACAAATTTTAGATAATGTCTGTTGGGCAAATAGGCTAAAACATAATGGTAGAAACTGTGTACAAACTAAATTTAATTTTACTCCAAGTATGTTAAGATGGGGAATATATGCATAATGGGATGTTAATAATAATTGAGTGGCACTCCTTGAAAAAAAAAGCTAATGACAAATGCAATAGTACATAACCAAAATATGGACGACTTTAATCCAGATCCTTTTAGTCAAAGTAATAAACGTGGGCAAAGACATGATTGCTTCTAGTAAACTAAGGGCTAGTGACCTCTATTACTATTGCATCATGACTTGGACACGAACAAAACTTAACCAAGGAGTGCTAATCTGATTACATAGGTGACAAAATGTTAAAGTGAAAAAATCTCATCAAAAGGGAAAAGTGTAATCAAGTACAAGATCAAACTGATGAATCTAGAACCAGTATTTGGGTTTTTTCCGTTTTCTGCCATTTCTTTTTGCTTCTACATCACATGATTTTTGGTTTCCCTTGAAAACAACTCCTCTGTCTAGCAATACAAGGCTTTCGGCATATGTTTCCATGTCAATGATGTCAGAAATATCACTGCAGGGAAATGGGCTGTCTCCTCTTTCTGGATTATAAACAGTGAGACCCAACTTGAATTTGTGGAGCAAAAAATCACCATTGGTTAGTTGCAAAACTGGATCTACGAGCGGTAGAATAAATAATGAACAGGTTAGCGATCTAACAACCATAGACCAAGAAGAGCTATTAATTCTCTCCATTCTCACCAAAATCCAGCCACTAGAATAATCATTTGTATAAAGCGCAGCTAACGAATCTTTGATGACTACTAGTTTTCCAGTTACATATGGTCTTGGGAACTCAATTGTGCCACAAATATTTGAACTCAAATCAAATGTCAGTATACATGTTTCGTTTAGCTTAGGTTTAACCACCCAATACAATGTTCCATCGACCAAACACACCCTTGACCTAAACCAGCACTTCCGTTTTGAAAATGCAGACCAAAATATCGGACAATGAGTTTAACATTCCATTATAGATAGTTAGATACAATGGACATCGATGCTGTTTTTAGCTGAATCATATTAATTAACTTTCATATGTATTATGATAACATATTATTTAGTAAACATGTTAATACGGTTTTTTTTTTTGTATTTTTTGATACACCTTGGTTTTATGCTTTATTTTTTTATTTTTATTTTATTTTTTTTGAACGGTATTCTTCTACTCCTACTTCTAAATTACACATCTTCAACGAGCAGAATTTGGGCCAAGTTTTTGGATCTTTGCGTGGAATCGCCTAGCACCATATAAAGTCAATCTTCTCGGCAGGAGACTTGAACAAAACAGACTTCCAACCATCGACCTTTTGCTGAAAAGAAACATCAATGTTGCTAGCACCTCCTGTCCTCTTTGCAACAAGGTAGACGAATCCGCTGACCATCTGTTCTTATTTTGCAATTTCGCTAGCACACTTTGGAGCCACATCTTATCGTGGTGTAAACTCCCTCTGCTCACACCCTCCTGTGTCAAAGACCTCTTCAAAGTGCATAAAAAGGTTCATCTTTCCCATACAAAGAGCAACCTCGTCAACCTTGTCATGCTTCCATATTGTTGGACTATATGGAAATGCCGAAATGATAGTATATTCTCCAATAAGAGGCCATCAATCCGATTCGCAACAAAAGAAATCATGACAGTAAGCTTCGCATGGATTACAAATAGATCATCAAATCTTAGTATTGATTGGACAAATTGGTGTTGTTTTAACTTCTAATAATTGTAATCTCTGTTTTCCCTGTTTGTAACACTAGTCTCTCGCTAGTCCCTTTTTCATAATAAAGTACTTTTGAATGTTACTAAAAAAAACGGGGTTTAAACTCCCACTTTAATATAATTAAGAAAATAAAGTAAGTCATAAATACCATTTGATCTATCTTTAATACCACAGTATTTATACATTCTCCACCCATTTATGTAAACCTTACGCCAAAAGTGTGCCTAACAATACAACAATGCATTAAATTATTGTACATTACGTTTTATGCAGTTGTATTTTACTATGGCATGGTAGGGGAATTAATCAGAGACCAAGTGTCTGTCTTCATAGAATAAACCAATGGAATTGTTTGAGAGTAAGAAATCATCACAATCTTGTAATCATCAGTGATTCGGTCGATCCCAAAACCTAGTGCAAGATCACATCTTCTTCCTATATAATATGGGGGTACGGGTATGGTTAGTTTGCGCCTAATTGAAGGGTTCCATAAGCTAAACTTCATTTACGTGTCCACCACACAGAGGATTCCGTTACATGAACCAACAATTTCAAAATCTCTGGTCAGCAAATCAACTTCTCCTACATCCATGCTCTCCGCTGTCTGATAATCCAATGATTGTCTGTTTTCAGATAACAATGTATAAACGACCCTAGTACATCCATGCTTATAGTGCTTGATGAGGAGTTTCAGTGGAGTATTCACAGATCGAAGTTTGTGCGTTCGTATGAAATCTGGGCTAGCAATACGAGAAAACCAATACTTGGAGAGAGATCTGAATCAGAGGAGGGATTTGACTGGTAATCT
>CM067167.1:193025302-193050302 GCA_034093135.1 Erigeron breviscapus | reverse complement strand
CAACCCGCTCCCTCCGCGTCCTCCCCCCTTCTATTCTCCCCCACTCTTCGCCTCCTTTGCCCCCACCTTCTTTCTCTCTGGACTACTTGCATTATTCCCCCTTTCCTCACTTCTCACTTTCTCACACCCCCCTACCTTTTTCTCCTCTTCCACCCATCGTTCCTTCTCTCTCTCGCTTCCCCATTCTTCTTCCTTCCTCCTATACCCCTCCTACTACTTCCTCCCCCCTCACCCTCTTTTTCTTTTTTCTCCTCATCTCCTTCACCAACAAACTCTTCTTCCTCACACCTCTCGGCTACCACATCCCCCCCCACCCCCACAATTACACATTCCCGCCTCTGTGTGCCCCTTCCCCCTACCTCTTCCTCCCTCCCCTTTCCTTTCTCCCCTCTCTCTCCATCCTCCCCGCTAGCTTGCTCCGCTTACTTTTTTCTCTTCTTTCTCTTACCCCTATTTCCCGTTTACACTTTTCCTCCCCTCCTACTCTCTTCGCTCTCTCCCCCCCTCCCCTCGGGGGTCGGGGGCAGCGCCCCCTGGAGCGGGGTCCAAGGGGTGCAGCCCCTGGCGGGGTCCAAGGGCAGAGCCCCTGGCTGGGTCGAGCTATGGTAAAAATCCCTTCGAAAATTTATTTTTCCGAACTTGAGGGACCAAAATTAGCAATTCGGAAAAACCTATATTTAACTGCCAATTAGGCAGTTTTTGGGCCAGCAGATTTATATATATCGATATATACATCCCGTATCCAAATTCTCTGATTATTCTTTCTCTTTTCTCTCTGGTTCTTTCTCTCAAACACATACACACAAAACGTTCTTAATCTTTGATTGTATCCGATTGAATAGTTTGGGTGAACCGCCAAATTGATTCAATCTGAAAGCGTTTACGTGCCTTCAAAGATTGATTATATCCGGTTATCTGTTCGTTTATAGCGAAATTCCCCAACAAAGATTGAATCAATTTACTGAAGATGACGAACAACGATTCTGGGAAGGATATGATGAAACCCTTTGAGAAATTGGACAAGTTTACTGGGCAGGATTTTCGTCGCTGGCAGAAAAAGATGCACTTTTACTTGACGAATTTGAAAGTGGTGTATGTTCTGAGTACCCCATGCCCTGAGGCTGTTGAGAATGAAACCCTGGAACAAACTCGCGCTCGTTCAAAGTGGGAAAACGCTGACTACATCTGTCGTGGTCATATTCTTAACGGTATGTCTGATTCCTTGTTTGATGTCTATCAAAACGTAGAGTCTGCAAAGAATTATGGGATTCCCTTGAAGCCAAATACATGGCAGAAGATGCGTCTAGTAAGAAATTTCTTGTTAGTAATTTCATTAATTATAAGATGGTAGATACTAGGCCTGTCATGGAACAATATCATGAATTGCAAAGGATGCTAGGACAGTTTGCACAATACGATATGAAAATGGATGAATCTATTTCTGTTTCTAGTGTTATTGACAAACTGCCTCCCTCTTGGAAAGATTTTAAGAATAATCTGAAACATAAGAAAGAGGAAATGAGTCTGGTTGAACTTGGAAGTCACTTCCAAATTGAACAATCCATACGTGATATGGAAAAGGTATCTATTGGTGGTACTAAAACCATGGCTGGTTCTTCTGTGAACATGATGGAGGAGGGTGAATCCTCCAAGGCTGGTAAAAGGAAACGAAAATCTCAAGGCAATAACAATAAAGGTTCTGATAAGAAACCAAAATTGGCCTGTTGGAAGTGTGGGAAACCTGGACACTTGAAGCGTGAATGCAGGTCTGGTAAGGGTAAAGGAAAAGGCAAAAACGAGGCTGGTTCAAGTGGATCCAAGGATCCAGAAAAACAAGCAGGTTCGTTTTTGGTACCATGTGATCATTCTGTTCGAAATTATTATGTATCAATAATTTCTGAAGCATTTTATGTGCAGGATGATGATATTTCGTGGTGGACAGATTCAGGAGCAACATGTCATGTTTGCAAGGATCTTCGATGGTTCAAGGACTTTAAACCAATTGAAGATGGATCTTTATTGAAGATGGGCAATGTTGCTACTGAACCTGTTAAAGGAATAGGATTTGTTCTATTAATATTTACTTCTGGAAACTCCTTACTCTTAAGTAATGTTCTATATGTACCTGGAATTCGTAAGAACTTAGTATCTGGTATTGTATTGAATAATTGTGGATACAAGCAGGTCATTGAAAGTGACAAGTATATCTTGTCAAAACATGGAACCTTTATTGGATTTGGATATTTGAATGGAATGTTTAAATTAAATTTGGATGTTTCTTCTATTGATAATTCTATTTGCATGACTTCTACTAGTTCTAGCAATAATTTTAGCAAATCAGAATTATGGCATGCTAGACTAGGACATGTACATTACAAGAGATTAGTTGACATGTCGAAAATGAGTCTAATACCTTCTTTTGATGTTAGTAATGAAAGGTGTAAAACTTGCATGTTGACTAAGATTACTAGACAACCTTTCACTAAAAACGTCACTAGAGATACAAAGGTATTAGAACTCGTGCATAGTGACTTGTGTGATTTCCATTCTACTCCATCACTTGGTAATAAGAAGTACGTGGTTACTTTTATTGATGATGCTACTAGATATTGCTATGTTTATTTGTGTCACACAAAAGATGAAGCTCTTGATAAATTCAAAATTTATAAAGAGGCGGTAGAGCTTTATCATGGTGTGAAGATTAAAACCCTTCGCACTGATAGGGGAGGCGAGTATTATGATCCAGTGTATTTTCAGTCCATTGGAATAGTACATCAGACCACGACTCCTTATACACCACAGCAAAATGGTGTATCTGAAAGGAAGAATAAGACTCTAAAAGAAATGGTTAATTCCATGTTGTGCTATTCTCGCCTTAGTGAAGGTTTTTGGGGTGAGGCTATGTTAACAGCCTGTCATTTATTGAATAGAGTTCCTAATAAGAACAGCAAGGTAACCCCTTATGAACTTTGGCATAAAAAGACTCAAAATCTGAATTATCTTAGAGTTTGGGGCTGTAGAGCAGTGGTGAGACTGGCTGACCCTAAAATTCATAACATTGGTCAAAGAGGTATAGATTGTATCTTCATTGGCTATCCCGAAAATTCTGTTTGTTATAGGTTCTATGTCATAGAACCTAATGACTATGTATCCGTGCACTCTATTGTTGAGTCAAGGGATGCTGATTTTGGGAATGAGGATAGGTTCACATCTTTACCTAGACCTGGAGACACGGTGGCAAGCTCTAGTAACACTGGTGGAAATGACCAAGTGACTGATACACCTCCTGAGCCTAGGAGGTGTGAAAGAGCAAGAAAACCCAAGTCTTATGGGAATGATTTCCAATTGTATTTGGTGGAAGAATCAAGGGATGAAATTGACTTTCAATATCAATATTGTTTTAATGTTGATGATGATCCTAAGACCTACAGTGAAGCTATGGCTTCAAGGGATGCTGCATTTTGGAAAGAGGCAATCCAAGATGAGATTGACTCTATCATGCACAATAATACTTGGAAATTGGCTGATTTACCACCTGGGTGTAAGCCTTTAGGTAGTAAATGGATCTTCAAAAGGAAGATGAAGGTGGATGGAAGCATAGACAAGTATAAAGCTAGATTGGTGATCCAAGGCTTTAGACAAAAGGCAGGTATCGATTACTTTGACACCTATGCTCCTGTTGCTAAGATTACCACCATTAGATTATTGCTAGCACTTGCTGCTACACATAATCTTGTAATTCACCAAATGGATGTGAAGACTGCCTTTCTAAATGGTGAATTGGATGAAGAGATTTACATGAAACAACCTGAAGGATTTGTCATGCCTGGTAATGAACAAAAGGTTTGTAAATTAGTAAAATCTCTTTATGGTCTGAAGCAAGCCTTATGGCATCAGAAGTTTGATGAGGTGGTGTTGTCTCATGGTTTTGCATTAAACCAAGCAGACAAGTGTGTCTATAGCAAATTTGACACTTCTGGTAAAGGAGTGATCATTTGCTTGTATGTTGATGACATGTTGATTTTTGGTACTCACCAAGATCAAGTTGATAAAACTAAGGAATTCCTGTCATCAAAGTTTGATATGAAAGACATGGGGGAGGCTGATGTGATTCTTGGAATTAAGATCATACGTGGAGAACATGGTATTACTATCTCTCAATCTCATTATATTGAGAAGATATTGGATAAATTCAATCACAAAGATAGTTCTCCAATAAATACTCCTATGGATCCTACTCTAAAACTTGTGCCTATCAAGGGAGTTGTAGTGAATCCACTTGAATATTCAAAGGCTATTGGATCTCTCATGTATGCCATGGTTAGTACTAGGCCTGATATAGCCTTTGCTGTTGGAAAACTGAGTAGGTACACTCACAATCCTGGTTTGATTCATTGGCAAGCGATTAATCGAGTATTTAGATACTTGAAGGGAACCAAGGATTATGGTTTGACTTATACTGGATTTCCTTCTGTTCTTGAAGGTTATTCAGATGCAAGTTGGATTACAAATTTGGAAGATCACTCTTCCACAAGTGGCTGGGTATTCCTTCTTGGTGGTGGTGCTATATGTTGGGCATCAAAGAAACAACCTTGCATCACTAATTCGACAATGGAATCTGAGTTTGTGGCATTAGCAGCAGCTGGTAAAGAAGCTGAATGGCTAAGGAATTTAATATATGAAATTCCATTGTGGCCTAAACCGATATCACCCATATCTATCAGATGTGATAGTGCAGCCACATTGGCTAAGGCATACAACCAAGTATATAATGGAAAGTCTAGACACTTAGGTGTTAGACACAACATGGTACGTGAGTTAATCACTGATGGTGTGATATCTGTGGTGTTTGTGAAAACACAACACAATCTAGCCGACCATTTAACCAAAGCGTTGAATAGAGATCTCGTGAATAAGTCGGCTATAGGGGTGGGATTAAAGTCCGTCAGAAATCTCTGATCATTAAGATACCCAATTCCCATCTAGTATGACGCTAGATGCTGAATTCAATGTGGAAGGCTTGATGATTGGAGATTGGAACACATTTAAAGATTCATCCCAAGGTATGTGTTCAGACCTGCAAGATAAGGAGGTTGAATGTTTATATTCTTAATAGCTCTTTTGACAAATTGCATATGCAGGTGCAAGATTAAAGGAGCTACCTATATGAGCATGAAGTTTAGCCGCTTCAAGAAGCTGAGACTTGGCTTTGACATGCTTATGAAGGATAGGGACATAGGCTAGTAAAACATATGTCAAGATAGAACTACTATGTGTGTAAACTTTTGTGTACATTATCTTCGTGTATTCAACAGAGTTCCCAGGGTTCAATCGTTACGACACCCTGAAATTCGAATATTTGGAATGTGTAATGTACTAATGTGAAATTCAATCGTTACGACATTTCATTTATGCAAAAGTTTGAATGTTTGAGATGGCTTTTAGTTAATCATGGATTACACTAAAATAGGGGAGTATTGTTGGATATTTTAGTGTAATTGGGTTAACTTGTTTGATCAGTAACGTCATAATAATACATCATATAGGATTGAGGTGCGGAGTGCACACCTATTTGAATTTATTATGACCTTAGGGGCGAAGCCCCTAAGGTACGGGGGTCCGGGGGCAGCGCCCCTGGGAGCGGGGTCCAAGGGGCGGCAGCCCCTGGCGGGGTCCAAGGGGCAGAGCCCCTGGCTGGGTCGAGCTATGGTAAAAATCCCTTCGAAAATTTATTTTTCGGAACTTGAGGGACCAAAATTGGCAATTCGGAAAAACCTTATAATTAACTGCCAATTAGGCAGTTTTTGGGCCAACAGATTTATATATATCGATATATACATCCCGTATCCAAATTCTCTGATTATTCTTTCTCTTTTCTCTCTGGTTCTTTCTCTCAAACACATACACACAAAACGTTCTTAATCTTTGATTGTATCCGATTGAATAGTTTGGGTGAACCGCCAAATTGATTCAATCTGAAAGCGTTTATTTTTTTTGGGTAAAGGGGTTTACCCCAGTGACTTTATTAAAATACCCAAAACATTAAAGTACAAGTAGCATAGCAGATAGCTACACTAGTTCATATACGGGACAGGCCCCATATATGTAAACAAAAAACCACTCTAACAAATAATAACCAAGACTACCTATATGCTAACATTAACATACATATAGTCAAAAGAAAACAAAGAAGAACTTCAATCATCAGCTATCTTGATCAACGTAGTCACCACGAATGTCCCACGCATCAAGTACATTCATCACTCGTGTTGTTTCCTTAAATTTCAGCCCCAAGAGTTTGGAACGAACAGTAGCTTTGATAGTCTTACATAGTATATCAGGTGGTCTTGTATGATCGTTAAAAAGCCTGTAATTCCGCTCTTGCCATATGAAGTACACCGTAGCAGCAACAAGAAGGCGAGCAACAACACTAGTTATCACTTTTGGCTTTTGTCTATTAACCAAGGAGTCCAAAACTTCACTCCAAGCAGGTGAAACATTCTGCATATCAGCAGAATCTCTAATAGAAAACCAAACCTGTGATGAGTATTTACACTCGAAGAACAAGTGGCGATGAGAATCAAAATCAGAAATACATAACGGACAACACATCACATTCATAGATTTTCTTCTCGATGGGCTCCATTGAAGAATCTTGTCTTGCGTTAAAAGTTTTTCACGTACAACCAACCACAGAATAAAGGCATGTCTTGGAATGCATTGAGGATTCCAAACTACCTCAACCCATTTCACTTCTTGCTCCTTACTACGAATAGAATTCCAAACAACACTGGACGAGAATGGTTTTTCAGAACTCATGTCTTTCCAAACCAACTCATCCCTCTTGGACTGTGAGAGGGAAGTCTGAGGGATATTAATAAGAACGGGGAATAAATCAAGCCAAGCAGTAGGCCAAATCCAATTCCCATTGACATTAACATCCGCAACCGTAGAGGTTAAGGCAAATCCCGCACGCTTAATATCTCTTGGAGTCACTAGCTTATCTAACGAACCAATATCACTCCACAAATCAAACCATGCAGAAGTATTCTGACCATTACCAAGTTTCGACCATATGAATTGTCGAATAAGGGGCCGTAGCTGAAGAAGTTTTCTCCACCCCCAACTACTCACTGATTTACAAGGAATATCCCAAAAATTACGACCTTTCAGTTTATAATCATGTATCCAAGACACCCAGAGGGATTCCCTCTTTGTGAGAATGCTCCATATAATCTAAAAGCGTTTACGTGCCTTCAAAGATTGATTATATCCGGTTATCTGTTCGTTTATAGCGAAATTCCCCACCATGGATTCCACTAATTATCTTTCTTAATCTTTACGTTCTATTATGCCATATTGTGTCGTCATCGATCTCCTTCTGAGGAATGTTTTTAGGCCTATGAATTCATATTTATCGTTTTACACACACACACTAGTGGGAAACCCGTGACAATGTCAATTTACAATGCAATATATACTTATTAATTTTTTGTACTTTATCAATCCTTTCGTAATTTTAGAAAAGGAGTTATAGATATTAGACGTGATCATTCGCCACTCGTTGCATATTCAGGGGCACAGTGCCACAGTAACCATAGGTACCCATAACTCGATTGAGACACAAGTCTTATCACCAACATAGCCCAATTTAGCATGTCAAAATCGTGCAAACATGGGTTTTTAGTTATATAGCAATACTATTTGAGACGAATAAACAAATTTCACTTTGAAACGACATACTGTTGATAAGTTCAGCAAAGCAAGAAAATTGTCCATTTTTAAATGCAGTTGTAAGAAATCAAGAAAGTTAGAAGCTTTTGGAGCTACTGGATATGTTCAGTAACATGTCCCATGGTATGAGCCTGAATTATTATTATTCAAAGACCAATAGGTAATTGATAGCTAGTTCAATTCAGATTGTATTTTACTTGTAATAATATGGGTCAAAAGTCCTTTAAAATGAATTTAAAATTATGAATATATTATTTTAGCTAAGATATCCAGATTTTAATACTAACAAAATATATTTTCCTGACCATCTTAGTATATTAGTTATTTTATTTTGTTTTACCAAACCTGTTTCGGCCGTTTAAACGTTACACGCTTCGACTTGAACCCATTTTGACCCGTTAAGGTGGTAACCTTACCTCTAGTGCATATCAATAGCTAATTAAGAATGTCGTTTACACAATTGTTATTTTTCATTTGTAGTATATACAGAACATGAAACCTATGGACGGCTTCAATCCATATCCCTTTAGCTTGGTTTTAAAAAGCGATAGGCGCACAAAAGCGATAGGGTCCATTTCGGAAGCGCTAAGCGCAAAAGCAACGAGCTTTTCGTACGCTTATGAAACAAAATTATAAATTAATTATATAGTATTTATAACACATAAAATACCTAAACACCATCAGCAAGATACTCGTTTACGTCCGGCTTTGATCAAATTTAATATGGGTCAAAAGTCCTTTAAAATTGAATTTAAAATTCTAAATATATTATTTTAGCTAAGATATCCAGATTTTAATACTAACAAAATATATTTTCCTGACCATCTTAGTATATTAGTTATTTTATTTTGTTTTACCAAACCTGTTTCGGCCAACACTTAAACATTACCGCTTCGACTTGAACCCATTTTGACCCGTTAAGGTGGTAACCATACCTCTAGTGCATATCAATAGCTAACTAAGCATGTCGTTTACACAATTGTTATTTTTCATTTGTAGTATATACAGAACATGAAACCTATGGACGGACTTCAATCCATATCCCTTTAGCTTGGTTTTAAAAAGCGATAGGCGCACAAAAGCGATAGGGTCCATTTCGGAAGCGCTAAGCGCAAAAGCAACGAGCTTTTCGTACGCTTATGAAACAAAATTATAAATTAATTATATAGTATTTATAACACATAAAATACCTAAACACCATCAGCAAGATACTCGTTTACGTCCGGCTTTGATCAAATTTAATATGGGTCAAAAGTCCTTTAAAATTGAATTTAAAATTCTAAATATATTATTTTAGCTAAGATATCCAGATTTTAATACTAACAAAATATATTTTCCTGACCATCTTAGTATATTAGTTATTTTATTTTGTTTTACCAAACCTGTTTCGGCCAACACTTAAACATTACCGCTTCGACTTGAACCCATTTTGACCCGTTAAGGTGGTAACCATACCTCTAGTGCATATCAATAGCTAACTAAGCAATGTCGTTTACACAATTGTTATTTTTCATTTGTAGTATATACAGAACATGAAACCAATGGACGACTTCAATCCATATCCTTTTAGTCAGGTCTTTGCAGGGCTAGTGTGAGAGCTTGTGTAGCTGCTCAAGTCATTTACTTGGAAACATGACTTGCGACACCTGAACAAAACTTAACCAGGAGTGCTAATCATGATAATAGAATCAATAATTAGTTGCAAGATATTAAACTGAAAAAAATCTCATGAAATGTGAAAACTGTAATCTAGTGCAAGATCAAACTGATTAATCTAGAACCGGTATGGATTTTCGTTTTCTGCCATTTGTTTTTGCTTCTACATCACAAGATTGTTGGGTTCCCTTGCAAACAACACCTCTATCTAGCAATACAAGACTTTCGGAATATGTTTCCATGTCAATGATGTTAGAAATATAAGTGCGGAGAAACGAGCATTCTATACTTTCTGGATTATAAAGAGCGAGCCCTAATTCGTATATGTGGAGCAGGAAATTACCTTCCGTCAGTTGCAAAACTCGAAGCACTACATGATGAAACATTGAATAGGTTGGCGATCTAAGAAACATAGACCAAGAAGCACTGTTATTTCTTTCCCTTTTCACCCAAATCCAGTTATCATTAATCAACCATTCAGTACAAATTGCAGCTAACGAATCTTTGATGATGGTTAGTTTTCTTGTTTCACACCATGGTCCCGGGATCTCAGTTGAGCCACAAACATTTGTACTCAAATCGAATGTCATTATACATATTCCGGTTGGATTACGTTCAACCACCCAATACAATGTCCCATTCACCAAACACGCCCTTGATATAACCTTTTTTAATGGAATGGTAGGGGGATTAATCAGAGACCAAGTGCCTGTCTTCATAGAGTAAACCAATCCCAATGGATCTGTTTTAGAGTTGGAAATGATCACAATCTTGTAATCATCAGTGATTGGGTCGACCCCAAAACCTAGTGCAAGATCACGTCCTTTTTCTATATAATATGGGGGTACGGGTATGGATAGTTTGCGCCTAATTGAAGGGTTCCATAAGGTAAAAATCTTTTGTTTCTCCACCACACAGAAAATTCCATTACACGAACCAACAATTTCAAAATCTCTGCTTGGGAGACCATTTTCTGCTACATTCATGCTCTCAGCTGTCCGATGATCCAATGATAATCTGTTTTCCGAAAACAATGTATAACTGACTCCAACTCCATTAAGATAAGACCAGGAATGTGGGTGCTTGACGAGGAGTTTCATCGGAGTATTCACAGATCGAAGTCTGTGTGTTTTTATGAAATCCGGGCTAGCAATACGAGAAAACCAATACTTGGAGAGAGATCTTAATCGGAGGAGGGATTTGACTGGCAATCTTTGAAAGATTTCATCCACCAATTCTTCACATAGATGATCTAACATTGTATATAATTCTACCAAAAATTTTAACAGACAAGATAACAATTTAATCATGCAATTTAACAATATACACAATATTATCACAAGTTAAAATTTTTTAAAAAGAGTGATTATAATATATATATATTTCTCTATTATATATAGTTTCTCTCCTATTATTATTTGCAAACAGAATTTATCATTAAAAGAGCAAAACACTTCAATAATAATAATTATCATCATATATATAGGTTATGATTAAGAAAAGTCTCAAAAGAGACATCCAGGATAAATAAAAGCACTCACCAGAAGGTAGGGAAATCGTCTTCGTCAGATATCAAACCGTTTGGATTTTTAAGTGATAGATGAGGCAAGTATTGGAGGCAGATAAATTATAGGGTTTAAGCATGCTAAAATATATTTTGTGGGCCGATCTCCTGTTTATGAAACAGAAAACTCCACATATCTAAATTATCTTCTACCAAAAAGTATAAATACCATCCTATAAAACTAGGAACAAATTTGAAAGTTCTCATTTAACTCTAACAAAGTCTATAAACACACTTGATTATTTTGTTTAATCATTGAAATTTTAAAACCAACAAGTGAACAGTTTTCGACTACGCGCGCATAAAAATATTAAGACCACTCCCAACGATAGTGTTACTTTGCCTCGTTGGCTTTGTTACCATTGACACTAATGCCTCCTCAGTTCCGGTGCGTCGATCAACTGATGCAGTGTTGCTTTCTTTCGGCGGCACTTTCCACATTTGTGGCGGTGGATTAATAAGGGGGAGAGTCTTGGTTCCATACCAAACATTCATGTAGTTTAAAAGTACGAATAAAATAGTATGTCGTTCAAAAAGAAAATGGTAAATAGTAGCATGTTTCTATCATACGTGAATAAACATACATAGTTAGAATTAAAGATTTATAATATAATGGAAATGAAAATACATGAATAAATATTAAATAATGAAACAAAAGCCACACTTCAAACTTGTCCCTTTTGTTTGAATCAAATAAGATACAAATGTTCTGTTCCTTACTAAACACTAAGGGGGTGCTTGGTTCACAAAGGGGAAAGGATGGGTAAAGGAAAGGGAATAGGTAGGGAATACTTTCATTATAGAATATTATATATAATAATAATAATAAAAAAACAAAAACTTCTTTGACTATATTGCTTTTTAAACGTATTTCTCACTTTGAAGTCACAATCATATTCTCTACCATGTCCCATCTCTCTCTCTCTCTCTCTCTCAAATAATACATATCTTCAACAACCACCACCACCACCCACCGGAAGTCATCTAACCACCATCACTCCGTCCGGCACACACATACACACATATGTATATATATATATATATTATTAGGATATGTAAATAAAAATATTAGATATATATAAATAAATTAGATATATGTGGTGGTTCTTGGTGGTGGCGGCTGTCGGATGGTGGTTCTTGGTGGTGGCGGCTGTCGGATGGTAGATCTTGGTGGTGGCGGCTGTCAGACAGGGTTTGTTGAAGGTGATGTCCGATGGCGGTTGTTGGAGGTGATGTCGGAGGTACAGGTGGTAGTGGTGGTGGCCGCTAGTGGGGAGTGTTTTTACAGGCCGGTGTTTGGTGGTGGTATGAGTGATGATGATGGTGATGTTGCACAAGTAACCGATGGTGGCCTGAAGTGGGTTTGGGTTTCGATAAGTTAAGTATGGTGGTGGTTGATATGATTGCCGGAGGTGGTGCCATGGGGAGCGCCGGCAGTTTGGAGGATGGGTGTGTAACACCCGTTTCGTAAAAATATGGATTTCCAAAAATTTTCGCCTAACGGCGTTAAATCATGCGGAAACGATTAGGAAAATACTCAACTAAGGAAAACAGTTGAGAAAACATTGGTGGTGTTACTAATAGCATCAAATCTGTAATAAAAGAATCCATAAGATTGCCCAACATAAAGCAATCATAACATAGTCATTACATAAGTTCCATAAAGGAAAATCAATAACATAAGGTCTATGCGAAGCTATTGGGTAAACTAAAAGCCAGCTTGATCATCTACCCATCTCTCGCCAAAGCTTCACACGTCATCTCACTGCCTAACCTGAGGGGTGTCAACACATAAGAAGAAACAAGTGTTAGCTAAAAAGCTAAGTAAGATAACACCAGGTTTAAGCAAAACATTTCATCCATTAAACACGTCACTTTAAAACATTACGTCATTTGATTTAGGCATTTATATCACCACATAACGTATCCATATCCCATATAAGCATAGAGTCTATGACCCTAAGTGTGCCTAATCAATTTCGTCATTTCATCTCATCTCATTAGGTTGTGACTAGGTCACCGTTAAGTTGTAACCGAAGTTACCGTTAAGGAAAGACAATGTCGATCCATGAGTAGCACGTTATGTTCATGACATTAGGTGGGTCATCAGGCCACCCGAAACTACTCGCCACATATGACTTGTTGCAAGGAGCCACCGAGCAACCATTTTAACGTACCCTCCCACATACGGGCACTACGTACTCTCCCACATACGAGCACGACGTACTCTCCCACATACGAGCACGATTTATACGTACCTATTACCACATCAGGCACGGGTTATGCATAACACTTAACATCTAATTAGCTCGAGCATTTACCACGTTTAGTTTAGGTTTCCACATTAATCCTAAACTGATCCACATCTATCATCTTTTCACGTTAGGGCCCTTAAAAACGTGCACGTGTCATGGCAACCTAAAAAGGTCTAGTGTTCTAGATGAACAAGCCACATATACATGCACATATCAACATTACAACACGTCATAACCACCGTTCATTATATCATATCACATCATATCATATCGTTAAGCATATCATCATCATTGCATATCTTATCATAACCATGTGTACGGGGAAGCATTTTAGGCATAACCATCGTCATCATTAATCCCCGAGTACCTCCCATATCAACCCAACCACATATGAGTTATACATTACCGTTTTGGAGGTTATAGTTTACAACCATTTTCGTTGCACCCTCAGCGTGACAAAAGTAGTGTATCTTACCTCGTAGTAGTGTACGCGAGCAAACAGAGAGCTAATAGTGCTTAATAGTAATCCCCGACACCTATCGTACATTAATATATGAAATATAAGTCATTCGGGCCCTTAAATGGACTTGCAAACGAATTTAGTTCCCAACATCAAACGAATTTAACTTTCTTTCTGACAAAACGAATTTAAACTTCTTTTCTGACAAACGAATTTAAACTTCTTTTCTGACAAACGAATTTAAACTTCGTTTCTGACAAACGAATTTAAACCCAAAAAACGAACTTAAACCTAACTTCGTCCAGAATTCAAAAAACGACTATGTTCTTCATTTTTCCAGAAATCGATCGACTACGGCTTCTTCCAAAACACGTTTTTGACATATGCAAACATCTTTTGATCATCAAGATCGATTATAAACCCGTTAAACACCATTACGAACATCAATTAACCAAAACATCTTTTAAACCCTAATTATTTGCAAAACCCTTTTAAAATCAGATTTGAATCAATATAAAACATCTTTTAATATGAAATATACATATATATATATATATATATTCCCTCTATTATATTTATTTTTTGACTATATATATATATATATATATATATATATATATATATATATATATATATATATATATATATATATATATATATATATATATATATATATATATATATATATATATATATATATATATATATATATATATATATATATATATATATATATATATATATATATATATATATATATATATATATATATATATATATATATATATATATATATATATATATATATATATATATATATATATATATATATATATATATATATATATATATATATATATATATATATATATATATATATATATATATATATATATATATATATATATATATATATATATATATATATATATATATATATATATATATATATATATATATATATATATATATATATATATATATATATATATATATATATATATATATATATATATATATATATATATATATATATATATATATATATATATATATATATATATATATATATATATATATATATATATATATATATATATATATATATATATATATATATATATATATATATATATATATATATATATATATATATATATATATATATATATATATATATATATATATATATATATATATATATATATATATATATATATATATATATATATATATATATATATATATATATATATATATATATATATATATATATATATATATATATATATATATATATATATATATATATATATATATATATATATATATATATATATATATATATATATATATATATATATATATATATATATATATATATATATATATATATATATATATATATATATATATATATATATATATATATATATATATATATATATATATATATATATATATATATATATATATATATATATATATATATATATATATATATATATATATATATATATATATATATATATATATATATATATATATATATATATATATATATATATATATATATATATATATATATATATATATATATATATATATATATATATATATATATATATATATATATATATATATATATATATATATATATATATATATATATATATATATATATATATATATATATATATATATATATATATATATATATATATATATATATATATATATATATATATATATATATATATATATATATATATATATATATATATATATATATATATATATATATATATATATATATATATATATATATATATATATATATATATATATATATATATATATATATATATATATATATATATATATATATATATATATATATATATATATATATATATATATATATATATATATATATATATATATATATATATATATATATATATATATATATATATATATATATATATATATATATATATATATATATATATATATATATATATATATATATATATATATATATATATATATATATATATATATATATATATATATATATATATATATATATATATATATATATATATATATATATATATATATATATATATATATATATATATATATATATATATATATATATATATATATATATATATATATATATATATATATATATATATATATATATATATATATATATATATATATATATATATATATATATATATATATATATATATATATATATATATATATATATATATATATATATATATATATATATATATATATATATATATATATATATATATATATATATATATATATATATATATATATATATATATATATATATATATATATATATATATATATATATATATATATATATATATATATATATATATATATATATATATATATATATATATATATATATATATATATATATATATATATATATATATATATATATATATATATATATATATATATATATATATATATATATATATATATATATATATATATATATATATATATATATATATATATATATATATATATATATATATATATATATATATATATATATATATATATATATATATATATATATATATATATATATATATATATATATATATATATATATATATATATATATATATATATATATATATATATATATATATATATATATATATATATATATATATATATATATATATATATATATATATATATATATATATATATATATATATATATATATATATATATATATATATATATATATATATATATATATATATATATATATATATATATATATATATATATATATATATATATATATATATATATATATATATATATATATATATATATATATATATATATATATATATATATATATATATATATATATATATATATATATATATATATATATATATATATATATATATATATATATATATATATATATATATATATATATATATATATATATATATATATATATATATATATATATATATATATATATATATATATATATATATATATATATATATATATATATATATATATATATATATATATATATATATATATATATATATATATATATATATATATATATATATATATATATATATATATATATATATATATATATATATATATATATATATATATATATATATATATATATATATATATATATATATATATATATATATATATATATATATATATATATATATATATATATATATATATATATATATATATATATATATATATATATATATATATATATATATATATATATATATATATATATATATATATATATATATATATATATATATATATATATATATATATATATATATATATATATATATATATATATATATATATATATATATATATATATATATATATATATATATATATATATATATATATATATATATATATATATATATATATATATATATATATATATATATATATATATATATATATATATATATATATATATATATATATATATATATATATATATATATATATATATATATATATATATATATATATATATATATATATATATATATATATATATATATATATATATATATATATATATATATATATATATATATATATATATATATATATATATATATATATATATATATATATATATATATATATATATATATATATATATATATATATATATATATATATATATATATATATATATATATATATATATATATATATATATATATATATATATATATATATATATATATATATATATATATATATATATATATATATATATATATATATATATATATATATATATATATATATATATATATATATATATATATATATATATATATATATATATATATATATATATATATATATATATATATATATATATATATATATATATATATATATATATATATATATATATATATATATATATATATATATATATATATATATATATATATATATATATATATATATATATATATATATATATATATATATATATATATATATATATATATATATATATATATATATATATATATATATATATATATATATATATATATATATATATATATATATATATATATATATATATATATATATATATATATATATATATATATATATATATATATATATATATATATATATATATATATATATATATATATATATATATATATATATATATATATATATATATATATATATATATATATATATATATATATATATATATATATATATATATATATATATATATATATATATATATATATATATATATATATATATATATATATATATATATATATATATATATATATATATATATATATATATATATATATATATATATATATATATATATATATATATATATATATATATATATATATATATATATATATATATATATATATATATATATATATATATATATATATATATATATATATATATATATATATATATATATATATATATATATATATATATATATATATATATATATATATATATATATATATATATATATATATATATATATATATATATATATATATATATATATATATATATATATATATATATATATATATATATATATATATATATATATATATATATATATATATATATATATATATATATATATATATATATATATATATATATATATATATATATATATATATATATATATATATATATATATATATATATATATATATATATATATATATATATATATATATATATATATATATATATATATATATATATATATATATATATATATATATATATATATATATATATATATATATATATATATATATATATATATATATATATATATATATATATATATATATATATATATATATATATATATATATATATATATATATATATATATATATATATATATATATATATATATATATATATATATATATATATATATATATATATATATATATATATATATATATATATATATATATATATATATATATATATATATATATATATATATATATATATATATATATATATATATATATATATATATATATATATATATATATATATATATATATATATATATATATATATATATATATATATATATATATATATATATATATATATATATATATATATATATATATATATATATATATATATATATATATATATATATATATATATATATATATATATATATATATATATATATATATATATATATATATATATATATATATATATATATATATATATATATATATATATATATATATATATATATATATATATATATATATATATATATATATATATATATATATATATATATATATATATATATATATATATATATATATATATATATATATATATATATATATATATATATATATATATATATATATATATATATATATATATATATATATATATATATATATATATATATATATATATATATATATATATATATATATATATATATATATATATATATATATATATATATATATATATATATATATATATATATATATATATATATATATATATATATATATATATATATATATATATATATATATATATATATATATATATATATATATATATATATATATATATATATATATATATATATATATATATATATATATATATATATATATATATATATATATATATATATATATATATATATATATATATATATATATATATATATATATATATATATATATATATATATATATATATATATATATATATATATATATATATATATATATATATATATATATATATATATATATATATATATATATATATATATATATATATATATATATATATATATATATATATATATATATATATATATATATATATATATATATATATATATATATATATATATATATATATATATATATATATATATATATATATATATATATATATATATATATATATATATATATATATATATATATATATATATATATATATATATATATATATATATATATATATATATATATATATATATATATATATATATATATATATATATATATATATATATATATATATATATATATATATATATATATATATATATATATATATATATATATATATATATATATATATATATATATATATATATATATATATATATATATATATATATATATATATATATATATATATATATATATATATATATATATATATATATATATATATATATATATATATATATATATATATATATATATATATATATATATATATATATATATATATATATATATATATATATATATATATATATATATATATATATATATATATATATATATATATATATATATATATATATATATATATATATATATATATATATATATATATATATATATATATATATATATATATATATATATATATATATATATATATATATATATATATATATATATATATATATATATATATATATATATATATATATATATATATATATATATATATATATATATATATATATATATATATATATATATATATATATATATATATATATATATATATATATATATATATATATATATATATATATATATATATATATATATATATATATATATATATATATATATATATATATATATATATATATATATATATATATATATATATATATATATATATATATATATATATATATATATATATATATATATATATATATATATATATATATATATATATATATATATATATATATATATATATATATATATATATATATATATATATATATATATATATATATATATATATATATATATATATATATATATATATATATATATATATATATATATATATATATATATATATATATATATATATATATATATATATATATATATATATATATATATATATATATATATATATATATATATATATATATATATATATATATATATATATATATATATATATATATATATATATATATATATATATATATATATATATATATATATATATATATATATATATATATATATATATATATATATATATATATATATATATATATATATATATATATATATATATATATATATATATATATATATATATATATATATATATATATATATATATATATATATATATATATATATATATATATATATATATATATATATATATATATATATATATATATATATATATATATATATATATATATATATATATATATATATATATATATATATATATATATATATATATATATATATATATATATATATATATATATATATATATATATATATATATATATATATATATATATATATATATATATATATATATATATATATATATATATATATATATATATATATATATATATATATATATATATATATATATATATATATATATATATATATATATATATATATATATATATATATATATATATATATATATATATATATATATATATATATATATATATATATATATATATATATATATATATATATATATATATATATATATATATATATATATATATATATATATATATATATATATATATATATATATATATATATATATATATATATATATATATATATATATATATATATATATATATATATATATATATATATATATATATATATATATATATATATATATATATATATATATATATATATATATATATATATATATATATATATATATATATATATATATATATATATATATATATATATATATATATATATATATATATATATATATATATATATATATATATATATATATATATATATATATATATATATATATATATATATATATATATATATATATATATATATATATATATATATATATATATATATATATATATATATATATATATATATATATATATATATATATATATATATATATATATATATATATATATATATATATATATATATATATATATATATATATATATATATATATATATATATATATATATATATATATATATATATATATATATATATATATATATATATATATATATATATATATATATATATATATATATATATATATATATATATATATATATATATATATATATATATATATATATATATATATATATATATATATATATATATATATATATATATATATATATATATATATATATATATATATATATATATATATATATATATATATATATATATATATATATATATATATATATATATATATATATATATATATATATATATATATATATATATATATATATATATATATATATATATATATATATATATATATATATATATATATATATATATATATATATATATATATATATATATATATATATATATATATATATATATATATATATATATATATATATATATATATATATATATATATATATATATATATATATATATATATATATATATATATATATATATATATATATATATATATATATATATATATATATATATATATATATATATATATATATATATATATATATATATATATATATATATATATATATATATATATATATATATATATATATATATATATATATATATATATATATATATATATATATATATATATATATATATATATATATATATATATATATATATATATATATATATATATATATATATATATATATATATATATATATATATATATATATATATATATATATATATATATATATATATATATATATATATATATATATATATATATATATATATATATATATATATATATATATATATATATATATATATATATATATATATATATATATATATATATATATATATATATATATATATATATATATATATATATATATATATATATATATATATATATATATATATATATATATATATATATATATATATATATATATATATATATATATATATATATATATATATATATATATATATATATATATATATATATATATATATATATATATATATATATATATATATATATATATATATATATATATATATATATATATATATATATATATATATATATATATATATATATATATATATATATATATATATATATATATATATATATATATATATATATATATATATATATATATATATATATATATATATATATATATATATATATATATATATATATATATATATATATATATATATATATATATATATATATATATATATATATATATATATATATATATATATATATATATATATATATATATATATATATATATATATATATATATATATATATATATATATATATATATATATATATATATATATATATATATATATATATATATATATATATATATATATATATATATATATATATATATATATATATATATATATATATATATATATATATATATATATATATATATATATATATATATATATATATATATATATATATATATATATATATATATATATATATATATATATATATATATATATATATATATATATATATATATATATATATATATATATATATATATATATATATATATATATATATATATATATATATATATATATATATATATATATATATATATATATATATATATATATATATATATATATATATATATATATATATATATATATATATATATATATATATATATATATATATATATATATATATATATATATATATATATATATATATATATATATATATATATATATATATATATATATATATATATATATATATATATATATATATATATATATATATATATATATATATATATATATATATATATATATATATATATATATATATATATATATATATATATATATATATATATATATATATATATATATATATATATATATATATATATATATATATATATATATATATATATATATATATATATATATATATATATATATATATATATATATATATATATATATATATATATATATATATATATATATATATATATATATATATATATATATATATATATATATATATATATATATATATATATATATATATATATATATATATATATATATATATATATATATATATATATATATATATATATATATATATATATATATATATATATATATATATATATATATATATATATATATATATATATATATATATATATATATATATATATATATATATATATATATATATATATATATATATATATATATATATATATATATATATATATATATATATATATATATATATATATATATATATATATATATATATATATATATATATATATATATATATATATATATATATATATATATATATATATATATATATATATATATATATATATATATATATATATATATATATATATATATATATATATATATATATATATATATATATATATATATATATATATATATATATATATATATATATATATATATATATATATATATATATATATTTTATGACATTATTTCATATATATATATATAGAGAGAGAGAAAGTGAAAGTAAATGCAAGGTTGTCTCATACCTAAGTTTAGATATGAAGCCTCTCACATATCAAATTTTAATACTTGTTGTATAATAAATAATGACATGACCCTTAACGGCTTCAAGCTTAGTATGTGAATGATTCTATACCTAAATTAAGGTATGAGACAACCTTATATTCACTTTCACACACAAATACACACACACACACGCACACACACATAAATGGCAAAAGTAAATATGAGATTGTTTTCCATCTAAGTATAGATGAGAAACCCTCACATACATATACTTTAATATTTTTTTTTTTATCTAAAATAAGAGTTTGGGCCCCCATAATTTTTATTGATTAAAAAATCAAGATGTGAGGGGTTTCCATCTAAGCTTAAATGGGGGACAACCGCATATTACTTTCCCATATAAAATAGATGTTCATGTTTATTCAACTAAAAAATATTAACAAAACAGAAGGTATATATATATAATAAAAGGGAAAAGTGAATTTAAGGTTGTCCGACA
>CM067167.1:192980048-193024302 GCA_034093135.1 Erigeron breviscapus | reverse complement strand
AGACTTAGAATTAAACTCTAACTGTTGACTTATTAATACAAAAGACATTATAACTGAAAGTCCCAAGTTTGCAACGATTAAGTAATTAAACAACTAATGTAAATTACACTAAGAACATAAGACAAAAAAGTAAAGATGTTTAATCATAAGTAACATAGATTAAACAGTGAATACATGGTCGGTTTTACAAAGAAATAAAAAAGAAAATATTGTTAAGTTTTTGACACACTAAAACTTAACAATTATGCAAAGAGAGAAAAACACACTAAGTGTAAATATGGCACACACCAACTCTTTGCGGCTAGGTCAAGTGATGCCTTATATAGGAGAGAAAAGACATCACATGACAACCCAATAGATGTTGACACATAAGGTTGTCAACCATCTATTGGTGGATAAATCAGATCTGCAGAGGTCTCTTTCCTTCATCTTGTTTCTTTCCCAAAACGGCATGAAATAGAAATGTCTTAGTACCAAAATAGTACAAGGTCACATGGCTTCATTCTGATCTATCAACACGTTCCCGCCCATATTTGACTTACAAAACATGGCGGTGAGTCATTGAACTTATCCTTTAACTCGAAGATAGATGGTCGCTGAGAGCTCGCTGACGAAGTCACTCGCTGAGTCTCTCAGCGAATCCATGACTCAACAATCTCCCCCTATTCGCTGAGGAGACTTAGCTGAGTAGAAGTTGCTTGAACTTTTAAGAGTGACAGGTAGAATGAGGGAATGCTGATATTATTTATATGACGAACAACTTTACAATAATCAGCATTACATGAATTATATAAGACTACTTAATCCCATTGTGACTCTTGCTTGGCCTCGATGAAAGCTTTATCTTTTTGTCTTTCAGGCTTCAGCAGCTCTTGATCAATCAGCTTTATAAACGTGGGATCATTGGAAGTCTGGGCACAATACTTCCTGATTTTTAGAAGGAAGGCAGAGGGAGCAATTCCAATTTCGTTGGTCCTGAAGAAGAGCTCATGACCATGGACATTGCAGAAGCAAAAACCTCCAAGCTTCTCATCATGCATGCCTTCCATGAAAAGAGTTCTAGAAGGCATTCGGAGGTTTAGCAAGGGCTCCTCATCTATGTCAGACTTGGGAATGATTCTGAGCACAGTGGGGAGCTGAGAAGAGACTCGAGATCCAGAAGCTGATCTCTTCACACCACTTCTTGGTTGCTGAGGAGGAGGAGGAAATAGATGTCTTGCAGAGCTGAGCAGAGAGTCTTTGACTTTATATTTCTGTTCCATTTTGCGAGTATGCTTTATCTGCTCACCTGCCATCTTGATCAACGGTTCATAACTCACAGCTGTCTTGTCCTTGACCAGCTTCTAAATTTCGATTCATTCAGTTGGCCCAAGTGTATCTTTAGTAACATTTTTCAGAGTATACAACTTGGGCATTCCTTTTCTTTGTAGGGTAAGATTCATCCCTTGTTGGGTTAGAGTGACCTTGACTGACATGATCTCTTCTTTTCTCTGCCTTGTCTCCCTTGATTTGAGGTAGAGCCTTTGACCTTCTTCAAAAATTTTATTCTGTTGGCAAAGAACTCTTCTTCATTTTTCTTAAGTACTTCAAGACCACCAGACTGCTGAGCCAACATCTTTACTTCATCGTCAGCATCCTTTAATTCTTCACCAACAACCTGCTCACTTATAAATTTTTGAGAGAGCTCCTCTTCTCTCTTTTTCTTTTTCAGCTCCTCCTGAAGCACAACTTCTTCAGGAGTAAGTTCAGCAGTTGCTTGTGGAGTTGATGTTGACTTGGGGAAAGCTCCAGACATCAGCTTTTCTTGTTGTTCTCTAGCTGAAGTGGGAACTTTGGGTGGCTTGCTTTGAGTAGCCACAGCTGCTTTACCCTTATCAGCATATTTCTTTTCAAGGGCAGCGTGGAACTCAGCGGTAGGCTTGAAGATAGAGACATTGATTGGTCTCGCTGGAATACTCTCAGCAGCGACCACTTTCACAACACTCGCTGGCACATCCTCAGCGGTGTTTGATCTTTTCTCCTTTTCAATATCAGCTGCCGGTTCAATAACCTTCTCAGCTTGCTCCCCCTCAACACTTGCTGCCGGTTCAACAACCCTATCAGCACTTTCAGTTTCAGCTTGGGGAGCATTTCCAGAGTTTACATTTTCAGTTGCTGGGGCTTCTTTAGCAGTTTTCTCCCCCTTGGAAGCAGCTGAGGAACTAGCTACTTCCACTTTCTCGTTCTTGAGAAGTCCCAGCATTTCACCCATCATTTCCTTAAGGCTTCCAACCTCTTCTTCAAGTTTTCGCTGCCTGTTGACAAATTCTTCAAGTAGCTTCTTGTCAACAGCAACTTGGAAAGGCGTGTGAGAGAAGAGTTTATTTTTGATAGAATTAATTTCTTGGGTGAGAGAATTGTGAAAATCAGCTTGATTTTTGGAAAAGAAGGAAACGGTATTGTGAAGTTGACGAAGGTGAGCAGTGAAAAGAATGTTAGATTGAGAGAGTTGTTGGAGAGAGGATAAAAGACCAGGCACTTCAGTGACCTTCGCTGACTGAACTTCAGCTTTCAGTTTATCCAGCGATGCAGAGATTTTAGAGTTGGAGGTGCTGACTCTCTGCATGCTGTGGTGGAGCAGGTTTTGATTCCTCTTAAATAGATATTCATTGGACAGGGTGTCAGCATGTTGCTTTTTGGTGATGCCAAACACTCTGTCCTTCAGCTCAGCCAGCTCATCAAGCAATTCATTGTGTCCAGAAACCAATTCTTCAAACTTGGCCAATGCCCAGAGTTCATTTCGGCCATTTTATCTACCAACCATGCATATAGATAACCATGCCTGTTTCCTTGACTTTGCACAACCTGCAGTCTTCTCAACATTTCTTGCAATTGATAAGTTTCAACATAGTCAAGACCAGGCACATTCACAGCAGTGAAAGCCGTGGTGGCTTCATCAGCAGAGGGAACCCTGAGATCCTTCAAAGAGATAGGATACGTAGAGCAGGGCACCTCGAAAAAGTCTGGATGGTGCAATGAAGGCACTTCCATGATGATTTCATCATCAACATCCTCTTCTTCATTAAAAACATCAGCCTTGTGGATGTGTTCTAGACAAATTTGCATCCTTCTGAGGAGTTCATTATCATCCAAGGCCGGCACATAATCTCCAAAGTACCCAATTTGTTCATGAGAGGCAGTGGGCCTTGGTGAGTAAGAAGGAGGAAGAGGCATATCAGATAGTGACACTGAACCATCTTCAAATTCAGTTGGTGGTGAGGAGATTAACAAATAGCCCATATCAGCATCCAGAAAACCACTGACCATTTCTTCTTCATTTTCTTCAGTGGCAGCGAGTTTGATTTCAGCCTCATCATCTTGTTGGCTAAACTCGCTGCCAAATTCCTCATCACTTACAACACTTTCTTGAAGAACATTTGTCTCAGTCCCTGCACAAACAGTTTCCGAGACATCTACAGAGATGGGGGTAGTGAAACCTGGTGCCTCAGTCTCAGTGTGTTGTTGCACCAAGACTTCATCGGCCGTAGAATTTGTTGTCTCTAGCATCACTTGTGATCTGGCTGCTGACAACGACTCAGAGGGTAATTGAGAAGAAGGGGAATTTATTGGGGGGAGTTGGACTTTGACCTCTAGTGGGTTGGGGTGACCCAATATCTTCACCAACCTCGCCTACAGAAGTTTGAGGTGGCTGCCTGCTGGTCCCATTTAACTCGTCAACAGCCTGTTGGGAGGCTGCTGATGGGGTGGCTTGTGTACTAATGTCCATGGGCGCTGTGGATGTCTTAACCTTGGGTTTGCCCTTTGATACACTCCGCTTACGTGTTGGGACGTCAGCGGAGGGTGAAGATTGTATATTTTGTGTTGAGGATGCTGCCTTGGATTTGCTTTTGGTCTTTTTAGAGGCTTTGGAGGTCGCTGGGGGGTTTTCCAGCGAGCCAGCCTCAGAAGGCATTCTAGCATCCACAGCGACCGTATCAGCCACTTCATCAGAAAGAAGTGCTGCCTCCCAGTCGCTGTCTTTAGGGTATAAAGAAGAATTTAGAGAGAAAAGTACCTCTTTCATGTGTGAGGTAAAGCAAGCAACCTGATGCTCAGCAGGCTGCTTGTATATATTGTTTCTAACCCTTGCTGTTGGAATTATTGAAGCATTAGGCAGCTCATATTCATCTCCTAGCGCCTCTTTGAAAATAAGGGAGAAAAATCTTGTGAAGGGCACAGTGTGTGACCTATTATTCATGTTGATCTTGTTCTTCATATCATTGAAGATCAGCTGGGCATAATCCACAAATCGTCCTTCAGCAAGAGCGTGGATTATGGGCATCGATGTTGATGATGCCTGGTTGTAAGACCCAGAATTTCCACCCATGCACTGAATTACATGAGTGAATAGAACTCTCCAGATCCCAGGGAGATTTTGCTTTAAGGGGTTGCTGGGGATCGCTGGAGGGCTCTTCAAATTATAGTTGTACCCAATCGATGGCAACCATTCCTTCCATTCACTTTCAGAGACTGGCTCCACAAACTTAACATCATCAGTTTCTTGTGGCAGCCTTAGAGTATGGCGAAGAGACGCCGGAGTGACTGTGATTGATTTCTCCCCCTGTCGAACTGTTCCGGTGATGGACTTGCACTCATCATCATAATTACAAGTCCACCAAAATTCTCGAAGAAGGTGAACAAAAATCTTTTCTGGGTCTGCCATCATACAATAATCTGTGGGAGAGGCATGAAGAAAATCAAGAATTGGCCTATATCCTTTTGTACCTTTTGGTACGTCAGACGTGCCAAGATGATTGTTAGGCTTGACAATCATCTTTGAGGGAGAAAAGGAGATTTTCGAGGATTTTGTGACATTTACTGGCACATACTCGAGAGAATTAAGATAAGTGGTTAGTTCTTGTTCCTGAACTTGTGGTTCAGAAACCAGTGGATTTTGTACGGCGACGGTCGAGGAAGAAGGGATTTCAACATTTTCAGTAGATTGAGGAATATCGGATGAAGATGCCATTGATTTATTTGAGATATTGATCGGAGAAGAAGATGAATAGATAGAGAGAGAAATATGGAAAGTTGTAAGTTTGAAAGAATATGAAAAGATATGTGTGTGTGTGTGTGAAGAGATTTGAATTTATAGGGTATGGTGGTGGGTCACATTTTCACACACGAAAAGATATGATTAAAAAGTTTCTCTCTCCTCTTAACAGTTGTAACCAACTGTTTTCGTATATATACGATTATAATATATATAAAAACACTTTTGTGAGTAACGTTTTGATAAAAGGAAGAAAAATAATATCTACAAATACTTGAGTATACGCCGTATTTGCAGACATCACCTGTCAATCAGACTGTCATATACAGACAAATGACGTGATCAAGGCAGAAATCGAGGTGACCTTTCAGTTTGAATTTATAAAAACATGTGGTTCAAAATTTTGCCACGTCACCCACATAGTTACTTTGAAAACACTTAGTTTCGAAAATATCCTATGTTTTATTAAATAAGAATTTTATTGTTTAAGAAAGATATTTGGAAAGATCACATGCTGGAAGATGCTCAGCATGTCTAATGTTTTGTCAGCGACTTCACAACTAACGTTGGTCGCTGACTACAGTTTTTGGCAAACTGTCAGCCATCAACGGATTTAAGAAGTCTTTACCAGAGCCGTTTGCTACTGGACTAGATGAAGACTTTTAGCTCTCCATTGCTTTATTTTGCTTTTTCCCAAAGCAACAGGGATCAACGGATTTAAGAAGTCTTTACCATAGCCGTTTGCTAATGGACTAGATGAAGACTTTTAGCTCTCCATTGCTTTATTTTGCTTTTTCCCAAAGCAACAGGGATCAACGGATTTAAGAAGTCTTTACCAGAGCCGTTTGCTACTGGACTAGATGAAGACTTTTAGCTCTCCATTGCTTTATTTTGCTTTTTCCCAAAGCAACAGGGATCAACGGATTTAAGAAGTCTTTACCATAGTCGTTTGCTAATGGACTAGATGAATACTTTTAGCTCTCCATTGCTTTATTTTGCTTTTTCCCAAAGCAACAGGGATCAACGGATTTAAGAAGTCTTTACCAGAGCCGTTTGCTACTGGACTAGATGAAGACTTTTAGCTCTCCATTGCTTTATTTTGCTTTTTCCCAAAGCAACAGGGATCAACGGATTTAAGAAGTCTTTACCAGAGCCGTTTGCTACTGGACTAGATGAAGACTTTTAGCTCTCCATTGCTTTATTTTGCTTTTTCCCAAAGCAACAGGGATCAACGGATTTAAGAAGTCTTTACCAGAGCCGTTTGCTACTGGACTAGATGAAGACTTTTAGCTCTCCATTGCTTTATTTTGCTTTTTCCCAAAGCAACAGGGATCAACGGATTTAAGAAGTCTTTACCAGAGCCGTTTGCTACTGGACTAGATGAAGACTTTTAGCTCTCCATTGCTTTATTTTGCTTTTTCCCAAAGCAACAGGGATCAACGGATTTAAGAAGTCTTTACCAGAGCCGTTTGCTACTGGACTAGATGAAGACTTTTAGCTCTCCATTGCTTTATTTTGCTTTTTCCCAAAGCAACAGGGATCAACGGATTTAAGAAGTCTTTACCAGAGCCGTTTGCTACTGGACTAGATGAAGACTTTTAGCTCTCCATTGCTTTATTTTGCTTTTTCCCAAAGCAACAGGGATCAACGGATTTAAGAAGTCTTTACCAGAGCCGTTTGCTACTGGACTAGATGAAGACTTTTAGCTCTCCATTGCTTTATTTTGCTTTTTCCCAAAGCAACAGGGATCAACGGATTTAAGAAGTCTTTACCAGAGCCGTTTGCTACTGGACTAGATGAAGACTTTTAGCTCTCCATTGCTTTATTTTGCTTTTTCCCAAAGCAACAGGGATCAACGGATTTAAGAAGTCTTTACCAGAGCCGTTTGCTACTGGACTAGATGAAGACTTTTAGCTCTCCATTGCTTTATTTTGCTTTTTCCCAAAGCAACAGGGATCAACGGATTTAAGAAGTCTTTACCAGAGCCGTTTGCTACTGGACTAGATGAAGACTTTTAGCTCTCCATTGCTTTATTTTGCTTTTTCCCAAAGCAACAGGGATCAACGGATTTAAGAAGTCTTTACCAGAGCCGTTTGCTACTGGACTAGATGAAGACTTTTAGCTCTCCATTGCTTTATTTTGCTTTTTCCCAAAGCAACAGGGATCAACGGATTTAAGAAGTCTTTACCAGAGCCGTTTGCTACTGGACTAGATGAAGACTTTTAGCTCTCCATTGCTTTATTTTGCTTTTTCCCAAAGCAACAGGGATCAACGGATTTAAGAAGTCTTTACCAGAGCCGTTTGCTACTGGACTAGATGAAGACTTTTAGCTCTCCATTGCTTTATTTTGCTTTTTCCCAAAGCAACAGGGATCAACGGATTTAAGAAGTCTTTACCAGAGCCGTTTGCTACTGGACTAGATGAAGACTTTTAAGCTCTTCATTGCTTTAGGTTCAGCGAGTAAGACAGACTTAAACTCGCTGAGTTAGCTACATGATAAGTCATGTTGCTGATTCCCCCATTTAGCATTCCTAACTTGCTGACAAGCAATTTGAATCTAGTTTCATCCAATGGTTTAGTAAAGATGTCAGCGATTTGATCATCAGGTGGAATGAAATAGATTTCAATATCACCTTTCATGACATGGTCACGAATAAAGTGATATCGAATATCAATATGCTTAGTTTTTGAATGCTGAACAGGGTTGTGTGTAATAGCAATAGCACTTGTATTATCACACATGATTGGAATTTTGGTATATTCCAAATCATAATCAGCAAGCTGATGTTTCATCCAAAGAATTTGGGCACAACAGCTCGCTGCAGAGACATATTCTGCCTCAGCGGTGGAGATGGAAACTGTGTGTTGCTTTTTACTAGTCCAGCTAGTCAGCTTCCCCCCCCCAACAGTTGACATCCTCCACTGGTGCTTTTGCGATCAAGCATGCACCCAGCATAGTCAGAGTCAGAATAACCAACTAACTCAAAGTTGGAATCTTTTGGGTACCATAGACCCAGCGTGGATGTACCCTTAAGATATTTGAAGATGCGTTTGACAGCAAGAAGATGAGATTCTCTAGGAGAAGCTTGATAGCGAGCACAGAGGCATGTTGCAAACATGATGTCTGGTCGACTTGCTGTGAGATACATCAGCGAACCGATCATGCCTCTATAGTGAGTAGGATTCACATACTTACCATCTGGGTCAGCATGGAGGTTATTAGGAGGGACATGGGAGTTCCTTTTGGAGTGACATGGGTGAAGTCAAATTTATGCAACATATCCCGAATATATTTTTCTTGATTGATAAATATTCCAGTGGGAAGCTGCTTAATTTGTAACCCAAAAAGAAGGTTAATTCACCCATCATACTCATTTCAAAAGTGCTAGACATAAGAGCGCTAAACTTTTGACAGAGTTTTGTCTATAGAGAACCAAAGATGATGTCATCGACATAAATCTGAACGTACATAACATCAGCTTTCTTCTTATAGATGAAGAGAGTGTTGTCTATGGTTCCTCGATGAAAACCATGATCAAGAAGGAAGGCAGACAATGTGTCGTACCAAGCTCTAGGAGCTTGTTTAAGGCCATATAAAGCTTTATTTAGCTTGTAAACATAGTGAGGATGCTTTGGATCCTCAAAGCCAGGAGGCTGCTTAACATAGACTTCTTCATCAAGAGCACCATTTAGAAAGGCACTCTTGACGTCCATTTGATAGACAGTGAAGCCTTTGTAGGCAGCGTGAGCAAGAAAGAGACGAATTGCTTCAAGGCGAGCGACTGGAGCAAAGGTTTCATCATAATCAATGCCTTCAGCTTGAGTATAACCTTGAGCAACCAGTCTTGCCTTGTTTCGAATAACCACACCAGCTTCATCCATCTTATTCCTGTAAACCCATCTAGTGCCAATGGGTTCCTTATAGGGAGGAGGAACAAGAAACCAAACATGATTTCTTTCAAATTGTGTCAATTCTTCTTGCATGGCTTCCACCCACGAAGGATCAGCCATGGCTTTGCCAATATTGGCAGGCACAATTTGAGATAAGAAATTGACATAAAGACAAGTATTACTTGTTGCTGAGCGAGTTTGAACACCATTGTGTGGATTACCAATCACATGGTCAAGAGGGTGATCAGCAGTCCATTTGACTGCTGGTGTATGGATAAAAGAAGAGTGAGTGACAGCGAATAAGGTGGAGGTAGGATCATTTGGAGTAAGAGAATAAGTGGAAAGATCAATGGTTAGAGAAGGTGCAGAGTTGTTGACAGGAGGGTCACTGAGAGCAGTGGGTACCTCTTGCTGAGAAATGTCATCCTCAGCGTCTCCTGAAATAGGATTCGCTGAATCATCATGAAAGATGTCCTCGGCACTACCGTCAGCAGCTTGAAGTTCATCTAAAGGAGTGACGTTAATGGAAGTGGCATTAACTGTCCTAAGAAGAGGTTCAATTGGATCAATAGAGTAAATGTGCGCTGCCACATACTCATCATTAGTTGAGAGACTTGAAGTATCAGCAGTAGGTGAGTTAGCAACATCATGATGTGTCGCTGACTCTACCGAAGGATCAGCAAGATCGCTGAAGATACCTTCAGCAGATGTCTCACTTGAGAGATCTCCTAGAGCTGGGCAGCTTTCATCAAAAGTAACATGAATTGATTCATCTACTTTTTGAGTGCGAGTATTGAAAACTCTGAAAGCTTTACTAATAGAAGAGTATCCCAGAAAGTAGCCATCATCAGCTTTGGGATCAAACTTACCCAAATGATCCTTATCATTCAGGATGAACACTAGACATCCGAAAACATGGAAATATCCAATTTGGGGTTTCTTACCTTTAAGAATTTCATAGGCAGTCTTGTCATGTCGTTTGACAATAAGACACCTATTTTGAGTGTGGCAAGCAGTACTAACTGCTTCAGCCCAGAATTTACTAGGAAGAGAAGACTCACTGAGCATAGTTCGAGCAGCTTCAATGAGAGTTCTGTTTCTCCTTTCAGCTACTCCATTTTGTTCAGGAGTTCTAACAGAAGAGAAGTTTTGTCTAATCCCTTGATCAGCACAAAACTCTCAAGAGTGTGGTTTCTGAACTCAGTGTCATGATCGCTTCTGAGTTCTTTAACACGTATGCTGTTGAGGTTTTCCATCTTTTTAATGAAATTAATTATTTCCTCAGCAGCATCACTCTTAGAATGAAGAAATATTGTCCAAGTATATCGTGAATATTCATTCACTATGACTAAGGTGTATTTGCTACCCCTTAGGCTTTGGACATTCACTGGACCAAAAAAGTCCATGTGAAGTAGATGGAAGCAGCCATTGATAGAATTGGCTTGTTTAGTTTTGAAGGTGGCTCGGTGGCTTTTACCCTTCTCACAGGCACCACAGAGCCTGTCCTTCTCATAAGTGAGAGGAGGAAGGCCTCGAACAAGATTTTTCTTGGCTAGAGAATTGATTGTTTTGAAGTTCACATGCGACATACGCTTGTGCCACAACCAATTGATTTGAGAGGCAGCTTTTGAAAAGAAGCAGGTCTCACTGTCAGTTTTGACAGGAGTGAAATCTACCAAGTAGATATCTCTCTTTCTAGGAGCGACCAAAACTACTTTATTTACATTAATTACTGTGCCTTGATGCTTATCAAGGATAACCTTGTAGTCAGCATCGCACAATTGACAGATGTTGATCAGATTGTGTTTCAAGCCGTTCACGTAAGCGACCTTTGTGAACTTGATTAGCCCATTAGAGAGAGACCCATATCCTTCAGTTTGGCCAGTGGAGTTGTCACCAAACACAACTGTGGAACCATCAGTCGCCACAAAGTTATCCAGCAGGTCCTTGGATCCAGTCATGTGTTTTGAACAGCCACTGTCCAAATACCACACTTCTTTTCCTAGCGAGGCCTGCATGGATAACAATAGAAGGATTTAGGCAGAATCGAGATTTTCTCCACCGACAGTATCATCAGTGGAGAGAGGAAGATGAGCATAATTATCATCATCAGTGGAGAGAGAAAGAGGGGCTCTAGGATCAGCATTTTCATCAACTGGAAAATTTTCAACGAGTTGATGAGCATGAAGCATGTCACGAGTAACTTCATAAGTGAAGTATTGATCTGCTGAGGTATAAGTGACAGTATTTCCAGTGTCAAGAACAGTCAGATTTCTGACTTGATTGTTTTCCCCATATTCAGCCAGTACACTATCATTACCATTAGTTATGATTTCATGAGACTGGGGAAAGGAGATTCGCTGAGCGGCAATGTATTCAGCAATGTTGTCATTAGTAAGAACAACATCTTCACCCAAGCTGATATTAGACTCAGCTGGGGGAGTTCGCTCAGTGATTACAGAGGAGGGATGAGCAGCAGAAGCTGAGGGTAGATTTGGCTGAATGACTACTTCAGGAGGATTCCTAGAGTCTTTGTCATTGCAGTCAGCAGCAATGTGTCCTCTTTCACCACATAGATAACACTTTCTTCCAGCATTCTGACTTTGAATCATAAATTCCTTGAGTTGTGAGGACAAGTCGTTGACACGCTTAGTCAACTCACATATCTCATGATTGGAGGAAGAGGTTGATGCTACTGAAGGGGTCTTTTTCTTCTTAGACTGAAGAGGAAAAGACTTGGGAACATGGCCAAGAATGGACTTGCCCTTAGATTGAGCATTTGAAATGGAAGGACCATGATTATTCTGAACAACTCGCTGACCTCCTTGCTGAAAGGTCTGACCTGCTGAACAGGTCTAAGTTGCTGAGAACTATGATGGATTTGAGCAACTTGCTGACCTCCTTGCTGAGGAGATCTAACCTGCTGAACAGGTCTTGGTTGCCGAGGGACAAAAGTTCCCTTTGGGACATAGACAGAATTAGTTTGCTGATAACGAGCATCAGCAAACCTAGCTCGTCTATTCATCAAGCGATCATGCATAACAGACTTTCTGCCAGCATGAGAAGTATTAGAAGAAGACGAAGGCTGAGACTCAGGGCGTTCAGTGACTGCTGAGGGAACAGAATTCTCAGCGGGTTGACTAACAGACACAGCTCGCTGAGGAGTGCTGTAGTCATATGGAATAGCGACCTTGCTTCTTCTAAAGGGTTCAACACTGAAACCACCATTGGGCTTAACAGTCAAAAGCTGAGGAGCAAGAGGCTTGAAACCATCACTTGAAGGATTTCCTTCAAATGTTTGGGAAGAGGAATATTGAACTCTGCCTTCATTAGGAATCATATCAATGATAGGATGATTAGGGAAGACAGTTTTAGCAAAGCTAGCTGATGGGCTAGTTTCAGCTTGCGAGGAAGAAGAAGTGCTGGGAGAGGGTGACTCATCATTCAGTTCAGAGTGATAGTCATTCATGCCTTTGATAAAGTAATATTTCAGCATTTCCTCAGGAGATGCCACAACACTTGGAGGAATCCTCTCTTCAAGAGCAGGACCGTCGCTGAACATATTAGTTATGACAGCGGCAGTTTCATAATCACCACCAATGATGGCTTTCATTTGAGCGGGCACCTGCTTACTGAATATTTGGTCATGAAGCCTGGAGGCTTTAGACCATGAGATGACAATCTTCTCAAGGTCAGCGACCTGATTTTTTAGCTTCTCATTGGATACTGAAAGAGTTTGGTTAAGAAGCTTTTGAGACTCAAGCTCAACATGGACATTTCTTAGGTCCTTGAGCTTGTCAGCTTTAACACTTAACTCAGCACTAACTGAGTTAAGTTTAGACTGAAGGTCAGCACGAATTGACTCGATGTATTGAATGTCACAAGTAAGAGATTCAAGAATTTTAGGTTTGTCTTCTTCAGAGGCAGAGGAAAAAGAGCATACCTTCTTGATTGTGGCATTCACCCACTGACTGGAGCACACTTGATCCTTTGTCAGCGCCTGATCATCAGCGAGTGCCATGAAGCAGATGGCATCTACGAAATCCTCGCTGTCAGAAATGTCAGATTCAGCCCAGTCGTGTTCTTCAGCGACAAGACCTTTGGTTGGAGCTTTGGCTTCTTCCACATCAGCCATCTTAGCACGAAGCTCATAGTACTTCTTTTTGTATTCATCAGCAGGCTTGACAGAAGAAGAAGGCCTTGCTGACGAAGAAGAGGGCTTCGCTACCTGCAAAGAGGGAATAGAGACTTTGCATTCTTTTTTATAATGGCCTCTTCGACCACATCTCCAACATTCTTCCTGCGATTTGTCTACCACTGGTCTTTGGGAAGCAGTCGACCTACGACCGTTCCATTTCTTGGAATATCTTTTACCAGCGATAAGAGCAAATTGCATGAAATCCGAGAACATCTCTTGTCTCTCCTCGAAATCGAGGTCATTGACAAGGTCCTGGATATGAGATGGGGTAGAATTGCTGTTGTTAACATGAATAGTGCTAACTTCAGCAGAGACCAAGGCAAGAGGGTCATGAACATGAGGGACAGAAGATAGAGAAGAGGAAGAAGAAGAGCCAGCATGCCTTTTGGAATCAGCTTCAGCTCTCAAGTTTTGAGCGAGGGCTCTCTCTTCAAATTGAAGAGTGCCATAAAGTGATTCCAAGTTATGTTGTTTCAACTGTTTGGTGGTCCTTAAAATTTGTCTTAGACCTTACCACTTAATGGGCAAGCTGTCGATCAAACATAATCAGGTGTTATACGTACATTATTATTATTATTATCTACCAATAAAGTAAAACAGGATTGAGATTACGACATTGTCCTTTTAATTTATTTATTTTATTAAATTAGTTTTTTTAATTTTATATAGATTCAATTTTCTAATTAGACTTAGAATTAAACTCTAACTGTTGACTTATTAATACAAAAGACATTATAACTGAAAGTCCCAAGTTTGCAACGATTAAGTAATTAAACAACTAATGTAAATTACACTAAGAACATAAGACAAGAAAGTAAAGATGTTTAATCATAAGTAACATAGTTTAAACAGTGAATACATGGTCGGTTTTACAAAGAAATAAAAGAGAAAATATTGTTAAGTTTTTGACACACTAAAACTTAACAATTATGCAAAGAGAGAAAAACACACTAAGTGTAAATATGGCACACACCAACTCTTTGCGGCTAGGTCAAGTGATGCCTTATATAGGAGAGAAAAGGCATCACATGACAACCCAATAGATGTTGACACATGAAGGCTGTCAACTATCTATTGGTGGATGAATCAGATCTGCAGAGGTCTCTTTTCTTCATCTTGTTTCTTTCCCAAAACGGCATGAAAGAGAAATACCTTAGTACCAAAATGGTACAAGGTCACATGGCTCCATCCAGATCTATCAACACGTGTCCTTGGGGACCAGTCTTCTTATCTTCATCTTCCCGCCCATATTTGACTTACAAAACATGGCGGTGAGTCATTGAACTTATCCTTTAACTCGAAGATAATAGATGGTCGCTGAGAGCTCGCTGACGAAGTCACTCACTGAGTCTCTCAGCGAATCCATGACTCAACAATAACCTTATTTGATTGATCGTTTTCTCATTAATAAATTGTCTTTTTTTCTCTCTCAATTCTTCAGATCCTATTACTTATATTACTTATAATAAGTTTTTAACATGAAGACTTCAAAATTTTGAGTTTACGATCCGAAATCACAAGTCTATTTGCCGTCATCCACTATGCTTACAAGTTCTTTTGATGTTATTCTAAAAATTTAAGGTAAATCCAAAACCTTAACTAAACATATATTATATAAATGTTTATTATAGATAAGTGACTGAATACATAAATAATGTCTGTATATATTAAATAAAAATAGATAATTGACGGTTATTTTTTTATTAAGTTAAAAAGAAAATAAAATTTGACTGAATGCATTAAGTTTTTAATTATTAAATTTATTAAGTAAAAAAGAACAGGGTCTACAAAAACACCTTTTCATTCTATTCTTGTTAATAGATACATGCTCAATTTTGATCTTAACAAATAGAAATTATAATCTCATTAATCTGGCTATTTATAGTATATAACTAGTTATGTTACTTGGATGTTCTCCGAGAACATAACGTTGGTTTTACAATCCTTATACAGGCGGGTTCACATTTGTTTGTTTCTTATTTAATGTGTGTCTGAAAATGTATTGTCATGTACCAACATAAGATATAACCATCATTACATGATCAATTGTATGAATAGTAGAAGAAATAAAAAACGAATGTTAATCATGTAGTAACTATATATGATTAATTTAAAAAATAAAAAACAAATGAAAATGTGACAAAACAGGAAGATAAGGAAGGAAAACACATTAACATTATACTATAACGAGCATGGTACCCGCGCAATGCGGCGGCGGTGGCGGGGACGACGGTCTAGTGGTGTCGGTGACGGTATTATTGGTGGTGGTGGTTGAGCGGTGGGTGGTGGTGGTTGTACGGCGGTGGGTGGTGGTGGTTGTAGCGGCGGTGGGTGGTGGTGGTTGTAGCGGCGGTGGTGGTGGTGGTTGTAGCGGCGGTGGGTGGTGGTGGTTGTAGCGGCGGTGGTGGTGGTGGTTGTAGGCGGCGGTGGTGGTGGTGGTTGTAGACGGCGGTGGGTGGTGGTGGTTGTAGACGGCGGTGGGTGGTGGTGGTTGTAGACGGCGGTGGGTGGTGGTGGTTGTAGGCGGCGGTGGTGGTGGTGGTTGTAGACGGCGGTGGGTGGTGGTGGTTGTAGCGGCGGTGGTGGTGGTGGTTGTAGGCGGCGGTGGGTGGTGGTGGTTGTAGCGGCGGTGGGTGGTGGTGGTTGTAGGCGGCGGTGGTGGTGGTGGTTGTAGCGGCGGTGGGTGGTGGTGGTTGTAGCGGCGGTGGGTGGTGGTGGTTGTAGGCGGCGGTGGGTGGTGGTGGTTGTAGCGGCGGTGGTGGTGGTGGTTGTAGGCGGCGGTGGGTGGTGGTGGTTGTAGCGGCGGTGGGTGGTGGTGGTTGTAGCGGCGGTGGGTGGTGGTGGTTGTAGACGGCGGTGGGTGGTGGTGGTTGTAGGCGGCGGTGGGTGGTGGTGGTTGTAGACGGCGGTGGTGGTGGTGGTTGTAGGCGGCGGTGGTTGGTGGTGGTGATTGAAGAGGTTTAAGGGTAAAATGAAATTATTTATAAAAGGTAGGGGTAATTTAGGTACTTCAAATCATGATTTGAGATTTTCAAAAAAGGTGTTCCTGCTTTATTATAGACAAGGTTTTAGAACCCGGCATTGCTCGGGAGATATAACGATACGTAAAACGTAAAAAAAAGTACTATGTGAACGATAAAAACGGATGCATGATTCTTTAGCCGTTGGTCTAGAATCGTTTAAAAGAAACAATTAATTAGAGCAAAAAAATAACTCTTTTGTTATAGCAGAATTATTACAAAATATTATAGTGGTTACATGGCTATTGACTGGGTAAAACATATATATTTATTTTCATATTTAAAAGAGCTTTTGAAAAAAGGAAAAATTAATAGCTAAAAAAAATGAAAAAAAAAAGTTGTTGACATCATGCTGATGTCAGCACAGTACTGTAGCTAAGGTTGTTGTTATCTATACTATATTATAAAAAATAATATATATATATATATAATAATATAATGTCTGTATATATTAAATAAAAATAGTAATTGATAGGTTATTTTTTTATTAAGTCATAAAAAGAAAATAAAATTACTGAAATGCATTAAGTTTTTAATTATTAAATTTATTAAGTAAAAAAGAACAGGGACTAAAAAACACTTTTCATTCGATGAAACGGATAGTTCCAAAACAAATAGATACATGCTCAATTTTGATCTTACCAAATAGAAATAATAATCTCATTAATCTGGCTATTTATGGTATATAACTAGTTATGTTACCTGGGCGTTGCTCCGAGAAACATAACGTTGTTTTACAATCCTTATACAGGCGGGTGTCACATTTGTTTGTTTCTTATTTAATGTGTGTCTGAAAATGTATTGTCATGTACCAACATAAGATATAACCATCATTACATGATCAATTGTATGAATAGTAGAAGAAATAAAAAACGAATGTTAATCATGTAGTAACTATATATGATTAATTTAAAAAATAAAAAACAAATGAAAATGTGACAAAACAGGAAGATAAGGAAGGAAAACACATTAACATTATACTATAACGAGCATGGTACCCGCGCAATGCGGCGGCGGTGGCGGGGACGACGGTCTAGTGGTGTCGGTGACGGTATTATTGGTGGTGGTGGCGGTGTCAAGTGGTGTAGGTTGATGTAAAGGTGATAATGTAATATTTAAAAAGATAAGGCTTAAAGTGTTAATTATTAAAATAAAAGTTTAGGGTGTAAATTAATTCATTAAGGGCAAATTTGGTAATTTATAAAAACTCTTTCCATAGTGGGTGTTTATTAAGGGCAATTTAGTACTTTCGTATGTAACATTTGAGTAACACTTTCTATTTGTAGGGGGTGAATAATTTTTATAAAGGAGTATAGATATGTGAAAGTGTGAAACAAAAAAAGAAATGGAAAATACCATACAAATTATTGTAGAAAATAAAAAATAAATGAACGCGGAAAACTATATTAACTTTTACAATAAATTCTAAAAAGCCAAAAACGATTGAAAGAACGAAAATTTTAGTTTCAAGTATAAGGAAAAGATAAAAACGTATAACAAATAAGCAAACTCTTTGTCTTTCCTTTTGTTTAGAGTAAACGACACAAATCGTCCCTGTGGTTTATCAAAACAATCACGTTTCGTCCTTTCTAATCAAAAACATCAATGGCAGTCCTTTATAGGAGTAAGGATAAGCAAATGACCCGAAAAACCGTGACCCGCTCCAGGGCGCTCGAACCGACCCGAACCGACTCGCCCGAAGGGGTAACGGGTCGGGCTTCGGTTCAGCTTTTTATGGATTTTCGGTTCTCGGGTCGGGTCGGTCCAAAACCGGCAAAACCCCACAAACCCGGCAAAACCCGAAAATGTGGGCTATATTGTTTTAATATCCAATGATATAAGAAAAACGAGCATGAAAAGCAAGAGAATAAGAAGGTGTAACTTGTAATATATATATATACGTACTTGTAAGTTATATATAAATCTGTTTCGTCTCCTATATATATATATATATATTGGGACTCACATAAACCCGTTTTCTGTACTTGTAAGTTATATAATACCTTGGAAAACAGTAAACCCGTTTTGTAGTTGTGTTTTCATTGTTGGACATGGAGTGCATATATATATATATATATATATATATACATATATACTTGCATTTTTACAGGGATGATGATGATGTATATGTATAGGAAAGAGAGAGAAAATGATGGATAGTAAAGACATAGCTCTAACTCAATGTGCAAATGAAAAGATAGGTAAAAGAATCCGTTGATATATTAGTCATGGTTAAAGTTGGTATTATCTATGAATGCATTTGTTTATATTATTTAGTAGGTACCTATTAAAGCCTTTCAAAAAAAAAGTATGTACCTATTATTATTATTATATATTTGTGTTGGAGTAATTTGTCTTGGAAAGTGAATTTTTGAGTTTGTCACACACGGTTTCTTTTAACTTTTGAAGGTTTCTATACAAGCTTTCATTATTTCCCAAACATCCCTCTTTACCACCATAATTTTTTATTATAAATATATATAGAGAGAGATATATATCACTACACTTATATTGCAGAAGTCAAGCACAAAACGAGAAAAGAAGAACGCAAGATAAATCAGGAGAGCCACCATCTCTGATACGTTGTCACTAGCGACACGCCATATATACTCTATCTACAGCAGCCTAGCCCAGCAAAACAAACTCCATTTTCGGTTCAGCCCTTAAAACCCGAGCCCGACCCGGTCTAACCCGGACCCGAACCGACCGAACCTATTTCGGGTCGGGTCTCGGTTCCATGTTTTCTGCCATTTCGGGTTTCGGGTCTACCCGGTTCGGGCCGGGTTTTGACCCGTGCTCATCCCTATATAGGAGGATAAGGTTCGTGTTTAGTCCTTTGACCAGTTGACCGTCATCTCACCTCCACGTGCTTCTCACATGAGGGGTATTCCGGTCCTTTCCATCACTAAAGGACCATCATTGATATTTTTTTCATCTCTAATAAAAATTTTTTTTAAAAAAAAGCAGATCTCACAAGATCCACCTACCCAAATCAAAATCAAACCCAACATATCTAATCTCTATTTATATCTCACAAATCCATCCATTCTATCAATCCATCTGTATCTATATATCATACCCAATCAAAATATATACTCACAACCTAATCGAATATATACATATCATATTGAAAAAAGATATATAATATATATATATATATATATTCATATATAATAAATTGAAACAACAACAACAACAACAACTGTACCCAATCCCTGAGCGGGGTATGGGGGAGGTGAGCTGTAGACAGTCTTACCTCTACCCAAAGGTAGAGAGACTGCTTCCATAAGGACCTCCGGCCACCAAGATGTAAAAGCCGTAAAAGGGTAAAGTGTTTATACATGTCTGTCGAGAACATGATAAGACGATATACCTGTCTGCTGGGTCCGCTGTGTACGGCTACCTTGAGAGTAGGGAAGAGTAGCAAACGTACGACCTAACAATACATAAACTCTAGCAACCATTGAACGTATATAAGAGCATAAAATGTAGGAACATAATAAACAAAGTCTTCTGCAAGGAGCTCAAACAGGAGGAACGTAAACCGCCAGGACAACCATACATATACATAGGAATTGACTAAAAACTAAGGGGGTTAACTATTTCTAAACAACCTACGGAGCAAAGTACCTTAGGCCGCCTAGCTAAACTAATCCTAGTCTACTCACAAAACGCTCACAAAACCACAAAGATAAGAATCAACAATAGTTATTGTTTTTTATCCCAACATATTTCCTTTTACATCTTTTGAATTACATCAATCGACGAGGTAAAGTGAACTACAAAAATCAAGACCAACAATCACCTTTGATTACTTCTTTGTTGATGAAGAAACTTTATAGCAGTGCCACCATGTTCGACCTCATACTGCCACTACCGTTGCCGTCAATATCCGACTACCGCTGTTACTACCATCGCCTCCCTTTTCTATTTTTCTTCTTTTATCTAGATCTAATATTAAGTTTTGAGACACAAGATATCAAACTTCTATTTATATAGTTTCATGTTAGGACCGAGTTGGAGATTTAGACGAAAATGGAGATGGCGGCTCCACCCGTCAACCCCGTAAACACCACCACAACAGCCGGACTTTACAACCTTGGTCTTTATCGTGATTTTACCAATACTTGTCTTAGATTTTACATTTATACATACATATACATATACATATGTATATAGATAAAGAAGGATGAAGGTGAGAATACTTGTTGTAGAATGTAAATTAAGATAGGGTTTGTTTGTGGGAGATTTATTGGTGATGATGATGGTGGTGTGAGTTTGGAAAAAATCACAGAGTTTATTTGTGGGATGATGATGATGTTGGAGGTTTTAATTTAGATTTTTGTCTTTTTGAGTTTAGGATCTTTAGATGTGTTGTAGAAGAAAATTGGTAGATAAAAGATTTTTGGAAATATGTTTTCACATAGTCAAGGAAAGAAAGATAGCACAGAGTCAAGGGAGGTGGAAAAGACTGGAATACCCCTCACGTGAGAAGCACATGGGGGTGTTAACGGAGGTTAGATGACGGTCAACTGGTTAAAGGATTAAACACGAACCTTATCCTCCTATAAAGGACTGCCAGTGATGTTTTTTATTAGAAAAGACGAAACATGATTGTTTTGATAAACCACAGAGACGATTTGTGTCGTTTCCTGTTTTGTTTACCTTTTTAGGCATTAACTTTTTGTCTTTTCTGTTTTTACCATTTATCTTTAAGACTTTTTTATTTTAGCCACAAACTTATAACTTTGCTTACATTTGCCACTTAACAATAATAACTACTTATAATATCACTTTTTCTTTTTCCCTTCATTATCTTGGTCCTTCATCTTCTTCTTCATCTTCTCATGCCTGAATTCTTTTACTTCTTCATCTTCTTTTTTTTCGATCTTCTTATTTTTGGATTCTTTTACTTCTTGATCTTCTCCTTCATCTTCTACATAAATGAAATATAGATACTTTTCTTCCATCTCTACTTTTGCTACTTATTAATAATTGAATGATAGGGAAAAAAAATAACATCAGATCTTTTAAGCATAGGTTGGATAAAATCTTTGCAAACAAAAATAACTCACAAATATCCAAACATATATATACTTACTCTTCTCCTACACTCTAAGGATATTTGTGAGCTGATTTCCGATGCCAAGACTAAGAGCAGAGTTATAGATACTTGATGCATGACATGATGATTCAGGGGGATACCCATTATGACATAACTTCACACAAGAAAAAACCTCTTTTTCATCCAAGTAGATCTGGTTTCAAGATTCGAACATTATCGCGATAAGGAAAACCGTAGTAAACATCTATAATAGCCGCCGTAACGAGAGACGGTAACAAACACCGGTAATTTATATGTTTCATATGTCACAACTATTAAGTATTAATATTTATACTAGTAAGATATAAGAACAATACTGACATAATTAATATGATGACATAATTAGAAATATAAAATATGTTTGTAATTACATATGTTACTCTAATGGTCCGGTTTGGTTTAAATGGGTGGTTTAATCTCTAAAACCACAAACCAAACCATATGAACGGTTTTTGGGGAAAAACAAACCACCGGTCTAAACCTTTAGTACCAAACCGACCAAACCGTACAATTGGTCTTGTTTAACCGGTTTAATTGGTTTTGACCAAACCATGCACATCCCTACCGCCACCGTCACCACCACCGGCGTCCCTGGTTCCACCACCGCCATTACTGCCGCTACCGCCGCCGTCACCTCCATCACAATGCATCGCGTGAGCATGTGCCTTGTAAATATATTCGCATGTGTATGTGTGCCTCGTGTGTTTATAGTACAGTGTATGTGTGTTTCTACATCTCAAACATTGTTGGTTTCCCTTGCAAACAACTCCTCTGTCTAGCAATACAAGGCTTTCGGCATATGTTTCCATGTCAATGATGTCAGAAATATAACTAAACAGTAATGAGCTCTCTCCTCTTACTAGATTATAAGCCGGGAGCCCCAATTTGTATTTGTGGAGCAAGAAATCACCATAGTTCAGTTCCAAAATTCATCCTAGTCGCTCACCAAATGAACAGGTTAGCGATCTAACAACCATAGACCAAGAAGCGCTACTATGTTTCTCCATTCTCACCCAAATCCAGTCATTAGAATGATCATTTGTATAAAGCGCAGCTAATGAATCTTTATTACTATTAGTTTTCTAGGTTTTTTTTTTTTTTTTTGAACGGCATTCTATGGTTCTGGGAATTCTATTGTGCCAAAAAACATGCATCTGTACTCAAGTCAAATGTCATTATACTCCAGTTTGCTTACATTTAACCACATAATATAATGTTCCATTGACCAAACACGCCCTTGACATAACATTTTTTAACAGCATGGTAGCTAGAGGAATTAATAGAGACCAAACGTCTGTCTTCATAGAGTAAGCCAATGGATCTGTTTGAGAGTAGGAAATCATCACAATATTGTAATTATCAGTGATGTGGTCGACCGCAAAAAACATTTAAGATTCTTTAGACCAAGAGTTTTGGTTATGAGTCAGTGAGCTTACGTGTAGAAAAGAAAACTGAATGGTTGAAAAAGTGGTAATGGGCCGGACTTCGCTTACTGCACAATTGTTATTTTGTTCTGTACTACTTTAACCCACATCCATTTATTCAGGGTAATAAACATCTTTTCCCGGCTAGTGTGAGAGATTATGTAACTGCTAGAGTCATTTACCTGGAAACTTGACAACTATTATGCAACACGACTTGCAACACCTAAACAAAACTTAACAAAACCGGCTAACCATATGATAAAACTAACAATATTTAGTTACATAGGTGACAAAATAATAAATTGAAAGAACTCTCATGAAATGAGAAAACTACGATCAAGTACAAGATCAAACTCATAAACATGTAAAAAAAGTCACCATTTGCGAGCAGACGAATCCTAAAAGTTGACCCGCTTTGCGGGCGTCTCATTAAATTGAAAGAACTCTGCCATATGTTTTTTTTTTTGTTTTTTCTAGTAATCATGAATGTCCTACTCCGTTTGTGAGCAGACTAATCCCAAGAGCGGACTTGCTTTGCAAGCCAAGAGTCAAATTAGGTGAACCACTGTCGCCACTAGGATATCTTTTATTAAGGAACCAGGGATTGAACCTACATACAAGGCTTTCGGCATATGTTTCCATGTCAATGATGTCAGAAATATAACTGCAGGGAAATGAGCTCTCTCCTCTTACAGGGTTACAAACAGTGAACCCCAAATTGAATTTGTGAAGCAAGAAATCACCATTGGACAGCTGCAAAACTCGGCCTACAGGTTCATAAAATGAACAGGTAGGCGAGCTAACAACCTTAGACCAAGAAGCACTATTATTTCCCTCTTTTATTACCCAAATCCACTCATTAAAACATTCTGTATAAAACGCAGCTAAGAAATCTTTGATGATCATCAGTTTTCTAGTTGCATCCCATGGTTCCGGGAACTCAATTTTGCCACAAACATTTATACTCAAATCAAATGTCATTATACATATTTCGGTGGTCGTACATTCAACTACCCAATACAATGTTCCATTGACCAAACACGCCGTTGACATAACTTTTTTTAACGGCATGGTAGGGGAATCAATAATAGACCAAGTGTTTGTCTTCATAGAGTAAACCGATGGATCTGTTTTAGAGTAGGAAATCATCACAATCTTGTAATCATCAGTGATTTGGTCGAACCCAAAACCTAGTGCACGCAGATCACGTCTATCTGGCATATAATGTTGGGGTACGGGTATGGTTAGTTTCCGCCTAATTGTTAGAGTAAACCCTAACAATCTCTATCTCTGATCTTCACTTCTGTGCCACAAATTCCTCCTCTGAAACAGGTGATTGATCGTTCTTTTTTTTGCGTTTTTAATCATGGAATTTTATGTTATAAATCAAAATCATTGCTTTTTTATGTTTAGTTCAGAGCTTTTTACGTCTATGCTTTTGATTGTTGTTTTTTGCGCTTTTAATCATGGAATTTTATGTTATAAACCAAAATCATTGCTTTTTATGTTTAGTTCAGAGCTTTTTACGTCTATGCTTTTGATTGTTGTTTTTTTTTCTTTTTTTTTTCTAGTAATCATGAATGTCCTACTCCGTTTGTGAGCAGACTAATCCCAAGAGCGGACTTGCTTTGCAAGCCAAGAGTCAAATTAGGTGAACCACTGTCGCCACTAGGATATCTTTTATTAAGGAACCAGGGATTGAACCTACATACAAGGCTTTCGGCATATGTTTCCATGTTTTTTTTTTTTTTTTTTTTTTTGTTTTTTCTAGTAATCATGAATGTCCTACTCCGTTTGTGAGCAGACTAATCCCAAGAGCGGACTTGCTTTGCAAGCCAAGAGTCAAATTAGGTGAACCACTGTCGCCACTAGGATATCTTTTATTAAGGAACCAGGGATTGAACCTACATACAAGGCTTTCGGCATATGTTTTTTTTTTTTTTGTTTTTTCTAGTAATCATGAATGTCCTACTCCGTTTGTGAGCAGACTAATCCCAAGAGCGGACTTGCTTTGCAAGCCAAGAGTCAAATTAGGTGAACCACTGTCGCCACTAGGATATCTTTTATTAAGGAACCAGGGATTGAACCTACATACAAGGCTTTCGGCATATGTTTTTTTTTTTGTTTTTCTAGTAATCATGAATGTCCTACTCCGTTTGTGAGCAGACTAATCCCAAGAGCGGACTTGCTTTGCAAGCCAAGAGTCAAATTAGGTGAACCACTGTCGCCACTAGGATATCTTTTATTAAGGAACCAGGGATTGAACCTACATACAAGGCTTTCGGCATATGTTTCCATGTCAATGATGTCAGAAATATAACTGCAGGGAAATGAGCTCTCTCCTCTTACAGGGTTACAAACAGTGAACCCCAAATTGAATTTGTAAAGCAAGAAATCACCATTGGACAGCTGCAAAACTCGGCCTACAGGTTCATAAAATGATTTTGATTGTTGTTTTTTTTTTTTTTTTTTTTTTTTTTTTTTTTTTTTTTTTTTTTTTTTTTTTTTTTTTTTTTTTTTTTTTTTTTTTTTTTTTTTTTTTTTTTTTTTTTTTTTTTTTTTTTTTTTTTTTTTTTTTTTTTTTTTTTTTTTTTTTTTTTTTTTTTTTTTTTTTTTTTTTTTTTTTTTTTTTTTTTTTTTTTTTTTTTTTTTTTTTTTTTTTTTTTTTTTTTTTTTTTTTTTTTTTTTTTTTTTTTTTTTTTTTTTTTTTTTTTTTTTTTTTTTTTTTTTTTTTTTTTTTTTTTTTTTTTTTTTTTTTTTTTTTTTTTTTTTTTTTTTTTTTTTTTTTTTTTTTTTTTTTTTTTTTTTTTTTTTTTTTTTTTTTTTTTTTTTTTTTTTTTTTTTTTTTTTTTTTTTTTTTTTTTTTTTTTTTTTTTTTTTTTTTTTTTTTTTTTTTTTTTTTTTTTTTTTTTTTTTTTTTTTTTTTTTTTTTTTTTTTTTTTTTTTTTTTTTTTTTTTTTTTTTTTTTTTTTTTTTTTTTTTTTTTTTTTTTTTTTTTTTTTTTTTTTTTTTTTTTTTTTTTTTTTTTTTTTTTTTTTTTTTTTTTTTTTTTTTTTTTTTTTTTTTTTTTTTTTTTTTTTTTTTTTTTTTTTTTTTTTTTTTTTTTTTTTTTTTTTTTTTTTTTTTTTTTTTTTTTTTTTTTTTTTTTTTTTTTTTTTTTTTTTTTTTTTTTTTTTTTTTTTTTTTTTTTTTTTTTTTTTTTTTTTTTTTTTTTTTTTTTTTTTTTTTTTTTTTTTTTTTTTTTTTTTTTTTTTTTTTTTTTTTTTTTTTTTTTTTTTTTTTTTTTTTTTTTTTTTTTTTTTTTTTTTTTTTTTTTTTTTTTTTTTTTTTTTTTTTTTTTTTTTTTTTTTTTTTTTTTTTTTTTTTTTTTTTTTTTTTTTTTTTTTTTTTTTTTTTTTTTTTTTTTTTTTTTTTTTTTTTTTTTTTTTTTTTTTTTTTTTTTTTTTTTTTTTTTTTTTTTTTTTTTTTTTTTTTTTTTTTTTTTTTTTTTTTTTTTTTTTTTTTTTTTTTTTTTTTTTTTTTTTTTTTTTTTTTTTTTTTTTTTTTTTTTTTTTTTTTTTTTTTTTTTTTTTTTTTTTTTTTTTTTTTTTTTTTTTTTTTTTTTTTTTTTTTTTTTTTTTTTTTTTTTTTTTTTTTTTTTTTTTTTTTTTTTTTTTTTTTTTTTTTTTTTTTTTTTTTTTTTTTTTTTTTTTTTTTTTTTTTTTTTTTTTTTTTTTTTTTTTTTTTTTTTTTTTTTTTTTTTTTTTTTTTTTTTTTTTTTTTTTTTTTTTTTTTTTTTTTTTTTTTTTTTTTTTTTTTTTTTTTTTTTTTTTTTTTTTTTTTTTTTTTTTTTTTTTTTTTTTTTTTTTTTTTTTTTTTTTTTTTTTTTTTTTTTTTTTTTTTTTTTTTTTTTTTTTTTTTTTTTTTTTTTTTTTTTTTTTTTTTTTTTTTTTTTTTTTTTTTTTTTTTTTTTTTTTTTTTTTTTTTTTTTTTTTTTTTTTTTTTTTTTTTTTTTTTTTTTTTTTTTTTTTTTTTTTTTTTTTTTTTTTTTTTTTTTTTTTTTTTTTTTTTTTTTTTTTTTTTTTTTTTTTTTTTTTTTTTTTTTTTTTTTTTTTTTTTTTTTTTTTTTTTTTTTTTTTTTTTTTTTTTTTTTTTTTTTTTTTTTTTTTTTTTTTTTTTTTTTTTTTTTTTTTTTTTTTTTTTTTTTTTTTTTTTTTTTTTTTTTTTTTTTTTTTTTTTTTTTTTTTTTTTTTTTTTTTTTTTTTTTTTTTTTTTTTTTTTTTTTTTTTTTTTTTTTTTTTTTTTTTTTTTTTTTTTTTTTTTTTTTTTTTTTTTTTTTTTTTTTTTTTTTTTTTTTTTTTTTTTTTTTTTTTTTTTTTTTTTTTTTTTTTTTTTTTTTTTTTTTTTTTTTTTTTTTTTTTTTTTTTTTTTTATACTTGGTCGATTTTCGACCTAACAAATTCCCCCTATTTGTTCTGAAATAGTGCATGCATCTCAGACTTCTATCTATACATGTTTGTAAGTCTGAAATGCAAGTTTTTGTTTAAGTTGTAAAAATTTTCTAAGTACATCTTATAGATCATTGATGTCTCAGAATTTTACTTGTGGTTTTCTAACTTAAACCTATCATCTACTTATTGATTACAAAATGCAACTTATATATACAAACTGAAATGATAGTTACAAATGTAAATTCTTTACAAGTACATGATAATCTGAAAAGAAAACTACTTCTTGGCAGGCCTTGAACCAGAAGGTGCCTCAGTAGGTTTTCTCTTCAGTGAAGAATGATCCTTTTTGCCAAACAATCTGCTTTCAATTTCCACCTTGGCTTGCATCTTTTGTTGTATTCTTGCTAACCATGCACCAGTCAAGGCAGATTTTGGTTTCCCCTTCAGAATCTGGATCATCTCCCTATGCTCAGAAATCCCAAACTCGTGCACTGAAACCTGATGGTATTCTTCAGCTGCCCTTCCTTCTCTTTTAACAACCAAGTCAAAAAGCTTCAATCCATCAGCTTTTGTTACTTCCATATCAACTATCTTGGCTGGATGAGATCGATGCTTCATATAATGCTCATATTGATCCCTTTCATGTTTTCTTTGAATTTCAACAGCATCATCAGACATTGGTTTGAAGGTAGAAAGATCAGCATCACGAACACTCTTTCTTGATGATCTAGGTCCAGTCACTTTGGGTTTAGAGGTTGGTCTGAGCAACTCTTTCTCAACTTTCTGAACTTCGGCCAGAATTTCCTTCTTTTTATCGCCATTTCTTTTTCTCTATTTTTCTTTAAGTCTTCAATGGACAACTTAAAGGTCAGACTTTCCAACTTTTGTTCCAGAGGAGAGTAGTTCATCCCACACTCATATTCCAGCATATCAACTATAGCCTTTTGCACTCTTGGGTCATTTTTGATTTTCTGATATCTTTCCAATGATAACCCAAGAGCTGCAGCATCTATGTGATCAAGGGTCCCCATCTTTAGATGTTGTTCCCTTTCTCTTTCTTTGTTCTCCCTCCACATAATGAATTGGTTAGAAACCTGCTTTTGCAATGTTTCCAACTTCTTACTATCAGCTTCAAGATTATGTAAGGGATAACCTTGCTCGTCTACATTTTCACCAACAACGATTCCAGAACCCTTAGCACTTTTCTTTGGTTCTTCTTCTTGAACCTTGCCTTTTCCCTTATCCTTTTTCTGAAGTTGTTCCCCCTGAACTGAGGCACTACCAGAAGGTACCTCAGTTTGCTTCTTGGTTGCTTCGATTATTTCTTGAGTACTGGCCAGCAAACCAATAGGCACACTACTTCCCCCTTTGGGAATCTCTGAAGGCAATCTAGCATAAAGATCAACAGTAGATTTAATTGCCTTCAGTGGTTCCCAACTTTGTTGTTCTAGGCACTCACAAATACCTTTTGCCATTGTAGCAAACTGAGCCTTTAGTCTGAATGAAGAACTAAGGTTCAGTGCTTCTTTATCTTTCAAGTCCTTCAACATCTTTCTATCTTCTTCAGTGAAAGAAGCAGGGGGAGGAGGAGGGGCGTTTGCGAGGATGGGGGCTGGCTCAGAATCAGATAGATTCGCCTCCAATAGTTCCTCGTCAAACTCAAAGTCAGCAAGAGAATCAAGATTCTCCTGAGGTAGCTCATCGTCATCCCAGAAAGCATTCACTTTTACAATCTGGTCAGATATGCCCTGGTTTGGGTCACTAGTACCCTCACCAGATTCTGGTTCAACATCTGCAGAAGCAGGTGCATCGTCACCAGATTCAACGATTTGTTCAATCGTAGGTACACTAACGGGTCCCACATTCTTTTGTGGCCCACTTAGTGACCTTTCTGGACCAGCTAGTGTGGCTGAAACAGTTTTAGTAAATACCTGAAGCATAGCAGAGGAGAGTTCAGGCTCATCTTCAGTAATGGTTGCCTTTGAGAAATCTCTGCCATATTCAGGTACAGAAGCTTCAGGTCCAGCTTGATTATAAGCTTCTCCAAGGATATCCATAAAACACAAGCTTAAAAATCTTGGGAAAGCAATATGCAGACTTCTCTTTCCTTTTAACTTTGTAATCAACTGAGCAAAGAGAATCTCAGCAAAATCTGCTTGCATCCCATTCCAAATGTAATACCCCATCTCAACTTGGGGTAATGAAAGTTGGTCCAACCCTCCATGGTTGCCACCAAGACTCTCCACAATCTGGTCAGATATGCCCTGGTTTGGGTCACTAGTACCCTCACCAGATTCTGGTTCAACATCTGCAGAAGCAGGTGCATCGTCACCAGATTCAACGATTTGTTCAATCGTAGGTACACTAACGGGTCCCACATTCTTTTGTGGCCCACTTAGTGACCTTTCTGGACCAGCTAGTGTGGCTGAAACAGTTTTAGTAAATACCTGAAGCATAGCAGAGGAGAGTTCAGGCTCATCTTCAGTAATGGTTGCCTTTGAGAAATCTCTGCCATATTCAGGTACAGAAGCTTCAGGTCCAGCTTGATTATAAGCTTCTCCAAGGATATCCATAAAACACAAGCTTAAAAATCTTGGGAAAGCAATATGCAGACTTCTCTTTCCTTTTAACTTTGTAATCAACTGAGCAAAGAGAATCTCAGCAAAATCTGCTTGCATCCCATTCCAAATGTAATACCCCATCTCAACTTGGGGTAATGAAAGTTGGTCCAACCCTCCATGGTTGCCACCAAGACTCTCCACAATCTGGTCAGATATGCCCTGGTTTGGGTCACTAGTACCCTCACCAGATTCTGGTTCAACATCTGCAGAAGCAGGTGCATCGTCACCAGATTCAACGATTTGTTCAATCGTAGGTACACTAACGGGTCCCACATTCTTTTGTGGCCCACTTAGTGACCTTTCTGGACCAGCTAGTGTGGCTGAAACAGTTTTAGTAAATACCTGAAGCATAGCAGAGGAGAGTTCAGGCTCATCTTCAGTAATGGTTGCCTTTGAGAAATCTCTGCCATATTCAGGTACAGAAGCTTCAGGTCCAGCTTGATTATAAGCTTCTCCAAGGATATCCATAAAACACAAGCTTAAAAATCTTGGGAAAGCAATATGCAGACTTCTCTTTCCTTTTAACTTTGTAATCAACTGAGCAAAGAGAATCTCAGCAAAATCTGCTTGCATCCCATTCCAAATGTAATACCCCATCTCAACTTGGGGTAATGAAAGTTGGTCCAACCCTCCATGGTTGCCACCAAGACTCTCCACAATCTGGGTCCAGAAGAACCTCCAGCAATTGCCAAAACCAGACATGAAAATGTGTCCAGAGGTCTTCAAATTACCATCAGCATCCTCCATATCACCATGACCAGTGGCGACTAGAACCTCCCTGAAATTGACTCCTTTGAGTCTTTTAGCAAACACCTGGGGAGGTTCGAGGTAGTTCAGATGAAGGGAATTTCTGAACCCCTCTAGAGTGATAACACACTTCTTGGTGCCCTCATTGAGAGTGAAGGAGATGGATTGCTCATCTTTATTCACCACAGCAGTGTACCAGAATTCAAGCAAGTATCGATGATACAATGCTTGAGGATTTGCGGTCAACGCATAATGGAAAGGGGACTGCTCCCAAAAATTGTTGATTCTTCCCATTAAGGTTTCGGACTTCACATTCAATTGAGCCAAAAAGTTGCTCATGTTGAATCGGATTTGAGAAGGTGTGAAGTTCTTTGGCCATGTGGCAGATGTTTTCACATCACTCGATGGAGTATATTCAAATTTATGAGTGATTTGTGTGAAGAAGAAGATGATGATTTAGACATTTTAAGAATTGAAAAATGAAAGTGAAAAGAATATGAAGAGTTAAGGAATTTGAAGAGTTAAGGAATTTGAAGAGTGAAGATGAGAGAGATTGATGATTGGGAAGTAAATGAAAAACGAAGTAAATGAAAAAAAGATTGGGAAGTAAATGAAAAACGAAGTAAATGAAAGAATGAGAAGGAATGTGAATTTAAGATGGACTACAAAGTGATTTTCCAACTAAAAACAATTAAAAAATAATTTTTGAATTTCAAAACCCAAGACTCATAAAATATTTTATATTTGAAAATGATTTGATTGGGTTTGAGATCCTAAAATAATTTATATTTGAAAATGATTTGATTGGGTTTGAGATCCTAAAATATTTTATATTTGAAAATGATTTGATTGGGTTTGAGATCCTAAAATATTTTATATTTGAAAATGATTTGATTGGGTTTGAGATCCTAAAATATTTTATATTTGAAAATGATTTGATTGGGTTTGAGATCCTAAAATATTTTATATTTGAAAATGATTTGATTGGGTTTGAGATCCTAAAATATTTTATATTTGAAAATGATTTGATTGGGTTTGAGATCCTAAAATATTTTATATTTGAAAATGATTTGATTGGGTTTGAGATCCTAAAATATTTTATATTTGAAAATGATTTGATTGGGTTTGAGATCCTAAAATATTTTATATTTGAAAATGATTTGATTGGGTTTGAGATCCTAAAATATTTTATATTTGAAAATGATTTGATTGGGTTTGAGATCCTAAAATATTTTATATTTGAAAATGATTTGATTGGGTTTGAGATCCTAAAATATTTTATATTTGAAAATGATTTGATTGGGTTTGAGATCCTAAAATATTTTATATTTGAAAATGATTTGATTGGGTTTGAGATCCTAAAATATTTTATATTTGAAAATGATTTGATTGGGTTTGAGATCCTAAAATATTTTATATTTGAAAATGATTTGATTGGGTTTGAGATCCTAAAATATTTTATATTTGAAAATGATTTGATTGGGTTTGAGATCCTAAAATATTTTATATTTGAAAATGATTTGATTGGGTTTGAGATCCTAAAATATTTTATATTTGAAAATGATTTGATTGGGTTTGAGATCCTAAAATATTTTATATTTGAAAATGATTTGATTGGGTTTGAGATCCTAAAATATTTTATATTTGAAAATGATTTGATTGGGTTTGAGATCCTAAAATATTTTATATTTGAAAATGATTTGATTGGGTTTGAGATCCTAAAATATTTTATATTTGAAAATGATTTGATTGGGTTTGAGATCCTAAAATATTTTATATTTGAAAATGATTTGATTGGGTTTGAGATCCTAAAATATTTTATATTTGAAAATGATTTGATTGGGTTTGAGATCCTAAAATATTTTATATTTGAAAATGATTTGATTGGGTTTGAGATCCTAAAATATTTTATATTTGAAAATGATTTGATTGGGTTTGAGATCCTAAAATATTTTATATTTGAAAATGATTTGATTGGGTTTGAGATCCTAAAATATTTTATATTTGAAAATGATTTGATTGGTTTGAGATCCTAAAAATTGATATTTCTTTAGTAAATCTCTGACATATTTTTCTTGGTTTATGAAAATACCATCTTCAGTTTGTTTTACTTGAAGTCCCAGAAAATATGTCAGTTCACCCATCATACTCATTTCATACTCAGAAGACATGATTTTAGAAAAATTTTCACACATCTTCTCATTTGTAGAACCAAACACAATATCATCAACATAAATTTGTACTAAAAGGATATCACTTTTATCATGTAAAATGAACAAAGTGTTATCAATTGCACCACGTTTAAAACCATTTTTAAGAAGATGTTTAGTAAGAGTATCATACCAGGCTCTGGGTGCTTGTCTCAGACCATATAAGGCTTTGTTCAGTCTGTACACCCAATGTGGTTTTTCTTCATTGATGAACCCTGGTGGTTGATACACATAAACGACTTCTTCTAGTTCTCCATTCAGGAATGCACTTTTGACATCCATTTGATAGACTTTAAATTGATGATGAGCTGCAAAAGCTAAGAATATTCTGATAGCTTCAAGTCTGGCAACTGGTGCAAAAGTTTCATCAAAATCTATTCCCTCTTCTTGTGCATATCCTTTTGCAACAAGTCTTGCTTTGTTTCTGATGATATGACCATCTTCATCCATCTTGTTTCTGAAGACCCATCTTGTCCCAATTGGTTCCTTCTTCAGGTTACTGGGACAAGGAACGAGTTCCCATACATCGTTTCTTTTAAACTGGTTGAGCTCATCTTGCATGGCTTCAACCCAGCTTGGGTCTTTCATAGCCTCGTCAATCTTCTTGGGTTCAATAAGAGATAAGAAACTGACGTTTAAGCATTGATCGCTTGTGGCTCTTCTGGTCTGAACCCCACTAGTGGAATTCCCAATGATTTGCTCGATAGGATGTGCTTTAGTCCACTTAGTGTATTGACCAGGATGAATAATGATATCAGTGCAAGAACTTCTCTGAGTAACTTCAGGAGGAGCTTCAGAAAATACATCTGCAGCTCCTTCTTCTTCCTGCAGATCATGACTTGCATCATGAAATTCTTCAGATTGAGGTTGCTCAGTGGAGCCTGATATCAGAGGAGAAGCAGCATGTACATCTGATCCAATAGTCAGTTCAGAAGGCAGTTTGAAACTGACTGGAGGATAAAATGGAATGTTGCTTGGCCTTTTTATTGTTGGTTCTGAACGGAGATGTTCAGAAGCAGGTTCAGGTGACTGATCAGTTTCAGCAATAGGATCAGAATCACCAAAACTCATTGGACTTTCTGAGGGTGTTACAGGAATGGAATTTTTAAAGATTGCAGAATTGGATTCATCAAAGGTAACATGAATTGACTCATCAACCTTTTCAAGTCTCTTGTTAAAGACTCTAAAGGCTTTGCGATTTGATGAATATCCTAGGAAGTATCCTTCATCAGCTTTTGCATCAAATTTTCCAAGCTGACTAGAATCATTCAGAATGTATACTGGACACCCAAATACATGGAAGTATCCAATATTAGGCTTTCTATTTCTGAGTACTTCGTAGGAGGTCTTCTTGTGTCTTTTGACGTAGATAGATCTGTTCTGAGTGTAGCATGCAGTTGCAACAGCTTCAGCCCAGAAATTCTTGGGAAGACCAGATTCATTCAACATACTTCTAGCAGCTTCAATCAGCGTACGATTCTTTCTTTCTACAACACCATTCTGCTCTGGTGTGTGGGCTGAGGAGAAGTTCTGAGATATGCCAGTTTCAGTGCAGAAGGACTCCAGAGTGGCATTTCTGAATTCAGTGCCATTGTCACTTCTGAGCTGACAAACTTTTCGCTTGTATTTGAGCTCAATTTGTTTGATGAGAGCAATGATTTCAGCAGCAGCTTCACTTTTGGACCTGAGGAAAATCACCCAGCAGTATCTTGAATATTCATCAACTATAACAAGGGTGTATTTCTTTCCTGCTCTGGTCTGAACATTCACTGGTCCAAAAAGGTCCATGTGAAGCATATGAAGAGGTTCAGTAATACTAAAGCTTTGCTTTGTCTTGAATGAAGCTCTTTTCTGCTTACCCATTTCACAACCTGGACATGGCTTGTCTTTGTTGAAAGACATAGAGGGTATCCCATCAACAAGTTGTTTTCTTGACAACTTATTAATGTTCTTGAAGTTCAGATGGGATAGTCTCTTGTGCCACAACCAATTTGTGTCTTCATCTGCCTTTGAGTAGAAACATTGTTCAGAGGTAGAAGGATTCATATCAATGACATAAATGTTTCCCTTTCTTGGTGCAATCAGTACCACCTTTCCATCTCTGTTGAATATGGTGCCTTGTGAAATATCAAATAAAACCTTGAAGCCATCATCACATAGTTGACTGACACTGATCAGGTTATATTTCAAACCGTTCACATATGCAACACGTGTGAATTTGACTTGACCATTATTCACCACACCATATCCCTCAGTTTTTCCATTACCATCATTTCCAAAAACTATTGGACTTTCTGAGGGTGTTACAGGAATGGAATTTTTAAAGATTGCAGAATTGGATTCATCAAAGGTAACATGAATTGACTCATCAACCTTTTCAAGTCTCTTGTTAAAGACTCTAAAGGCTTTGCGATTTGATGAATATCCTAGGAAGTATCCTTCATCAGCTTTTGCATCAAATTTTCCAAGCTGACTAGAATCATTCAGAATGTATACTGGACACCCAAATACATGGAAGTATCCAATATTAGGCTTTCTATTTCTGAGTACTTCGTAGGAGGTCTTCTTGTGTCTTTTGACGTAGATAGATCTGTTCTGAGTGTAGCATGCAGTTGCAACAGCTTCAGCCCAGAAATTCTTGGGAAGACCAGATTCATTCAACATACTTCTAGCAGCTTCAATCAGCGTACGATTCTTTCTTTCTACAACACCATTCTGCTCTGGTGTGTGGGCTGAGGAGAAGTTCTGAGATATGCCAGTTTCAGTGCAGAAGGACTCCAGAGTGGCATTTCTGAATTCAGTGCCATTGTCACTTCTGAGCTGACAAACTTTTCGCTTGTATTTGAGCTCAATTTGTTTGATGAGAGCAATGATTTCAGCAGCAGCTTCACTTTTGGACCTGAGGAAAATCACCCAGCAGTATCTTGAATATTCATCAACTATAACAAGGGTGTATTTCTTTCCTGCTCTGGTCTGAACATTCACTGGTCCAAAAAGGTCCATGTGAAGCATATGAAGAGGTTCAGTAATACTAAAGCTTTGCTTTGTCTTGAATGAAGCTCTTTTCTGCTTACCCATTTCACAACCTGGACATGGCTTGTCTTTGTTGAAAGACATAGAGGGTATCCCATCAACAAGTTGTTTTCTTGACAACTTATTAATGTTCTTGAAGTTCAGATGGGATAGTCTCTTGTGCCACAACCAATTTGTGTCTTCATCTGCCTTTGAGTAGAAACATTGTTCAGAGGTAGAAGGATTCATATCAATGACATAAATGTTTCCCTTTCTTGGTGCAATCAGTACCACCTTTCCATCTCTGTTGAATATGGTGCCTTGTGAAATATCAAATAAAACCTTGAAGCCATCATCACATAGTTGACTGACACTGATCAGGTTATATTTCAAACCGTTCACATATGCAACACGTGTGAATTTGACTTGACCATTATTCACCACACCATATCCCTCAGTTTTTCCATTACCATCATTTCCAAAAACAATTGAGGGCCCCTCTTGCACCCTATATTCCTCTAGCAGGGTCTGATAACCAGTCATGGTTCGGCCAGCAGCACTGTCCAGAAACCATATGTTCTTCTTTCGGTCTCCCTGCACACAATCAAAGATTAGTTCTTTTTGGGAACCCATCTTTGGATGGGTTCACTAGACTCTCCCTTAGCAGTCTCAGATTTCTGCTTGATTTGCTTAGAAAAAGGTTTTGCATTTTGTTTAGGTTGAAGAGGAGTGGTTTCAACATTTTTTAAACGTGCATTACAACTCTGCACTTGTCTAGCCAATAGTTGAAATTGACTTTCTAACCTTAACAAGATTGATTCTTCATTAGACACCTGAGCCTTACCAGAATCTGAGGTAGAAGGATTCATATCAATGACATAAATGTTTCCCTTTCTTGGTGCAATCAGTACCACCTTTCCATCTCTGTTGAATATGGTGCCTTGTGAAATATCAAATAAAACCTTGAAGCCATCATCACATAGTTGACTGACACTGATCAGGTTATATTTCAAACCGTTCACATATGCAACACGTGTGAATTTGACTTGACCATTATTCACCACACCATATCCCTCAGTTTTTCCATTACCATCATTTCCAAAAACTATTGAGGGCCCCTCTTGCACCCTATATTCCTCTAGCAGGGTCTGATAACCAGTCATGGTTCGGCCAGCAGCACTGTCCAGAAACCATATGTTCTTCTTTCGGTCTCCCTGCACACAATCAAAGATTAGTTCTTTTTGGGAACCCATCTTTGGATGGGTTCACTAGACTCTCCCTTAGCAGTCTCAGATTTCTGCTTGATTTGCTTAGAAAAAGGTTTTGCATTTTGTTTAGGTTGAAGAGGAGTGGTTTCAACATTTTTTAAACGTGCATTACAACTCTGCACTTGTCTAGCCAATAGTTGAAATTGACTTTCTAACCTTAACAAGATTGATTCTTCATTAGACACCTGAGCCTTACCAGAATCTGAGGTAGAAGGCTCAGTGGGGGAGATATTTTTCTTCTTCTTTTGGTCCTTGGGAACCTTAGATGAAGTCTGAGGGGATGGCTTTTTGGATTTAGCCTTCTTTTCTGAACGCACTGTCTCAACAAAGGAGATGTCAGCCTCTAAAAGAACCAAAAGGTCCAGTTTGTGTTCCTCATTTTCTTCATAGCCAAAATTACTGACCTTTTTCATCACTATATCCACCCAGCGACCAGATTCAACATCGGATTTGACCAAATGACCTTGATCTTCTTGTGCCATGAAACACATGTCCCTAACTTCCTCCTCATCATCAGATGATTCATCAGAGTCTTCCCACTTTTCAGTTTTGGCAATCATACAACTGTTGCTTGAGTTGTCTTGTGCCAAAAGAGCCATATGTGCCTTCAACTTCTTGTATTTGGCCTTATAGCTGTCATCAGACTTCTGAAAAATAGAATGGTTAGGAGCAGATTGTGATGATGAAGGTTGACTAGATCTGCATTCCTTCATGAAATGTCCTTTCTTGCCGCATTTAAAGCATTCAAGATTAGACTTGTCAATAGAAGCACTGGAAGCAAAAGGTTTGCCAGATCGATTTGATTTGGCCTTAAAACGATTGAACGTTTTAGCCAGCATGGCAACCAGATCATCATTGTCATTCTCATCACAATCATGAGTGACATTAGCAGAGACACCAGTTTTTAACATTTCAGACACCATCTTCTTCATCGAGTCAAAAACATCACTCTCAGAAGATAGTAGAGCAGTACTATGTGGTTCAGAATACTGAACCGTACCAGAACTGGTAGAAACATGATTCTTGGCATCCTGCTCAGCCAAGGCTCTTTCAGCTTTGTTCTCTTCAGTATATCTGAAGGCTCCATAAAGGGAAGCAAGAGTATGACTGTGCAAGGTTTTGCCTTGTCTCAAGACCAAGATTAAATTTTCCCATTTAGAAGGTAAAATGTCACAAAATTTTTCCAACAAAATTTCTTTGTCTTTGGTTACACCCAGGGCTTTCAGTTGGTTTACCAGATTTGTAAATCTGATGTAGGTTTGAGTTAAAGACTCCCCAGGGATAGCAAAGAAAGACTCATATCTTTTGTTTAAAGCAACTTTTCTTGTGACAATTGTCTCATTCGTGCCTTCAAACTGTGTCATTAGTTCCTCCCACATTAATTTGGAATTTTCAAGTAAAACAAGAGTGGGCATTAGGGTTTCTGGAACTGCGTATAAAATCATATTTTGTAACTTGGTGTCCAGGTCTACAAGTCTATGATCTTCCTCAGACCAATGATCCTTCTCCTTAGGTGACTGCCTAGGAGTCCCATCGGCATTTCTGACAACAGTAGAAGCATTCATAGGGACAAAGGGTCCTTCTTTTAAGATATCTGGTAAATGTCTCTCAACACCAGCAATATACTTAAGCATGCACGCTTTCCATGTTTGAAAGTTTTCACTGTTCCCATCAAACTTGGGAACAAGATTATTTGGAAAGTGTACGTGAACATTGTGTGATAGTATATTGTTGTTGATGAGAGGGGGTGGGGTAGCATTATTAGGGTCAGGTCGTTCTTGTTCAAAGTCAGCCATCTAAAAGAACCAAAAGGTCCAGTTTGTGTTCCTCATTTTCTTCATAGCCAAAATTACTGACCTTTTTCATCACTATATCCACCCAGCGACCAGATTCAACATCGGATTTGACCAAATGACCTTGATCTTCTTGTGCCATGAAACACATGTCCCTAACTTCCTCCTCATCATCAGATGATTCATCAGAGTCTTCCCACTTTTCAGTTTTGGCAATCATACAACTGTTGCTTGAGTTGTCTTGTGCCAAAAGAGCCATATGTGCCTTCAACTTCTTGTATTTGGCCTTATAGCTGTCATCAGACTTCTGAAAAATAGAATGGTTAGGAGCAGATTGTGATGATGAAGGTTGACTAGATCTGCATTCCTTCATGAAATGTCCTTTCTTGCCGCATTTAAAGCATTCAAGATTAGACTTGTCAATAGAAGCACTGGAAGCAAAAGGTTTGCCAGATCGATTTGATTTGGCCTTATAGCTGTCATCAGACTTCTGAAAAATAGAATGGTTAGGAGCAGATTGTGATGATGAAGGTTGACTAGATCTGCATTCCTTCATGAAATGTCCTTTCTTGCCGCATTTAAAGCATTCAAGATTAGACTTGTCAATAGAAGCACTGGAAGCAAAAGGTTTGCCAGATCGATTTGATTTGGCCTTATAGCTGTCATCAGACTTCTGAAAAATAGAATGGTTAGGAGCAGATTGTGATGATGAAGGTTGACTAGATCTGCATTCCTTCATGAAATGTCCTTTCTTGCCGCATTTAAAGCATTCAAGATTAGACTTGTCAATAGAAGCACTGGAAGCAAAAGGTTTGCCAGATCGATTTGATTTGGCCTTAAAACGATTGAACGTTTTAGCCAGCATGGCAACCAGATCATCATTGTCATTCTCATCACAATCATGAGTGACATTAGCAGAGACACCAGTTTTTAACATTTCAGACACCATCTTCTTCATCGAGTCAAAAACATCACTCTCAGAAGATAGTAGAGCAGTACTATGTGGTTCAGAATACTGAACCGTACCAGAACTGGTAGAAACATGATTCTTGGCATCCTGCTCAGCCAAGGCTCTTTCAGCTTTGTTCTCTTCAGTATATCTGAAGGCTCCATAAAGGGAAGCAAGAGTATGACTGTGCAAGGTTTTGCCTTGTCTCAAGACCAAGATTAAATTTTCCCATTTAGAAGGTAAAATGTCACAAAATTTTTCCAACAAAATTTCTTTGTCTTTGGTTACACCCAGGGCTTTCAGTTGGTTTACCAGATTTGTAAATCTGATGTAGGTTTGAGTTAAAGACTCCCCAGGGATAGCAAAGAAAGACTCATATCTTTTGTTTAAAGCAACTTTTCTTGTGACAATTGTCTCATTCGTGCCTTCAAACTGTGTCATTAGTTCCTCCCACATTAATTTGGAATTTTCAAGTAAAACAAGAGTGGGCATTAGGGTTTCTGGAACTGCGTATAAAATCATATTTTGTAACTTGGTGTCCAGGTCTACAAGTCTATGATCTTCCTCAGACCAATGATCCTTCTCCTTAGGTGACTGCCTAGGAGTCCCATCGGCATTTCTGACAACAGTAGAAGCATTCATAGGGACAAAGGGTCCTTCTTTTAAGATATCTGGTAAATGTCTCTCAACACCAGCAATATACTTAAGCATGCACGCTTTCCATGTTTGAAAGTTTTCACTGTTCCCATCAAACTTGGGAACAGGATTATTTGGAAAGTGTACGTGAACATTGTGTGATGGTATATTGTTGTTGATGAGAGGGGGTGGGGTAGCATTATTAGGGTCAGGTCGTTCTTGTTCAAAGTCAGCCATCTATGCAGATCAAAGGTTAATGAATTGATAAAATTCAACCTTGTGGCTCTGATACCAATTGTGAGTCCCAATATAGATGAATAACAAACCCGACTGGCAAGTACAACTGATCTTGATGGACAAGTTCAGTTTACGATCCAGATATGGATAACAAGAAACAATTGACTAGATATAAAATGTAAGAACAAATGGCAGAAACTATATAAGGATATATATAAATATAATCAAGTATGTAGCATTGAGACACGTTGTTTTCTTTTCAATGTATTTGATTTATTGATGTATAAACAAATACAAGGATTGTTGCGGAACAAAGATAAACACCCAAGTGTAAGTATCTAAACAATCCTGAAATACAAGTGATCTAATTAACTTGGAAATACTCGTAAGTTTACTTAGAGTATATCTCACAAGTTGCAATGCTAAAGTTTCAAGCCCTTTGCAAGTTGTGAGAAGACTTTGTATTTATAGACCAAGTCCATGATGATGTGGACAAGATCGTACAAATGTGGTTGTGAGCATTTAAGGAATTAAACCATAATTCCTTACATGCTGCACTTGGAAGAGTATATAAGTCACTTGATGTGACTTATAGTACTAGGTTCCAAGCCTATACTTTGTACCTTTTGTTAATAGATAAATCTATTAACCGGATAAAGGTGTAAAGTAAAAGTCTTCCTCGTAATCAGTGTAAAGTGTTGTAAATACTTTACACTGAGATGCTTCAGTCTTGATCTGGTAGAATCACTCTTTTGCTCGCTTCTGAGATGATTCTCTTCTTCATACTTCAGTCTTTGACTTCAGAATGAATGCTTCAGATTTATCTCGATCTGAACTGAAGTGAAGCTTCAGTGAAGGAATTCTGAGACACCTCAGAATTCTGTACAAATGTCTTCACTAAACTTCAAGCTATTTCTGAACAAATTATACTTGGTCGATTTTCGACCTAACAATATGTGATATAGTATAAGAACATTGTTTGCAGAGTTTGAATCATTGCTTTACGAGGGAAGTCTCTTACGTCATCCTTGCATTAGCGTTGATGTTGTTTTCTTTTCAATGTATTTGATTTATTGATGTATAAACAAATACAAGGATTGTTGCGGAACAAAGATAAACACCCAAGTGTAAGTATCTAAACAATCCTGAAATACAAGTGATCTAATTAACTTGGAAATACTCGTAAGTTTACTTAGAGTATATCTCACAAGTTGCAATGCTAAAGTTTCAAGCCCTTTGCAAGTTGTGAGAAGACTTTGTATTTATAGACCAAGTCCATGATGATGTGGACAAGATCGTACAAATGTGGTTGTGAGCATTTAAGGAATTAAACCATAATTCCTTACATGCTGCACTTGGAAGAGTATATAAGTCACTTGATGTGACTTATAGTACTAGGTTCCAAGCCTATACTTTGTACCTTTTGTTAATAGATAAATCTATTAACCGGATAAAGGTGTAAAGTAAAAGTCTTCCTCGTAATCAGTGTAAAGTGTTGTAAATACTTTACACTGAGATGCTTCAGTCTTGATCTGGTAGAATCACTCTTTTGCTCGCTTCTGAGATGATTCTCTTCTTCATACTTCAGTCTTTGACTTCAGAATGAATGCTTCAGATTTATCTCGATCTGAACTGAAGTGAAGCTTCAGTGAAGGAATTCTGAGACACCTCAGAATTCTGTACAAATGTCTTCACTAAACTTCAAGCTATTTCTGAACAAATTATACTTGGTCGATTTTCGACCTAACAATATGTGATATAGTATAAGAACATTGTTTGCAGAGTTTGAATCATTGCTTTACGAGGGAAGTCTCTTACGTCATCCTTGCATTAGTGTTGATGTTGTTTTCTTCCACTTTCTCTTATATGGACGAAGTACTTGAGTCCTCATTAACTCTTAGAGTTAATTACATTTTTCGTCCCTGTGGTTTGTATCAATTTTCACATATCATCCCTGAGTACACGAAATTACGTGTTTCATCCCTGAGTATGGAATTCCGTTAACAAGTTTAGTCCACCACCCAAACGGACGTTAAAAAAAGGTTAATTACACTTTTAGTCCAAGGATATAATTGTCATTTTGTCCTTTACTATTTTTCTTAATAAATACGAGTAATACAACATCACACAATACCAGATGTATGTATATATCATCATCTTTATAACAACATCATCATCATCATACAAAATATTTATATGTATTTTCATACCATCATACAAAATATTTTGGTGATGAATGGAGATCTGGATTCGGTGGTCTCTTGCTATGAATATAGATCATATATATATATAAATTAAAGGAGATTAGTGGCTGATATATATATATATATATATATATATATATATATATATATATATATATATATATATATATATATATATATATATATATATATATATATATATATATATATATATATATATATATATATATATATATATATATATATATATATATATATATATATATATATATATATATATATATATATATATATATATATATATATATATATATATATATATATATATATATATATATATATATATATATATATATATATATATATATATATATATATATATATATATATATATATATATATATATATATATATATATATATATATATATATATATATATATATATATATATATATATATATATATATATATATATATATATATATATATATATATATATATATATATATATATATATATATATATATATATATATATATATATATATATATATATATATATATATATATATATATATATATATATATATATATATATATATATATATATATATATATATATATATATATATATATATATATATATATATATATATATATATATATATATATATATATATATATATATATATATATATATATATATATATATATATATATATATATATATATATATATATATATATATATATATATATATATATATATATATATATATATATATATATATATATATATATATATATATATATATATATATATATATATATATATATATATATATATATATATATATATATATATATATATATATATATATATATATATATATATATATATATATATATATATATATATATATATATATATATATATATATATATATATATATATATATATATATATATATATATATATATATATATATATATATATATATATATATATATATATATATATATATATATATATATATATATATATATATATATATATATATATATATATATATATATATATATATATATATATATATATATATATATATATATATATATATATATATATATATATATATATATATATATATATATATATATATATATATATATATATATATATATATATATATATATATATATATATATATATATATATATATATATATATATATATATATATATATATATATATATATATATATATATATATATATATATATATATATATATATATATATATATATATATATATATATATATATATATATATATATATATATATATATATATATATATATATATATATATATATATATATATATATATATATATATATATATATATATATATATATATATATATATATATATATATATATATATATATATATATATATATATATATATATATATATAA
>CM067167.1:192915364-192979048 GCA_034093135.1 Erigeron breviscapus | reverse complement strand
CAATACCTCCATCCTAATCCCCACATGATCTGGGCACCCCGAAGGATCGAACCCGCGTCTTTAGAACTTCACATGTGGGCCTAGGCTTCATTGGTAACGGGTACCTTAAAGGAATTATTTTTTGTGCCAAGCGGGGATCGAACTTGGGATCTTAAGGTGACCAAGTGCTTCCTAAATTCGTGTGTGTATTCCTCTCTAATTCATGCATAACTCCAGAATATTCATCCCATTATTACTCAATCATCTTGTTTTGGGAACCCGAAATCAATAGCAATCATGTTTAATGCTCTTACAGGTTCCACAGGACGATCGGGGATGTTTTATCACTCGAATCGAATCATGTTTATTCCAACATATGGTATCAGAGCCGTGTTATAAATGATCAGTCATGATTTGGTTCGAATTTGATGAATTTCGCGAAATTAGAATCTGCAGAAGAAGAACTCGTGCTGACGTCATCACGAATTCGTGCTGACGTCATTATGAACTTATGACCTCTTCGTGCTGACGTCATCATGAACTAACAATCACTTCGTGTTGATGTCATCACGACTTCTGCTCATCTTCGCGCTTACGTCATCACAAATTCGCGCTTACGTCATCGCGAACTCGCGCTTACGTCACCGCGAACTTCAGCTTAATTGCATACACAAATTACTAACAACCTCGTGCTTACATCATCACGAGTTTATGACACCTTCGTGCTAACAGCTTCACGAATTTATGATATTCTCGTGCTTATGAGTTCACGACTTACTGATATGTTCGTGTCTATGTCATCACGACTTATTGATGTCTTCGTGCTTACATTATCACGAATGATTACCTAACTTCGTGCTTACTTTATCACAAGTTATTATTTAAGTTATTGTTATACTGAAGATGATTTTAGCTGATGAATGAGTTCGTGCTTACTATTTACCTTATAATTTTGTGGCTAAATTTGTCTCTCATTTTTCAAAAATAATTTTTTCTAAGACATTTTTACCATAGCACTTTAAGGGTAAAAATTTGTGGTCCCAGCCAGGGGCTCTGCCCCTTGGACCCCGCCAGGGGCTGCCGCCCCTTGGACCCCGCTTCCAGGGGCGCTGCCCCGGACCCCTGTAATGTGTGGGGCTTCGCACTAATGTACATGGTTTTATATTTGTGCCCAAAGGTCAAATGTGATTCTCATGTTGCGTTCTTTTCCTTTTACATAACGAACACTTAGTATATTGATTCTGCCCAAAGGTGATTTAATATACTTTGTGTGCTAAAAGGACTATTTTCATGCATAATATACACGATTCTTGATTTTGTGCCCAAAGGTCAAAAGATAAGCGTTGTGTTGCATGACCCTAATGCTCGTGTGTTACTTAGATATTAGTTACTTCTGCCCAAAGGTGATGTAAAATCTAAGTAGAGCCTTATTTTAGTTTATTGTTTTGGTGTTTACAATAGGCTTACTTATCACTAGTTTCCTTAGTATAATGGTCTTAGTCTCATTACTTTAAGAACATTATTATTAGCCCTTACGTATTTTAGGCATTACTTTAGTTCCATAACTATTAAGAGACATTACTTAGTCTGCCTTAGATATCTAATCATGTCATTATGAGGAACATTATTATTAGGCCTACTTATTTTAGGCATTACTCTAGTTCCATTACTATTAAAAGACATTACTTAGTTTGCCTTAGATAGTTAATCATGTCACTATAACTTCATTACTATTAGGCCTACTTATTTTAGGCATTATTATTATAATCTTCTATTGCTTGTATCATAAATTAATATCCTCTTTATTTCCATTGTAGTACCTAACTTAGGCATTAAGCCACTTATTGATGCAAACTTTGCTTTATGAAAGGATTAATTACCTCAAACTCTGGAGATGCTAGACCTTGACTATATCATTCGCCATAATGAACCCACTGCTTTACTGCTAACTCTTCCGTAGCTCAGAAAGCGAATTTTAAGAAAGTAGGATAGGGCGAATCGCTTGTCACTAATGATGGTCAGGAACTTCATCAATCATAGTATCCGAGGGAATGTATAAGGCGTATGCAAGTAGCTTAAATATAAAGGAAATAGCAGTGTTTGTGAACACATAATGAAGATGACTGACATGACTCATAAGCTTAAGAGTCTTAAAAATGGAAGTCTATGACAGTTTTCTTGTGCATTTTATAATGACCTCATTGCGTGCTCATTTCGACACCTTCAAAATTAACTTTAGCGCTATGAAGGATAAATGGTCGATGAGTGAACTAATCGCAATGTGTGTGCAAGAAAATGGTCGCCTTAAGTTGGGCCAACCTAAAGTTGTTCACCTTACTGCCACTGCTAATTCCATTAAGAGGAAGGATAATAACAGTAATAAGACTGCAAGTAAAGTTCAAAAGGATAATCATGGTGCTGCTGCCTCTAGCTTTAAGTCCTTGACGAGCAATCCTAACTGCAAATTCTGATTGTGCCCAGATTGCCCTAAATTCAAGGAGTTGCTAGCTAAGAAAGGTAACTTACTTTATGTAATATTTGATTCTTTTACATCTAATGTTCTTATTAATACATGTGTGAGTGACTCTGGTTCTATGGTTCATGTGACCAACTCATTACAGGGGTTCCTTACAATCCAGAAGCTACCAAAGGACCAAAGAAAGCTTAGAGTTGGAAGGGGTGATCTCTTAAATGTCGAAGCCATGGAGACTTATAATTTACATATAAACAGTGGAAAGTGTATTAAACTAGTAGATACCTTATGTGTACCGAGAATTTCTTGGAACCTTGTATCTATTTTTCCAGTCTAAGACCTTGAAGGTTATGTAATAATTCATGGTTGCGACGAGATTGCCATTACTCATAATAATGAATTCCTTGGTCCGGGTTTCTTGGATGGATTATTGTATATAAGTTAGAACTAGATCATAATTTCTCACAGTCTTTGTTGTCTCCTAATATTGATGACATAACTAAAACAAAGACAAAATCACCTAAATAATTAGAGAATTATTCCATGTTGTGGCATAAACATCTTAGCCACATCTCACGAGTTCGCATGATACGACTCATAAAGGATATATGGAATATTACATTCTCTTGACTTTAGTGATTTTGAAACATGTATTTAATGCCTCACAGGCGAAATGGCTAAAGGGATTAAGAAAGGAGCCACTATAAGTTCCAACTTGTTGGAAATAATTTACTTTGATATTAGTGGCCCCTATCCCGCATCCATTTCGGACATACATCATTTATTACATTCATTAACGATTATTCGCGTTATATGCACCTAAATCTGATCTGAACCCTTAGAGACTTTTATTGATCTTAAAACTTTGGTTTAAAACCAACTTGATCGTAAAAATAAAAGTTGTGAGATCAGATAGAGGAGGTGAGTATTATGGTTCACTTAAACTACTTCTCTGATACCAACTTGTAACACCCGTCGTTTAAAAATATGGGTTTTCAAAAACTTTTCACCTAACGGTGTAAAATGCGGAAGAAAGGACCTTAAAAGTCAAAACCAATAAAACATTTTGGTTTCTGCATTTAGTTGGTGTTACTTGCGACATCATAAAATAGTTCAAATGAAAACCAACGGTTGCCCAACATAAAACAACCGTCCAAACGTCATTACATAAATTCGACATTAAGTACTGAATGTAACAAATGTCTAAAGTAAGCATCGTCTAAGGGTAGCTAAGGCTCCTGCATTGCATCTACCCAAGCTCACACGTCCTGCATCTAGATTCCATCAAGCTAAACCTGAGGGAACAACCACATTAAAAGAAACAAGTGTTAGCTATTAAAATAGCTAAGTAAGATAACACTTAATTTAAAAGCAATTGTCCAATTAAAACAATCTTCATTATTAGACAAGTTTTATTAGGCACAACACACATCACACGTTCACACATATACTGCATTTCAACTTCGTTTCAATTAGGATCATCATCCTAAATGTGCCTATCCTGCATTAGTTCCCACATTATCACACATATCTTCGTTATCTGCATTATTAATTCACACATAGTCACACGTATCTTCGTTAACTGCATATAAGTGTGCCCTGCATCACACCCGACTGGATGGTTAGTCAAAGACTACTCATCTTACGTCGTTAAGGAATGGCAAGCCAATCCTTGAGTAATCCGTATGTGGAGGTTGGTCAAACCCCTCGTATTACTCGCCCTGCGTTATAAAGACCATGTTGCGAGGAGCCACCCAAGCAACAACTGCATCTACGCACTCGCCCGGCTAAGGCTAGTACGGGTTAAGCTTAACACTGTTCCCTGCATCTGTTTTATGAGCTCAATTTCACACATATAGATTGGGTCCCTGCATTCCCAAACATTCACACACATATAGTCTAGGTAACACACATTCCTAGACAATCACACACTTTAACTTCATTACGTTTGGATCCTTAAACGTGCAAGTGACATAGCAACCTAGCAAGACTAGTGAACTAGGTGTACAGGTCAATCATGCATATCACACATCAACTTCATTTCTACATATATCATGCGTATCAACATACTTCATTAAACTACATTAACTGCATAGCTACATACTACATTAAACATTACTGCAAAACACTACAATAGGGACTGCATCTCAGGTCTCATGGTCAACTGCATAACCCATAATACCTCCCAAGTAACCCTTAAGCCCACATACAATAATAAGGTACCGAGTGGAAGTGTATATAATTTGAAACCTGCTTTTAGTTGATCCCCCAGCGTGACAAAGTAGTGTATCTTACCTGATTGTAGTACACGCGCACAAACAAGTAGCTAATACTGCTTATCAGTAACCTCCGACACCTATCGCACATTAACATTTAAAGTATAAGTCATTTAGGACCTTAAATAGACCCTCGTACGAACTTAATACTGACTACGTAAAATTCCAGAATTACACCTAACGAACTTAATTCTTATCTTCGTTTCAATTGTTCTTACGAACTTAACCTTTAAATTCGTTACTTTACAACTTACGAATTTAGACCATAACTTCGTTTAGTTCTTACGAACTTAATCTTCGTACGAACTTTATCTTCGTTGGTTTTACTTTACGAAAATAGTTTACATCTCACGAACTTAGCTCAAACGGAGATAGCTTTTCAACTAACGAAGATAACCTCAAACGAAGATCATCTTCGTTCAAACGCTGTTCGACAGATTTTCCAGAAATGACTAAGTTCTTCGATTTTCCAATAATCGACTCCTCAAAACTTCTTCCAAAACATGTATTAGACACCAGTAAACACCTTTTGATCAACCAAATCGGCTAAGGACTCGATTGACACCATTTTGAACATTAATTTAATCAAAACATCATTAAACACTAATTCTTTGAAACTCCTTTAAAAATCAGATTTGAATCATTATAATTCGACCTTAAATCTCGAAAATACATTCAATGATTCATTAATTACCTGCTTGACTCGATGATCGATCAATTACAACCCCAATTGTTTGATCAATTGCTCGATTGACTGCTTTAAGATTAAAGAAAGGATTTAATTGCTTTGTTAACCACTAATGACTGCTTAATCACATCTAATGGCAGCCCTAACCCTTAATCACGTTTTTAGATTTCAACCTATGTCAAAATCAGTCCTTGGACTTCTATATCCTTCATTATTGGTCACAAACTGCATTATTGACCATATACAACATTAGTCCTTCATTAAAAGGCACTACATAGCCTTTAAGCGACATTAAACACACTTTTATTCGTCATTAGTATTTAGGCTCTCAAACCTAACTACTTTATCTACGTTAATCACACATAGCTACATTCAAATATTAAGTAAAGACTTAACAACACCCCAAATTGACTTAACGGCATTAGTCAAACATTACATAAAAGTTCGGGATGTTACAATTACCTCCTCCTTAAAAGGATTCCGTCCTCGGAATCTCATCAGATAGGAACAACTCGGGATATTTCTCCTTCATTACTGCTTCAGTTTCCCAAGTCAAGCTTTCTCCATGATTATGTTTCCACTTTATCAAAACAAGATCTATCACTTTCCTGCGTAACTTCTTTTGCTTTCTTCCAAGTATCGCTACCGGTTCGTCTACTATTCTCTTCATTGGGTCAATACTCACGTCTTTAATAGGAATCACACTCGACTCCTCAGCTAAACATTTCCTCAAGTAGGATACATGGAAGGTGTTATGAATTCCATCCAATTCTGGAGGTAATTCCAACTGATATGCCACATCTTTAATGCGCTTCACCACTTTAAAAGGTCCAATAAATCTTGGACTCAACTTTCCCTTCTTTCCAAATCGGATAACTCCTTTCCAAGGTGATACTTTCAGCATCACTAAATCACCCACATTAAACTCAATCGGTCTCCTTTTCTTATCTGCATATGTTTTCTGCCTTTCTCTTGCCACACGTAAGGCTTCTTTAGCTACATTAACCTTTTCAGAGGTAATTTCAATAATTTCGGGATCGGTCAACTGCTTTTCACCGGGCTCCATCCAACAACTTGGAGTCCTACATCTCCTTCCATATAACATTTCAAATGGTGGCATCCCAATACTTGCATGGTGACTATTATTATAAGCAAATTCAATCAACTTCAAGTGTTCATCCCATGCTCCACCATATTCAAGTACACACGTTCTCAACATATCCTCCAAGGTTTGAATAGTTCTCTCACTTTGCCCATCGGTTTGGGGATGATAGGCGGTACTCAAATTTATTCTACTACCCAACTCCCGTTGAAGACCCTTCCAAAAGTTTGACACAAACCTCGAGTCTCGATCCGAAACAATAGATAAAGGAACTCCATGTTTCGCTACTACTTCATCAATGTACATCTTTGCCATCTTCGTTAAAGGCACATCTTGTCGGGTAGCTAGAAAATGAGCACTCTTCGTCAATCTATCTACAATCACCCATATCATATCATTCCCTTTCGGCGTTTTAGGTAGCTTCGTTACAAAGTCCATCGTAATATGATCCCATTTCCACTCGGGAACGTCTAATTGATGCAACAATCCATACGGCTTTTGATGGTCCGTCTTCACTCTTGCACACGTAAGGCTTCTTTAGCTACATTAACCTTTTCAGAGGTAATTTCAATAATTTCGGGACCGGTCAACTGCTTTTCACCGGGCTCCATCCAACAACTTGGAGTCCTACATCTCCTTCCATATAACATTTCAAATGGTGGCATCCCAATACTTGCATGGTGACTATTATTATAAGCAAATTCAATCAACTTCAAGTGTTCATCCCATGCTCCACCATATTCAAGTACACACGTTCTCAACATATCCTCCAAGGTTTGAATAGTTCTCTCACTTTGCCCATCGGTTTGGGGATGATAGGCGGTACTCAAATTTATTCTACTACCCAACTCCCGTTGAAGACCCTTCCAAAAGTTTGACACAAACCTCGAGTCTCGATCCGAAACAATAGATAAAGGAACTCCATGTTTCGCTACTACTTCATCAATGTACATCTTTGCCATCTTCGTTAAAGGCACATCTTGTCGGGTAGCTAGAAAATGAGCACTCTTCGTCAATCTATCTACAATCACCCATATCATATCATTCCCTTTCGGCGTTTTAGGTAGCTTCGTTACAAAGTCCATCGTAATATGATCCCATTTCCACTCGGGAACGTCTAATTGATGCAACAATCCATACGGCTTTTGATGGTCCGTCTTCACTCTTGCACACGTCAAACACTTTGCTACAAAATGAGCTACTTCACCTTTAATATCCGGCCACCAATAAATCGGCTTCAAATCTGCATACATTTTGGTGACACCGGGATGCATCGAATACCTACTTCTATGGACCTCTTCAAGGATCAACTCTCGGTTACCACCAAGCAGTGGCACCCAAATGCGACCCTTGTATGTTTTAAACCCACGACTATTAGTCTCCATCACAAGTCGTTTCTTCTTTCCAATACTCTCGTTATCAATATTATCCTTCATTAATGCCCTCTCTTGTGCTTCTTTAATTCGATCCAATAGACCCGACTTGGCCTGAACTTGCATGCTCATCAACTTACAAGAGGAGCTTTGCACTTTCCTACTTAGTGCATCCGCCACTACATTGGCTTTACCCGGATGGTATTTGATTTCACAATCATAGTCTTTAAGTAATTCCATCCACCTTCTTTGTCTCACATTCATCTCCTTTTGAGTAAACATATATTGTAAACTCTTATGGTCGGTGTAAAGTGTGCATTTAGTACCATATAAGTAATGTCTCCATAATTTCAATGCAAACACAACCGCCGCTAACTCAAGATCATGGGTAGGGTAATTCTTCTCATGAGGCTTCAACTGACGTGAAGCATAGGCAATCACTTTGTCTCTCTGCATTAAGACACAACCCAAACCCGTAATAGAAGCATCGCTATATACCACTAAATCATCAGTACCTTCAGGCAAGGCAAGGATAGGAGCTTCACACAACTTCTTTTTCAACGTTTGGAATGCATTTTCCTGCTTTTCAGTCCACTCGTACTTCACACCCTTCTTTGTTAATTCCGTCATAGGCTTGGCTATTCGAGAAAAATCCTGAATAAACCTTCTATAATACCCAGCCAAACCAAGAAAACTCTTAATCTCGGTAGGTGTCTTTGGCTGCTCCCACTTCGAAACAGCTTCTATCTTTGAAGGATCTACTTTAATACCTTCCGATGTAATAACATGACCAAGAAACTGCACTTCTCGGAGCCAAAACTCACATTTAGAAAACTTTGCGTACAACTTCTTCTCCCTCAACACCTCCAAAACTGCTTTCAAATGCTCACGGTGTTCATCCTCTGACTTAGAGTAGATCAAAATATCGTCAATAAACACAATAACAAAATGATCTAGAAAGGGGCGGCATACCCGATTCATTAAGTCCATAAACGCGGCTGGAGCATTGGTCAACCCAAATGGCATGACCAAGAACTCATAATGACCATATCTAGTCCGGAAAGCCGTCTTTGCTACATCTTCCTTCTTTACCTTTAACTGATGGTAACCGGACCGCAAATCAATCTTTGAAAAATACGAAGCACCATGTAGTTGATCAAAAAGATCATCAATTCTCGGGAGAGGATACTTATTCTTGACCGTTCGTTTGTTCAACTCACGGTAGTCAATACACATGCGCATTGATCCGTCCTTCTTCTTAACAAAGAGAACCGGAGCTCCCCAAGGCGAGGAACTAGGTTGTATGAACCCTTTGTCAAGTAACTCCTGTAGTTGCGTCATTAATTCCTTCATTTCTGTAGGAGCTAATCGGTAAGGTGCTTTAGCAACGGGTGTAGCACCGGGAACAAGATCTATCTGAAAAGTAACTTCACGATCGGGAGGAATACCTGGTAGATCGTCGGGAAACACATCGGGGAAATTTGATACTACATCAACACTAGCGATTGAAGACTTCTCTTTTCTTGCATCAATGACGTAAGCCAAGAAATGGCTCTTGTTCTTCCTTATACTTTTAATAGCTTTCATCATACTAATAATCTTTATTCCTCCTCTCTTCTTGTCTCCATACACCGTTATCACTTTACCCTCGGATATAGGCAATCGAATTATCTTTTGGGAACATAAAATACTAGCTTCATTTCTAGCCAACCAATCCATACCAATCACTACGTCAAAACCACCTAAGGTAGTAGGCAATAGTTGAACCGGAAAAGAACAACCTTCAATCTCAATCTCACAGTCGTCATAACCCACACGTATATTATTAACCGTACCATTAGCAATTTCTACCTCTATTGAGCAATCTAAGGGAGTAGTGACTCTTTCTAGCTTAGGAGCAAATAATGTGGACACAAACGACCTATTTGCACCTGAATCAAATAAAACAGAGGCAGGCTTTGAGTTAACAAGGAAAGTACCACTTACCACTTCATCGTTGTTCCTTGCATCATCAACCGTCATTTGAAGAGCTCTCACTTTTGTTGCTGTCGTGGCGGTCTTCTTTCCAGCATTCTTCATCTGTGGACAATCGGCAATGAGATGACCCGTTTCTTGGCACTTGTAGCAACGAGTCTTGTCCCTACATTCAGTTGCAAGATGCCCCGACTTCCCACACTTGTGGCACCTTCTTGTCTTGTCGGTACAATGCCCTTCATGAATGGTCTTGCAAAATATACACCATGACCCATTCTTCTTTTTATCCTTATCACTGCTTGAACTACCACTTCCGCGGAACTTCTTATTATTATTGTTGTTGGAAGACCAATTTGACCTTCTTTTAAATCCCGCTTTCTTGTCGTCGACTTTCTCAACTACTTTCTTGTCCGAAGCAAAATCATCATCAAGCTTTTTAGACTCCTTGATAGCTTCAGTCAGAGTCTTGTGCTGCCTGCAGATACCTCGATAACTCGGAGGCAAACCATCAACATAGCAAGCAACCTGATCTGCATCAGTACGGAACAGATGGCCTACGAACTTCATCTTCTCCATAAAAGAACGAGCATAGTCATTAATTTTGCCAACTTCAGCTGTCAAAGCACGGAACTCTTTTTCCATTTTACGCTGCTCATGAACTCCAATATATTCTTCAATGAATTTCTGCTTAAAGTCAGCCCATGTAATAGCAGTTACCATTGCCGGAGTCATCGAAATAGTCATGCTCTTCCACCAGTCCCGAGCACCTTCTTTCAACATTCTGCTTGCACACAACACTTTCTTATCCTCAGGACAATCACAAGCTTCGAAAACCATCTCAGTATCATCGAGCCATTCCATGCAACCTACTGCATTAAGTGTTCCATAGAATTTCTGTGCTCCACACTTCTGGAAACTTTCAAACTTGAATCGAGGGGCGTGAACATCATTACGAGGAACCACATTAACATTAGCATGAGGAATAACAACATCATCGACTGGTGGCTCAGTGTAGTGAGAAGGCACAGAGTGACTGTTACCAGTTCCTTCTGCGTTAGCTGCCAACGCCTGATTCAACTGTTCTTGCGTTTGGGCCAACTGGGCCTGAAGAGTTAGCACAAGATTATACATCTCCATCTGATTGGGAATCTGATCTACAGCTGCATCGTTAACTCTCGGAGGATTGCCAGGTGGTGGAGGCATCGGACCCAATGAGCCTGGTTGATTAACACGGCGGGGGTTCACACGATTCACATTAACATTAGCAGCAGCATTAGCAGCATTAGAGGCGCCTGCACCCGGATGGACAGGTGGAGTAACGCTAGCAGTAGCTCCGTCGCGTTGGTTGTTGCGGTTGCGAGTGTTTACCATTTTCCTTCAATAAAATGGTGGAGTCGATAAGCGCAAAATAAAACAAAAGCTCGTCGAAATAAGGCTAAAACATATCTTCGTAACATAAACATCTCGTAAGCCCTACTACACTCGCACTCATCCCAACCCATCCTACATCACACGTCATCTCTAGCTAAGGCATCCTACGAGTACCTAGCATGCACACCTTAAGTTTAAGTCCAAATCCTATGGTCAATAGGCCTTGGTTCACTTAAACTACTTCTCTGATACCAACTTGTAACACCCGTCGTTTAAAAATATGGGTTTTCAAAAACTTGAATCGAGGGGCGTGAACATCATTACGAGGAACCACATTAACATTAGCATGAGGAATAACAACATCATCGACTGGTGGCTCAGTGTAGTGAGAAGGCACAGAGTGACTGTTACCAGTTCCTTCTGCGTTAGCTGCCAACGCCTGATTCAACTGTTCTTGCGTTTGGGCCAACTGGGCCTGAAGAGTTAGCACAAGATTATACATCTCCATCTGATTGGGAATCTGATCTACAGCTGCATCGTTAACTCTCGGAGGATTGCCAGGTGGTGGAGGCATCGGACCCAATGAGCCTGGTTGATTAACACGGCGGGGGTTCACACGATTCACATTAACATTAGCAGCAGCATTAGCAGCATTAGAGGCGCCTGCACCCGGATGGACAGGTGGAGTAACGCTAGCAGTAGCTCCGTCGCGTTGGTTGTTGCGGTTGCGAGTGTTTACCATTTTCCTTCAATAAAATGGTGGAGTCGATAAGCGCAAAATAAAACAAAAGCTCGTCGAGATAAGGCTAAAACATATCTTCGTAACATAAACATCTCGTAAGCCCTACTACACTCGCACTCATCCCAACCCATCCTACATCACACGTCATCTCTAGCTAAGGCATCCTACGAGTACCTAGCATGCACACCTTAAGTTTAAGTCCAAATCCTATGGTCAATAGGCCTTGGTTCACTTAAACTACTGCTCTGATACCAACTTGTAACACCCGTCGTTTAAAAATATGGGTTTTCAAAAACTTGAATCGAGGGGCGCGAACATCATTAGGATGAACCACATTAACATTAGCATGAGGAATAACAACATCATCGACTGGTGGCTCAGTGTAGTGAGAAGGCACAGAGTGACTGTTACCAGTTCCTTCTGCGTTAGCTGCCAACGCCTGATTCAACTGTTCTTGCGTTTGGGCCAACTGGGCCTGAAGAGTTAGCACAAGATTATACATCTCCATCTGATTGGGAATCTGATCTACAGCTGCATCGTTAACTCTCGGAGGATTGCCAGGTGGTGGAGGCATCGGACCCAATGAGCCTGGTTGATTAACACGGCGGGGGTTCACACGATTCACATTAACATTAGCAGCAGCATTAGCAGCATTAGAGGCGCCTGCACCCGGATGGACAGGTGGAGTAACGCTAGCAGTAGCTCCGTCGCGTTGGTTGTTGCGGTTGCGAGTGTTTACCATTTTCCTTCAATAAAATGGTGGAGTCGATAAGCGCAAAATAAAACAAAAGCTCGTCGAGATAAGGCTAAAACATATCTTCGTAACATAAACATCTCGTAAGCCCTACTACACTCGCACTCATCCCAACCCATCCTACATCACACGTCATCTCTAGCTAAGGCATCCTACGAGTACCTAGCATGCACACCTTAAGTTTAAGTCCAAATCCTATGGTCAATAGGCCTTGGTTCACTTAAACTACTTCTCTGATACCAACTTGTAACACCCGTCGTTTAAAAATATGGGTTTTCAAAAACTTTTCACCTAACGGTGTTAAATTGCGGAAGAAAGGACCTTAAAAGTCAAAACCAATAAAACATTTTGGTTTCTGCATTTAGTTGGTGTTACTTGCGACATCATAAAATAGTTCAAATGAAAACCCAACGGTTGCCCAACATAAAACAACCGTCCAAACGTCATTACATAAATTCGACATTAAGTACTGAATGTAACAAATGTCTAAAGTAAGCATCGTCTAAGGGTAGCTAAGGCTCCTGCATTGCATCTACCCAAGCTCACACGTCCTGCATCTAGATTCCATCAAGCTAAACCTGAGGGAACAACCACATTAAAAGAAACAAGTGTTAGCTATTAAAATAGCTAAGTAAGATAACACTTAATTTAAAAGCAATTGTCCAATTAAAACAATCTTCATTATTAGACAAGTTTTATTAGGCACCACACACATCACACGTCATCTCTAGCTAAGGCATCCTACGAGTACCTAGCATGCACACCTTAAGTTTAAGTCCAAATCCTATGGTCAATAGGCCTTGGTTCACTTAAACTACTTCTCTGATACCAACTTGTAACACCCGTCGTTTAAAATATGGGTTTTCAAAAACTTTTCACCTAACGGTGTTAAATTGCGGAAGAAAGGACCTTAAAAGTCAAAACCAATAAAACATTTTGGTTTCTGCATTTAGTTGGTGTTACTTGCGACATCATAAAATAGTTCAAATGAAAACCCAACGGTTGCCCAACATAAAACAACCGTCCAAACGTCATTACATAAATTCGACATTAAGTACTGAATGTAACAAATGTCTAAAGTAAGCATCGTCTAAGGGTAGCTAAGGCTCCTGCATTGCATCTACCCAAGCTCACACGTCCTGCATCTAGATTCCATCAAGCTAAACCTGAGGGAACAACCACATTAAAAGAAACAAGTGTTAGCTATTAAAATAGCTAAGTAAGATAACACTTAATTTAAAAGCAATTGTCCAATTAAAACAATCTTCATTATTAGACAAGTTTTATTAGGCACCACACACATCACACGTTCACACATATACTGCATTTCAACTTCGTTTCAATTAGGATCATCATCCTAAATGTGCCTATCCTGCATTAGTTCCCACATTATCACACATATCTTCGTTATCTGCATTATTAATTCACACATAGTCACACGTATCTTCGTTAACTGCATATAAGTGTGCCCTGCATCACACCCGACTGGATGGTTAGTCAAAGACTACTCATCTTACGTCGTTAAGGAATGGCAAGCCAATCCTTGAGTAATCCGTATGTGGAGGTTGGTCAAACCCTCGTATTACTCGCCCTGCGTTATAAAGACCATGTTGCGAGGAGCCACCCAAGCAACAACTGCATCTACGCACTCGCCCGGCTAAGGCTAGTACGGGTTAAGCTTAACACTGTTCCCTGCATCTGTTTTATGAGCTCAATTTCACACATATAGATTGGGTCCCTGCATTCCCAAACATTCACACACATATAGTCTAGGTAACACACATTCCTAGACAATCACACACTTTATCTTCATTACGTTTGGATCCTTAAACGTGCAAGTGACATAGCAACCTAGCAAGACTAGTGAACTAGGTGTACAGGTCAATCATGCATATCACACATCAACTTCATTTCTACATATATCATGCGTATCAACATACTTCATTAAACTACATTAACTGCATAGCTACATACTACATTAAACATTTCTAGTATAAGTCATTTAGGACCTTAAATAGACCCTCGTACGAACTTAATCTTGACGAAGTTAATTCTTCGTACGAACTTAACTTCTACGAACTTATCTTCGTTCAAACGCTGTTCGACAGATTTTCCAGAAATGACTAAGTTCTTCGATTTTCCAATAATCGACTCCTCAAAACTTCTTCCAAAACATGTATTAGACACCAGTAAACACCTTTTGATCAACCAAATCGGCTAAGGACTCGATTGACACCATTTTGAACATTAATTTAATCAAAACATCATTAAACACTAATTCTTTGAAACTCCTTTAAAAATCAGATTTGAATCATTATAATTCGACCTTAAATCTCGAAAATACATTCAATGATTCATTAATTACCTGCTTGACTCGATGATCGATCAATTACAACCCCAATTGTTTGATCAATTGCTCGATTGACTGCTTTAAGATTAAAGAAAGGATTTAATTGCTTTGTTAACCACTAATGACTGCTTAATCACATCTAATGGCAGCCCTAACCCTTAATCACGTTTTTAGATTTCAACCTATGTCAAAATCAGTCCTTGGACTTCTATATCCTTCATTATTGGTCACAAACTGCATTATTGACCATATACAACATTAGTCCTTCATTAAAAGGCACTACATAGCCTTTAAGCGACATTAAACACACTTTTATTCGTCATTAGTATTTAGGCTCTCAAACCTAACTACTTTATCTACGTTAATCACACATAGCTACATTCAAATATTAAGTAAAGACTTAACAACACCCCAAATTGACTTAACGGCATTAGTCAACCATTACATAAAAGTTCGGGATGTTACACTTCCTCCTGGTCCTTTCCATAACTTTTGAAAGGAACATGGCATAATTATCCAATATTACCATGTCTGGTTCTCCTCGACGAAATTGTGTTGCTAAAAAGAGAAATCGAACCTTAATGGACATGGTGAAAAGTATGCTTGTCAACACTAACTTACCAACTTTCTTTTGGACTGGGGCCTTAAAAACAGCCGTTCATATACTCAATAAGAGTTCCATCAGAATCTGTCCCTAAGACTCCTGGACAGGTAGGAAACTAAGTCTAAAATATATGAACATATGGGGTTGTCCTGCCAAAGCATAAGTTTATAACCCTAACTTAAAGAAACTGGATCCTAAATCCCTTACATGTTTCTTTATCGGTTATTAGTTTTACTGTCTTCCCATACTACTAGCATTATTGACACGTAGCATACCACGTTTCTTCGAGAACTAAGAGATCAGTGGGAGCACGACAAATCATAACTTAAGATTTGCAAGAAGTACAAGAAGCGGGGGAACCACTCGTCGGTTATTATTACTCCTCCGATAATTCCTCTTGTACTCAACGCTGCTCCTAATATCACTGATCCACCTTCTCCTAATCAAAATCCTAATCCTCCTAATCGAGATACTACTAATGATAAAGGATCTTATTAATAATGCTAAAGCAAATAATCTTACTACTAATGCTAAAGCATCTTCCTTACTGAACCTGAAAATCAACTCAGGAGATCATCTAAGTCACGCAAGACCATAAATTTTGATGATTTCATAACTAATTTAACTGACGTTGAGGACATTGGAAAGCTTATTGATCCTACCTCTTATTGAGAAGCCATTAATAGCGATCAGGCCACTTAGAGGAATGAAGCCATAATTTGAGAGCTTAATTCTATGTAGCATAATGACGTTTGGGACTTGGTTGAATATCCTATAGAATCCAAACCTGTAGGTTGTAAATGGATCTTAAAAAACCAAATTAGACCCGAATGGAAACGTCAAACGCTATAAGGCCAAACTGGTTGCGAAAGGCTTTACTAAAACGGAAGGAATCAATTATCAAGAGACCTTTTCTCTTGTCTCTCTCAAAGATTCCTTAAGGATCATCATGGCATTCGTAGCTCATTATGATTTAGAGTTACATCAGATGGATGTCGAGACCACTTTCCTGAATGAAAACTTGCAATAAGACGTATACATGTGAACTTGAAATTCCAGAAGGTAAAGAGCACATGGTCTGCAAGTTGTATAAGTCCATATACGGGTTGAAGCAAGCATCACTAAAATGGTACCTTAAGTTTAATGAAGTCATAAAACGACAAGACTTCCTAAAAAATCAAGTAGATTAATGCACCTATCTCAAGATCAGTGGGAGTAAATTTACAATCCTTGTTTTGCACGTGGATGATATTATACTTGCAAGTAACAACTTGGATATGTTGCGTGAGTCGAAGCGTTTACTTTCGCATAATGTCGACATGAAAGATCTCGGTGATGCCTCTTATGTCATAGGTATCGAAATACACCGAGATAGGCGTAATGATGTTCTGGTTCTTTCTCAAAAGGCTTATATTGAACACATCTTAGAACGCCATAACATGCAACACTACACACCCACTATAGCTCTAGTAGTAAAAGGAGACGTATGTGATTGTTTCCATAGTCCGAACATTGAGATTAAAATGGAGCAAATGAGGATGATACCTTACTCATAAGTAGTTGGGAGCATTATGTACGCTCAGGTCTGTACTCGTTCAGATATCGCTTATATCACCGGTATGCTTGGGAGTTACTTATCTAATCCTGAATTAGCACACTTGAAAGCGGTGATGTGTAATATCGAGTTTATAAATTTTTAAACAAGTAATACCAAATAACGACTACCACACACTATTGGGCAGTGGACCCAATCGTATATAGTATAGCTAAGTGGTAAGACCAGGTTGAACACAAGGACTAAGTAAGCAATTGTTGAAATAAAGTAGTTCAAGTAAGAGGGGGTTTTCGTGACCGAATTGTCACTTTGCAAAAAGAAAAGCAAAAGTAAATAATTAAATCCGGTGTTACCGGGGCAGGGATCGTCCTAAAACGATAGTAAAAATTGATTTAAAACAAGAATTTAAAGGATCATCTACCTCGACTCCATGACACATTTCATTTTGGTTGCATTATAGTTAATACCAATTCAAATATGTTGATTTTAATAACTAAGTTTAGATAAGGAACTCACTAGTTGGCCACCTAGCTTATTACCCTATCCGAACCCATTAACCAATTAATTCAATCCTAAAGATCCGGCTACCACCTTCTCTATTAAGATCTCCCTAACTGACGAACTTGTTTTGTTATTGTTAAACAATTTCATCTATCGATTCTACCAAACCGTTAACACGTTGAATTCTATTACCTATTGTCGTTTATCAACTCGCTACCACGAATTAATACCTATTGATTCTACCAAATCAACTAGAACAATGCACTCCTGGACTTAGCTACCACTAAAACCATTCATACATCATCAACAAACAATAGAATAAATAATAAGAATTCAATATATTAAGATCTCGATGAAACGTTTAATTATCAACTTGAATTCAAAATAATTTGCAACCAATATTCATTGTGTCACTTCATCTCAGTAGATGATGAAGTATTTAGCTACTCATGATAAAACTAATAATACTAACAACCATCAAATAAATAAAATTCATAATGACAATTATATAGTAATAAAGTCTCACAATTAAGATAACTAATAATGAAAGTAAACGAGAGTAAAGTAATCAAACGGCTGAGGTGGTAATCGATTTGCTTGAGCTGCTGTTCGTCGAATACCCCACAAAGTGAGGGATTTCTTTGTCGGCTACCAAACTCCACGTACACCAACCTTACGAATTATTGTGACCTCCTTCTCCATTAATTCCTAGGGGCCTACGTTTTTGGGTTTTATCTTGACCGACCTTCAAACAAGGACTTGGGCTTTTAGCTTTAATTCTCAAATATGGAATTCTACAAGTGGGCCGCCCCTTTCAATTCTTTCATGCCGAGATCTTTATGACAAGTGGGTCAAACATTCTTATTTGTATTTAGTCGAGCCCATAGATGATTGTCAGTCAATCCAAGTCTTCTAATTAATCCTTTGATCTTCAATCTTCATTTTCTCATAAATAATCTTCATTTAGCTCAGTTATGTCATCTTTTATCTCATAGACCTGCTTATCACTTGAAAGCACTAGTAGATACCATAAAGCACCTAAAACTCATACAAAACGACCATAAACAACCATAAAACATCCAAACAATTATGTGGGAAATATGTATAAATTAAGTCACATCAAATCCCCCCACACTTAAGACTTGCTTGTGCTCAAGCAATTCCAAACTTAAAAACACAAATTACCTTGGTACATCCATGGAAATAACATTTCAGTTGTCAAAAAGAAGCTCAACCATAAATGAAAATGATAAGAAATGGTTAGGCAGTTTTAATCTTAAATGAAAACTGGAATGTTTGACAATACTTGACTGATACACAAGCCTCAATAACACGACTAAGCACAAAAGAATCGAATAAGTGATATCTAGTCTATCCTACTCCAACTAACTTACTTTTGGGGTTGAATATTTGAATAATCACTCAATGTCTAGTCGTGATGCATAATCTTTTAACCATAGGCTTGTACTATAATCGTTCCTTCATCGCCAAGGCGCAAGCACCACAACATTAATTAAAAGAGGACTTTCAAGGGTTGTAATGAACTCTGGGGCTACAGGGTATTTAAAAAGGGTATGGAAATTTGGGTAAACAAATGGTGTTAAAAAAAAAATAACACAACATTTAACAAAGTTTTCATAATAGTCTAATCTATTAAATCCCATGTCATCAGTTGCCAACGGTCCAAATACCCGAGAAGTTTTCCCGACAATACCCCCCAATAGAACGATAGAAACCGACACCATTGTGGTGTATGACAATCCAACAACTTATCAACCAAAACTACCCATGTTGGCTTAAACAAACATGTCAACCGAAGAAAAATAACTCGAAGGATATAGTATTGCAAAATCCTTTTCGTTGGTTATAAAGATGTACCAACTCAACTTAATAATTTAAAGAAACAATGAAGCTTTTGTTGGTGTAATAGATGAACCAACTAACAAAAATGATTTGACAAAAAGTGAGAAATACCAACTGACAGCCCAAGCTCTTTTTTCATTTTTTCTATTTTCTTTTTCTTTTTTTTTTTTTATTGTGAGCTACTTTTACTCTGATTAATTGGTATTCTCTTAAATAATGTAGAAACAGTGACAAATCATTTAATAAAATGCTAAGATGAACAATCTGGACTTGATCCAAAAATCATGACGAAATCAAACTACCCCCATTAAATGAGAATATCCCAACCCGACATAACAAGATAAAACCCAAACCATCCACTAGCATAGGCAACCAATGACCCACCAGGACTTCGACTATCGGTATGGCTAGGAAAGGTGTATATTTAAGTGGATTTAATAACAAAGAACAGGCTAATGACAACATGTTTTCTATTGTTTCTTGCACTAAAAGTGAATGCAACATAAGGGTTTTAACAGGTGGTTCACTAACCAGTGTAGTTAGCTACTAAGCACATTAACAAAACATGCACATATAATAAATTTTTACGAAACAAAAGGTGAACAAACAAAGAACAGGGGTTTTAATCCTAATTTGCCTCTTCATCATCTAGAAAACCACGAAACGATCAACTAGGACAAGTTCTAGAATCAACGCAATCACCGGCACACTCATAGCAAATGAAATAATCCGGAAATGGAAAATCAACCTCAAACTTGCACATCACAGTTCAGAGCTCAAAATAGAACCCTTACTCTTGGATAAATCCAAAAGCCTACGAGAGGGACAAATTTACAAGGCTAATAATTCCAAAACCGTAACACCTAGCATAACTAGCAATGAATCAATAATCTCACAAATTTGGGTGTTTTGGTGCTATAAGCGTGCTAGTCATATTATTAATCCAGAATGGATTGCCTAATTAATCAGTCAAAACACATTCCACCAATTAAAATTTGTACCAAGGGTGTAGTCAAATTGCTCATTAATATCTATAATTAAGTGACAAAAGCAATTAACTACAAGGACAAGCATGCAAAAGTTCAAAATTCCTCGAAAAATACCCGACTTTTTCCTATTTACCACCCCCCCCCCCCCCCACACACACACACACACTTGAGTTGGACAATGCCCTCAATGTCCAATTAACTAAGGCAAACTATGGGAAATAGGAGAAAGTAAACAAAAACAAAATAAAGAACAAGAAAAACTTGCCGGGTATGATGTGTGTTCCATTGCTCGGTAGATTCCAACATTAAATGGTCGTTGAACTTACTGTCAGCATATGCACGTGAATCTCAACCTTTCTAAAATGCATGAACAAACACACCACGAATACCAAATGAAATTCATCATAATGACCCTACTAGGAACATGACCTTTCTACCATAAGTTCATACAGAATTAAAAGACAAAAAATAAAAGAGTCTTAGCGCCAACAAAGGCGCAATACAGAACCAAATTAAAGAAAAGCAAATAAAATGACGAAGTTCCAAATAAACAAAATATGAAAGACAAATCATGTAATCACCATCACTTCTGCACCGGGGCATCACCATCTCTATCACGTTTAGCAGCAAAGAACCCTGCTTCCAGGTTTAATACCATAAACCGGCTTGGGAACTGTTCCAGAGCCAGTAGCAGCTTTCTTTCCCTACATAACACGCAAACAATTCAAAAAATAAGTGATAGAGGGAAACTATGTAATCAAACACAGCAAAAACAAATAACTTTTGGACAGCAGGTAGATATGTGGCACATGCATAGAGCATGTGTCGCATAAATTGAGTAAAACACAATCTGTCCCTTCCTGCTTGTAAAAATGCGGCACATAAGGAAAGCATGTGGCACATATTCCCCCAAACCAACAGATAGCAAACATAGGTAATCCATATAGACAAATGGTGAATAAAATTATCTCATGACATATGTAGTCCCCACAATGAAAAGGACCAGCTTTCCAATAATCTTTTGAATCAACAAATTGCCTACTTTTACTACCCATAATCACTCAAACTCACGTGACCACCAAAAACAGTTCATATGGATGTGGTCCTTAAAAACCAATAAACAATTAAGTACATGGTCACCTATTCAACCAAATATATAAAATGTGTGCCAAAGACACTGAATGAAACAAGGACTAATAGATAGACAAAAATTAATTGTGCATTCAACAATTGTTTCACTCACTCACGTAACCAACCAACCCCTCCAATTTCGAAATCAACCATATATGGGTTATGTACCACTCAATCACTGAACAACTTAGAGCACATAGCAAATTATGACAAACTTTCAATGAACCTTGGAAAAATAACTTTTCTTCACATCATGATTATTGATTCCGCACATTCGAACCAAGTGAGAAACCCATAATTAATTTGTCAATAACCCTTCGAAATCATTCTCTCTTTTTTTTTTTTTATAAGCACACAAAATTAAACCAATAATGATTTACAACTCTCCCCCACTTGGAGCGGATCACGACCTCGTGATCCAAGCCGCATCTAGTGATGAAGTTGTAATAAAGCTTTTCTCTTAATTTCTCATTAACACCTACAACATTCTTCCATGCTTCCATAGCACTTTGCACCATAAAATAGTCTCGATTTACACTCTTCTTAAAAATTTCATCACAAGGCTAAAGACTCCCCGACATTGTCTTATATAAACTCATTTTGGAGTTCAATTTCTTTTAAAAGTACACGTAAAACCTTTACGGTATAAAACTTTATAAAGCGAGAATCGTGCAGGGTAGAATAAATTCCCGGAAGTTCTTCGAGCAATTCCAACAATAAGTAACCTTGACAACCCGAGCAGGTATTTTGAAAGAACCAAAAACTAAGACCTTAGATTTACCTCATATGCAACTCGTAAAATAAATTCTTCATATTACACAATCACCAAAATTGAACTCGATAAGTCTCCCTCCTTTATCCGCATAAAATTCTTGGCAACCTTGACTATTAGGTCGTTATTTTATCATTTCAATCTTCTTAGGAATCTTTATCACTATATTCGTGCTACACAACTCTTGGTGTCCGGCTTTTCTAAAATGAATAGGGAATTGACATTTCCTATCAAACAACATTCCACTTCATCTGGGGTCACTAATAATCTCTCTTTAGATCTTGACACATCTTTGTTATACCGAACGAAAGAAGTATTCAAATTTTATAGGTTTCATGGAGCAAATTCGATTTGGTTCCATTAAGGAGAGGATTTTAAGTTCTATCATGACGTCTAGTAAGTCCGCAAAAATCTTTAGAGAATATTTCGCGTGATCTGGCTCTTCGCTTGCTTAGGTTCCCGTCGCAAATTTTCTCTTGAACCTCTTCTAAATGATTGGAGAAATCAATTGATTAGCATGTACACCGGTGAAACACATAAAGAAAGGTGAAAACTTTTCAGGCTAACAACATCCGCCACTACATGGGCTTACCAGGACGACACTTAAACTTCGTAGACATAATCTTTCGAGAGAGTTAACCAACTTCTTTGACAATGGTGAGATTTTCGTTGATTGATAAGAAAAGAAAGTTGATATGATTGAGTAAGACCGATATATTTGACGCTATAGAGAAAGAAAAACACCAAAATTTTAAAGTGAAAATAATTCCGATGGACTTTAAACCGCGAAAGGAACGATTCGTCTTGATTTCTTTTAGTACTTCGTTCGACTTCTCATTCTTTCCTTCAAGCTTGCTTCACATTCTCTATAATTAATTTGGTCAATGGTGAGACTATCCTCGAAAGAGCCGAAAAATTAAAACAACACTTGCCACCCGTCACCCACGAAACTTCTAATTTATGTTGATCTTGTGAGTTGTCTCCATTTCGTCACAACACCAATCCAATCCGGGTCAACCACGTTCCCTCTCTTGGTGATCACCCGATCGAGATGATTGCACTTCTCCTAATCAGACTGATCATTTAACGAATTGACATGGAACTTTCACTTTCGTCGTATCTCCAAGACTTCACGTAAAAGAACTTTTCTGGCCGGATTGACTTTTAAGATAAACAAAACGTTGTCAATGAAAACAATACGGATTTATTTCACAACAAACGACAAGTGTGGTTCAAAAGACTCACGGGGGTTGGAAAACCTTTAATACAATCGAAGGGTATACTACGAATTTCAAAGTGCCCATACAAGTATAGATAACATTTTCGGGAACATCTCCATTGCGTGCTATAAGTTGATGGAAACTGAAATGAAAATTCGTCTTAAAATGATAAGAAATTGCTTCTACTTGATCGAATAGGATATCAGATCTTGACCACGGGTACTCGTCTCCGATTGTTACTTTATTGAGCTCACAAGTGACTAAACGCACACGCCTCCTACTTTCTTTCATTTCGTTAAATTAGAAAATCGTACCTCTTGGAAACAAAGGAAATCACTTGAAACGGCTAGAACGAATATAATTTTCGTGAAAGAAATTGGGAAAATCACGAATAACAAGAAGATTTTCCATAGACCGTGGTTTCCATTCGGCGTCGATGATTCTAATATAAGAGACTTGACTACCATACAAGGATTATCAAAACGTATGAGCAAGATATCAACAGAAATCGACCGTTTCATTTCCTCCGCCGAAGTCAATTGTTTTCTTTGTAATAGGAATATTCAACTAGATCGCCTTCTCCTCTCGCGGAATTAGGAATCATTCGCGCTTAGCCTAGCTGTTCTCAAACATTATACTACACGCTCCCGAAGGAAAAGAGAACAAATTGGTTCAAAGATTTTAGATTAGGCTTTAGCTTTTATAACTACCATACTTATCGTTTACAAGTTCCTTGTTGACATAATATCCTCACGTTCTTACAATGCTTATTTCATCTTAACTTCTATCATCATACTTCAAGTAGTCAAATACTCGTTCAAGAAAGCATGTCAATCAAAATCAAAAACACATTCGCCATACTCCGTATGGTCTTTTAACATCTACTATACAATCATCTTGACAATAGAAGTCCCAATCTCTACGACTTTATACTACCATGTAACATGTATTCATCACATTAAACTTATCAATTTAAACATGTTACTGCTCAATTGCTTTTTATCATACTTCGCATGGTCTTTCGACATATAATCTACGCAAACTTATTTAGACTATGAGTCTCCAACTTTACAACCTTATATTAACATACATAATGAGCCTCCATAACATTAATCAGCCAATTAAATCACATTACTGCACAACTGATTCTCATCGCCATATCTCGTATGGCCTTCTTAACACAATAATGATGCCACGGGTCTCACTACCCAATGGTCTTACACCAAATAATAACGATGCCATGGGTCTCACTACCCAATGGTCTTACACCAAATAATAACGATGCCATGGGTCTCACTACCCAATGGTCTTACACCAAATAATATCACATCTCAATCGCATACATTCAACATTCATCAATTATTCAACATACTTTTCCTTATAAGCGACAAACCATCTCTTAAACTTATAAATCATTTCAAAATTTCGCTTTTATTACCTTATAACCGATTATTCAAGCAAATCTTATGCTATATCACATTCGCATATCCACGTGTAATTACACATTAGCATACATTCCACGTTTACCATGTATTTATCATGTCTTCTTCTTTACTATCATCAAACAATGTATTAAACTCATAAACCAATCTCAAAATTTTAATTCTAACCATTCATTAAACCAGTTAGCATGCAAAGCTCATATTCTATCATACTTAGATATCAACGAGTAAAAACATAAAATAATTCACATTGCCAAATAAGGTCTCCAACCTATGGCTTCGCACTAACACATACTTCCATATTTAACGGACTTAACTTGAGCTATTATAGTATGTGATCATAATAACGCTGCAGTCATTATGATGATTACTTATTATAACACCTCAAGTGAACTGCGCTAAATGCTTCCATATGTCATTAGAAACCAAACTATGCACATAAGGTCAAGTCACATCTATGGTTTAAGTCTAGGTATCCGTGTAATAATAAAATACCTAAATCCCTTAAACCACGGCTTTGATACCACTTGAAAGAACCCGAACTCATTTTAGGAAAATAAGAGATTTTTTTTTTTTTTTTATAAGCCCCCACTGCGCCGCAGTGGAGGTGTACACCTCCCACTGCGCCGCAGTGGGAAGTTACGGAAGCAGACGACCAAACTTCCCCACTGCGCCGCAGTGGGGTGGAAACACTCCCACTGCGCCGCAGTGGGATATTTCGGACCTCAGCCTGCAGTTTTCCTGCAGGTCTAAAACTTGTGAAAATCATAATCCAAACTTCAATCTTGCACAACCTTTTACTAGTCATATTCAAACCTTAAATCCCTTTACCCAACTTTAAAATGAGTTAAAGATACGTGATTTAAAATCCCGAAAGCTTTTATTTGATCAAGTGTAGCATTTACAACGAAACGGGTCAATTACCCAAGTTGACACATTACAAAAGACGACATTCAAAATTGGAAATTTCGGCATGACCCATTCGTAAAATCATCATCCAAACCTGTTACGGATTATGAGTTCTCCAAAACACATTTGAACAAAATCAATACATTACGACTACAAAACGACCCATTTAAAATACCCAAAAACTCGAGTCTAACCCTAGACATCATAATAATTTTCCAAAAGGACAAAACAAGAGTACAAGAGCCGATAGTTCAAAGGGGTCACTATGGGTCCTATTACCAATTCCATTATCCGCATTTAGCTAAAGCAATCAATATCCAAAAAGCATCTTTAACTTCAATCTTACAACCTTTTACTAGTCATATTCAAACCTTAAATCCCTTTACCCAACTTTAAAATGAGTTAAAGATACGTGATTTAAATTCCCGAAAGCTTTTATTTGATCAAGTGTAGCATTTACAACGAAACGGGTCAATTACCCAAGTTGACACATTACAAAAGACGACATTCAAAATTGGAAAATTTCGGCATGACCCATTCGTAAAATCATCATCCAAACCTGTTACGGATTATGAGTTCTCCAAAACACATTTGAACAAAATCAATACATTACGACTACAAAACGACCCATTTAAAATACCCAAAAACTCGAGTCTAACCCTAGACATCATAATAATTTTCCAAAAGGACAAAACAAGAGTACAAAGAGCCGATAGTTCAAAGGGGTCACTATGGGTCCTATTACCAATTCCATTATCCGCATTTAGCTAAAGCACTCAATATCCAAAAAGCATCTTTAACTTCAATCTATACATTACTTAACTTTCTTCCGCATCCGGGACAACCTATAAAAAGGGTAAACAACTAAAAAGTAAGCAAAGCTTAGTGAATAATCTTGCATACGTTTATACCTACGAAGGAGGGCAATGCACAAGGACTGTTGCATATAGACTATGACACCGTCGTGTCATATCTATAATACTCACCTTGCACGCTAAACAACATATATGGATCCATTAGAGAATATCAGGGTTCTTAGGCCCCGAGAGGTTCTTAGGCCTTTTCTCAAAACAACAATAGGGGTTCTTAGGCCCCGGAGGTTCTTAGGCCTCATAACATTTGACCCCACCCGGGTCTAGCTAAATCAATTACCACACATGAATATCACATTTCAACATGATGTGGTCAATTGACCCAACGTAAACATAAAGGTATGCAAGAGTACTCACCTCCTCCGCGACAACCAAAATCATAAATCAACAAGACCGCAAGTACACAATACGTATGCCTCAACCTAGCAATAGTTCACAATTTACACATATAAGGTCATCAAGCTCAATTATCTCAAACACAAGGCTAACAAGCCATACATTACTACCTTTACTAGCATTTCAATTCCCAACCCAACTTTTACAATCTTATAATAATCTTGGGTTGGTTCACATAACATGTACTTCTTATATCATTTTCAATTGGCCAAGAGTTACTTTCATATCAAAATCGTCATTTTCATATTTGACCTAGCCGACTTCAAACAAGCATAACTCAAGTTCTACTTACTCTTTTAACATGATTCCAGTGGCCAAATTTACATGACACATATACCTACCTTTTATCTTTAGTGACCAATATGTGGATTGTCCTTCAAAGGTGGCTTCTGGTCGTTTTAAAAACCAAAACTGCTGCTGTTAAACAGCTTTGACCTCACTGACTTCAAATGACCATAACTTGAGTTCTACACAATATTTTGACCTCATTCCAGTGGCCACTTCTTCTTAACACATTTTAGCACATTTTATCTTCAGTGACCAACACAAGATTTGACTCATACACGTGAGTTTTACTCGTTTTAAAAACTGACACAGAATCATTTTTGCTGAAAGATCAGCATGACGACCCTGAATTCAAAAATTCATATCTAGAGTTCTACTTCGTATTTTTAACCCATTCCAGTGGCAAAATTTGCTTAACACCATAACCTACATTTTCTTTTTAGGACTCAACAAGTGAAAACTCTGACATGGGGGTGTTTAACTCGTTTTAAGATCAGGGTCAGAATCTGTCCAACTAATTTTCACTATCATTCAACAAAATCTATCATGCAACCCAATTAAAACCCTAAATTTGATTAAATTACAAGAACCCTAACTTGTATAGAATCAATTTAACTTAATTCAATAAAACCCCCAATTTCCCAAATACAATTTAATAGCAAGAACCCTAATTCCTAAAATAATTAAAACTAGAATTACTAAGATAATTACCTTATTGTTTCAAGAACAAAGATCAAGACTTCAAGCCCTAATTTCTCCTCCTTCTTCCTCAAAATTTCGGCCACCACCATTTGGACATAAACTCTAGCTTTTCAATTTCTTAGATGTTATAAAATTGTTGTTGTTATTAATCTTTGATGGAAAAATTGAATTGTTTGGAAGATTAAACTTGGAATTAGATTGAAGGATAAGAAGAGTTGAGAAGATTTGAGAATAAGAAGTTGGGTGGGAGTGATATGGTGGTTCAACAAAGAGAAGGTGCTGGCATCCTTCCTGCTTGCCACGCCTTTTTCAAATTAAAAAGGGTAAAATACCCGCTAACCACTAAAGTTCCAACTAAATTAACCCCGAATCTAAAAATGAAATACTAGGAAACTATTTAAATGTTAAAACTATAATAAAGGTTTATTTTATTTGCCTTAAAATTTCGGGATGTTACAGTAACTAATGTGAAAGTAAACATTAATTGACGGAGAACAACAGATTCACACATATAATTAACCCAAAATTCGGAATTAATAAGCATAAACCCTAATATTCGAAATTTAAAGCAAAGAAAGAAATAAAAATACAAAGAATTTTTTTTTTTTTTGATTTTCGGAAATTAGGCAACACGTTGCGTCGCATCAAACCTACTGCGGCGCAGTTATTAAACAGAGATTTAGGCTGCTTCGCCAGCAATACAGGTTGATGCGCATCATTTTGAAACCACTGCGGCGCAGTCTTTTGGCTGCGTTGCAGTCGCTTCCCCCACACTTACCTTTTTGTAGTTTTGAGAAACAACTTACCGTAACGCGTGGGATAGCCTCCCGACCTGTAAATCTCGACATTAACATATTAAAAAATGAAAAATAGGAAAAATTTATTGAAAACAAGAAATATGAAACACGGGTTGCCTCCCGCGAAGCGCTAAGGTTATTTACGAGTCGTTAGCTAGACTCTTACCCCGAATAATTACCATGGTGGGGTCTCTGACGCCCCCACACTTAAAGTGTTGGGCGGTCTACCCTTAAATGGTGAAAAACAATTACCTTTCACCCCGGTCGAAATCCAATTGTTAACATTACCTAGACATAAAAAATCTGGTGGCCTACACGAGTAAGGTGAAAATTTGGTGAACTTAACTTTTATCATTACCCATTCCTTAAAATCCACCTTTTCAAATTCTTCATTCACATGATCTATCACATCCATTTTTAAACCCATGAAATCTACCCAATTCATCAATTTATAATTATCAAACAATACTGGGTTACCTGAAGAGTAAACACGTCTCTTTTTAGAGATAGTTAAGCACTTATCAAGGAGGAAAGTAGCCGATGCTTCCTCTAGCTTCCTCTTTCTGCTCACCAATTTAATGCATGCTTGAACTGGCGGTAATTCATCCATTATGGTGTGTTCAAGCTCAATCCTCTTTGTTGGACCGGTTACCAACTCCTCATCCAAGTCGATAATGACTTCATCCTCCAAATCCTGCAAGATATAGTTAGCAACATTTGTATCATCATAAGAAACATCACATATCTTACCACGGAAGGAGGAACAAATCTCCAAATCAACAACTTCAATCACTGGCTCATTGCTAATAAATGGTAGTTCATATGGTTCCGAATGAGTGAACTGATAATCATCTTCTTTCGAGTCCTCTCCAATGAAAAGTTGTGGACATGATTATAGCTCTTGTGCCACTATCTTACTAACACCATCGCCCGATTCCATGAATTCTTCTTTCAGTTCTTCCATTATCACTTCACCAAATTCAGATTGTGGAAGAGACACGTGGTTCCTCCATTGCATCAGTATTCAGGATTTGAATGGAATCCTGTATCTCTGGATATTTTTGGCTTTCAGGAGGTTGAGTATGAGATTCATTTTCCGAGAGATCATAAGCTTCCGTTGTTTCGTTCTCTTCTGAAGTCTCATACACTTCTTGCCACATTGTTTCATTTTTGGGCACATACACAAATTCGTTAGATTGAATAAATTCTTCCAAATAATCAAATACTCCGTCGGTATCCATCCCTAAGATTTCTTCGCTTAAAATATCGTAGGATTCATCATCCAGCCCACGCAAATAAAACGTAACAAGTTCACGAACAAAAATGTTGTTCGTAATTAACTTATCAACTATGTATCTAATTCTCATCCATGCTTCATACCAAGTCTCGTTGGGTAACTGATTAAAGTACCGAATCTCGTCAGGATATTCTCCCTCCAACTCATAGTCTTCAATAGCCATAGGTGATGCTAATACTGCAAAAAAAACACTAGCACACCCCGTGAAAAGCACAGATGGAAAACAAGAACTAAATAATAAAATGGACTAAAACTAAATAAAAAAATTAACACTAAATTACGCTAACCTAAGAAAGCAATTAACTTCCTCACAAGTGAATGCGAGAAAGGATCGAATCACAAAATTGAACAACTACTTAACAAAGTCCCCGGCAACGGCGCCAAAAACTTGATGTGTAATATCGAGTTTATAAATTTTTAAACAAGTAATACCAAATAACGACTACCACACACTATTGGGCAGTGGACCCAATCGTATATAGTATAGCTAAGTGGTAAGACCAGGTCGAACACAAGGACTAAGTAAGCAATTGTTGAAATAAAGTAGTTCAAGTAAGAGGGGGTTTTGTGACCGAATTGTCACTTTGCAAAAAGAAAAGCAAAAGTAAATAATTAAATCCGGTGTTACCGGGGCAGGGATCGTCCTAAAACGATAGTAAAAATTGATTTAAAACAAGAATTTAAAGGATCATCTACCTCGACTCCATGACACATTTCATTTTGGTTGCATTATAGTTAATACCAATTCAAATATGCTGATTTTAATAACTAAGTTTAGATAAGGAACTCACTAGTTGGCCACCTAGCTTATTACCCTATCCGAACCCATTAACCAATTAATTCAATCCTAAAGATCCAGCTACCAGCTTCTCTATTAAAATCTCCCTAACTGACCAATTTGTTTTGTTATTGTTAAACAATTTCATCTATCGATTCTACCAAACCGTTAACACGTTGAATTCTATTACCTATTGTCGTTTATCAACTCGCTACCACGAATTAATACCTATTGATTCTACCAAATCAACTAGAACAATGCACTCCTGGACTTAGCTACCACTAAAACCATTCATACATCATCAACAAACAATAGAATAAATAATAAGAATTCAATATATTAAGATCTCGATGAAACGTTAATTATCAACTTGAATTCAAAATAATTTGCAACCAATATTCATTGTGTCACTTCATCTCAGTAGATGATGAAGTATTTAGCTACTCATGATAAAACTAATAATACTAACAACCATCAAATAAATAAAATTCATAATGACAATTATATAGTAATAAAGTCTCACAATTAAGATAACTAATAATGAAAGTAAACGAGAGTAAAGTAATCAAACGGCGAGGTGGTAATCGATTTGCTTGAGCTGCTGTTCGTCGAATACCCCACAAAGTGAGGGATTTCTTTGTCGGCTACCAAACTCCACGTACACCAACCTTACGAATTATTGTGACCTCCTTCTCCATTAATTCCTAGGGGCCTACGTTTTTGGGTTTTATCTTGACCGACCTTCAAACAAGGACTTGGGCTTTTAGCTTTAATTCTCAAATATGGAATTCTACAAGTGGGCCGCCCCTTTCAATTCTTTCATGCCGAGATCTTTATGACAAGTGGGTCAAACATTCTTATTTGTATTTAGTCGAGCCCATAGATGATTGTCAGTCAATCCAAGTCTTCTAATTAATCCTTTGATCTTCAATCTTCATTTTCTCATAAATAATCTTCATTTAGCTCAGTTATGTCATCTTTTATCTCATAGACCTGCTTATCACTTGAAAGCACTAGTAGATACCATAAAGCACCTAAAACTCATACAAAACGACCATAAACAACCATAAAACATCCAAACAATTATGTGGAAAATATGTATAAATTAAGTCACATCAAGCGGTTAAAAAGGTTCTACGATATCTGCCAAGGACCAAAGACTACACATTAACTTATAGAAGAAGTGACAACTTAGAAGTAGTAGGATGTTCTGATTCCGATAAGAAATCTACTTCTGAATATACTTTTATGATTAGCTGCAGACTTAACTGTTGACGGAGTCATAAACGGAAACTGACTACAATGTCCATCATGATGGTTGAATGCAATGTCATCTATAATACCATGTTATGGGATGTTGTTAAAGAACCGACTTGAAAATCGTCAACTTTATTACTAGACGATTGAAGTTCTACTATGATAACTCAGCTACCGTAACTTTCTTGAACAGTAACAGTTCAACTGGCGCTGAGATGTATCTCGATACAAAGTTTCTGTTTGTACGCGAACGGATTGAGGAAAATGTTCTTTGTATTGAGTGCATAAGTACACATAATATGCTAGTGGATCCAATGACTGAAGGTCTTCCTCTTAAAATCTTCGTAGGACACGTGTCGAAGATGAGGCTTACTAAAGGACTTATTATGATAGCATGTTGTACTTATTGGTCATTATTATTATTATTATGAAAATTTTCCTCCTTATTCAGATTTTGTTTGTCTATTAGTTACACTTTGAGCTCATAATAGTGTATAGACATTATATAACAAAATTTGTCTTAGTCAATTGATCATTGCTTATTAGTTTTAAATTTGAGTCATAGTTTGACTAGTGGGGGTCCTGAGTTGATGTTCTTCTCTACGACTGTACTTATTGGCTATGATTTCAGTTTAAAACAAAATGAGTATTAATCCGGACTTACTGAATACTCATAGATTAATGATCGCTTGGTCAAGTGGGAGAATGTTGGAACCACGTTAGTATGACCGTCACTGGTTATCTGTCATTCCTGATATGATAATTGACAATAACTGAAATCCCTATGTCTAGTAAATATATAATGGGCGTATTTACTCTTAAAGACATACTATAGGGTTTCCCATTAGATGATTGGAACTATGAGGACTAATGTTACACACATTAAACACTAGAGGGGTTGAATGTGTAAATACTCTCATTATAAATAGAGAGTCATTAACCTTAACTTAAAGTTAATGAATAATCACTAATCACACATAATACCCTCACTAAATTCGTGTGTGTATTCCTCTCTAATTCGTGCATCATGTTACAGCCGAATTTATCATCCCATTATTACTCAATCATCTTGTTTTGGGAACCCGAAATCAATAGCAATTATGTTTAATGCTCTTACAAGTTCCACAGGACGATCGGGGATGTTTTATCACTCGAATCGAATCATGTTTATTCCAACATACAAAACGAAAATATGGACGACTTCAATCCTGATCTTTTTAGTCAGGGTAAGAAACTCGGGCCATGAGTCATGACACGATGACAGGATTGCTTTTAGTAGCATATGGGCTAGTGTGAGAGCTTATACATGTAGATTATGGTACATGAGTTTTCGTTTTCTGCAAATTGTTTTTGCTTGGTTTCCCTTGTAAACAACTCCTGTATCTAGCAATACAAGGCTTTCGGCATATGTTTCCATGTCAATGATGTCAGAAATATAACTGCAGGGAAATGAGCTCTCTCCTCTTTCTGGATTATAAACAGTGAGCCCCCAATTTGTTTATGGAGCAAGAAATCACCATCAGTCAGTTGCAAAACTCCACGCACTCCTTGATGAAATATTGGATATATTAGCGGTCACTAACTTCATGGTGGCCAATCATAATAATAACAAAGCACTAATGAGTCGAAATTCACACAAATGTTCATTTGCGATAAGATCATAACCAGTATATTATCCAAATCCCTTGACTAACTATAGTTTGACCCCAAAAATCAACAAACCTTAAATCAAAACTAACCAACAATCAACTATCAACTGAACATAGTTACTGTTGTATTTAGTCAGAATGAACTTGCACTATTTGATTAGTTCTGGGCCTGTCCAGTAACTAAAATAATTTGGTGTCTTTGTAAGTTGATTTGTTGATCTAATATATTTGTTCACTTTTAGAAAGAAAAAAAAAACTATCAACTGAACATGTCTTTAGTGAGTTTTATATTAGTGTCTAAACAAACACCTTACCCAACCACTCACACATAGTCACAATAGCCAAATAAACACAAATAACCATACAAAACTACATACTCCCTTAATGTTTAAGAGCTAGAATGGAAATAAAAAGAGAGTTGAGATTACAATCCAAAAAGAACTGAACAACAAAAAATGGAGGTCGATGATGGAATCTTTGTATTCTCCGAGTCTCGCAATAATCGATCCAAAGCTCCAACATTTTCCCAAACGTGACTTGTCATCAACAAATGAGAGAAAGTGGGTGACAAAATATTTAATTGAAAGAATTCTCATGAAATCAGAAAAATACGATCAAGTACAAGATCAAACTCATAAAAATGCAAAAAAAAAGTACATGGGTTTTCGTCTCCTGCCTTGACTCGCTTTTCGAGCCAAGAGTCAAAGCAGGTGAACTACTGTCGCCAGTAGGATAACTTTTTTTAGGGAACCAGGGATTTAACCGGCAAACAACTCCTCTATCTAGCAATACAAGGCTTCCGGCATATGTTTCCATGTCAATGATGTCAGAAATATAACTGCAGGGAAATGAGCTCTCTCCTCTTACTGGGTTACAAACAGTGATCCCCAAATTGTATTTGTGGAGCAAGAAATCACCATTAGACAGCTGCAAAACTCGGCCTACCGGTTCATAAAATGAACAGGTAGGCGAGCTAACAACCCTAGACCAAGAAGCACTATTATTTCTCTCTTTTATCACCCAAATCCACTCATTAAAACATTCTGAATAAAACACAGCTAAGGAATCTTTGATGATCATCAGTTTTCTAGTTGCATCCCATGGTTCCGGGAACTCAATTTTGCCACAAAGGTTTATACTCAAATCAAATGTCATTATACATATTTCGGTTGTCGCACATTCAACTACCCAATACAATGTACCACTGACCAAACACGCCCTTGACATAACCTTTTTTATCAACGGCATGGTAGGGGAATCAATAATAGACCAAGTGTTTGTGTTCATAGAGTAAACCAATGAATCCGTTTGAGAGTAGGAAATCATCACAATCTTGTAATCATCAGTGATTGGGTCGACCCCAAAACCTAGTGCACGCAGATCATGTCTATCTACCATACAACGTTGGGGTACAGGTATATTGAGTTTACGCCTAATTGAGGGGTTCCATAAGGTAAAAATCTTTTGTTTGTCCACCACACAGAGAATTCCATTACATGAACCAACAACTTCAAAATCTCTGCTCGGGAGATCACCTTCTGCTACATCCATGCTTACAGCTGTCTGATAATCCAATGATAATCTGTTTTCTGATAACAATGTGTAAACGAATCTACTACGACTTTGCCAGAACTCTGGGTCGAGAGGATAGTGCTTGACTAGGAGTTTCAGCGGAGTATTCACAGATCGAAGTTTGTGTTCTCTGATGAAATCCGGGCTAACAATATAAGAAAACCAATACTTGGAGAGAGATCTATAACGGATGAGGGATTTGACTGGCAATCTTTGAAAGATTTCATCCACCAATTCTTCACATAGATATTCTGACATTGTATATAAATCTGCAAACGGACTAAGATACTAAGATTAATCATGCATTTTAACAATATAAACAATCATTAACAAATGGCTAGGGTTGAGATATAAACTAATTTTAAGATTATCATGCAAATGGGTTCGAGTCTCACTGTCTCACTCTTCATTTTTGTGGGGTGAATTAATGAGTCCTGGTTCTATCCTAAACGTTCACGTAGTTTAGGACCGAAAAAGTTTGTTAATTCTAAAATAAATCAATTAAATATCATGGCTCGAGTTTAAAAGTGTGTAAAGATTGATTATATTTTTCGTACTTAGCCTTCTCACCTGTTTATTTGCAAACACAATATACTATTAAGAGAGCAAAACGCCTCAATCATCATCATCATCATCATCATATACATACATCTTATATATAAATAACCTTATATTTAGGTTATCATGCAGAAAGATAAATATAAGAAAATTAAAGAGTAATCCACGATCAATAAAAGCACTCACCAGTCACCAGAAGGGAAGGGAAAGTTGGCTTTGTCAACGAAATATCGGACCTGTTGATTATGCGGTTTTGAGGCAGGAATTTGTGGGCTTTCTGGATACCTTTAAAACTAGGGCTTTTCGTTTCTAGAGGTATCTAACTTGTCCATTTTTACTTTTAGAGGTACCATTTTTTAATTTCGTATATCGTGGGTTATGTATTGCAAAACACCGTATTAAAAATACCATATAGTTGTTTTACACCATGTTAAGCGGTTTTGTACACATGGAAATGCCACCTAAGGAATTGAAATTTAAAAAAGAAAAAGAAAAATAAACCATGCGAGTATATATGCTGAGAATATAGATGTATGGTCCAATTCTTTTATCACTTTACACAAAATACAAACACTCACTTTCACACCTCTCTCTCCCTGAAATCCGACCAGTCACCGCCAACCGCCGCCCCACCTCGCCGGAAAAACGGGGTACACCCCAAAACTTCACGAAAATCATCTCCATCATCATCTAAGCAACAAGGGACAACCACCCAACCCCCAACACAACTAGACACCACCTCTACCGCCACCCCGACGTCCTGCCGCCGGTAGGTCACCATGAGCCACCACAATGCTCCAACACTATTCTTTGTTGGTTATTTTCGGTTTCTAACAAAACCCGTCAAAACCCATCTTCTCTTTTGCCCTTATTACTAGGTGTCCTCTTGATCTTAACTAATGAGGGTTCATCATTGGCCGGATTAAAGGAGACGAGCGATACAACCAATGGGAACTTGAAGGGCTGCTTTGCTGATCTAGATGTAGCTTTTTTAACGGTTGCAGATCCGATAAATTTGCCTCTTCCAAAAATATGATAACCGGAAATTGTTGCCGGAAAATTATTAGTATCGACTTTTTTTTTACATATTTTTGTTTGGATTTTGCTTGTTGTTTTAATCAGAGCACAGCCCAGTCAACTGCCATCTTGACCATCAAGTTTGAGTCGACTATGGACGTGCAGATTAAGGGAATCGATTGGAACAACATCAACAATACATGGTTGGAGTTCAAATGGAAGATTCTTGTGTATTTACTTATTTTTATAATAGATAATGATGATATTTTAGTTTTAAATTAAATTATAAATATCTGGTTTTGTTTGTGTATAAATGGTGGACGGCAGAAATGTGTTTGAAGTTAACATGGAAGTCAAGAAGTCAAAGGTCTAACGTGGCATGCTTATATGGCAAAACACCTACAAAACCACTATCAGATAAATCAAATAAAACCAGATAGTGGTTTTGCCCCCCACAATATGTGAGCTTTTACGATACATAACCCACGATATACGAAAGTAAAAATGATACGAAATTAAAAATTGATACCTTTAAAAACGAAAAGCCCTTAAAACTAATGTGGGCCGATATCCTATTCATGAAACACAAATTTCCACATATCTAAACTATTTTCTAGCAAAAATTATAGATATCATTCTATAAAACTAGGAACAAATTCGAACATTGTAACCTATTTCTTACAAAGTATATAATGAACCCATAAAACACTTGACTACTATCAATATATTGGTATATGGAGGAACTTGAAACCTTGAAATATGGGATTTTAAAAAATCATAAAATACCCAACAAAATAGCAATAAAACAGGGTAATCGCAATGAGCTTCGGAAAACCGTAATCCGAATTTGGAAAACCACAATTAGATTTTGAAAAATCGAAATAAGATTATAAAAATTGAGAATCGTAATAAGAAACTGAAAATCACGAGAAAGTGAAAATGGAAACGAGAATATGCAAATTGCGACGATGAGAAAATCGCAACGACAAATTGAAAATCGCAAAAAAGTCAAAAACGAAATAAAAAGTCAAAGTTGTAGTTTTACAAAAACTCACAGCCATTTTCCGTTTCTCATTGCGATTTTATACTATTTTATTGCGATTGTACAATATCTTAATGCGATTTTTGAATTTCATTGAAATTAATTTTCCCTTTTATTTGCGATTTATTGATTTATTGGGTATTAAGTAAAATTTAAAAAAGAACTTTGCGTAAAATAATATATTTTATGGATATTTGGATATTCATGTTATTTTATCTAATAATAAAAAACGATATGTCAATAAACATGTTCATAGTGCAATTATGTGCAAAATAAAAAGTACTTTGAAGAATTCATCCCTAAGTATGTTAGAATGGGAAGTATATGTAAAATGGGATGTTAATAACTTAGGGTGCGTTTAGTTCAAGAAAACTCCCCTGTTTTCCATTTTCATTTTCCAAGAAAACATGGAAAACAAGAAACGCGTTCAAATTGTATTTTTCTAGAAAAGTTTTCCTAGAAAATGAAAATTCCGTTTTCCAACTTTTGCACTAAAATTAGAAAACTGTTTTTTTCAGTTTTTGTTTTCACTTTTCTATTTTCCAAACCTTTCATAAACCTAAAATTAGAAAACAAGTGAATTTGAACATGTTTTCTAAAATGGAAAATAAAAACTCCATCTTTTATTTTGAACGCGTTTTTAAAATTTTCAAGGGTTTTCTAGAAATGGAAAACCCTTTTCATTTTCTAGAAAATTGGAAATGAAAAACTAGAAAACATTTTCTCGAACTAAACGCGCCCTTAATATCGCCTAGCCTAGAAATAAACCAGATGACAAATGCAAGATTACATAACAAAAATATGGACGACTTCAATCCAGCTCTTTTTAGTCAGGGTAAGAAACTCGGGCCATGACAGGATTTCTTTTAGTAGCATATATATGAGCTAGTGTGAGGGCTTGTAGCTGCTCGATCGAGTCATTACTTGGAAACTTGACCTCTATTACTATCGCATCACGACTTGCGACACCAACAAAACTCAACCAAGGAGTGCTAATTTTGATACAACTATTTATATTTAATTAGTTTCAAAATGGTAAATTGAAAGGGTACATGAGTTTTCGTTTTCTGCCAATTGTTTTTGCTTGGTTTCCCTTGCAAACAACTCCTCTATCTAGCAATACAAGGCTTTCGGCAAACGTTTCCATGTCAATGTAGTTAAACATATAACTGGTGGGAAATGTGTAACATCCCAAACTTTTCTTTAAGATTTGACTAACGCTGTTAAGTTAACCTCATGTGTGTCGTTAAGTCTAGTGTGAATATATGCATATACGTAGTTAATGTGTGTTATGTGTGAGGTTTGAAAACCTAAATGTTAATGTAGTATAAATGTGTGAAATATGAAGAATTATGTCTATGTAGTGACATTTAATGAAGGGTTAATGTTGTATGTGGGCAATAAAGAAGTTTGTGACCAATAATGAAGGATTAGGAAGCCTAGGGACTAGTTTTGACATGTGTGGAAAGTCAAAAACGGGATTAGTAGCTTAGAGGCTATCATTAGGAGGTTAATTGCAGATCTCACTTCTTCTAAACAAGCCCTAACTGATCCTAAGTCATTCCATAGTCTTCTCTCATCAAATCTCAAGCCGAAAAGTCGTTTTGTGGGTGAATTGGTGGTCATTGTCAAGAGTATTTGCATTCTATTTGTCATTTGCAGGTAATAATCAATTCATTGATCGTATTTTCAGATCATGAGTCGTGTGTGTTGAATCAAATCTGATTGAAAAGGGGTTTGTAAAGGAATTAGGGTTTCATTGTGTTCTTGGTTAATTTATGTGTTTTAATCAAGTATTTGGCCTAAAACGATTGTAAATGATGTTTTAACGATTTGGATTGATAAGAGATGTTTTGATGATCAAAGATTAATGTTTTTGTGTCAATTCGATCGGTACTTAAGAGTTTTGGGGTCATTTTCTGGAAAAAGGTCGAAAAACACGTTTCTGCACTTCGAACGAAGATAATCTTCGTAAGACTTCTATCTTCGTACGCAGTCACTATCTTCGTAAGAACAAACTATCTTCGTAAGAACAAACTATCTTCGTAAGACTGTAGCTAAGTTCGTAAGAAGGATTTTCCAGACTAAGTTCGTGAGGTTTGTTAAGTTCGTTTGAGTCCCAAATGACTTATATTTCATATGTTAATGTACGATAGGTGTCGGGGATTACTGATAAGCACTATTAGCTATTTGTTTGCGCGCGTACACTACTACCAGGTAAGATACACTACTTTGACACGCTGGGGATCAACTAAAAGCTGGTTTCAAATCGTAAACACTTCCATTCGGTATCTTTATATTGCATGTGGGCATATGGGTTACTTGGGAGGTATTATAGGTTATGCAGTTGACCATGAGACCTGAGATGCAGTCCCTATTGTAGTGTAATGTAGTATTGCTTAATGTAGTATGTAGCTATGCAGTTGATGTAGTTTAATGAAGTATCTTGATATGCATGATATATAGAAATGAAGTTGATGTGTGATATGCATGCTTGACTTGTACGCCTATTCACTAGACTTGCTAGGTTACTATGTCACTTGCACGTTTAAGGATCCAAACGTAATGAAGTTAAAGTGTGTGAATGTCTAGGAATGTGTGTTACCTAGACTATATGTGTGTGAATGTTTGGGAATGCAGGGACCCAATCTATATGTGTGAAATTGAGCTCATAAAAACTAATGCAGGGAAAGTGTTAAGCTTAACCCGTACTTGTCTCAGCCGGATGAGTGCGTTGATGCAGTTGTTGCTTGGGTGGCTCCTCGCAACATGGTCTTTATAACGCAGGGCGAGTAATACGAGAGGTTTGACCAACCTCCACATACGGATTAATCTTGGATTGGCTTGCCACTCCTTAACGACGTAAGATGAGTAGTCTTTTGACTGATCATCCAGTCGGGTGTGATGCAGGGCACACTTATATGCAGTAAACAAAGATACGTGTGACAATGTGTGAACTAATGCAGGATAGGCACATTTAGGATGATTATCCTAATTAATATGAAGTCGAAATGTAGTATATGTGGGAACGTGTGATGTGTGTTGTGCCTAATAAAACTTGTCTAATAATGAAGATTGTTTTAATTGGACAAATGCTTTTAATTAAGTGTTATCTTACTTAGCTATTCTTATAGCTAACACTTGCTTCTTTAATGTGGTTGTTCCCTCAGGTTTAGCTTGATGGAATTAGATGAGGATGTGTGAGCTTGGGTAGATTCATTGAAGGAGCCTTAGTTATCCATAGACGATTCTTTGCTTAGACATTTATTTACATTTCGTACTTAATGTCGAATTTATGTTGTGACTTGTGAACGGTTGTTTTATGTTGGGCAACCGTTGGGTTTTCATTTGAACTATTGTTTGATATGGCATGTAACACCAAATAAATGCAGAAACCGAAATGTTTTTATCGGTTTTGACTTTTACAGTCTTTACTTCCGCAATTTAACACCGTTAGGTGAAAAGTTTTGAAAACCCATATTTTTAAACGACGGGTGTTACAAGTTGGTATCAGAGAAGTGGTTTAAGTGAACCAAGGCCTATTAACCATAGGATTTGGACTTAAACTTAAGATATGCATGCTAGATATTTGTAGGATGCCTTAGTTTTAATGAAAGATGATATAGGATGGGTTGGGACGAGTGCGAGTGCGATAGGGCTTATGAGATGTTTACGTTACGATGATATGCTTTAGCCTTATCTTAACAAGCATTTTGCTTTAATTTGCGCTTATCGACTCTACCTTTTTATTAAAGGAAAATGGTTAACACTCGCAACCGCAACTTCCGACGTGATGGAGCTACTGCTAGCATTACCCCACCTGTCCATCCAGGTGCAGGCGCTGCAAATGCTGCCAATGCTGCTGCTGCTGTTGCAGCCAATGCAAATAGAAATCGAGGAAATCCCCGCCAGGTCAATCAGCAAGGCTCATTGGGTCCTATGCCTCCACCTCCCGGCAATCCACCTAGGTTTAATGAGGAAGTGGTGGAACAAATCCCTAACACGGCTGAGTTGTACAATCTCGTACGGACTCTCCAGACCCAATTGGCCCAGACACAGGAGCAATTGAACAACGCGCTTGCTGAAAATGCTGAAGGAACTGATGGCAACTATTCAGTGCCTTCTCACCACTCTGAGCCACCGGTCGATGATGTTGTTGTTCCCCCTGCAAATGCCGTTGTGGTTACTCCTAATGTCGTTCAAGCCCCTCGGTTTAAGTTTGAAAGTTTCCAGAAGTGTGGAGGTCAGAAGTTTGATGGAACCCTTAATGCAGTGGGTTGCATGGAATGGCTCGATGATACGGAGATGGTCTTTGAAGCCTGTGACTGTCCCGAGGATAAGAAGGTGTTGTGCGCTAGTCGAATGTTGAAAGAAGGTGCTCGGGATTGGTGGAAGAGCATTACTATTTCGATGACTCCAGCTATGGTATCTGCTATCTCGTGGGCTAACTTTAAGCAGAAATTCATTGAGGAATATATTGGGTTCATGAGCAGCGTAAGATGGAAAAGGAGTTTCGTGCCTTGACGGCTGAAGTCGGAAAGGTCAACGAGTATGCTCGTTCCTTCATGGAGAAGATGAAGTTCGTGGGTCATTTATTCCGTACTGATACAGATCAGGTTGCTTGCTATGTTGATGGTTTGCCTCCGAGTTATCGAGGTATCTGCAGGCAGCACAAGACTCTGACTGAAGCTATCAAGGAGTCTAAGAAGCTTGACGATGATTTCGCTTCGGACAAGAAGGTTGAGAAGAGTGATGATAAGAAGTCGGGGTTTAAAAGAAGGTCAAATTGGTCTTCCAATAACAATAATAATAAGAAGTTCCGTGGAAGTGGTAGTTCGAGTGGTGACAAGGATAAAAAGAAGAATGGTTCATGGTGTACATTTTGCAAGACAATTCATGAAGGGCATTGTACCGACAAGACAAGAAGGTGCCATAAGTGTGGGAAGTCGGGACATCTTGCCACTGAATGTAGGGACAAGACTCGTTGCTACAAGTGCCAAGAAATGGGTCATCTCATTGCCGATTGTCCACAGATGAAGAATGTTGGAAGGAAGACCGCCACGACAGCAACAAAAGTGAGAGCTCTTCAAATGACGATTGATGACGCAAGGAACAACGATGAAGTGGTATGTGGTACTTTCCTTGTTAACTCAAAGCCTGCCTCTATTTTATTTGATTCAGGTGCAAATAGGTCGTTTGTGTCCACATTATTTGCTCCTAAGCTAGAGAGAGTCACTACTCCCTTAGATTGTTCATTAGAGGTAGAAATTGCTAATGGTACGGTTAATAATATACGTGTGGGTTATGACGATTGTGAGATTGAGATTGAAGGTCGTTCTTTTCCAGTCCAACTATTGCCTACTACCTTAGGTGGTTTTGATGTAGTGATTGGTATGGATTGGTTGGCTAGAAATGAGGCTAGTATTTTATGTTCCCAAAAGATAATTCGATTGCCTATATCCGAGGGTAAAGTGATAGCGGTGTATGGAGACAAGAAGAGAGGAGGAATAAAGATTATTAGTATGATGAAAGCTATTAAATGTATAAGGAAAAACAAGAGCCATTTCTTGGCTTATGTCATTGATGCAAGGAAAGAGAAGTCTCCAATCGCTAGTGTTGATGTAGTATCCAATTTCCCCGATGTGTTTCCCGATGATCTACCCGGTATTCTTCCCGATCGTGAAGTTACTTTTCAGATAAATCTTATTCCCGGTGCTACACCCGTTGCTAAAGCACCTTACCGATTAGCTCCTACAGAAATGAAGGAATTAATGACGCAACTTCAGGAGTTACTTGACAAGGGGTTCATACAACCTAGTTCCTCGCCTTGGGGAGCTCCGGTTCTCTTTGTTAAGAAGAAGGATGGATCGATGTGCATGTGTATTGACTATCGTGAGTTGAACAAACGAACGGTCAAGAACAAGTATCCTCTCCCGAGAATTGATGATCTTTTTGATCAACTACATGGTGCTTCGTATTTTTCAAAGATTGATTTGCGGTCCGGTTATCATCAGTTGAAGGTAAAGAAGGAAGATGTAGCAAAGACAGCTTTCCGGACTAGATATGGTCATTATGAGTTCTTGGTCATGCCATTTGGGTTGACCAATGCTCCAGCCGCGTTTATGGACTTAATGAATCGGGTATGCCGCCCCTTTTTAGATCATTTTGTTATTGTGTTTATTGACGATATTTTGATCTATTCTAAGTCAGAGGATGAACACCGTGAGCATTTGAAAGCAGTTTTGGAGGTGTTGAGGGAGAAGAAGTTGTACGCAAAGTTTTCTAAATGTGAGTTTTGGCTCCGAGAAGTGCAGTTTCTTGGTCATGTTATTTCATCAGAAGGTATTAAAGTAGATCCTTCAAAGATTGAAGCTGTTTCAAAGTGGGAGCAGCCAAAGACTCCTACCGAGATTAAGAGTTTTCTTGGTTTGGCTGGGTATTATAGAAGGTTTATTCAGGATTTTTTCCCGAATAGCCAAGCCTATGACGGAATTAACAAAGAAGGGTGTGAAGTACGAGTGGACTGAAAAGCAGGAAAATGCATTCCAAACGTTGAAAAAGAAGTTGTGTGAAGCTCCTATCCTTGCCTTGCCTGAAGGTACTGACGATTTAGTGGTATATAGCGATGCTTCTATTACGGGTTTGGGTTGTGTTTTAATGCAGAGAGACAAAGTGATTGCCTATGCTTCACGTCAGTTGAAGCCTCATGAGAAGAATTACCCTACCCATGATCTTGAGCTAGCGGCGGTTGTGTTTGCATTGAAATTATGGAGACATTACTTATATGGTACTAAATGCACACTTTTCACCGACCATAAGAGTTTACAATATATGTTTACTCAAAAGGAGATGAATGTGAGACAAAGAAGGTGGATGGAATTACTTAAAGACTATGATTGTGAAATCAAATACCATCCGGGTAAAGCCAATGTAGTGGCGGATGCACTAAGTAGGAAAGTGCAAAGCTCTTCTTGTAAGTTGATGAGCATGCAAGTTCAAGCCAAGTCGGGTCTATTAGATCGAATTAAAGAAGCACAAGAGATGGCATTAATGAAGGATAATATTGATAACGAGAGTATTGGAAGAAGAAACGACTTGTGATGGAGACTAATAGCCGTGGGTTTAAAACATACAAGGGTCGTATTTGGGTGCCACTGCTTGGTGGTAACCGGGAGTTGATCCTTGAAGAGGTCCATAGAAGTAGGTATTCGATGCATCCCGGTGTCACCAAAATGTATGCAGATTTGAAGCCGATTTATTGGTGGCCGGATATTAAGGGTGAAGTAGCTCATTTTGTAGCAAAGTGTTTGACATGTGCACGTGTGAAAACGGACCATAAAAAGCCGTATGGTTTGTTGCATCAATTAGACGTTCCCGAGTGGAAATGGGATCATATCACGATGGACTTTGTAACGAAGCTACCGAAAACGCCGAAAGGGAATGATATGATTTGGGTGATTGTAGATAGATTGACGAAGAGTGCTCATTTTCTAGCTACCCGACAAGATGTGCCTTTAAAGAAGATGGCAAAGATGTATATAAATGAAGTTGTCTCGAAACATGGAGTTCCATTGTCTATTGTCTCGGATAGGGACACTAGATTTGTGTCTAAATTTTGGAAGGGTCTTCAACGAGAATGGGTACTAGAGTGAACTTGAGTACCGCCTATCATCCTCAAACCGATGGGCAAAGTGAGAGAACCATCCAAACCTTAAAGGATATGTTGAGAACGTGTGTACTAGACTATGGTGGAGCATGGGATGAACACTTGAAGTTGATTGAATTTGCTTATAATAATAGTCACCATGCAAGTATTGGAATGCCACTATTTGAAATGTTATATGGAAGGAGATGTAGGACTCCAAGTTGTTGGATGGAGCCCGGTGAAAAGCAGTTAACCGGTCCCGAAATTATTGAAATCTCCGCTGAGAAAGTTAATGTAGCTAAAGAAGCTTTACGTGTGGCTAGAGAAAGGCAGAAAACTTATGCAGATAAGAAAAGGAGACCAATGGAATTTAATGTAGGTGACTTAGTGATGCTGAAAGTGTCACCATGGAAAGGAGTAATCCGATTTGGAAAGAAGGGCAAGTTGAGTCCAAGATTTATTGGACCTTTTAAAATCTTGAAACGCATTAAGGATGTAGCATATCAGTTAGAATTACCTCCAGAATTGGATGGAATTCACAACACCTTTCATGTATCCTACCTAAGGAAGTGTCTAGCCGAGGAGTCAAGTGTGATTCCAATTCAAGATGTGAGCATTGACCCAATGAAGAAAATGGTTGAAGAACCGGTGTCAATACTTGGAAGGAAGCAAAAGAAGTTACGCAGGAAAGTGATAGATCTTGTCTTGATAAAGTGGAAGCATAATCATGGAGAAAGCTTAACTTGGGAAACTGAAGCAGTAATGAAGGAGAAATATCCCGAGTTGTTCCTTAATGATGAGATTCCGGGGACGGAATCCTCTTAAGGGGGAGGTAATTGTAACATCCCAAACTTTTCTTTAAGATTTGACTAACGCTGTTAAGTCAACCTCATGTGTGTCGTTAAGTCTAGTGTGAATATATGCATATACGTAGTTAATGTGTGTTATGTGTGAGGTTTGAAAACCTAAATGTTAATGTAGTATAAATGTGTGAAATATGAAGAAATTATGTCTATGTAGTGACATTTAATGAAGGGTTAATGTTGTATGTGGGCAATAAAGAAGTTTGTGACCAATAATGAAGGATTAGGAAGCCTAGGGACTAGTTTTGACATGTGTGGAAAGTCAAAAACGGATTAGTAGCTTAGAGGCTGTCATTAGGAGGTTAATTGCAGATCTCACTTCTTCTAAACAAGCCCTAACTGATCCTAAGTCATTCCATAGTCTTCTCTCATCAAATCTCAAGCCGAAAAGTCGTTTTGTGGGTGAATTGGTGGTCATTGTCAAGAGTATTTGCATTCTATTTGTCATTTGCAGGTAATAATCAATTCATTGATCGTATTTTCAGATCATGAGTCGTGTGTGTTGAATCAAATCTGATTGAAAAGGGGTTTGTAAAGGAATTAGGGTTTCATTGTGTTCTTGGTTAATTTATGTGTTTTAATCAAGTATTTGGCCTAAAACGATTGTAAACGATGTTTTAACGATTTGGATTGATAAGAGATGTTTTGATGATCAAAGATTAATGTTTTGTGTCAATTCGATCGGTACTTAAAGAGTTTTGGGGTCATTTTCTGGAAAAAGGTCGAAAAACACGTTTCTGCACTTCGAACGAAGATAATCTTCGTAAGAACAAACTATCTTCGTAAGAACAAACTATCTTCGTAAGAACAAACTATCTTCGTAAGAACAAACTATCTTCGTAAGAACTGTAGCTAAGTTCGTAAGAAGGATTTTCCAGACTAAGTTCGTGAGGTTTGTTGAGTTCGTTTGAGTCCCAAATGACTTATATTTCATATGTTAATGTACGATAGGTGTCGGGGATTACTGATAAGCACTATTAGCTATTTGTTTGCGCGCGTACACTACTACCAGGTAAGATACACTACTTTGACACGCTGGGGGATCAACTAAAAGCTGGTTTCAAATCGTAAACACTTCCATTCGGTATCTTTATATTGCATGTGGGCATATGGGTTACTTGGAGGTATTATGGGTTATGCAGTTGACCATGAGACCTGAGATGCAGTCCCTATTGTAGTGTAATGTAGTATTGCTTAATGTAGTATGTAGCTATGCAGTTGATGTAGTTTAATGAAGTATCTTGATATGCATGATATATAGAAATGAAGTTGATGTGTGATATGCATGCTTGACTTGTACGCCTAGTTCACTAGACTTGCTAGGTTACTATGTCACTTGCACGTCTAAGGATCCAAACGTAATGAAGTTAAAGTGTATGAATGTCTAGGAATGTGTGTTACCTAGACTATATGTGTGTGAATGTTTGGGAATGCAGGGACCCAATCTATATGTGTGAAATTGAGCTCATAAAACTAATGCAGGGAAAGTGTTAAGCTTAACCCGTACTTGTCTCAGCCGGATGAGTGCGTTGATGCAGTTGTTGCTTGGGTGGCTCCTCGCACATGGTCTTTATAACGCAGGGCGAGTAATACGAGAGGTTTGACCAACCTCCACATACGGATTACTCTTGGATTGGCTTGCCACTCCTTAACGACGTAAGATGAGTAGTCTTTTGACTGATCATCCAGTCGGGTGTGATGCAGGGCACACTTATATGCAGTAAACAAAGATACGTGTGACAATGTGTGAACTAATGCAGGATAGGCACATTTAGGATGATTATCCTAATTAATATGAAGTCGAAATGTAGTATATGTGTGGACGTGTGATGTGTGTTGTGCCTAATAAAACTTGTCTAATAATGAAGATTGTTTTAATTGGACAAATGCTTTTAATTAAGTGTTATCTTACTTAGCTAATCTTATAGCTAACACTTGCTTCTTTAATGTGGTTGTTCCCTCAGGTTTAGCTTGATGGAATTAGATGAAGGACGTGTGAGCTTGGGTAGATTCATTGAAGGAGCCTTAGTTATCCATAGACGATTCTTTGCTTAGACATTTATTTACATTTCGTACTTAATGTCGAATTTATGTTGTGACTTGTGAACGGGTGTTTTATGTTGGGCAACCGTTGGGTTTTCATTTGAACTATTGTTTGATATGGCATGTAACACCAAATAAATGCAGAAACCGAAATGTTTTTATCGGTTTTGACTTTTACAGTCTTTACTTTCGCAATTTAACACCGTTAGGTGAAAAGTTTTGAAAACCCATATTTTTAAACGACGGGTGTTACAGGGTTCTCCTCTTTCAGGATTATAAACAGTGAGCCCGAATTCGTATTTCATGAGCAAGAAATCACCATCGGTCAGTTGCAAAACTCGATTCACTAGTTGATCAAATATTGAACAGGTTGGCGATCTAAGATAAATAGACCAAGAAGCACTATTATTTCTCTCCCTTCTCACCCAAATCCACTCATTCCAACATTTTGTATAAAACACAGCTAACGAATCTTCTGACGATCATTAGTTTTATAGTTTCACACCATGGTTCCGGGAAGTCGATTGTGCCACAAACATTTGTACTCAAATCAAATGTCATTATACATACGCCGGTACGTTGGCTTACGTTCAACCACCCAATACAATGTTCCGTCGACCAAACACGCCTTTGACATAACCTTTTTTAACGGCGTGGTGAGGGAATTAAAATTAGACCAGGTGTTTGTCCTCATAGAGTAAACCGATGGACCTATTTCTTTGTAGGAAGAAATCTTCACAATCTTATAATCATCAGTGATTGGGTCGACCCCAAAACCTACTGCAAGCGGATCACGTCTATCTGTTGAATAATATGGGGGTAAGGGTATGGTTAGTTTGCGCCTAATCGAAGGGTTCCATAAACTAATAATCCTTTGTTTGTCCAGCACACAGAGAATTCCATTACACGAACCAACAATGTCAAAATCTCTACTCGGGAGATCATCTTCTGCTACATTCATGCTCTGAGCTGTCTTATAATTCAATGATAATCTATTTTCAGAAAATAATGTATAAACGACTTTAGTACACAGCATGAAAATTGCTTCAGGAGAATGGTGCTTGACAAGGAGTTTCAGCGGAGTGTTCGCAGATCGAAGTTTGTGCCCTCGTATGAACTCAGGGCTAGCAATACGAGAAAACCAATACATGGAGAGAGATCTGAACCGGAGGAGGGATTTGATTGGTAATCTTTGAAGAATTTCATCAGTCAATTCTTCACATAGATGATCTAACATTGTATACTTCTACAAACAGACAAGTACAAAATTAATTAACATCAAAAAGTGGCAAGAGATGGAAATATAAACTAGAGAAAATGTCACAAATAGTCCCTATGGTTTGTCATATTCGCATTTTGTCCCCTGTGTTTTTTTTTCATTGCAAACGGTCCCTTAGGTTTTCACTTTCGTTGCCAGCCGTCCCTATTACTAACTTCTGTTAGTTTAAGCCGTTAAATCCCTCATGTGCAAATGCACATGAGGGCAGTTTGGTCCTTTCTCATCATAATAAGCCTCCTGTTCTTCTTCTTCTTTTTCCCCTCTTCTTGCTTCTCTCATCTTCTTTTACATCATGTTTCTCTTATCAATTTTCTTCATCATTCCTCTTCTAAATCCATCAATCATTCACAAAAAACATCTAAACAAAAATTTCAAAAACCATATTTAATAAATTCATTATAAAATCAATAAATCATCAAAATCTCATCCATTCCATATCATAAATAAATACATTATTGATAAATGTAAAATTAAATAATGTCATTAATGTTGTTGTTGTTCAAAGTCGGCAGGAGCCCAAAACATGGGCATCAAGTTCACATACCATACAATCATACTTCTATTTACATATACAAGTAAATGTTCATCTGAATCCTTAATTTTTTATGAAACCCAAGGACCAAATCTTAGCCAGAAAGAGTCGCGGTTGTTCCCGTTGTTTGTTAGATGCGCCATTCATTGAACTGAACCCGGTGGTGGTTAGCGGCGGTTGTTCCCGGCGATGGTCGTTTCTGGTAGTGATTTCAGATTTGGTGTCTTAGGATTATGTGTATGTAATATGTATATGTAATGTAAAAAAAAAAAAAACTGATACAGTGCTTAGCTACAGTAAAAGCTCACAGCCGCCTTTTTGTGAATTTTTGTATATATAATTTGGGAAAGATATTTTGGGATTTTTCATGGTATACAAAGATTCTAAACTTACTTCTAGATCCTGCCACCAGCACTACCAAGATCCGGCACCACCAACACCACCAGGTAACAAGTTTCGATATGCTTAAGTAAAAAGAATGTAACACAATGCTTTAGTTATATATATATTTTGAGAACCCATTTTTTTTGTAAGAACCTTGAGAACTCTTAAATTATGTATTGGATCACATGTTTTTTTTGTTCATTCACATGTGAAACGTTATAAAAATATATGTTGCAGAAGAAAGTTTTTTTCAAAACCTTATATATACCCATTTGTTAACATGTGAACGAAAACGTGAGCATATTCATTCACAAGTTCACAAAAGGCTATTTTGAAGGTTTTTTAAAAAAGTTTCTTCTACAACATACTTTTTTATATCATTTCACATGTGAATGAACAAAAAACATGTGATCCAATACATAATTTGAGAGTTCTCATGGTTCTTATAAAAAAAATGGTTCTCAAAATAAGGAAAGTCTATATATATATATATATTATATTACATATATATATATTATATATTATAAATATATATATAATATGATATATATATATGTATATATTGTGTATTGTTTTTGATGAGATATATGTGTTTGGATTGTTTTGATGATTGGTTGGTTAGATGGAAAAAAAATAATAAAATTTGGATAACTACATATACGATTACATATACATAATATATATATTATATTAACTAGCATTGTACCAGCGCGATGCGGCGGCGGTTTGATGGTGATGCCGACTGGCGGTTGTGACGGCGTCTGCGGTGGTGGCGGACTGTTGGTGGTGGTGGGTGTAAGTAATTGATGTAAATGTAATTAATGTAAAGGGTTAATGGAGATATTTTAGAAGATAAAGTATTGATGGTGTAAATTAATTTATTAAGGATAGAATGGTAATTTTGCATCTAACATTTTTTATGAGAGAGAGTGTGATAATTATTATAAGATAGTATAGATTTAAAAAGGTTTATATCACAAGTAGTCCCTATAGTTTGGTAAAAGGACAATTATACCCCCACGTGGTATGCACGTGAGGGGATTTTTTAAATTTTAAAGAAAATGAAAATACTAGCTAAATTAACTAAACCCTAATTTTGACCTAAAAACCTAATTTGACCTAATTTGACTTTTAACCTAAATGACTTAAACCTAATTACTGAAAGTAACTATTCCGTGCCGAAACACAAAATAGGGTTGAATTACACTATTAAACTAAGAATGCGTCGCGTACCCGGCAACAGCGCCAAAAAGACTTGATGTGGTTTTATTTTTATGCTTTTAAATTTATAAGTTGTACAAGTAATTATCTGAAAACACACACACTTACGAGCAGAGAACCCGATCAGTGTAGTATAGTCTAAGTGATAAGTTACAAAATCGTTCGCAGAGACGCTTGCACTACCTAATCTAATAATATGTGTAATTCTAGCGGTTGTGGGTTGTCATGATTTCCTATTAAACTAATTAAAATACTGAAAAGTAAATAGAAGCCGCAACCGCTTATTCAGCGAGAGCTTAGTCTGAAAATAGTTTGAAAAAGCAAATAACAGTAATTAAATTAAAATACTTGTTTGGCATCTCCGATCTCATGGTACGACCAAATACTATTCTACCTACTTGCTAGACTGTTGGAAACTTAATCACGACTCAGATTCTCGTTAGATTCACTTTGCCTAATTACTAGTGCTGTCGCTAGACTCACACTACCCTATAAACAAATTCTCGTTAGATTTATTGTTTAAGCATTAATGACCTAAAGTTTGTGTTACTAGTTCATCTTTTAGTTACCCGGCTCTTAAGCCATGACCAGATAGTAATTATCTCCGGTGACCACAGTGCTCGTTTCCAAGTCAAAGGATCGCGTCTGACATTGTTAAGCATCATGTTCTATTCATCCTAATTACTACGGTTCTGGATCCCTCGGTTACAAGTGAATCACTTTTTACAACTAGTTATAGACCGACTAGTGTTTTCCATCCTAGCATATTAGTCCTAGTGTATGATCATAGACAACCATCAGAATTAAACCAATATATTCAGATATAGAACCGATAATAATATGAAGAACTAGTAAAACATGGATCTACGATAAACAGTAAAACACACTCCAACAGATTCTAACAAATAAAGTAAAACGATAAACGTCTACATGATCACATTGATCCAAACAAGTATTCAGCCTACTAGCCTGACATTATTAAAGGAATAACAAAGTCTGAAAAGATGAAAGACATTGTTTACCGACTGAAAGTAAAATAGAAAAGTAGATCTAGACCGAGGATGAAGATCGGAAGGTGTTAGAAGCTCCAAAACCTTCTGGAAATCTGCAACTACGACCTAGGGTTGAATGTAGGCGGCTAGGGCTGCTGAATCGGCTCTCTCTTAGGGTTTTGAGGGTTAGTTCGACTTAAATAGTGAAATAAGTCGGTTGCTGATCTGGGCCGCCCAGCGGCGCTGGCTGGGCTTGCCAGCGGCGCTGGGACTGGGCCAACGGCGCTGGGCTGATGGGAGCGGCGCTTGATGTTGGCCAGCGGCGCTGGTAGCTCCTGCTGCAGTTCGTTCTTCTTCGTTCGGCTCCCGAATCACCTCCTTGTGTCTTGTAACTTCATAGGCCTTCATCTTGAGTTACTTGATGTCATTTACCCTCTCTCGCATCTTCCGTGAACCTGCATAAACATACGACTCATTAAGTACCAATAGTTCCAGAATATTAACTCATTTTAGACATAGAAATGAGGTCTTCGATAGGGGTTTTATCACAAAATGGACGCTCATCACCCCTTAAATCTATATCTATACCCATACCCTTTTACTTTCGTTAACACCACCATCACTCGTTGCCGCATTGCGCGGGTACCCATCTCGTATATCTAAACTACTCTGTATCTTTTAGCACCAATGATCCACAACTGTAGAGTATAGTAAGTTAAGTTTTCTAAAAGATAGTTTTTAGATACGTTATCACAGTTGTAGCTTGTAACTGTAGCTTTTAGTTGTAACTGTAAGCTGTAACTTTTAAACGAAGTTGTTAGCTAGAATTTTTATTTTATAGAGGTGCTTGGATGGTAGCTTAGCTACAACTTCAAGAGGTATTTGTGCTGTCTTTATAAATTAAAAGTTCCATCCAAACTAAAAGTTTATGAAATGTTACTTCAGTAACGTTTCATTTTTGAGTTTTTTTCTTTTAAATAAAAGCTAAAGATAATTGTATCTAAACAAAGATTTTATTACAATGAGATTTTTTTGTTCAAAATAAAAGCTAAAACTCCCCAAAAACTCTTGAAAAGCTTGCCAAACATAGTCTTAAGGGTATGTTTGGGAGCAAGCTTCTAGCTTCTAAGAGCTTTTAGGAGCTTTGAGCTTTTAGGAGCTTTAAGCTTTTAACTTTTAAGAAAAAGCTCCTATTACATAAAAAGTTTTGTTTGGATAGGAGAGCTTTAAGCTTTTTGGTTGGAGCTAAAAGCTTGTAAATGTAACGCTACATCAACAAGCGTTTTAGATGGGCTGTAAGCTTTTAGCATCTAAAATTACTTTAATATCCCGAGTTTCTTTAACATCAAAATCCTAATAAATTTCTGCACTAAGTTGTTTATTTCTTTCATAAAGAAGACGACCAGTAAATGGAGTTTCTTTCAAATCACCATTTCTCTAATTAGATGATCATACATAATTTATATAGGGGGAAGTAATATATACATATAAGAAAAGAAAAAGATATACGGTATGTCGGTCAGTCGGTATGACCAAACAAAAATGGTTGAAAAAGTAATTCATGGCCTTGGGCTGGCTAGAAATTGTAGTGCATGGTAGTGATGCATTTGTTGGTGTATTGTAGTGTTAACCAGCTCTGCATTTTTCTCCTTTTCTTAGTTGTTGATGATGATGAGATAAACCATGTTTTACTTGTTGTTTGTTTAATGTGAGTGTGCATTTTGTAAACCATTTATAATCACAAGAGATGTGCCTTTGTACACATAAAAAGAGTTTCTTATATTATGTTTTAGACTACTTATGAATTACTGTATTCAAGTATTAATTATAGTGATAATGCTTTTTTTTATGTCCATATCATTTAATACTTTTTATCAAAAGCTACAACTACTTTGCCAAACACTTAAATATGTTTAAAAAGTTTCAGTTATCAGCTTGCAACTACAGCTACAAGCTACCAGCTAACAGCCACCAGCTACCAGCTAATTTTGTTAAACACACCCTAAGTATAAGGTAGAGATTCAATTCTCGATAAAATAAAAGTTCTAGCTAATAGTTTTGTTTAAAAGATAAAGCTTACAGCTACAACTTTCAACTCCAACTAATTTTGTCAAACATGGGATTCTTTTGGAATTGAGCTACAAGATGAGCTTGAACTATCTAGCACTAGGCGTATGAAGTCTTGGGTTACCTAGAGTATCGGGTTTTATTACTTGTAAAAAAAAAATTTCTACCAAAAAGTATAGATACGAGGGGAAAATCCTTTCAACATAACTTTCTAGTATTTCTAACAAAGTCTATAATGACCCCTAAAATACTTCATTAAGTTTTATTAAAATTTGAAATTATAAAACCAACAAGTTGACTATTACAGATATTAACGGGAGTTTTTAATCACCCCTAAAAATACTTCAACAAGTATTTCGAACAAAAATTGAGATCCTTTAAAGTTCAAACGAACTTTATAGGTAAAGTTAGAGGATTTTGACTATTGGATTAAAATCAATGGTCAAGATTAAAAAATCAACTTTAAATTTTAACTTTTGATTTTAATCTAAAGGTTAAAATTTCCTTAGAGGATCCCTATATTTCTAACAAAGTCGATCTATACAAATGTTTTATTTTTTATATATTGAGTTAATTGCAATTTTGGTCCATGTGGTTTGTATGTTTTTGCAGGTTCAGGACCTTTTCAGGTTTCATTGCATTTTTGGTCCCTATTTCGAAAACCTTTTGCAAATTTGGTACAAATTAACGGTGGTTGTTAAATGAAGCCGTTAAGTGCTGTTAAAATTAAAAATGGTGTTTAATTGTAAATTTTTTAAAGTGTAAGGGGTATTTGGGTTAATAGTGTTGCTCAAAAAGTTTGTCGTGTTGTCACTGAGATATACACGTGATTGTTTTGTAAAAATTTATAAAAATTTACGAGCTCTATAAATGAAAGTTTTGTAATTTAGCTCGCTAAATGTAAGAAACAATGGCGCCCGGAATGTTCAACAGTTCGTCGGAAAATTCAAAACGCGTCGGGAAAACGAAATTCACGATTTCTCCCTTCTTTCTTCGAGTAAAAACTCGAAACTGATACCTATCAATTCAGAATTCCACCGCGCACAAACCCTGATCAAGATGAACTTCAGAAACCGTCGTCGGAAAATATGCGCCGGAAAACTTAAATTTGCGATTCTCCTTTGTTTTTACGAATTAAAACACGAAACCGGTACCAAATGGCTCAGGTTTGCATTCCGCACAAACCCTAGCCTATTATTTTGTCAAAAAACTTTGCCGGAAAATTCACCGAAAAAGTAGCTGTCAACGAATCTCGATGAATCGGAAAACTTAAAATATGAATATGACCGGAATCGGATCGCGAACAAAACCTGATGTTTTTCAGATCAATTGACAAATCGCGAAAACGGAATTGAAGAGGGAAGTTTGCAGAAAAAAATTCTTTTTCTTTTTTTTTATAAATAAAATAAATGGATATAAAAGGAATAAATTGTGTTAATTGGACAAACTTTTTGACTAACATTATTGACACAAATACCCCTTACACTTTTAAACATTTACAAATAAACACTTTTTAAAAAAAAAAAAAAAAAAAAAAAAAAAAAAAAAAAAAAAAAAAAAAAAAAAAAAAAAAAGGAAAAAAAAAAAATTATTGACACAACTTACACTTTTAAACATTTACAAATAAACACCATTTTTAATTCTAACAGCACTTAACGGCTTCATTTATCAACCACCGTTAATTTGTACCAAATTTGCAAAAGGTTTCAAAAATAGGGACCAAAAATGCAATGAAACCTGAAAAGGTCCTGAACCTGCCAAAACTTACAAACCACAGGGACCAAAAATGCAATTAACTCTTATATATTAGAACAAACTTTCACAAATTTTTTAGGGAACGTCTATTGGGACACCCACTAATTCGGCATAAACACCCGTATTGTGTTACACATGTGTATTGCTCTCCGTATCAATGCATACAGGTCGTATAGTGGGTGTTTAGTTAGTAAAAATAACCCGTATAGTAGCATAATACCCGTATGGTCAAATAGTTAATGTTTTTTCTCGAAACTTGTACCTGAGGGCATGTTTGTCTTTGTATTCTAACTTTTCATTAAATGTCTGACTCCATAATTTTATTCTCATTTTTCATTAAAGCTCTTTTATGTTAATACATACTCAAATATAACCCCTTGATTTTATATTTTGTACTTTTATTAATTTTGGTGATATAAAATAAAGGTAGCTGATTTTTACACTAAATATTTTGATTTACCTACCGAAATTTCTTTTGATTTGACCATCTTGCTCTTTATATTTGCCTAAATATATTATTCTGCTTCCCTTCAGCATTAAAAGTCAAAACCTCCCATTTATACAACCTTTATCTCCACCGAATGTATCATAAATTCACCTAAACTCCATTATCTATAGAATAAGAATGGGATTGAAATTCCATTAAAAGTATAGGATTTCTTCTCTTCTAATTCATCCCTGTATTTTGTTTCAAAAGATTCTCTCTCGCGTTGCGGCGGTGAGATGGTGAAGGTGATATGTCATAGAGTATGATAGCCAAATGTCTTAGCCGTACGGGCCCCGCCCTCGGATTTAAAAATTCGTCGAAAGTATATCGAATGACATCTCTAATGAAAGAGCATGAAATTTTAAGAACACCCATATAATTTTTATAATTTATCGATGTACGGTTTTTGAAATAAAAGATTTTGAATGAATTAGAGGAATAAAATGATTTATGGAGGAGAGAGAAAGTTGTAGGCATTGATGTATGGTACATTATGTATTATCATGTGTACATTGTTGAAATTGAAAGTTGAAAGTTGAAACCCTATTTGCTTTATAATATAGTACGAGCATGGTACCCGCGCAATGCGGCGGCGATGACAGTGGCATCGACGGATGGTGACGGCGCCGACGACCGTTGGTGGCGGCAGAAGTGGTGTAGGTATTTGATGTAATGATATTTGATTTAAAGAGTAGTGAATATCTTTTAGAAGATAATGAATGATTGTGTAAGTTAATTCATTAAGGGTAAAATGGTAATTTCGCATGTCCCAAAAATGTTAACTTTTCAACATGGGGGTATAATTTTTATATAGTAGTATAGATACATCATGCATCATCATGTGTACATTGTTGAAATTGAAAAGTGAAAGTTGAAACCTTATTTGCTTTATAATATAGTATAGATAAGTAAATTTATACACTAGCGGTCAATCATAATCACCATCTCTTCTTTGCTGTCTTCGAAATCTACACTTTACTTTCAAGATCTATGCTTAAGGGTCTTCGTCAAACTAACATTCTAAAAATCATATATAAGAAAGGCAAAGAGAGATTGTTTCTTCATGTACATCCAACATATGGATATATGTATCTGTAAATTAAATACGGGTGTAGATTTCGAAGGGAAAAACAAATCTCTCCTAACAATTGCAAAAGATCAAGAGTTAAGATGATATTAATATGATGAAACATCATGTTCAGAAGTCAGAACCCAATTGGATTTATAAGATTTTCTCAATAAAGAATGTGCTTGAATTTATATATTGTGTTTTATTTTTCTACTACATCGATTGATTTCTTCCAATCAAACAAGAGACTCGTTGATTTTTTTTAATCACTTGTTATTGTGCTAGTTTGGTTCTGGGAGGACGATGGAGGAAATCGCAAAAACTGAAAAACATAGAGGAAACTAAAGGACCTTTCATGCATAAAATTAAATTAAAGGCAAGGGTAAGCCGACCAGAAAAAGGGTAGGCCCACCAGGTTATTAGCGGCGACGTCGCCGCTAATAGTGGGGCCCGACAAAACCTGCAGCAACGAATGACTTGACCGATCCTGAGGTGTCAGGTCGGAGGTATTAGCGGCGATGTCGCCGCTAATAATGCCACGTGACACCTCGGGGATCGTTATTGGACATTATCCTGACAGAGTATGGGACATTATCATGGACGAATTTTGGAGGTGCCTGCAAGATCATATAATTGCATATTCAAATTGCGTATTCAAATTTCGTTATATATTCTGCAAGATCTTTCGTTTTCAAAGCTGCACACTTCTCATTCGAACTTTCGTTTTCAAAGCTGCAGACATTTCTCTTTCGCACAGGTATATTTCGGACGTATACATATATATATATATTCTGAATATAGATATAGATATTATACATATGTGAAAATTATATATATAGTATGGATATCATCAATAGTTAATGAACTAGATGTTTACTTGTTTACTTGAATTGTTTAGATGGATAGTTTTGAGGATATTTGGGCAGACCCAGAAAACGTACGTATTGAAGTGCCCGATGATGAGTTTGAGTCACCTGATGCAGACGGTCAATTTGACTGCGAACCTGGAGACTTAGAAACCGAGGAGGTGTTCGCTTCCGTCGAAGAATTGACGGAGTGGGCTAAAAGAACAGCACTGGAGTTGGGTTATGTTCTAGTCACACGGAGGTCGAACAAAAACTCGTTAAAGGTGGTCAATAAGGTGACACTAATATGTCACCACGGTGGACCACGCGATAAAAGGTTAACTGGGCCACCCAAACGGTCCAACAAGATAGGGTGTCCCTTTACTTTGGAAGGCCGCCCCAGGTATGATGGTGGTTGGAGGGTAACTGTCAAGGACTGGAAACACAATCATGATCCAGCTACCGATCTGCAGGGGAATGTATACGCGAGACGGATGACGGAAGAAGAAAAGCAATATGTGGGAAACCTATCGGATCGCGGTATGTTCCCACGCCAGATCCTGGTTAACCTGAAAAATGAATTTCCAGGAAACCTGACTCGAAGAGAGACATTACCAACTTTCTGAAATCGAGACGGAGGGCGGGCCAAGCAGGGCATACTCCAATGCAGGTACAAACATCATATTAGTGATTACGTACTCCGTTGTTGGAAGTGACTTATTTACTATATCTTGTTCACCTGTCGCAGGTTATGTTCTCACTGCTGCAGGAGAAAAACTACTTTACCAGTTTACTACAAATAGTAAAAATGGACGGTTGGAGAACCTCTTTTTCATGCATCCAACATCAATGACCCTATGGCGCGCATTTCCCTGGGTTATTGAAATAGACTCCACGTACAAAACCAACGTGTACAACATGCCGCTTGTTGAGATTGTCGGCGTCACTTCAACGGGTCGGACCTTCAGTTTAGCATATGCTTTTATCGTAAACGAGCAGGAGGCGAATTATAAATGGGTGTTACAATGTCTGAAGTCCACCCTTGTTGAAGTTTAACCGTTCGTGTCGTTTTAACTGACAGGGAGCTGGCCCTGATGAGAGCATTGAAGGTTGTTATGCCGCAAGCGAAACACCTGTTGTGTAGGTACCACATATGGCAAAACATAACCAAACACTGTAAACCGGCATTGCGGGTGAAGAAAGATGTTAACATTGAAAGGCTTAACGTGTGGTGGAAAAGAGTCTATGAATCTCGGACTCTTGACGAGTTTAAATCATACGAGAAGGAGTTAAAGAAAAAATTGGCAGCTTTTCCAGGTGTCTACAAGTACCTGAACGATAATTGGTTGTCCCCGTACCGAGAGCAGTTTGTGTCATGTTGGGTCGATGAACATCTCAACTATCAGAACCACACCACAAACAGAGTCGAGGCCGAGCACCACCATCTGAAGGAAGAGCTGAAGGGGAAATGTACATTTACTAGAATCCTGCAATGTGTTGATTCTGTCATTATCGGTCAAGACACTGAAATAAGGGGCCAACTGGGTATAGCAAGGGAACCCGATTGGGTAAACACAACTACAACTGTATGAAGGCCCTGCTGGGAAAGGTTTCACATAAAGCTTTGGACATCATGGTTGATGAAATCGTTCGGTTAGACAAACAACTGAAAAAACAGGTGAAAAAGTGCGGGTGCAAGGTTCGGTATAGTTGTGGGCTACCATGTGCCTGCAAGATTGCCGAGTACATGCAGCGCGGTTAGTATGTTTTAATACCTTTTTTTTAATCATACCGACATAATGTCGTATACTTATTGATATAAAAAAATGCAGAGACTCGTATTCAGCCGAATGTGATAGACCCGTTTTGGAGAAAGCTTGACTTAACACCATCGACATGCCTAAAAGACGAAGACGATGTAGAAGCTGTCCATGAAGTCGTAGGTGATCTTACGACATTCTTGGTGGAGCAACCCAAGGCCCAACGGAAACATTGGTTGTCAAAGATAAAGGACATGTTTAAGCCGGGTAACACACAAGTGAAAGATCCCATTGTTCAGAAGAGCACACGCGGAAGACCGGTCGGGTCGAAACAAAAAGCCGCCAAAGGTAGACCAAATACATCATAAGCTTAATTAGTGATTTAAGAAAAAATATAAAACTAAGTGATTTTAAGTAATTGTTTTTTATTAATGGTCAGGTGCCCGATCTTAACAAAAAGCCACCTGTGCTTCGGAAATCCAAGTCCAGTCGACCGAGGACTGAAGAGGTGCCCGATCTGAACAGGCCGCCACCTGTCGCACAAAGTGAGTACGCGCCCACCAAATCACGGTTTGATGACCCGCAGGGTGCGCGACACAGTATGTACGAGCCGTCCCAATCATGTCGTCTCCCCGAGACACGAAACTTCTTCGGGGAGCCGTCCCAATCCGAGTGGGTCAAGGAGAATCCAGACTTATTCGGAAACCTGTTCCCATATCCAGGTCTTGAAAATATATATACATTCGGGGACCCGTCCCAATCCTATGGGTTCGACGGGGTCCAAAATGTATATGGCTGGGGGGAACCATCCCAATCATATGGGGTCCAATCTGAGCAGCCATATGCCAGCTTTGTTGATGACTTGTTCCGGGCACCACCAACAAAACCTACGTATGCACCCGTATATGAAACATCGCATGGACAGGTGTCAGAGGCAAAGTCAGAGGCAGAATCAGAGCCAGAGTCAGTGGCCAGTTGGGTTGGGTATATTGCGGAACCGATGAACGCCAGACTGTCCCGAAACATCGCATGGGTACTAGATGAGCTGCCAACGTACATTCGACCTTACGGTGTCGGCGCACAGAATGTCAAAGGAGATGGTAGTTGTGGATTTCGAGCTACCGCTGTTGCTTTGGGGCTAGATGAGGATTACGGTTCAGAGTGGGTTCGTACGCAGATGCTCGAGGAGTTTGAATCTGACCTCGAAGGGTACATGCGAATGTATGGGCCCGAGGGCAAACGGATATTAGAGGCGTTGCAAACCTCTTATTATAAAAAATGGCGTCCCAAGGACCATTGGATGAGTAAAGTGTTTTTCCATATCCTCCTGGACAATAAGCTAGGTATAATAATCAACTGCATCAGCTTACGTGACGCCCGAACAGTATTCCCGATGCATCATGGCTTGGATCAATTAATGTTGGCTCAACCGATAACTATTGCTCTCGTAAATGAGGAGAGCCATTTTGTTGCAGTGGAATTAACAGGTGAGTACCCAATGGCTTACAAGAATCCAGAATGGTCATACTACGCAACCCCGCCTGCACGTGCGGTGGCATCAATGTACGCACATCGAGAACAAGCGTTTCAAGAATGGATGTATGCAAACTGCCCAAGAATACCACCTGGGCCTCCTATTGTTATAAATGATTAAATTCATTACATGTTGTATTTTGTTTTTTATGTTTTTATTAATAAATATTTGTTTTTTCCAATAATATAAATATTATGTTATTTATTTATATTATTAATCGATTTTAAAAACATCATAGTCGATATAAACTTTAATTAAAATAATACATATTCAAAATAAAGACATAATGTAAATAATACATAGAAAACTTCAAAACAAATTATACATATTCAAAATATTACATCGCATTTTTCTAACGGAAACCGTCTTCAGCTAGCTCTTTAAAATATGTCGCATAGTCAATTTTTTTGTTAACCAACTTTAGCAGTTTCTCAAGTTCAGAAGTTATTTCGTCGATACTTGGTAATGTCGTTTGAAGATATTCGCAATGCTGCTCTTCACTTATACTGATTCCCCTGCCAATTTTCCTTAGTTCTTTTATTTTCTTCTTATGTTCGAGCTTCCTTTGTTCCATAAGAAGCTTACAATCATTAATTTTGTGGTAAAGTTCATAACCGTCGTCTATATCCTCTTTACATTGCGCTTTCAATGCATGAAATGTTACCGTAGGAGGTGATGATGGGTTAGATGACGATGAAGAAGCCATAACCTTTGTTAAAGTCGACTGGCAGGAAAATGGGTTGATGGCCGGAATATTGGTTGATCGTCGGAATATAGAGAGAAAATGGTGGATGGCCGGATTTGGGTTTTTGATGTATGAATCGTCTGGCTTCTGCAGCCGTATTTAAAAGAATTTTTTTTATATAGCGGCGGGACGTCGCCCGCTAAGGTTCCCGACATGCATGCCAATAATTGACT